>OX392462.1:128381945-128981945 GCA_947623515.1 Neoascia interrupta
TTACAAGGAAATGTTACGTACCAAAAATGAATGCGCTAGCACCATTATATTCTAGCTAAAATTTGGAAAAAGTGTTTTTATACCCAACCTAAGACCTTTTAGAGAAATAAAAGAGACCAACAGGAGAATCGATTAGCCATGTCCGTCCGTTCATCCGTCCGTATATTAACAAGTTTTAGGCTTAAATTTTAAGGTAGAAAGCTAAAAATTGAAAATTGGACTGGAAATCCATTGGACCAGACCAGGCTTGAAAATTAGTTGATTCCGCCAACAGACACGCCAAGTACAGGCTGGTGTGTGCAACCATCTCTAATTTTTATACCCGACCCAGGGCAATGAAATAATCAGCGTAGACCCCAAAGATCTTTTAGAGATATGAATGGAACCGACAGGAGAATCGATTAAGCCATGTCCGTCCGTCCGTCCGACCGTCCATCCGTCCGTATGTAAACAACTTTTAGGCCTTTAATTTTAAGGTAGAGAGCTGAAATTTTGTGGATTGGCTGGAAGTCCATTGGACCAGATAAAGCTTAAAAATTAGCTGAATCCGCCGACAGACACGCCCACTACAACCTGTATGTGCGACCATCTCTAATTTGAAAAAAATACTTTTCCAAATTTCAGCTATGTAAGAATGGTGCTAGCGCACTCATTTTCGGTACGTAACATTGCCTTGCAATTGTCTTTGAAGTGGCCAAAAAATTTTAGCCATTTCATTGACCATGCCCACTTTTTTAAGGTATTTTAGCTTAAAATTACTGTTCATCAATTAATATATATTAAATTTGACTAAAGTTGTCAATTGTGTACAACAATGACAAAAGTTGTAGATATTAGCATTTCCTAACTTTCATTTATATGTAGTATGTGCCTCCGCCCACTTTTGTGGGCAATTTTCTACCCGACCGAGGGTATATTAATTTTAATGCATAGTTTGTAACACAGTGAAATAATCAATGACCAACAGTGGCCCAAAACCTCTAAGAAGGCAAAAATTGGACCACCTACAATATCGACCATGCCCACTTTTACCATGTAACATCTTAAAAAACCCGATTTCTCGGAAAGTTTACTATAAATTGAAAAAAAAAGTGGAACAAATATTCAAGATATTACTATTTTCTAAGTTTGCTCCATACAAAGTTTTGAGCTCCGCCTTCTTTGAAGAAGCGTGTTTAGAAAAAAAACGGCTTTTTCTGCAAAAAATTTTGGTTTTAACGCATTTTGTCATGGTTCTAACGAAACTACAATTAATTAATTTTAATTTTTAGCCCAGACCCACTTTTGGTCTATATATAAGATTTGGTGTTACACGGTATATAGGGTCGGGTGTATAGAAGTTTGTCACAGACGAACTCTTCTTTTTAGTTAACCAGTTAGTAAGTGCTACAGTGTGTACGCAGAAGTAACAGTCCGTAAAACGGACCGTTGAATACCCCTTCCTATCACACATCGTAAAATGCTGATGTTATTGTTATTTTTTGACATTTTAAAGGTAGTGCAAACTTCGAAAACGGGCGTGGGGCAACAGCCCCTTATTAGGGTAAAACCCCCAGTAACGAGCCCCTTAAGGAAAGTTTTGAGTTCGTTGCTCTTCCAAAATTTATTACTTAGATATACGGAAACAAGTTTATCATATTAATAATGCTTGATGTATTACTAGTTGAAATAATTTATAACTTTTCAAGAAAGAAAGTCTCGGGTTTAATAAATTTAAATAAAGAAGAAAATGAGACATGAACCTGTACCGAGCCTCTCTGTTCCTAATTCGAGCCCTTAGCGTTCCTGTAATGAGCCTCCCATATAAATCATAGCATGATAAGGAAAAAAATGCAACAGTGCGTATAAAAGAGCTTTAATTCATATGCGAGGTATTAATAAAATTCCTTAAATGAAATTGCCACACCTTTAAGCAATTGGGCGGGATCAAAAATATATTTGTAACGTGCTTTACTCATGTTCCCTTACTCATCACTTTTCTTCAAAAATTACTTTTTTTTAAAGCAAAAAATGGGACGGAAGATAGTACAGATACCAAACTATTAGTAAAAGCTAAAACCTACTTCATTTGTCTATTTTTTGTCAGATTTCATTATAATACTTAATATATAAACGTATTTTAAGTCAAAACTAGGGATACCTTTATTTTTTTTTGCTTTAAAGACAATAACAAAAGTGTTGCGAACCAAAAGCTTATATGTTGACCGACGCTTTTATAATGCAAAAAGTGTTTTTTTTTAAACAGAGAGGGTCGAACATATGGGCCTGAGCCTGTGTGCGTGACCTTGGGCGGATTAGATAATTTTTTTTTTACTTTTTCTGTTTAACATCAGAACAAAGCGGTTTCCCGAATTCCACGTCTCTAGCTCAATTTCAAAGACCTTAAAATAAAACTGTATATAAACTGTGGCTGAAAACTTTTAACACGACGAAAATTGAACTGCCCACAGCATCGACCATACCCACTTTTGCAGTGTTATATCTTTAAAAACTTGATTTCTCTGAAAGTTCACTCTAAGTCGAAAGAATACTATATGACAATTATAACAGATACTAGTATTTTCTTATTTTGTTTCAGACAAAATTTAAAAAAAAAAGAAAAACCTGTTTTTTGGCTTAAATGATCGTTTTTAACACATTTTCTTCTTAGTCCATGCCCACTTTTTAGGGCTTGGCCCGGTCATACACATAATTGACTTCAAATGAAAACATTCAGGCCAAGAGCTTCAAGATTTGGTGTTGCTGGGTAAATAGACGAACAGACGAACTCTTGCACATACTTTCTTCTTTTATGTTCGCAATATGCCTCCCCCTTTATTCAGAGTGTAACTTTAAAAAAGAAATTTTCTAGCTATCAAGGCGGGGCTTCAGTCCAAAATCTATGCAACTACCAAGGATAAGGTTTAAAAATATTATATTTTCTACATCCCACCTACTTTCTGTAGGTATGGAAATTTATATTTATTATATTTATAATTTATATTATGCTAACGCAGGTTAGCATACGCTCTGTCGCACTTTCCAATTTCTTTACATTTATAACTAGTGGGAGGGTTACAATCCGCTTAGACGAATCGTTGGATACTTCATCCCAATTGACCAGTTTCAAGCTCCAAATTGTGTCATAAGTCTTAGTTGTTAAATTTCAGTTTCTATTAACTTCAACTGTATTTAGAATTTCTTAGTTAAAGAATCTTTTCCCTTAAAAAGGGGCATGGCATCCACCCATTTTCAATTACATCGTTTTTTTGTTTATGTGGGGTGCCGTGGCGTAGTGGTTAGTGTGTGTGTGCTTACTACGCCGGAGGCCTGGGTTCGAATCCTGCCATCGTCACCTTAAAAAAAAAGACTTGTTCTTTTTCACGGTCCCCACCTCCGCGAGGGTCTGACAAGCCCTCCGAGAGTATCGCTTGTCTTGAAACTTCTTCGCCTGTCTTGAACTTCTCAAAGTGCCGTTCGGATTCGGCAAAAAATAGAGGTCCCTTTGTACACCAGCATACATTTTTGAGAAGTTGGCTCTGGTTTACCTCGAGCTGTTGCGCCACTCTATTTATTTATTTAATTTTTTGTTTATATTTTCATCAGAAGTGGTATTCACGTGTTGATTGCATTTTCACATTAAAAATTTGGTTTATACTTAAAAACGCCCCCAAAAGTGGGCGTGGCAAAATTTATTCATTTGAGTTGATAGCTTTCGTACATATCTGAAGATTTTATGGTCCAAGTTTTTTGAATTTAAAGCAAATATATAAAAAAAACCGTTTATTAGAATGTTTTCCGGTTGTTTCGGAAATCTTTTTAACGTAGATGCTGAATCAAAAGTTTAATCTTTTAAATTCACTATAATTCTTTACTTTTATTTAACTTTAAATTCACGCTATAAAAATACATATTTCAAATTTGTATATTATATCCGATGGATACTTATGTTCTAAGGCACGTCATTGTATTACGTAGTTTTTCTATAAAAACGCTTTCTGATAAATTATTATTCTCCCTTTTTACAAAAATTTCTCCATGAAGTTTGAGACAATGACCGTAAACTAATTCGGCCGGTGAGCATTTTAAATCTTGTTTAATTGCAGAGCGGATTCCAAGTAAGGCAATGGAAACCTCGGAACTCCAATAAACTGTGTTGCATCTTGCTTTCAATGACGCCTTCAGTTGCCCGTGGAACCGTTCCACCATACCATTAGACTGTGAATGGTATGGAGTGGTGTGTATTCGGTGCGAACCAAGAATATTAGAAAAATCATTGATTAGCTTGGATTCAAATTGTGTACCTTCATCCGTGATTATTTTGAGAGGAACACCAAATCTACATATGTAATTTTCGGCGAAAACCTTCGCCACTGTTCGCGCGGAAATATCTTTTAGACGATAAGCCTCTGGCCACCTCGTGAAACGGTCCACTGCTGTTAAGAGATATGAAAAACCATTTGACTCTGGAAGTGGATATACTTACTATATATACCTACTATATCTATCTGAATATGCTCGAAACGTTCGTTTCTGGCATGCTAAACAAGATCTTGCCCAACGAGTGACATCTTTGTTCATCGTTGGCTAAAAATAACGCTGACAAACAAGCTTCCTGGATACTCGGATACTTGGATGTGAAAGGTTGTGCAAAGAATATAAAATGTTTTTTCGGGCAGCTTGCGGTACGAATGGTCTGTATCTTCCCGTTGAGATGTCACAAAAGATATCGAAATCGGGGAATTTTTGCTTTTGAATGTCGAATTTAGCCATTTGACCTATTTGTTTTTTTTTTAGCTCCTTAAGCTCCTTTAGCTCCTTTAAGCTCCTCGTCGGATTCTTGGAGTTTTGCTAGAACTTTGCAGTCGAGATGAATTGTCTCGGCAGAAGAAATCTCCTGCTCGTCCTTTCGAGATAAAGTGTCAGCCAACACGTTATCCGAGCCTCGTATATATACTACGGCGGTAGTGAACTGGGAAATGTAGTCCAGTTGGCCCGTCTGGCATGAACTTCTGTCGCGATTTTGACGATTTTGACGCGATCGCGTATGTCAATGGCTTATGATCCGTCAGCTTTTTAAATTCTTGCCCTTCGACATAGTATCGGAAATGCTTTACCACGAGATATATCGCGAGTAGTTCGCGGTGAAAGGCTGAATATTTTGTTTCGGCTGGTGTTAATTTCTTTGAGAAGAATGAAAGGGGTTCCCACGCGTTACCAGCTTTTTGTTGTAGGACTGCGCCTACTGCAGAGCCTGAGGCGTCAGTAGCTATGGAGATTTCCGCGTTAACTTTTCGGTGCACTAGCAAGGTTGCGTTTGCTAATTTTAGTTTAGCTTCTTCGAATGCTTTATTGAGCTCGTTGATCCACTCTAAAGGTTCTTTGGATGTACCTGTTTTGCTTTTATTACCTTACTTACTTACTTAAGGTGGCGCTACAGTCCGGGGTGGACCTGGGCCTCAGCCAACAAGCTTCGCCAGCCAGCTCTGTCTCTAGCTAGCCGTCTCCAGTTTGGAATGGGGTATAAATAGTAGGTTAGACAAACGCGATTTTATTCTAGATTTCGTTCATATAAAGTTTCTCGCCACCCTCCCTAGAAGGGCTCGATTTTTTAAAAATATTGAATTTGAACCAAAAAACTGCATTTTTACGTACATTTAAGTGTAACTTGGAAATATCTGTGGTTTCTAATTAGGGGCGGTTGGACCACGCCCTCCTTGGAAGTTTGCATTACTTATAAAATGTCTAAAAATAACTATGTATTAGTAAGTATGTACATATGTATTAGGGTATTCAACGGTCCGTTTTACGGACTTTAACTTCTGCGTACACACTGTAGCATTTACTCACTGGTTTTCTTTGTGAAACTCATGTTATGCAAAACAACTATGCGGATTTCGAAAAGATTCTTTATTCTTAAGACATTTTACTGGATTTGAATACAAGTGGATCCCAGCGACAGGAGTGCACACGCACGGGAGAGCAATCATACTGTGCTGGTATATGTAGTTTTGAATATTTTGAAATTTGGACGGCTTTAAAAATCAACTTAGTCGTTAAAAATTATTTTATGTTCCCTAATCTTAATTGCAACAATTGGACACAATATTTTTGCAATCTGGAAAGCTTAATTAACTCTTTAAAAGTCAATAATGTAATGCTAATTGGTGATTTCAATGTGCGTCTGGCAGAACATCAGATAGAAATTGGTACGATGCCTGTAGGAGAGCAATTCAAAATGGTAAGGCATTCGCAGGACAAATTCATCAATGCGAATGGTAAAAAATTACTAGAGCTATTTCAAATATATGACTATTTCGTGCTGAATAGAGCGACAAGTGGTGATTTTTCTGGGGAACTGACTTTTATGCGAGAACCAGGTGCCTCAGTAGCTGATTATTGTGGCATCAGAGGCAATTGGTTTGAAAAAGTGCATAGTATTAACGTCGGTGCATTAACTTTTTCAGACCATATGCCAATCACAGCAAGTTTGGCGATTAGCAATCCGGGACCCGAGAAAAACATTGCTCTTTTGCGAAAACTCTACTGGAACGAACGTGGAAAAGAGCTCTTTATGTCCAGGCTTACTCATTTTTCTACACTGATTTCTAACTGATTTCAGCCAGGCTAACACAAGTCACGAAATTGATAAACTTATTGTTGCTATAAAAAACTCCGCTATCACCTCAACAGAAAGTAGGTACGCTGTTAAGAGTAAACAAAAGGGGTATAATAGCGACTGTGAGAAAGCTAGGACAAAAACATTCAAACTGTTAAAACTAGCAAGACTTAGAAAGGGAGATTTCTTTCGCAAAGCCTATGTCCGGGCAAGTTCAGATTATAAAAAACTTCGCTGTCATGTAAAGCATAGCGAATATCAGGAAAGAAGAACAGGAAAATATTTAAAATTGGTAACCATTTAGATGCTCATTGCCTTGCCACCTATTTCAAAAACCTGCTTAATCCACCCGAGAATAAAGGACCCATTCAATATGCTGAAAATTGTATCGCTGTGAGTTGTTTAGATCAGAACATCAACCTTGAGAAAATAGAGTTTGTCTTAAACAAGGCCAAAGATAACAAAGCCCCAGTTGATGATAGTGTTCCCTTTTAATTTTTTGCAAAAACGCTCCGCGGGCGTTTTTGGAGAAGTTAATTAACCTGGTCAAAACAAAATGAGTTTTACGGAAATTTCAACCATCTTACGTGTAAGAGGAGAGCTCCTAGACTTGAATTATAGACCATATTTCAAAGATCGGCCAAACTTTTGTTCGTTATGCAATTTACAAGAACAGGAAAACTCGTACCACTTTTTATCTGTGTGCCCAATTTAAAAAAAAAAAATCGTTTTCTTTACTTCGAAAAATCAATACTAAACGAATCAGAATCCATAAGAATTTTGAATGGTGAAAATTGGAAACTTCTAGTCCGTTATTGCCTCGAAGCTTAAGGCTTCAGATAAGAAAAGAATTTAGCTAAAGTTAGACCAGGGTTAAAAAAACAAAAGAAAAAAGAAAATTCGGAATAACTGAAAAAACATGGTTGTAATGCAAGTCATTTTATGAAATTCAAGTTTTCAAAAAAGTGTTTCAAAACACAAATGCACAAAATACTGAAATAACTAGTGGGAGGGTTACAATCCGCTTAGGCGAATCGTTGGATACCCCATCCCAATTGACCACTTTCAAGCTCCGAATTGTGTCATAAATCTTGATTGTTAAAATTCAGTTTCTATTAACTTTAACCGTATTTAGAATTTCTCAGTTAAAGAATCTTCTCCCTTAAAAAGGGGCGTGGCATCCACCCCTTTTCAATAACATAGTTTTTTTGTTTATATTTTTTATCCGAAGTGATATACACGTGTTGATTGCATTTTTACATTAAAAATTTGGTTTATACTTAAAAACGCCCCCGAAGTGGGCGTTTCAAAAATTTATTCATTTCAGTTGATAGCTCTTACATATATCTGAACATTTTAAGCGCAAGTTTTTTGGATTCAAAGAAAATATATCGAATTAAAAATGCTTAAGTTAATTAACCTGGTCAAATCTGACCGAACACCATTGGGTCAGATTTGACCAGGCTTACAATTGTGGCATTACATCCCACGGCTTGTTCGTGAAGCGGTTGAGATAAAACGCCACAAAAATTTCAATCGCGACGACAGTTTCAAATTGTCGCGAACATGGGATCCAATAATCGGCTCATCACCGTCGATTGCGGATTGGCACCGCTACACTTGCGTAGTGCTAATCGCCAAAAGCATTTTTAAGGCAGTTTCCCGGTGACCACGCTTAATGTAACTTAAGCGAAACGTTCGGGGTGAGTACTCATAGTTTGCACTCATAATTTATTTTTAACGCGGTAAATCCCAAAACCTTTAAAATTATGTTCATGAAAACAACCTGCTGAATGAATCTCAGGCAGGATTTAGAATGGGCTACTCAACAGTGGATCACATTTTTTTCATCTTCAATGTTGTCGATTACTACGCTGAAAATAGGAAGAAGCTGTATGCTATATTCATTGACTTTAAAGCGGCCTTCGACAGTATTGACCGTGGTGCGTTATTTTACAAGCTTAGCGGTTTGGGGCTGTAATTTAGATAAATCTTCTAAGGAGTCTATGCGACAATATTATGTCAGCAGTATGGCATGGCAAACAATTGTCAGAATGGTTTGAAACTATAAGTGGTGTACGCCTGGGTATCTATCACCTTGGCTATTTACTCTTTTCATTAATTATATAGCTGACTCCCTGCCGAATGGTATTCAAATCGCTGGACTGACAATAAAATGCCTTCTCTATGCGGATGACTTGGTCCTCTTTGCTCAATCCCCAGAAAGCCTTCAGCTCATGATAAATAGACTTAAGACTGACGAATACTGCAAATTATGGAATCTTGTGGTTAATATTTTAAAATCAAAGATTATTATATTTACAAGAGGCAGCGGTCGACATACCAAAAACGAAAAGTGGTTTTGGTCGAGGTTCTCAATGAATACAATTATCTTGGAATAATTCTTACTCCTCAACTTAACCCAAGAAAACATTTCGAGAGCAAACTTAAAAAATCGTTAGCTGTCATAACCTCTAATTGGAAAAACTCCCTTGTGTACAAAAGTGTACCCCATAGTGCAAAATTTCAAGTCTTAACTGCCGCTTTAAGATCAATAATGACCTACGGATCGCTGGTATGGGGATATCAGCAATATGAGGAGGTACACTGAGAAAACTGAACTATGAGTTTTTTAAACAGAAACATATTTAGCTAGCTGTTTGAAAAGTACAACTAGAATTTAGTTTAATTTTAATCATGAACTGTTTACATTCTTAAAAACCTTAATTCAAACTGAAGTCTGTTTGAATCAAAATCATTTTTATTTGGCTATTTCATTAACAGCTCCTTATAATTTTTGAAAAACTATTCAAACTTGAATGAGTTAAATTTTTGAAAATGCCTGTTTAGCTTTATTTTCTCTGTCGCAACACACGTTTGTCTCAAATATGAAATAGTTTGGAAAGTTCACAAAATTATAAAATTTAACTGAAATATTTGCTTCAAAACCGAATCGATTTAAAACAAACTCAAACGAAGTAAGTAGAAAAGCGAATAACTGCAACATTATTGCAAACACACTACACACACACGCGTTGATCCCAAAAATGAAAAGATATTAGGTAGGTAGCTACCTAGAAAGAGAATGAAATGGAACACAAATGTTACATTCAAACTCAAATCGATTCAAAACCAACTCAAACGAAGTAAGTACAAAAATGGATAACTGTAAATTAATCGAAAGTAAATGGGGCACGTTTATTTCAACATGAACGTATTTAAAATATTTAGAACCCAATAAAATTCGACAGAAAAGCTACATTCAAACTCGAATCGATTTGAAATAAACTCAAAGGAAGTGGGTAAGTACTCAAAAAGGTATACCCAACAGTAAACTTTAAGCGTGTGCGTGTCGCCGTCTCGCCATCGATAAAGAAGTCATTTCTAGTTAATATGTGGCGCGGAAAGGTCTTGCATCTTGTTGCAATAAAAAGTCGCGAAATTTGAGTCAATTTGCTGCGTGTTGTGTTATGAATCAGTTGTGTTCCCTAAATATATGGTAAAATATGCAAACAAAATAGAAAACGAAGCCAATGATGAAATAATTCAAACGTATAATATAAACGCTGCAGACGCAAGCGGCTTGCCTACACTAATTCTACTTGATGATCCTGATCCTGGACTATCTGTGCCTCCACAGTATATAGGAGTGTGGGAGCTACTCAAAGAGTGGAACTTACATAAATTGTTTCCCGTTTTCTATGGTAAGTACCTACTACACTCGTTTGTAAAATTAAGACGCCACGCCAATTACAGCCCAAATTAAGAAATGGCGCAGGCGTGGTGTGTTCTGTAATGTATGTTCATAGACTAATATTCTGTAGAACTATGTATTTTAATTATACCCCATCCCATAGGATAGGAGGTATATTAAGTTTGATTAATAGTTTATAACATAGAGAAATAATCACCGTAGACCCCCAAGACCTTAAGGGCATTATATGATCGAGACGGAATTGTTAGCGTAAAATTGTTGACAAAACCTCATCAACATAATTGTCCAAAGAGTGCTACAAAGCGGAAAGCATCTACATCCCTTTGATTTCGAAGAAATTTCGTTAAAAATAATTAAAATCTTTCCAAACGAAAATAAGGTATGTAAGTTTAAAAGCCTATGATCATGTATTGGTGGCGTGAAATAACGCCAAACGAAATAACACCAAATCTCAAATTCGGTCTTATTTCGTTTTCAAAAACCACCAATTGGCGTTATTTCCAAACACCAATTTGGCGTTATTTCGTAAGCCAAAGTGAAATAACGCCTAAAGAAAAATGGCAAAAAGACCAAATTTTTTATATAATTTTTATATATAATTTTGAAAATTTGAATCTTGAAAACAGATTTTACAAGAAGAATATGTCATTCCATTTATTTTATATTTTGATGATTACGAAATAAACAATCCTCTAGGCTCACAAACCGACGGTGTATGTGCAGCTTACTATATTTTTCCTTATATTCCGCGACATCTTCTTTCTTAATTAGATTTTATATTTCACTTTGGTTTCATTAAAATAAAATTTACAAAAATTTTAAAAAATGATATTACTTTTGCACACCTAATTAATAAAATAAAATATCTTGAAGAGCATGGACTAGAAGTTTGCCTTGAAAATATAGTAACTCGCGTTTATTTCGTTCTACGCTTAGTTGTTTGTGACAATCTTGGTCTGAATAGTGTTTTAGGATTTTCACGGTCATTCAATAGTAATTTTTTTGTAGATCATGCAAATTAGATAAAACACTAACAAAAACATCTAGCAAAGAATTCCCCGAAAAGATTTAGAGACCAATGATGATTTTCAAACGGGAGTACGTGAAAGTTGTATTTTCAACAGCATTAAATCCTTTCATGTAACCGACAACTACGCCTTGGATATAATGCACGATTTGTTTGTGCCGTCCTCTTTAATAAAATCGAATGTTATAACACTTGATCAACTCAATAGCCGAAAAGGTTTATTTTCTTACGGAGAAACCGAAGTAGGTAACATGTCCGTTTTATTTAGACTTTTCTACATTTCTTGCCATTAATAATTGGCGATTTGGTTCCTCGGGCAAATAAGGCCTGAAAATTGCTATGTTAAGCACACTGTTGAAATAGTCAATTTTCTATTGAGGCCAACTTTTAACAGAGAAATGGATATTAATAGTTTAGAAAATCTAATAGACCAACATCATTCCTTATATGTATCATTATTTGGGAATACCTTAAAGCGGTTTACCTGGTGTTTGATATTTGAGGCCAAGCATAAGCCATCAAAAACATACACAAAAAGTATAACATCAAGAGTTAATCCCTCTTTAACATTAAGCAAAAAAGCTTGCTTAAAGTTTTCTGAATTTTTAGTTAAATATAATCATGGAATAGATTTAAAAGATATAATCTACACTGATTTTAAAATAGTTTCACAAATCTCACTTCCGCAATCAGAGCTTATTGTTGAATCCGATTTAAGCGAAACAACTTACAAGTCTGTAAATGAAATTGAGTACAGGGGAACACTTTATAAAAAAAACTTTTATTTATCCTCATACTCAGAAGCTATCATTCATCTGTACAAAATTATTTTATTTTTAACTAATGACATAAGTGTTCTTGTGTATTGCTATCCGATTGAAGTAAAAAAAAGTCGACGCTCATTTTCAGTCTTATGAAATTGGCAAAAGATTGGCATAGATGCCTATGCACACATACCTATTTATAAATATATATATATATATATATTTTATTTATATGACGCTGCTATGTAGGTACGAACTGTTGCACTTACGCATTTTATTGCCTTTATACTTCAATTTTTACTAGAAAGCGAAGTAAATCTCGAGAGGCTAAAATATCTATCCGTTGATGATATCAAAAAGCTAATTCCAAAAATTGGTTTAAGAGCAGATTTTAGAGAAAGGCTGGTTATTTGGAAAAAAGAAAAGGTATGTATATCTGGTATACCTATTATAGAAAAATGTAACCAATGCACTTGAGTTATTTCTCATATTTCTTACAGTTCAGCATCGATGATGTGACTATTTCTTGCGTTAGCAAAGTTACCAACTGGATCAAAGACATCGATTCCCCACAAAGCTCCCCAAGTAATATAAGCCTAGCAGACGTAAGTTAAAAAAAAATTTGTCAAGTTAAATTTTCGTAACTAATATATTGACTTTCTGTAGTCTTTACAAACCATTCTCAAAGAAAGTGCAAAAGGGCAGGCACTGATTTCTTTTTACGACCGGAACGGCAGCCTTCTCGAGAACCACCACATAGAAAAATGTAACCAATGCACTTGAGTTATTTCTCATATTTCTTACAGTTCAGCATCGATGATATGACTATTTCTTGCGATAGCAAAGTTACCAACTGGATCAAAGACATCGATTCCCCACAAAGCTCCCCAAGTAATATAAGCCTAGCAGACGTAAGTTAAAAAAAAATTTGTCAAGTTAAATTTTCGTAACTAATATATTGCCTTTCTGTAGTCTTTACAAACCATACTCAAAGAAAGTGCAAAAGGGCAGGCACTGATTTCTTTTTACGACCGGAACGGCAGCCTTCTCGAGAACCACCGACAAGACCTGATTAACATAATTGTCCAAAGAGTGCTTCAAAGCGGAAAGCATCTACATCCCTTTGATTTCGAAGAAATTTCGTTAAAAATAATTAAAATCTTTCCAAACGAAAATAAGGTATGTAAGTTTAAAAGCCTATGATCATGTATTGAAATCTCAAATCTCAAATTTGGTCTTATTTCGTTTTCAAAAACCACCAATTGGCGTTATTTCCACACACCAATTTGGCGTTATTTCGTAAGCCAAAGTGAAATAACGCCTAAAGAAAAATGGCAAAAAGACCAAATTTTTTATATAATTTTGAAAATTTGAATCTTAAAAACAGATTTTACAAGAAGAATATGTCATTCCATTTATTTTATATTTTGATGATTACGAATGGTTTCATTAAAACAAAATTTACAAAAATTTTAAAAAATGATATTGCTTTTGCACACCTTATTAATAAAATAAAATATCTTGAAGAGCATGGACTAGAAGTTTGCTTTGAAAATATAGTAACTCGCGTTTATTTCGTTCTAGGCTTAGTTGTTTGTTACAATCTTGGTCTGAATAGTGTTTTAGGATTTTCACGGTCATTCAATAGTAATTTTTTTTGTAGATCATGCAAATTAGATAAAACACTAACAAAAACATCTAGCAAAGAATTCCCCGAAAAGATTTAGAGACCAATGATGTTTTTCAAACGGGAGTACGTGAAAGTTGTATTTTCAACAGCATTAAATCCTTTCATGTAACCGACAACTACGCCTTGGATAAAATGCACGATTTGTTTGTGCCGTCCTCTTTAATAAAATCGAATGTTATAACACTTGATCAACTCAATAGCCGAAAATATTTATTTTCTTACGGAGAAACCGAAGTAGGTAACATGTCCGTTTTATTTAGACTTTTCTACATTTCTTGCCATTAATAATTGGCGATTTGGTTCCTCGGGCAAATAAGGCCTGAAAATTGCTATGTTAAGCACACTGTTGAAATAGTCGATTTTCTATTGAGGCCAACTTTTAACAGAGAAATGGATATTAATAGTTTAGAAAATCTAATAGACCAACATCATTCCTTATATGTATCATTATTTGGGAATACCTTAAAGCCAAAGCACCATAATAAAGCCAAAGCACCAATATAATCATGGAATAGATTTAAAAGATATAATCTACACTGATTTTAAAATAGTTTCACAAATCTCACTTCCGCAATCAGAGCTTATTGTTGAATCCGATTTAAGCGAAACAACTTACAAGTCTGTAAATGAAATTGAGTACAGGGGAACACTTTATAAAAAAAAACTTTTATTTATCCTCATACTCAGAAGCTATCATTCATCTGTACAAAATTATTTAATTTTTAACTAATGACAAACATAAGTGTTTTTGTGTATTGCTATCCGATTGAAGTAAAAAAATTCGACGCTCATTTTCAGTCTTATGAAATTGGCAAAAGGCTGAACAAATTTTTGTGCATTAAAAATATTTCATTTTTTACTAGCCCTCCTTTGCACATTCATACAATTAATAATGGAAAATGTTATTTTAGAAATAAGTTTTTGTAAAAAATAAACTATAAGTTTATTTTAAACCGATTTTTACTGTTTTTTCTTACATACATAATATGTTAATCACATTCAGAAGTGTCAAAAAATTATTTTGAGCAGGTAAGTATATTTCAGTTTCAATGTGGGCAAACTCTACGAATCTACCTATGGTCAAAAACTTGTGTGAGAACTTAGAAAATGACTTACGTCGCCGGCCGTATGAAATACACCCGACAACATCATTGACAAGTTCGGTGGAGAAGCCCACAAAACGATTTTATTTATTATAAATAAATCACTTTCCCATGTTGCGACTTTTCTTAAAGCTTTATCAGTTTTTGAGCAAAATATAGAATGTGAAAAGAAGACAGATTCTATTTTTTGCGTAAAAATGACAATATTTTAGAAAAATCGTGGTATGGAAAAGTATTGTTTTTTAAAAACGATTTAAATAAAAAAAGCTTTATTTTAAATAGAGCGAGTTTAAATAAACGAAATATAAACATGGTTTATATAACTTCGAATCTATTTAAAAAAAAACTGACCTGAAATTAGTTTGTTTTGAACAAAAAACATCTGTAAGTCAAACATGGAAGTATTTAAAAAAAAACTAACACGATTCTATTTGAAACAAAATTGAAAAAGGTTAATTAAATCAAGCAGAACTATTTTCATGCCAAACAGAAAACGGGGTAAATCTAAACAGATTCATGTTCAAATAAAGTCAACGATGAGTAAACAAGTTTCTATTAAATTGAAACAGATATCAAATCGAAGCCAAAATGCGTGTGTTTGAGTTTAATTTGAACATGAATGCATTTGAAATTTTCCTCAGTGTAGAAAATCCAGTGTAGAAACAACTTACAAGTCTGTAAATGAAATTGAGTACAGGGGAACACTTTATAAAAAAAACTTTTATTTATCCTCATACTCAGAAGCTATCATTCATCTGTACAAAATTATTTTATTTTTAACTAATGACATAAGTGTTCTTGTGTATTGCTATCCGATTGAAGTAAAAAAAGTGGACGCTCATTTTCAGTCTTATGAAATTGGCAAAAGATTGGCATAGATGCCTATGCACACATACCTATTTATAAATATATATATATATATATTTTATTTATATGACGCTGCTATGTAGGTACGAACTGTTGCACTTACGCATTTTATTGCCTTTATACTTCAATTTTTACTAGAAAGTGAAGTAAATCTCGAGAGGCTAAAATATCTATCCGTTGATGATATCAAAAAGCTAATTCCAAAAATTGGTTTAAGAGCAGATTTTAGAGAAAGGCTGGTTATTTGGAAAAAAGAAAAGGTATGTATATCTGGTATACCTATTATAGAAAAATGTAACCAATGCACTTGAGTTATTTCTCATATTTCTTACAGTTCAGCATCGATGATGTGACTATTTCTTGCGTTAGCAAAGTTACCAACTGGATCAAAGACATCGATTCCCCACAAAGCTCCCCAAGTAATATAAGCCTAGCAGACGTAAGTTAAAAAAAAAATTGTCAAGTTAAATTTTCGTAACTAATATATTGACTTTCTGTAGTCTTTACAAACCATTCTCAAAGAAAGTGCAAAAGGGCAGGCACTGATTTCTTTTTACGACCGGAACGGCAGCCTTCTCGAGAACCACCACATAGAAAAATGTAACCAATGCACTTGAGTTATTTCTCATATTTCTTACAGTTCAGCATCGATGATATTACTATTTCTTGCGATAGCAAAGTTACCAACTGGATCAAAGACATCGATTCCCCACAAAGCTCCCCAAGTAATATAAGCCTAGCAGACGTAAGTTAAAAAAAAATTTGTCAAGTTAAATTTTCGTAACTAATATATTGCCTTTCTGTAGTCTTTACAAACCATACTCAAAGAAAGTGCAAAAGGGCAGGCACTGATTTCTTTTTACGACCGGAACGGCAGCCTTCTCGAGAACCACCGACAAGACCTGATTAACATAATTGTCCAAAGAGTGCTTCAAAGCGGAAAGCATCTACATCCCTTTGATTTCGAAGAAATTTCGTTAAAAATAATTAAAATCTTTCCAAACGAAAATAAGGTATGTAAGTTTAAAAGCCTATGATCATGTATTGAAATCTCAAATCTCAAATTTGGTCTTATTTCGTTTTCAAAAACCACCAATTGGCGTTATTTCCACACACCAATTTGGCGTTATTTCGTAAGCCAAAGTGAAATAACGCCTAAAGAAAAATGGCAAAAAGACCAAATTTTTTATATAATTTTGAAAATTTGAATCTTAAAAACAGATTTTACAAGAAGAATATGTCATTCCATTTATTTTATATTTTGATGATTACGAATGGTTTCATTAAAACAAAATTTACAAAAATTTTAAAAAATGATATTGCTTTTGCACACCTTATTAATAAAATAAAATATCTTGAAGAGCATGGACTAGAAGTTTGCTTTGAAAATATAGTAACTCGCGTTTATTTCGTTCTAGGCTTAGTTGTTTGTTACAATCTTGGTCTGAATAGTGTTTTAGGATTTTCACGGTCATTCAATAGTAATTTTTTTTGTAGATCATGCAAATTAGATAAAACACTAACAAAAACATCTAGCAAAGAATTCCCCGAAAAGATTTAGAGACCAATGATGTTTTTCAAACGGGAGTACGTGAAAGTTGTATTTTCAACAGCATTAAATCCTTTCATGTAACCGACAACTACGCCTTGGATAAAATGCACGATTTGTTTGTGCCGTCCTCTTTAATAAAATCGAATGTTATAACACTTGATCAACTCAATAGCCGAAAATATTTATTTTCTTACGGAGAAACCGAAGTAGGTAACATGTCCGTTTTATTTAGACTTTTCTACATTTCTTGCCATTAATAATTGGCGATTTGGTTCCTCGGGCAAATAAGGTCTGAAAATTGCTATGTTAAGCACACTGTTGAAATAGTCGATTTTCTATTGAGGCCAACTTTTAACAGAGAAATGGATATTAATAGTTTAGAAAATCTAATAGACCAACATCATTCCTTATATGTATCATTATTTGGGAATACCTTAAAGCCAAAGCACCATAATAAAGCCAAAGCACCAATATAATCATGGAATAGATTTAAAAGATATAATCTACACTGATTTTAAAATAGTTTCACAAATCTCACTTCCGCAATCAGAGCTTATTGTTGAATCCGATTTAAGCTAAACAACTTACAAGTCTGTAAATGAAATTGAGTACAGGGGAACACTTTATAAAAAAAACTTTTATTTATCCTCATAGTCAGAAGCTATCATTCATCTGTACAAAATTATTTTATTTTTAACTAATGACATAAGTATTTTTGTGTATTGCTATCCGATTGAAGTAAAAAAAATTCGACGCTTATTTTCAGTCTTATGAAATTGGCAAAAGGCTGAACAAATTTTTGTGCATTAAAAATATTTCATTTTTTACTAGCCCTCCTTTGCACATTCATACAATTAATAATGGAAAATGTTATTTTAGAAATAAGTTTTTGTAAAAAATAAACTATAAGTTTATTTTAAACCGATTTTTACTGTTTTTTCTTACATACATAATATGTTAATCACATTCAGAAGTGTCAAAAAATTATTTTGAGCAGGTAAGTATATTTCAGTTTCAATGTGGGCAACCTCTACGAATCTACCTATGGTCAAAAACTTTTGTGAGAACTTAGAAAATGACTTACGTCGCCGGCCGTATGAAATACACCCGACAACATCATTGACAAGTTCGGTGGAGAAGCCCACAAAACGATTTTATTTATTATAAATAAATCACTTTCCCATGTCGCGACTTTTCTTAAAGCTTTATCAGTTTTTGAGCAAAATATAGAATGTGAAAAGAAGACAGATTCTATTTTTTGCGTAAAAATGACAATATTTTAGAAAAATCGTGGTATGGAAAAGTATTGTTTTTTAAAAACGATTTAAATAAAAAAAGCTTTATTTTAAATAGAGCGAGTTAAAATAAACGAAATATAAACATGGTTTATATAACTTCGAATCTATTTAAAAAAAAACTGACCTGAAATTAGTTTGGTTTGAACAAAAAACATCTGTAAGTCAAACATGGAAGTATTTAAAAAAAACTAACACGATTCTATTTGAAACAAAATTGAAAAAGGTTAATTAAATCAAGCAGAACTATTTTCATGCCAAACAGAAAACGGGGTAAATCTAAACAGATTCATGTTCAAATAAAGTCAACGATGAGTAAACAAGTTTCTATTAAATTGAAACAGATATCAAATCGAAGCCAAAATGCGTGTGTTTGAGTTTAATTTGAACATGAATGAATTTGAAATTTTCCTCAGTGTAGAAAAGCTAAAACGACTGTTCCTGAAAAAGACATTCCGATTACCGCAATCAACACCAAATTATATGATCCTTCGTCACCGACTATACTCCGAGCCGTCAAGTTCGCTTTCGATTTCGATCGTGTTTCTCTGCTCTCCTAAAAGTTGGTTACTTTCCCCCCGCGCCCTTCTTTTTCTATTTTCCCTTTGCCTTTTCTTTTTTCCCATCCAAGTGCTTGTAAAGAAACCCCAACAAGTGATAAAAAGAAGTGGTAAAATGGCCTCCGGGCCAGATGTGCTCGCGGGTAATCGTTTTGCTGAGTTATATCAGCATTCCGATCCGCATAAAAATAGGAATGAAAAAAAATGCTTATACCCCTGCAGTGACGACCCCTGACATTCCCTCCCAATCCAACTCTAAAAATCCCAAATTTATTGTTATAACACCTACCGACCCAAAAAAACTATTAACTTCCATAAGTGTATTTCTTCTAAAAAAGGCTATTGACACTATCAGTACCTCGTACGAATACATTACGCAACTCCGTGATGGTAATCTTCTCATACTTGTTAAATCACAACAAATAGCCAATTTATTCCTTTCGAAAAAAACGCTTTCGAACCTATGCCCTATCTCAGTCTCACTACACAGCCAACTTAACGCTTCAAAGGGCACAGCATATGCACCATGCCTAATTAATGTCCCTGAAAAAGAAATCGTCGAGGAGATGAAAGACCAAGGTGTTACCGACGTCTACAAATTTAAGAAAAATGAAAACGGTGTTCAAAGGGTGACAGGATTAATGCTCTTTACTTTTGATCTCTTCCGCCCCCCCTCAACTATTAACGTTGGTTGGTATAACCTCAAGGTAGAGGAATATTTCCCCAACCCAATGCGCTGCAAAAAATGCCAATGTCTCGGGCACACCATAAAACGGTGCACTGGCACGCAAACTTGCGTTACATGCAACCTACCATCACCTCACGTCCCTGAAATTTGTACACGCACACTTTGTGCTAATTGCGCTGAAAATCATCCTTCATCATCCAAGCTCTGCAAACGGTTCTTACAAGCAAAAGAAATTTTGAAAATAAAAACCATAAAAAAATGTAGCATGGCTGAAGCGAAACAAATATACAGTGAACAATATCCCACCAACCCACCTCTCTCTTTCTCTTCCGTCGTTAGGAACGGAACAGTTAATGCGTTTGACAACCTTCCAGCCACTCACCTGGCATCAACCTCTTCCTCCTCTACTATAGTAAATAATCTCTCTCCTACCTCACCAATAGATAACATTATCAAAAATAAACCGGTCGCACACGCACTTATAGAAAATCAAACAAGCGACTCCCATTCTCTCCCAACAAAGCAACCCACATCAAATACGTCATCATCTCCACCAATCTCTCCTCTAGCCACCACAACACAAACAACGCCACACTCCCAGCAAAACATCAGCACTCTCCCAACAGCCACACCAAAAGCAAACAATAATAATCAATCTCCAAAATCTTCTATCTCTGTCAATCTTCCACACCAAACCCAAATCAACACTGCACATACTTACTCTAAGCCCAACTTAACAGACTCAGCCGAACCATCTCTACCCATGTCCATCGACAACGAAAAGCTCCCCGATTATGATGATGATGGAAACATCTAATCATTTAATCGGTACTCCGAACAACGACTCTGCCGTTCAGGGGTTGAATCATCCAAACACCATTGGGTGTTTTAATGATTCAACCTCGGGGCGGCGGAGTCACACTAGTTTTCAAACAAATTTACCATCACCATCTAACAACTTTTCACAGTATAACTATTCCTATACTGCACAAAAGCACCCAAAAACAGCTCAAGCGATCCTCAAGATTCTTCAGTGGAATCTAAATGGATTCCTCAACAACTATCACGAACTTGAGTTGTTAATAAAAGAAAACAAGCCACAAATTATTTCACTCCAAGAAACTCACATTCACGACGATCCTCCCGCTAAAGTTCCTAAACAATATTCACCATTTTTCCACAATCTCAGCTCCGTTTCAACTGCAAAACACGGAGTTGGCCTCCTGATTCACAAGTCAGTCCCACACAAGCCCCTACCGATCATCTCAAACATCTCAACAATAGCTGTAGAAATTGATCTCAACTTTAAAATAACCATTGTTTCTCTTTATATCCACCCTACACAACAATTTTCTTCTTCAGACCTAAACGACATTCTAAGACAGATAAACTCTCCTCTGATCCTCTCTGGCGATTTTAATGCGTGGAGTCCCCTGTGGGGTTCCCGTACCGCGAATCCAAGGGGCAAAATAGTTGAAAACTTCCTCATCAATTCTAACCTCTCTCTCCTTAACGACGGAAGCCCAACACACTTTTCTACACACAATACCCTTACACACGTAGACCTTACGCTGGTTTCCCCCCAAATTTTGCCAAACACCTCCTGGAACAGGCTAGACTTCCTGCATGGTAGTGACCACTTCCCTATAATTATTGACCTGAATCTCAAAAGTAATAACTCGTACTGCAAGCCACCCCCAAAATTTTTAACAGACCGTGCCAACTGGAGTCTTTTCCAGGCAAAGGGTATGGAGTATCTCGCAAACAAACCACAATCTACGAATGTGAATAAAGAGGCAGCATTATTAAGTAAAGGACTGCGATTCGCAGCCAACCAGGCAATCCCTCAATCAACAAATTCTCGTGTCAAAAATATAGTGCCTTGGTGGAACCCTGAAATCGCTGCGCTTCGTAAAAAGAAACAACACTTATGGAAAATCCTTAATAAGTACCCCAACCAAACCAACCTCCTCAATTATCGCAAAGCTAATGCACTATTCCGTAGAAAAGCCAAGGCTTCCAAAATCGAAAGTTTCCAAAATTTTACCGCAAATCTAAACCCCAACACCACAAGTAAAAAAATTTGGGCGGATATTAGGATATTAACTGGTGATTTCACCCCACATTCCATTAAAATTATCCACACTGACTCTGAATCTCTAACGGACTCAAATTCGATCGCGGAACGCTTTGCAAAGCACTGGTCCAGTTATTGCAGCGATTCAAATTTCTCTACTAGATTCCAAGAAGCGAAACTAGTAATATTAAACCTCGGTCCTACCCCTTGCAACCTGTCTCCGTCGGCTAAACAACTAGAATTACCTTTCAATTTTCTCGAACTTGAAAGCTCTCTTAGCTCTGTCAAAGGGAAAACGCCCGGGTACGATCGCATATCGTATCCGATGATCAAAAACACAGCATACCAAATTAAAAAACGTTTGTTGGGACTTTACAACAATATTTTCAATCAAGGCACTCTGCCACATGCATGGAAAATTGCCACAACAATACCGATCCCGAAGCCAATGAAAAACCCTACCGTCCTAGACAGTTACAGACCAATTTCACTCTTGCCTTGCACTGGCAAACTCCTAGAAAAAATGGTCGCAAAAAGACTTCTTTGGTTTATCGAAAAAAACAAATTCCTTAATACGAACCAGGTCGCCTTTAAACATGGTCGTAGTACAATGGATTCACTTCTCCACATAGACGAAGTTATTTCTAGCGCTCTCTCTTGCAGGAACCATATATCAATCGTTTCGATTGACTTTGAGAAGGCCTTCGAACGGATAGGAATCCACGTGGTCCTAGACAAACTAAAAAAAATGGAAGATTGGTCCTAAGATGTACTGCTTTATTCAAGCATTTTTAAAAAACAGATCTTTTAGGGCCAAAGTAAACAACTGCTTCTCAAAAGTGCATAAGCTTGAAAATGGCATACCACAAGGATCTCCGCTATCGGTTATCCTCTTTATAATTGCTTATAACGATATAAGTGATATTATTCTAAAATTCAAAAATATTGACCATGTACTTTATGCAGACGATCTTTACTTAATGTCTAGATGTAATGACATAAATCGTACCCTCACTTTATTCAAAGAAGTTGTTAACGAAATCTGCAACTGGTGTATCCAGTCAGGAGCAGTCATTTCCTTAAATAAAAACAAACACCTGCACATCTGCAGAAAGATAAAGTGTTCAAGCTTCAATATTGAAACAAATAACATTAATATAGAATCCGTTAGCTATTTAAGTATCTTAGGAATATTGTTTGATAAGAAATTTAGTTTTAAGATGCATTGCACAGAATTGAAAAAAAAGATAGCTCTAAGATTAAATATTATAAAATATCTATCATCACGAAACAGTCTTACTCATACTAACACCCTTATTAACACCACAAAAACTATTCTTGTATCAAAAATTGATTACGGATTAACCATTTACGGCAAGTGCGCTCCATCCACCTCAAAGGTACTACATCCTATCTACCACGCGGCAATAAGAACAAGCCTCAGATCGTTTAGAACCACGCCAATCAAAAATATGCTGACTGAAGGAGGCTTCAGCACAATCGAGGAAAGAAAAAACTTATTAACATCTCGTCTCCTCCCAAAAATATATGAATCCTACATTTCCCCAATCCACAAGGACGCAGGAAAAGTTTTAAAACGTAAAAAAACACCCAGGCTACCGTCAACCCTATATAAAGCTTTAGAGTTCGCAAGTGTGCTTGAGGTTAATCCCAGTGTTAAAGCAGTAACCATCGAAAAATACCCCCCATGGTTATTACCACCTAATTCGATCGACACCAGTTTGTCAAAGTATCCGAAGGAATCGACCCCAAAAGAGAAATACGCCCAACTCATCCTTGAACTCCTTAACAAGTACCCCAACAACACCTGGAACACACTTTACTCGGACGGCTCGAAGAGCGTCGAGGGATCTGGTTTCGCTATTGTCAACAATCAGGGCGCAGTAAAATCCGCTGTGAAAGTTCCAACTTATTTCTCCATCTTTTCGACAGAAGCTTTAGCCATACTTGAAGCGACAAAGATAGCAATTGCATCGAAGAGGTACACTATTATTCTCACAGACAGTCTCTCTACCCTTCAAGCTATAAACAATATTAAGCGCCGTACACCTCTTATAAGCAACATCCGTGACAGCATTACATCGCAAGGTGGAAAGTTAAAGCTCATCTGGATCCCAGGACACTCAAATATTCAAGGTAATGATGCGGCTGACAAGGAAGCAAAGGCTATTGCTATATGTCCCAACACAGAAGTAACTCATTACCAGCCCCCCAAAAAAGATCTGGAAAAACTTATGAATAAAAACTGGCTGCTGCAGAAGAAAGATAGTTGGAGCCGATATGTCCACCACTATGCCACAATCAACCCAGAAGGTAATCCTGCACTTTACCCGACTGATACCACTTCCCACATGAACACATGCTTCCTGCGACTTCGTCTTGGACACTCTTGGTTAACACATAGCTATTTGCTAAGAAACGAGCCTCAGCCTACATGTCACCTTTGCCATACTAATAGTTTACTAACCATTAAACATATTACTACAGAATGTCGTATAGTTAATCAAAATTGTGAGAGTTTATTTAATGACAAGGTTATTAACCTTCTGTCAATACCATCGTCAAAAAATATTAAAAATATATACAGCTTGTTACAGCATCTTAACCTGGTAAAACTTATTTAACTGTTAAAGACCTTCCCTATCATTGGGGGGAAGGTCTTAAGGAAGGCGCCCATGGGTTTCAGGAGGAGGAGTACAATATGACTCGTCCTCCTAAAATCCATGGGCGCTCCCCCCTAATATTTATAGTACATACTTATTATTTATCGAATTTAATCTCTAAGTAATATATTTAATATCCCAGCCAAAAGCCTTGTAGCTAGTGCTGTAGTTTTTAAGGTTAATCATGTACATTGATGTTTTGATTAATAAATAATAATAATAATAATAATATATGATCCTTCTCGAAACAGGTCTACCACCTATTTTTATTTTCACCTTGAAAATTCACTTTAACTATATCTGCGGAATTATATCATATGTTGATAGTCGACTCCCAAAAACACTAGCAAAACATAGTTTACAAAAAAAACACTAGCTGGTTCAAAAAATGGGAGGATTTATCTTTTTTGGTGGTGTTCCAGTGCACTCTTGGCAGCTGCAAAATGAAAATGGGAGAAGCACCTTAAATGATATCCTGGAATAGTAAGATGACAAGATAAGGTCGGATCTACTTGAAGAAGCAAGGACATCAGGTTTCTTTACTAAAAATTGGAGTATAATCTGAATGTAGACAACTCTTTTACAGACGAAATGAGTTTTACGGAAACTTCAACCATCTTACGTGTAAGAGGAGAGCTCCTAGACTTGAATTACAGACCATATTTCAAAGATCGGCCAAAGTTTTGTTCGTACTGCAATTTACAAGAACAGGAAAACTCGTATGTACCACTTTTTATCTGTGTGCCCAATTTAAAAAAAAGTCGTTTTCTTTACTTCGAAAAATCAACACTAAACGAATCAGACTCCATAAGAATTTTGAATGGTGAAAATCGGGAACTTCTAGTCCGTTATTGCCTCGAAGCTTTAAGCTTCAGAGCAGAAAAGAATTTAGGTAAAGTTAGACCAGGGTTAAAAATGCAAAAGAAAAAAGAAAATTCGGAAAAACTGAAAAAACATGGTTGTAATGCAAGTCATTTTATGAAATTCAAGTTTTCAAAAAAGTGTTTCAAAACACAAATACACAAAATACTGAAATAACTAGTGGGAGGGTTACAATCCGCTTAGGCGAATCGTTGGATAGCCCATCCCAATTGATCACTTTCAAGCTCCGAATTGTGTCATAAATCTTGATTGTTAAAATTCAGTTTCTATTAACTTTAACCGTATTTAGAATTTCTCAGTTAAAGAATCTTCTCCCTTAAAAAGGGGCGTGGCATCCACCCCTTTTCAATAACATAGTTTTTTTGTTTATATTTTTTATCAGAAGTGATATACACGTGTTGATTGCATTTTTACATTAAAAATTTGGTTTATACTAAAAAACTTCCATAAAGTGGGCGTGGCAAAAATTTATTCATTTCAGTTGATAGCTTTCACATATATCTGAACATTTTATAGCGCAAGTTTTTTGGATTCAAAGAAAATATATCGAATTAAAAATGCTTAAGGGGCGGGTTTTGCCTTTGTTTAAATGTCAATCGCAATACACTTAAGCGAGAATAACGCGTACCAAATTTCAGCTTCCTACGACAACTTTGAATTTTCATGCTTATAAGTAAAGTGGGCGTGTCAGTGGGCGGATTTAAAAAAAAACTTACACTTGTACTGCTTCGGGACCTAGAAAGAACAGATATTAAGTTTCAAGCTCCTAGCTCAAAAGATAAGGCCTAAAAACTACCGACACACGGACGGACGGACGGACATGGCTCATTCGACTAAAAATTCGGTCTCGATCACATGCCCTTAAGGTCTTGGGGTCTACGGTGATTATTTCTCTATTTTACAAACTATGAATCAAACTTAATATACCTCCTATCCTATGCATATTATTATAAGATTGTTAGAATATTTACAATTTGGAAAATAAAAACTTATTATTATTATTATTATTATTACATTAAAGTTAGAAAATGCTAATATCTACAACTTTTGTTCTATAATTTTTTGTCAAATTTCATATATATTTATTGAAAAACTGTAATTTTAAGCTGATATCCCTTAAAAAAGTAACCGTGGTCAATTAAAAGGCCAATTTTTTTCGGCTACTTCAAAGACAATCAAAAGGCAATATCACATACCAAAAATCAATGCGCTAGCACCATTGTTGCATAGCTAAAATTTGGAAAAAGTATTTTTTTAAATTAGAGATGGTCGCACATACAATCCTGTAGTGGGCGTGTTTGTGGGCGGATTCAGCTAATTTTCATACTTGATACTGTAGGACTGGACTTCCAGCCAACCCACCAAGTTTCAGCTCTCTACCTTAAAATTCAAGGCCTAAAAGTTGTTTACTTACGTACGGACGGACGGACTTGGCTTAATCGATTCTCCTGTCAGTCCCATTCATATCTCTTAAAGGTGTTAGGGTTATAAGCTGATTATTTCACTGCGTTACAAACTATACATCAAACTTATTATACCCTAGGTCGGGTATAATGGCGGCGTTTTCGTCCAAAATATATGCAAGCATCTAGCGTAAAGCTTTCAACGGTTACATTTATACATCCCGCCCTTTTTTTAGGCGTGGCAGTTTTTTTTTTGTAGGGACGGGTATATTGTAATCCGTCGCAGACGGATGGACTGAAGCTTTTGGATATGCACTGTAACACTTCCCCTTGTTTTAAATTAGAGATGATTGCACATACAGGGTTGTAGCGGATTCATTGTAGGGCGTCTGTGAGGGGATTTAGCTTATTTTCAAACTTAATCTGGAAGACTGGACTTCCAGCCAACTTACTAAATTTCTACGGTGATTACTTCACTGCGTTACAAACTATGCAACAAACTTACCCTGGGTAGGGTCTAATTAATATACTCTGCGTTGGGCATTAAAATTTCAGTATGTATGCACTCAGTTAAAAATACAATTCAGAATTCAATTCACTCATTTTTTTATCCTTGGTCTTAGGTCCGGTTCCGGTCGTATTATTTTCAGTCCGAGGTTTGGCCTAGTCTGGCCAAGTTCGGCCTGATTAAGTTCCGTTGCCATCGAAACCGAATCAGTAGGTATTTAGGATATGGTTGTCAATTTTCTCCTTTATGGGTCCAAAACAGTGATAATTTTAATTCGCTGTGCTTCACACTACCTATGCATTACTATATTGGTATTGCCTGGGTAGTTATTAAAAATCAAACTGTGAGCTGCCCTTATGAGAAAGTATATCTATCTGCCTGCCTGCAATGAATTAAGCAACAGCACATAGTATATGGTAATCTACTAGAAACTTATTATAAACTAACCCAAAGAATAATCCAAGGCAAACAAGATTCAAGCACACACTCTCATAAGAATACCTGTTTCTGCCTTCAAGCTACGACTACGATCAATGCGTATTGGTGTAAGGCATGATGTATGTAGCTGTTTATGCTGTTGTACTATGGAGTATGGGATTGGTGTTTCATGTCCGAAAAAGAAACTACCTATATTCGTAACATTCACAGAGATACACAAGCTTGCACTCATGTCATGGTAAGCAGATGCTTGTGCTTTGCTTCAGTTTGATTTTAACCGCGATTATACCCGAAGGCACTTTCTCTAAATTCGTTAGTAGTGACTTAAGACGAGAACTTATTGTGTCGGTTGGGTTTTCTCTTTCACTAATATTTGAGTATGGCTGTATGGCTGCCTTTCTGTTTCTTCTGCACTATTAAATTTTGTTTAGCGCTGTTTTGTTTGAATAAAGGTTTATTATTTTAAATTCGAGTAGTGTTTTGATGCTTTGAAAGTAATTCCTACTCTTGGTGGAATAACTAAATGCTAACTTCAAAGTGTTTGGTCTTGGTGTATCAACCGTCCTGGTGTATCAACCGTTCATGAAGTTTTAAGAAACCAAGCAACCTACTTGTGCTAGATATCTTGAAATATATTCTCGACGTATATAAATACGTGGCATATTTTTTCTAATTTTTGAACTAAACAACAATATATAAAATTTATGTACCCTGGGTCTGGTATAAAAAAAAATAGAATTCGAATTGCAACAAAAATTTAAACGTTTCAAACAAATTTAAACATTTTAAACAAATAGATGTACGAAGTGATCAAAGGAAAAAAAGAAGTATACCTACATAGTAGCGTACCTAAAATGTGTTAAAAGTGTGTGTAAATTTATTTTATTTGTGTCATCTGTCATTTTCATATCTTTTAAATCGGATGGTCAACTTCTACAGAAATGGGAATACAAACATTTGTTGTAAAATGCTTAACAAAAAGCTTAACGTTCTGGATAATGCTGAGAATAGTTAAATGTCACGGTAAGTTTACGTTGTTATACCCAACCCAGGGTATTTTAAGTTTGATGTAGAGTTTGTAACGCAGCGAAATAATCGAAATAATGGAATAATTTGTAATCGCAATGAAATAATAGACCCCTTACTAAAATAATCACCGTAGACCCAAGACCTATTAGATATATGAATCGATTTATCGATATAGCTAAATCGACAGGAGAATCGATTTAGCACTGTCCGTCCGTCCGTCCATATGTAAACAACTTTTAGGCCTTAAATTTTAAGCTAGAGCGCTCAAAGCTGGTGAGTTGGCTGGAAGTCCAATCCTTCAGATCAAAAGTAAAAATTAGCTGCATCCGCCCACATACACGCCGACTTCAGGCCTGTATGTGCGGCCGTTTCACTTTTTAAAATTTTTAAAAAATATTACATACCAAAAAATTTTGGTATGTAATATTGCCTTGTAATCGTCTTTGAAGTAACTATTAAAAAAAGTTCGGCCTTTTATTGCCCACGCCCACGTTTTTAAGGGATTTTTGCTTAAAAGTAGTGATCCCATCCCCATCCCAATTGACCACTGTCAAGCACCAAAATGCGTCAAATATCTTGGTTGTTAATTTTCAGTTTCTACTAACTTTAATTGTGTTAAGAATTTGTCAGTTAAGAATCTTCTTTTTTTAAAGGGGCATGGCATCAACCCCTTTTCAATAATATAATTTTTTTATCATATTTTTTATCAGATGCAGTTTACACGTGCTGATCGCAGTTTTATATTAAAAAATTGATTTTTTACTTAAAAATGCCCCCAAAGGTGGGCGTGGCAAAAATTATTCATTTTAATTGTTAGTTTGCGCACATATCTGAATATTTAATTGTGCAAGTTTTTTTGGATATTAGGCAAATATATCAAATAAAAGCCGTTTATTAGAATGCATATTCAGTAGGACCACGCCTACAAGAGGGCGGTTTTCGCTTTTTTTTAAATGCCAATGACAATACACTTAAGCGGGGATATTGCATACCAAATTTCAAATTTAAGTAAAGTGGGCGGATTTAAAAAAAATTTACACTTGTACTGGTCCGTGAACAAGAACCGTCGTTCGTCTACAAACCTAGAAAGAACAGATATCAAGTCTCAAGTTCCTAGCTCAATTTTTTTTTTTTTTTAATACTAGGGTGGACGGAGGCTAAAACTCCAAAATCTTTCAAAGATACCAATACGCCCACTATAACAGGTATATAATACCGAAGTTGCTGATATTGGTTATGCCCGATTTCCACGTGCTAAAAAAACAACCCATTTATGAGAGACACCATGAAACTGCCAGAACGCACTTCATAGTAGTAAATTTTCGCTCTCTCATAATACTTCTTGACTACAACTAAGTTAACTTAACAAGTAGTTTACGCTTCCGTAGTGTTTATCGCATTGGGTAGGTTGGTATCCAGTGAATGCACCTACTAAGCCGTTCATTCGTGCGGCTTCACCCTAAGTCGCTAGATCGAAGGGTCTTGTTCTTTGTAGTCGTCGCTCGTTGTTTACATCGTTAAGAGTCTCGTTGAGAGTACGGATCATCGCATTGTTGCAATGAACATAAAGGCGAGCATTTAGCTTTCGAGCAAAGTTTGTTACTTCTTCCCTCACGGTAGCTGTTCCTAAATCTCTGTGAATGTCACTATTCCTGATATACCATGGAGCGTTCACAATTGCTCTTAGCGTCTTGTTTTGGAAAGTCTGCAACATGGGCATGTTTCTCGGCTTGGTGCAACCCCAAAGTTGTATACAGTATGTCCAAAACGGCTTTAACACCTGCCTGTACAAAAGCAGTTTGTTATATATGCTTAATTTCGAAAATCTCCCGATAAGCCAATACATTTCCCTGAGCCTAATCTCGAGCTCGTCACGCTTCTTCTGTACGTGTGGTTTCCACCTTAGTTTAGCGTCCAGTGTCATCCCTAGATACTTCGCTTCATTTGCATAAGGTATTTGTGCAGAATTTATGAACAGAGGTAAATTGTTAACCCTTCTGTAAGTGAAATTCACATGCGTAGACTTGTTCTCGTTAAGAGCGATTCGCCAAGTCTTCGTCCAGACACAAATTCTGTCCAATGCTCGTTTGAGGTTTCTCGTTGATGATTCACCTGTTGCCAGGATGGCCGTATCGTCCGCAAACGTGGCCACGACAGATCCGTCATCTAGAGGTATGTCTCTCGTGTAGAGCAGGAACAGGGTCGGACCAAGGACGCTTCCCTGGGGTACGCCAGCCCGAATTTGCTTGAAACTCGAGTATTCACTACTACACCTAACACGAAAGAGTCTGCTTTCAATATAATTTTCCAATATTTTAAACATTTTATGGAAAGGCCCATATTTTAAACCGAATATTTTAAACCGAGGGGCCTTATTATTTTTAAGTTTGCTAATTGGCTGTCGGAGTTCAACTAACGAAATTTTTTTATTCTAAAGCTATCAGGTTCCGCGTTGTTGTTTAGAACGTCAGTCAACGGCGGACCGTCGAAAGGCTTGAATGTTTCTTCTAAATGTTCAGCAAACAAATTCGCTTTCTCTTTGTCTTCTCTTGCCCATTCGCCGTTAGCTTTTTTTATTGGTGCCGAGTGGATTATAGGTTTCTTGATAGACTTAACTGCTTTCCACAGCGAGTAGTTTGAGCTCCTATCCGCCGCCAAGCCTTCAAGGCTCCAAGGTACTCAGTGGTCTCACGATTTTTAAGATCTTGCAACATTCCTTTCAGTTTGTTAGAGAGGTGGTTCAATAGGATTTTGTCTGGGGGGGCCCTCGTGCCTTGCCATCTCCTACGCGCTCTTCTCTTTTCACGAAGCAATTCTTTGATTTCGAGCGGATATGTTTTACGTACATGCCCGTCGGTGCTAACTGCGTTCTTTTGGGACGAATTGTTGTTCCAAGCAGCGCTCTGAATTGCTTCAACGAATTTATCAACTGCGGTTTCTAACTCGAAAAGAGTTTTCAATGGCACATTCAAGCCAACACCCTCTGAAAGTCCTTTCTGAAAGCGTCCTTTCTGACAGTCCTTTCTGAAAGCGTCCCAGTTCATGTTTTTGCTAGCTAATCTAGGAGCTCTTTCTATTTTTGTCAGTCTTCCACCCATCTTCAAGATAACTCCTGCGTGGTCTGACCAAAGATCATAACACTCTTCAATTCGCGTAAGATATTTGGGGTACCCTTTAGCGATGAAAAAAACGACAAGGTCAGGCTTTTTATTCCTATCGGTTGGCCAATATGTTGGCTTACCCGTGGAGAAAAAGTCCACCCCACGCTTCATACTATTTTTGTACAGTAATCTGCCTCTTGTTGAATTGCATCGTGAACCCCAAAAAGTATGCTTCGCGTTAAAGTCACCCCCAATGATAAAATTGGACCCAATGAAGTCATACATATGATCAAGATCGAGTCTTTATCCTGGCGGGAAATAACAAGATGCAATGTTATAATCTAAGCAGTCAATTTTTACAGAAACTGAACTGATCTGCATAGAGTCTAGCTCAACTTCTGTGTTCTTGAAGTGCTTTATGCAGTTCTTAATGTAGAGGGAGGATCCTCCTCTCGAATTTTGCGAAGGGTGATGCGCGTGATAGTCATTGTAACCTTTAAGTTTGGGTGTAGACCCGCTTTTAAGGTGAGTTTCCGTAATCATGCAAATATCAATATTGTTTTTCCGTAGAAATACTTCTACTTCGTCTATTTTATTCAGAAGGCCGTTTGCATTCCAAGTTAGTATTTTCAATAACTATTTCATATTCATGTTCTCTTGTAATTTTTTCGAGGCTTAAACTCGAGCTTGCTCGGTTTGTCAAATATAACTTTGTTGATTTTAGTCTGATCCTCAAGTTTCTCCAAGATTACAGCGAGGATCTGAGACACTGCATCTGTTGTGGGCGATCTTGCCTTATTTTCGTTTGCCGCAACCTGTGCGTATGATTTCGGTCCGACCAGTGGTGGTTTCTCCGCTGCACTTGAACTGGCGCCGCTCTTTTGTGGAGCTTTTACGCCTCTTGTCGACGCCTCCTTTGCCAATCTTCCACTTTTGATCGGCTTTGGCGTCTTTGGAGTCTTTGGCTTAGGAGTTTCAGCAGGTTTTGGGCGTCCTAGGCTTTGATTCTGACCTCTAGTATTTTCCTTAAGAGGTTCTCGTCCCTTTTGCAGCTCTATGGCTACTTCGCATCCTCGATAGTTTGCGGGGTGGTTTCCGTGTCAATTGGCGCAAACTGCTGGAGCCTTTATGTCAACTTTGCACTCTGTTGACAGGTGTTTTCCGGCACATTTCACGCAACGTGGTTCTTTTTGGCAGTAGGCACTCGTGTGCCTGAATTCTTGGCATCGCTTACACTGTGGTATCAGTCTATTGCCCTATCGCATGGGTTCGATCTTAACCCTGATGTTAAGTATCATTTTTATTTTATAAATATCGTTTATGCTCTCAGTTCTTTCAAAGGAGAGCATAAAAATTGGAAGGCCGCGTCTGATCACAGTGTCTCTTTCTCCTTCCGTGCGTTGCTTTTCCTTTTTAATGATATTGACGGCATCAATAATTTTAAGGCCTTTATTTTTTACGTCTTTTACAACGTCTTCTTTTGTGCATGATGGGTGGAGCCCCCTTACAATGACTCGCAGTGGTTTTTCGTACTTTTTTTGATAAGTATACCACTCGATTCTTTCTGCATTCAGTCTAAGAGACAGTGCGCGATAGGAATCGGCGTTGTCAACATTTACTTTCCACACGTTATTTCGGTGCGAGGTAAGCTTATAGATTTCTGTTCTCACTGTGTTTGCAAGAAGGTTGCGCAATCTCCCAAAGTCTGCTATCCCGACGATGTTTATTGCGGGAGGTGCACGAATTTTCGCTTCTGGTTTAGCCTTGTTTGAGCCAGAGGGCTTATCTTCTTTTTGTATTACTTCGGGAGAGGAATTCGCCTTTCGCTTCTTGCTAGACCTTTTCCTTAAGACTGAATTGGTCTCAAGTGCAAGTTCGTCCTCGTCCGTGAAGTATTCGACTGCTGGTCGGTTCGGTGTTACACACTTTTTCGTTACCTCACAGTCTTTCGTTAAACGAGTTTTTTTAATATCCTCGTTTTCTTTCCGCAGAGAGTCAACTTCCATTTTTAGATCTTGGAAGAGTCGCTCCATTTCAATAAGCTTAGCTCGGAGTTCATTATTCTCCTTTTCAAAGCTCTTAGTTTTCACAGAATCCTGGTTCACCGGTGGACTGCTTTTTCCGGATCTAGGTGGTGGTGATCGATTTAGTTTTGTCCTTTTCTCAAAAGGATTTATAAGCAATAAAAGGCTCTCCCCAGAATCCGTAGAGCCTACCTCCGAAGGAGGTGAATTTTCCAGCATAGCTGGGCTGCCACCTGGGGTAATAAATCTTTCGTTTTGTTCATTGCCATTTTTTTTTAACTTGTCGTTTTTATGAGAAAATAGGTAAGTCACTTCTATTTTAATTTTTAAATACAGCCGCCCTTTTGGAAACAGACGCCGACCAGTGAGCCGCACAATATGTGACAGACGCTTCTGGATTTTAATTTAACCTTCAGATTCATCTATAAGTTAAAACCTTACTGCCAAAAGTTGCCCCAAATGGAGCAGCATCGACAGCATCCGTTGAAACATTAAAGAATATTTCTTCCGGTGGATTTTAGTCGGCTCTTACGACAGGCATACCTTACCTCAAGGCTATTCTAACCCCGACCCTGCAGGGGAAAATTTAAGGCCTAAAACTACCGACAGAAGGACGGACGGACGGACGGACTTGGCTCATTCGACTAACAATTCGGTCTCGATTATATGCCCTTAAGGTCTTGGGGGTCTTATTTCTCTATGTTACAAACTATGAATCGAACTTAATATACCTCTTATCCTATGGGGTGGGGTATAATGAATGTTTTTCAATAAATATATATGAAATTTGACTAAAAATTGTGTGACAAAAATTGTAGATATTAGCATTTTCTAACTTTTTTGTGTAGTACATTCCTCCGCCCACGATTGTGGGCGTGACGTTAAAAAAAGTAATTTTTTGAGTTAAAAAGGCGGAGTTTTAGGCCAAAATGTATGCAAGCACCTAGTATAAAGCGTTCAACATGTTATGTTTTTATATCCCACCCACTTTTTGTAGGCGTGGCAGTTTCCCTCTTTGGTGATGCAAGGTATTTTGCAATCCGTCACAGACGGATTAAAGTTTTTATATACGCACTGTTGCACTTTCCCACTTGTTAAAAATAAAAATGCTTTTTATACCCTATTCCACAGGAATGGAGTATATTAAGTTTGATACAGGCGAAAATGTTACATAGAAAAATTATGACGATAAACCCCCAAAACCTTAAGAGCACATGATCGAGACCGACTTCTGAGTCGAATGAGCCATGTGCGTCCGTCCGTCCGTCCGTCTGTCTGTCCGTATGTCACCAATTTTTAGGCCTTAAATTTTGAGCTAGGAAGCTGAAATTTTGTACGTAAGCTCTCTGTCATCCGAAGCAATACAAGTGTAAAAATTTAACACTTACAATAAAACATGCGGTCTAAATGTGCAACAACCTCCGGTGCTTTCAAGACTGTAAAAATAAAAATAGTCTTTCAAGTCATAAAAAACAAGTGAGTAAGTGGAAGAGTTCGTCTGTGACAAACTTTTATATACCCGACCCTATATACCGTGTAACACCAAATCTTAAATCTTTTTGTCCCCCACGCCCTCACGCCCCCAAAAGTGGGTCTGGGCTAAAAATTAAAATCAATTAACTGTAATTTTGTTAGAATCATGACAAAATGCGTTGAAACCTAAACTTATTGCAGAAAAACCCGTTTTTTCCTAAACACGCCCCTTAAAAGTGGGCGGAGCTCAAAACTTTGTATCGAGCAGACCTACCAAATAGTTATATCTTGAATAAACTTTCCGAGAAATCGGGTTTTTGAATATCTAACAAGGTAAAAGTGGGCATAGTCGATATTTTGGGCGGTATAATTTTTTCCCTCTTAGAAGTTTTGGGCCATTATTGCTCTGTACCAAAATTTGAGTTCCTACGCCTTGTCTAACTTGACCAAAAGGCATTTTGAAAGAAAGTTTGAAATAGAGTTTGTCGTACATTGAAGAAAGTACTGGGCGTGGCCGTGCGCGGATTGTCTGTACAAAAGAAGAACCTAGATATACTCCAAGTTTGAGCGTCTTTGATCAATTTTAAGGACCTAAAAACTTCAGACATACGGACAGACGGACATGGCTTAATCGACTCACCTGTCGGTTTCGATCATCTCTAAAAGGTCTTAGGGGTCTACGGTGATTATTTTACTGTGTTACAAACTATGCATTTAAATTAATATACCCTCGTCGGGTATAATAAAAATAAAGTCCGCAGGCCGCCCCTTGTCGGCGTGACATCCATTGAAAGTGTAATCTTTTAAAAGCATTTTATTCAATATTTTTGTAGGAGGTATATTAAGTTTCATTCATAGTTTGTTACATAGAGAAATATTCACCGTAGACCCCCAAGACCTCAAGGGCATATGATCGAGACCGAATTGTAAGTCGAATGAGCCATGCCTCTCCGTCCGTCCGTCTGTCCGTCCGTCTGTCGGTTGTTTTTAGGCCTTACATTTTGAGCTAGGAACTTGAGATTTGGTATCTATTCCTTCTAGCTCCCTAAGCAGTACAAGTGTAAAGTTTTTTGAAATCCGCGCACTGACACGCCCACTTTACTTAATAGCATGAAATATCAAAGTTGTATCCTCCTTAAAGTGTATTGAGATTGGCATTTAAAAAATAGCGAAAACCGCCCTCTTGTAGGCGTGGTCATATTTAGTATGCATTCTAATAAACGGCTTTTATTTGATATATTTGCTTTAAATCAAAAAAAACTTGCACAATAAAATGTTCAGATATGTGCGTATGGTATCAACTCAAATGAATAAATTTTTGCCACGCCCACCTTTGGCGGAGTTTTTAAGTAAAAAATCAGATTTTTAATGTATACTGCATCCGATAGAAAATATGATAAAACAATTATATTATTGAAAAGGGGTTGATGCCACGCACGATGAATTCTTAACACAATTAAAGTTAATAGAAACTGAAATTTAACAACCAAGATATTTGACGCATTTTGGAGCTTGTTTTTAAATATCTTTCATACAAAGTTTTGGGACACGCCTACATTTGGAGGCAGAATTTAAGAAAAACCTCTAATTTTCCAGAAAACATGGATTTCGACTACTTTTTAGCCTAAATTAAGTAAGAATAAGAAATTAAATTTAGCACATTACCTTCAACGTGTTCTATACTAGATTTCACTTTTACAAAGTTTTTGGCCACGGCCATGTTTGGAGGTTGATATTACGAAGTTGTTTAATATTATATTATAAGACTACATTTATTCAATATTTTTATTCCAAATCGAAAAAAAATTATGAATATGTTATGTAGAAAATACTCTACATTTTGTTCATACAAAGCTTAAGGCCGCGCCCACATTTAGAGGCAGAATTCCATAAATCCTTTGAATTTCCAGAAAAACATGGCTTTCGACTGCTTTAAGCTTTACGAAGGATAGAATAAGAAATAAAATTTAGCACATAAAGCACACCTGATACTATTTCACATTTCGTTCATACAAAGTGTTTGGCCACGCCCATCCTTAGAGGTCGATTTCACAAAATTATTAAATTTTAACACTCGCGCCGCTGAGCTACAATCTTCATCTCGCGTGCATCACCCCTCCCCCCATCCTCTTTATACAACACATAGCCCAGTCCACATTATCAATTTTCTTGTCTTCTACTGTTTCCCTTTGCCTGTCGCTGCTGGTATCAACACTCCAATGCACGGTTGGAGTGCCGCTGCCAGCAGTGGCAATGAGCGTATAGCGGATTGTTGATGATTTTTTTTTGCTTGAATTTACCACACAATGCTATGTACAGGCATAGTACTTGCAAAGTATTGTTGTGGTGTTTCTTTGCGAGAAACGTTTCTTTGTCGTTTATTTATTGTTTCCGAGCAGTTGTATTGTCTTGCGCAGATGAGTGACTTCCGTGTCGACATTTGCAACATTCGTGGGCTGCGGAAAAACCTAATTGCAGCGTACGTCCATGTCTGTACTTACAGCCCAGCTGTTTTGGCGCTAAGTGAAACTCAGGTATTAGGCAAAGATCCTGTAACAGGTCAACCCGATCCGGGTTTTAAACTTCCTGGTTATCGCTTAGAGCCATTATTCTTTCCACATCGTGGCCTCGCCATTTATATTCGTGATGATATTGTCTACCATATTCCTCCACAACTCAACACCTGTTCCAACCCGGAATTCAATTTCATGTGGATAAATTTCACCGTCCGTAGACAAACAATTCATTACTGTTTCGTGTACAGAAGCCCTTACTTGGGCAGTGCATTAACTTGCAATGAATATAAACGTATTTTAAGTCAAAACTAGGGATACCTTTATTTTTTTTTGCTTTAAAGACAATAACAAAAGTGTTGCGAACCAAAAGCTTATATGTTGACCGACGCTTTTATAATGCAAAAAGTGTTTTTTTTTTAAACAGAGAGGGTCGAACATATGGGCCTGAGCCTGTGTGCGTGACCTTGGGCGGATTAGATAATTTTTTTTTACTTTTTCTGTTTAACATCAGAACAAAGCGGTTTCCCGAATTCCACGTCTCTAGCTCAATTTCAAAGACCTTAAAATAAAACTGTATATAAACTGTGGCTGAAAACTTTTAACACGACGAAAATTGAACTGCCCACAGCATCGACCATACCCACTTTTGCAGTGTTATATCTTTAAAAGTCTTCTTAGTCCATGCCCACTTTTTAGGGCTTGGCCCGGTCATACACATAATTGACTTCAAATGAAAACATTCAGGCCAAGAGCTTCAAGATTTGGTGTTGCTGGGTAAATAGACGAACAGACGAACTCTTGCACATACTTTCTTCTTTTATGTTCGCAATATGCCTCCCCCTTTATTCAGAGTGTAACTTTAAAAAAGAAATTTTCTAGCTATCAAGGCGGGGCTTCAGTCCAAAATCTATGCAACTACCTAGGATAAGGTTTAAAAATATTATATTTTTTACATCCCACCTACTTTCTGTAGGTATGGAAATTTATATTTATTATATTTATAATTTATATTATGCTAACGCAGGTTAGCATACGCTCTGTCGCACTTTCCAATTTCTAGTGGGAGGGTTACAATCCGCTTAGACGAATCGTTGGATACTTCATCCCAATTGACCAGTTTCAAGCTCCAAATTGTGTCATAAGTCTTAGTTGTTAAATTTCAGTTTCTATTAACTTCAACTGTATTTAGAATTTCTTAGTTAAAGAATCTTCTCCCTTAAAAAGGGGCATGGCATCCACCCATTTTCAATTACATCGTTTTTTTGTTTATGTGGGGTGCCGTGGCGTAGTGGTTAGTGTGTGTGTGCTTACTACGCCGGAGGCCTGGGTTCGAATCCTGCCATCGTCACCTTAAAAAAAAAGACTTGTTCTTTTTCACGGTCCCCACCTCCGCGAGGGTCTTACAAGCCCTCCGAGAGTATCGCTTGTCTTGAAACTTCTTCGCCTGTCTTGAACTTCTCAAAGTGCCGTTCGGATTCGGCAAAAAATAGAGGTCCCTTTGTACACCAGCATACATTTTTGAGAAGTTGGCTCTGGTTTACCTCGAGCTGTTGGATCACTGTGTTTGTGTCCAAAAATGTTCCGTGTAGAAAAAAATTAAAAGAGTTTCGTTTACAACGTTACAATTAAACGATTTATTTGCGAGTAATTAGAAGCGATTTATAAGCTACGGTTATATATACTTGACAAAGAAAAAGCTCATTTTTACAATTACAAAGTTGGTTTTAACCTTAACAATTATTTAAGGTCGAATTTGACATTCTATAAATTTTCGTTCAACTTGGTTTTAGCTAGTTCACAATAGTTACGTACAATTCATTATTTACATTTTAGAATAAAAATTATTGTTTTATATAACAATACTATTGAATCGCCAACATTCTCCGGCCCCAAGAACGCAGTTCTTCAAAGTGGTGTGTTGCCTTTTACGTTGTTGCGACGCCACGCCACTGTCGTTTGACATCATTATTGTGTTGTGTGTTTGGCTTTCCTGGCCCATAGATGCTTCATATTTTTCTTCTCAGTATGTATCACATGAAAATAGAAACATCATTAATAAATGCAACAACAAAACGTGTATGGGACAGCACAGTGAAACGTAAATAAATTAAGTTCTAAGTCCGTAGGACAAAAAGAGCGCGCAATAATGTAGTGCAATATGACTGCACTCGTTATCTTTGTGGCAACATTTGCACAAGCTAGCGGAGCAGCGAAATGTAAACAATACTGTTTACCGATGTGACGATAATGCTGATCTTGTTCCTCTTTTTTTTGCCAGCCACCCACTGCAGCATATAAACGGCAACGGGTCAAGCTCAAGCATCGTGTGTTAAGTTTTCATTGATAACTTATTGGAATGGTTGGAAACTGGAACAGTTGTTGCGTGAGTTTGTCGGCCGCTCGGTGTTTTTATTATTTTTTTATTTGTTGTGCGTGTTATTTCTTGTGTTTTTTTTTTTTAATTATTTAATGTTTTAAGTTTAAATTTCTTTAATTTAATACGCGATTGTGATGAAAAGTGAATGATTATGCCAAGTGAAAAAAAAAATAAAGTAACAATGGCATAACACAGTGTGGTGTTTTTTTTTGTTTTTGCAGGTATACTTCAATGCCGTGTGGATAGGCATCTTCCTATGTATGTAGGTATGGTAGGTGAGGTTTTATTTATTTTATTATTCTTTTCTTATGATTTTATGAATTAACGCGTTTAACGAGTGTTCGTGATCGTGTTGAAGTGCATAAAGTTCATGAGTAGTGTTGTGTTAATAAATTATAAATTTCGGTTTTCGCATGCATACAAAAAATATGATTGAGATAGCATGCAAGTGTATAGTGTCGATATATATATATTACTTTCGTGTAGTGCATAAGCATAATTGTGCATAAAAAAAAAATTATATACGATCGGGTATGTATGTTTACGCGACGAAATCCAGTGTTTTATATACATGTGTAGTGTGGAATTTTATCAAACGGTTACGGCTTTTGCGGGATGATAAAATGAAAATCCGTTGACGGAAAAAAATGTGACGTGGCAAATGATTGCACTCTCAGCTGACTTTGTCCGCTAAGAGTGTTTTGCCGACGGCACTTTTCAAAGTGAATTTTTTTTTTTTGTGACTGTCGTTGACCCGTGCGTCGGTGTATGGGCGACTGCTTATGAAATTTGATTTCAGTGTAGAGTTCAGAGTTCAGTGTAGAGAGCATACAATTCTTGTGTTGTGAATTAAATTTATATAATTTATAATAATAATAAATTTATTGAAACGAACGGCTGCGGTTGTAATTCATTGTTTCTGTATGAGCCTTTCATTTTTTAGTGTTTTTTTTTTGGTTTTTATTATTATTATTCTGTTATTTGAGAATATGTAATTTCAATTATATAAATAAATTCATTTAAATGAGCAATTATTTTTTTTTTTTAGTTTAACTCCATTTACCTATAGGTTTTTATGTGCTGTTCTGTTTTTGTGTGACCCATTCAATAAGTGTTTTTCGTACATAGGTAGGTACAAATGAATGATTCGCAATGAGTTAGATGATTGTGCTATCTTCGCAAGTTTTGTTCATTGGCAAGTAGCATATTTTTGTAATCGGGCGTTTTAGCAATCCATTTTTTGTTTTAAGTGTTACAACGCGAACGAGTTTGTCGACTCCGGGATGAGTATCTGTTATTCTCGCGAGAAGCCATTGCGATGGTGGCAAACGTTCGTCCTTGATGAGAACTAAATCTCCCTCCTTTGGTGCACTTTCCCGTCGGGTCCACTTTGGTCGTTGTTGCAAGCGTGCAAGATATTCGCCACTCCATTTTTGCCAAAAGACTTTGACAAATCCTTGTACCCTCTTCCAGCGATCAAGGTAGCTCACCTTTTCAGTTAAAATGTCACCTTGTGGTACCGCCAGAAGTGTCTCGCCTATGAGGAAATGCCCTGGTGTCAGGATGTCTAGATCATCGGGATTGTTGGTCAATGGACAGAGTGGTCTAGAGTTCAAGCAAGCCTCAATTTGAGTGAGAAACGTGCTAAGTTCTTCAAATGTCAGCTTTTCGTCGCGAATTACGCGTTTCAGGTGATGCTTGACAGATTTTACTCCAGCCTCCCACAGACCGCCGAAGTGAGGAGCTGCTGGGGGGATGAAGTTCCATTTCGTCCCTTGATTCGCGAGTGAATTTGCCACCTCGATCCAATCATGTTTGGCCTCCTTCATCAAGCGTCTAAGTTCGCGATCTGCTCCAACGAAGTTGGTCCCACAATCACTAAAGATTTCGGAGCATAATCCTCGTCTGGAAGTGAATCGCCGGAATGCTGCCAGAAATGCTTGTGTTGTGAGATCCGTGACCGCTTCCAAGTGAACAGCTTTTGTTGCCAAACAGATAAAAATCGCAAAGTACCCTTTGAACATCTTTGCGCCGCGTCCTTTCCAGGCTTTGATGTCTATGGGCCCCGCGTAGTCCACACCAGTGTTGCTGAATGGTCTAGCAATTGTCACGCGTCCTTTCGGTAACGTTCCCATTAGTTGTTCCATGACCTCTGCCTTTTGACGAAAGCATGCCATGCAACGATGTATATGCTTTTTTACACATCGCTTCAGCTGTAAGACCCAATAGGTGTTTCTTACGTATGCGCTCGTTTGCTGGGTTCCACCGTGATGGGTTTGCTCGTGAGCGTTTCGAACTACGAGATCCGTAAAATGGTGATCGGGCTTCAAAATAATTGGATGCCTTTGGTTGTATGTAATGTTGGCATTCTGCAATCGACCTCCCACTCGAATAATGCCGTTTCCATCGATGAAGGCGTTGAGTTGGCGAAGGGTTTTTGGAGTCGTAGAGCATTTTCCGAATTCTTCCAGCTCCGTTGGGAACATATCTCGCTGAGCTAAAATGACAACACTCAGCAGAGCTGATCTTATCTCACAAGGATCTAGAGCACCAATCGTCCGAAAACCTGACTTAGCTCCAAAGTTATGAGTAAATCGTTTACACAATGCTAGAATTCTCAAAAGTTTAATTAGGGTATCAGATTTATTAAGCAAGCGATTTACCACAGCATCTCTTACTGGTTTGGTAGTTGCACAGTGAGATTTGAGTGACCGCTTCTCTTCCTCAGTGGTGACAGGCGTTGGTTGGTCTGGCACTGTGAAATTCCACTGGGCGTTGAGAAATGAAGGTCCTTTCCACCACATGTCTTGATCTGCCAAAGTAGATGGTGAAATTCCGCGTGAAGCCAAATCCGCTGGGTTGTGATGCGTTTGAACGTGTCTCCAGATGCTGCAGTTTGTAAGTCGCTGTACTTCAGAGACTCGGTTACTCACAAATGTTGACCAGCGCGAAGGAGATGCTTGGATCCAAGCTAGCGTAATGGTAGAATCCGACCACGCATAAATCTGGTCGTCAGGCAATTCTAGAGCTTCAGCACAATATTTCAGCAATTTTGCCAAAATGACAGCTCCACACAGTTCAAGACGAGGAAGGCTTATTGTCTTGAGAGGAGCCACCTTAGTCTTGGACATCAAGAGATGCATATGAATAGTCCCTTCACTATCCAGGGCCCGTACGTAGATGGCTGCGCCGTATGCTTTGGTTGAGGCATCACTGAACCCGTGGAGTTCGATCGCCTGGCAGGCCTTATGGGTATTAATCCACCTCGGAATTTTGATCCGCTCAATTTGTGGGAGCTCACGACTGAAAATATCCCACTCTTTTCGGAGTTCCGTTGGAATCGGTTGATCCCAATCTGATCCTTTCAACCAGAGTTGCTGCATCATGATCTTTGCTCTGATCACACACGGGGATATCCAGCCTAGTGGGTCGAACAGTTTAGCGATCGCTGAGAGCATAGTCCTTTTTGTAACCTCTTCACTGTCTGATTGAAAATTCTGAAAAGAGAAAGAATCAGATTTGGGAAACCACCCAACTCCTAAAGTCTTGACGCTGTCAGAAGCTCTTAAGGGAAGTGCAAAATCAAGCTCACAATCCTCTTCCGGAATATCTTTAACCAACTCTTTGTCATTACAGGTCCACTTCCGGAGATTAAACCCTGCAGATGCTAACAGCTGGCGGGCCTCATCTCGTTTTTGAAGTGCTTCATCTACAGTGTCGGCTCCGCTGATTAGGTCATCAACGTACATATCCTCTTGAACCACCTTTGCTCCTATGGGATATTCTAGAGCTCCGTCGTCGGCAGCTTTGTTGAGAACTCGAATCGCCAAGTAGGGGGCAGGTGCAGTTCCGAAGGTCACTGTGCTCAGCTTGTACGCCTTAACTGGTTGAGTCGCATCGTTTCTCCAAAGAATTATCTGGTAATACCTGTCCTCCGGCCTTACCGAAATCTGGCGGTACATCTTCTCAATGTCCCCGGTGAAGGTGAAACGATGACGCCGCCATCGGAGAATGAGCTCAACAATGTCCTTTTGCAACTTCGGACCAATCATCAGGTGATCGTTGAGCGAAGTCCCATCTGCGGTTTTGGCTGCTGCGTCAAACACAACCCTGAGCTTGGTCGTGGAACTAGCTTCCTTGAACACCGCATGGTGGGGTAAGAAAAAATGATATGGAGAAGTGATTGTCACGTCGTTGGACAAGTCTACTTCTTCCATATGTTGTAGAGTTAAGTACTCCATTATACATTGTCTGTATCTGGAATGCAGTACCGGGTCTCTCTGGAAACGTCGTTCGAGTTGGGCGAATCTCCTTAGCGCAATATCCATACTAGCTCCTAGCTCGGGATGTCTTCCTTTCTTAAACGGGAGTGTAACCTCATACCGTCCGTCCGACAGTCTCCGTATAGTTGTTTGGAACTGCTTCTCACACGCCGCATCTTCTTCAGATTCCTTGATTTTGAAAGGGATTTCCTCAATCTCCCAGAATTTCCTCATCTCAGTATCAAGATCTATCGTTTGGGTGAATGCTCTGAGTCGGCGAGGCTCCTTAGTCTCATCCGGAATTTTGCCTAAAACGATCCATCCTAGCTCAGTTCTCTGAGCAATCAAGGAGCTTGAGCTTGGATCCCTCACGATGTCCGGAAGAACGATCTCGGCATAGACATCGCTTCCCAGCAGCAGATCTATCGACGCAGGAACAAAAAATCGAGGATCCGCAAGTTGCAAACCCTTTATATGCGCCAGATTATCGAGTGTCGTCCGTTGGGCTGGAAGAAGCCCAGTCAGCGACTTAAAAATGAAGGCTTTGACGGCGCTTCCAAACGTCGAATGGCAAGACATAAACGATAAATCAACGAAATGCTTGCAGGCGCCGCTGCTGACCTTCCCCAACCCAGACACTTCGATAGATGTGCGATGTTTTGGTAATCGGAGTCGTTGAACTGCTAATTCCGTGATAAAACTCGCTTCTGACCCCGGATCGATCAGAGCTCTCAGGTAAATAACGCTTCCATCAGCCGACAACGCCTTAACCACAGCTGTAGCTAGCAGTACTTGCTGAGCTCGGTGGTTCGACGCGAAAAAAGTACGACGTTCTTCGTTACCTGATTCCTCAGACCTTGGGACAAAAATATCAGCCTCTGGGTTGACCGACAGTTGATTTGTGTTGGTGTGTCCACTAAAGTGTGGCCTTTCTGTGTTGGTGTTGTGTGTGTGTGATTGTGCATGTGTATGTGTATGTGTTGTTTGGTTAACCTGAGCACTAGGACCAATATGCAACAGAGTATGATGTCGTTGCTGGCAAAAGTAGCATGTCTTCATGCTTGGACATTCCCTAGAAGCATGGCTATAAGCTAGGCAGTTCTCACACACCTTAGCCATACGTGCAGCTTGCTGCCGTTGTGCTGCCTCCATGGCCAGGAACTTCCTACATTTCCGCAACGAATGTTGACCCTGACTACATACCTTGCATTGAAACTGCGCTTTTAGATTTGCCTTGGCATGAAAAACCTTTGGTTGATCAGCTTTGACAGATGGACGCGTACTACTTTGGTTACCTGTAATAGTAACTGCTTCTAATGTCCTAAAACGGGCTTCTAAAAAATCCAAAAACTGTTGGAAGGTTGGCAGATCTTTGCTGCTGCTCAGCTTTTCCTCCCAAAGTTGTTGAGTCATAGTCGGCAATTTCTGGAAAAGGACATAAATCAAAATTGCATCCCAATGTTTTACCGGCAACCCCAAATTTTCCAAAGAATGGACGGCCTCGGTGGAAGTGTCTAAAAGTGACCGTAAGCCGTTGACAGATTCCTTACCGAGAGCGCTTTGGTTGAACAAAAGTTTAAATTCGTAATGAATTAAGACACGCTTGTTGTCGTATCTACCCTTCAGCAACTCCCACGCTTTCGTGTAATTACCTGCCTCAAGTGACAGGTGTTGCAAAAGGCGTTCTGCTTCACCGGACAAACACGACTTTAAGTGATGAAGTTTATGCAGATCACTAATCTCATCATCAGAATGGATGGCTGTTACAAAGAAGTCATGAAATGACCGCCATTTGCAATATGATCCAGAAAATGGCGGGTGTTTCAGAACTGGCAGGGGAAGACTTCGCTTGGATCCAACTGCTGGAGTAGACACATCACCAAGGGAACGCCTATCTAACTTCTTAGAGTCTTCAGCTGCCTCCAGAACACTCAGCAAATCTGCATTGTAGTCCAGGTAAGCGTCATTGATTTTATGGTACACCTCAACTATTTCATCCTTTAACATCGTCTTTTCCAGTTTATTCTTGCTGAAAATCTCCTCGTGGTATCCTCTAGCCAGCGACATATCCGTCTCCAGAACCGACGATCGGCTTTTGGCATATAACACCGTCCGCTTGGAAATATCTGCCACCCTAAATGCTTCAGCGTCACGCAAAATCTTCGTAAGAAGCCCTATCTGCAGTTCTCCATATGTAGCCATAGTAAATTAAGTTTAAACTAAGTTCTTAATTAAGTTTAAGTTTGATTTTAATTTGCTTTTGATTGGGTTTTAATTACGTTTAATTATCTTTAAATTAAACCTTAATCCTTTTTATGTTTGTATTTAATTGATTATATTGGTTAAATTTAGATATCTTGTAATTAAACTTAAGTCTATGACTCACGTGTAGTTTTTTGTTAGTTTGCTGCAATTGTGTCGTCTTCTTTGTTTGTCTATATGTACTTCCTTGCTGCCGTCGGCTATGACCTTCGTCCCTTTGTGTAAATTGATTTTTTTTATATTTTGCACGCCGCGTGATTTCGCGTTTAGCACAATAATTATTTTGCACAAAAAATATTTCTTTAAACGTTTTATTGCTTAATGTTTTTAGCTTAAGTGTCTTTAGTTTAAGTGGACTGTATTTTAGTGTTTAAGAGTTAATGATTACTCAAAATAAATGTTGATAGCACTGCACTGCACACACTTTTTTTACTTATCCGGCTCGAAGGACCAAATGTTGGATCACTGTGTTTGTGTCCAAAAATGTTCCGTGTAGAAAAAAATTAAAAGAGTTTCGTTTACAACGTTACAATTAAACGATTTATTTGCGAGTAATTAGAAGCGATTTATAAGCTACGGTTATATATACTTGACAAAGAAAAAGCTCATTTTTACAATTACAAAGTTGGTTTTAACCTTAACAATTATTTAAGGTCGAATTTGACATTCTATAAATTTTCGTTCAACTTGGTTTTAGCTAGTTCACAATAGTTACGTACAATTCATTATTTACATTTTAGAATAAAAATTATTGTTTTATATAACAATACTATTGAATCGCCAACACGAGCTGTTGCGCCACTCTATTTATTTATTTAATTTTTTGTTTATATTTTCATCTGTTCACGATAGAATCAGATTCATCACAGCGAATTCAATTTTTATTATTTAGTATTAAATTATAAATGCATAATTAGTCTCAATGACGTCAGCAATTAACTAAATAGCACAACACTATGTATTGTAAATAATCTAGTACTAACTAAAAATGTCAACTCATGTCAACAAACAATAAAATGAAGTTTTATAACGATTTACAACACGGAAGAGAAAAGATTAACTTTTATTTGACCTCCAAGTTTTTTACATATATATTTTTTAAAACAAAGGAATTCCAACACTTAACATTTTGGTCCTTTCGATCCGTAAAAACATTTTGTTGAGATTTCAAGAACAATATTGTTGTGTTTTCAAGATCAAGTTTCAAACATTGTGCTAGAACATTGTACTGGAAAATTTATATTTAAAATTAAATTAAAACTACCGCGCCGGTTTTGTTTTTTGATTTAAAACATTTTGACGTGTGAAATTCAACACGTTCATCAGTCGCTGTACGCCATACGTTGCTGCGGCCACCAGAAAGTCAACACGACCACCAGTTGCTGTGCTGTACGCTGTACACGATAGTTGCTGCCACCAGGAATCCCGTGTAGAACGCTGTCCGTCCATTTTTTGCCAGAAGGAATAGTTCGCAGGTGAGTGCTGCACACTTTTTCTTGTTGTCTTCGTACATACTAGACTGTTGTTTTGAGAGCGTAGCATTATGGCTTGCGGCAAGTTGCAAATTAATAACCTGCAAAGCCTGAAAAAAGACAGGGAAAATTTTTCAAAAGCCGACAAGTCAAGGTTAAATAAAATTAATTACCTTAAAACGCGCATAGAGATGATGGACAAGCAGCTTGCGATAGCAGAACAGTATCATCAGCAGATTCTAGGCACCGGGAAGCTTGAAGCCGAATTCAAAGTAGCTGATATGGAGGCGATATACGATGAAATCCGGGAAGTGTATGCTGAATACAGGTGCGAGGTGCTGGATGCCATAGACAAAATATCACCACCAAAGGGCAACGCCAAGTCGAAGGACACTTCAGGAGACAGCAGCGCCAGTGAGTTAAAGTTGCCAGTAATAACTCTGCCAACCTTTTCAGGCGGTTACGAGTCTTAGAGGTCGTTTCATGACATGTTTGTTTCGTTAGTTCACACGAACAAATCCCTTTCGGAGATCCAGAAGATGCACTTTCTCAAATGTAACGTTAGCGGAGATGCGGAAAGACTCCTTCAACACCTGGCGATCGACAAGGGGAACTATGAACGTGCTTGGGAGATTTTGACGGAGCGTTACGACCACAAAAGGGTGCTTGTCAACACTCAGTTGAAGCTTTTGTTTGGCCAATCTCCCATGAACAATGAAACGGCAAATAGTGTCAAACGTATTCTAGATACTAGCCAAGAGGTCATTCATTGTTTAGAAAACTTGGGTGTTCCGGTTGAACATTGGGATGCGATTTTAATTTTGTTATGCTGCAAAAGTTGTGCAACACGACGCAACAGCTGTGGGAGGAGAAGTTAGGCAGTAACAAAGAGCTCCCAACCCTTAAAGAGTTTTTTGAGTTTCTGCAATGTCGCTTCAGGACGTTGGAAGCTGTGGAACAACAAGCAACAACAAAGGTCGGCAACAAACCAAAACCAACGCAAGTGTTCCATGCGCGACAGATACAGAAACGGCAGCTGAGCTGCAAAATCTGTAAGAAAGGCGCCCATGCGGTAAGAGATTGTAGGAGGTTTTTAGAAATGGATATAGGTCAACGAAAGCAAACTGTTTTTGAAATTAAAGTGTGCGAAAACTGCTTAGCATACAGTCACTTCAAAAGCAAATGTCCAAGCTCTAAGTGTTGCTACCACTGCAATCAAAGACACAATTCCTTGCTGCATCCACTACCAAGCAGTAGCATCCCAAGCGGGTCACAACAGATTGGCGGTTTTAATCCAAATGCACCACAATTCACTCCGTACAACCCTAATCCTAATCCCTCCTCAACACAACAACCGTGTACGAGCAACAACTACTTCGTTCAGACTAACAATCAACCCAGCGCAGGAGTTCAGACACAACCCTACAACCCAAACCTACCAGAAGGTCATCCTGGAGACGACATTCCATCTACGAGCGGCAATTTTAGAGTTCACCATGCCTTTACCAACTCTCAGGTGTTGTTATCTACTGCCTTAGTCAAGGTGAGAGCAGCTAATGGCAACTATCTGACCTTGAGAGCGTTGGTCGACACTGGTTCCGAGGCATCCTTCATTACGGAGTCAGCAGTACAACGTTTGAACCTAAAATCTAGTTGGGCTTTTAGTAAGATTTGTGGGCTGGGGGAGGTCAGCAGTGAAACATCGAACAAGATCGTTATTCTTGACATCGCTTCACTCACCTCGAAGTTTGCAGGTAGAATGCGAGCCCTCGTGCTGAAATCACTGACTGGGCTCCTTCCGGCCCAACCTATTAATAATGAAAATTGGGCGCACCTGAGGGGTTTACAGCTGGCGGATCCTACTTTCAACATTCCGGCTAAAGTTGCGTTGTTGTTGGGCAGTGATGTCTACGCTGACATCATTGTTGGAGACATTATCCGGAGCAGTGAGGGCTTAGGGCCAGTCGCACAAAAAACTGTCCTGGGATGGCTCGTACTGGGTAAGGTACCTTTGGCTAAACCAACCGTATGCCGAGCCTTTTTCAACCATGTCGATCTCAACACGACGATGAAGATGTTCTGGGAAGTCGAGGAAGAACCATACGAAAAATATGAAACTGAGGAAGACAAGAAATGTGAGGATCATTTTAAACAACACACTAAACGGTTACCTGATGGTCGTTATCAAGTTCGTTTGCCGTTTAAAGGTGGAGAATACCCGTGTATGGGCCCAACCCAGCAAGGTGCTATGCGACGCTTTCTTCAGTTGGAGAAGAGGCTGGTAGCCAACCCAACCCACTATGCAGAGTATGCTAAATGCATAACCGAGTATTCAGAAATTGGACATATGATTCCAATGGAGGAATCCAACCCTGTTCTTAAGTCCAATTTTCATTATTAATAGGTTGGGCCGGAAGGAGCCCAGTCAGTGATTTCAGCACGAGGGCTCGCATTCTACCTGCAAACTTCGAGGTGAGTGAAGCGATGTCAAGAATAACGATCTTGTTCGATGTTTCACTGCTGACTGGTCCTTCGAGCCGGATTGGTCCTGCGAGCCCTCGTGCTGAAATCACTGACTGGGCTCCTTCCGGCCCAACCTATTAATAATGAAAATTGGGCGCACCTGAGGGGTTTACAGCTGGCGGATCCTACTTTCAACATTCCGGCTAAAGTTGAGTTGTTGTTGGGCAGTGATGTCTACGCTGACATCATTGTTGGAGACATTATCCGGAGCAGTGAGGGCTTAGGGCCAGTCGCACAAAAAACTGTCCTGGGATGGCTCGTACTGGGTAAGGTACCTTTGGCTAAACCAACCGTATGCCGAGCCTTTTTCAACCATGTCGATCTCAACACGACGATGAAGATGTTCTGGGAAGTCGAGGAAGAACCATACGAAAAATATGAAACTGAGGAAGACAAGAAATGTGAGGATCATTTTAAACAACACACTAAACGGTTACCTGATGGTCGTTATCAAGTTCGTTTGCCGTTTAAAGGTGGAGAATACCCGTGTATGGGCCCAACCCAGCAAGGTGCTATGCGACGCTTTCTTCAGTTGGAGAAGAGGCTGGTAGCCAACCCAACCCACTATGCAGAGTATGCTAAATGCATAACCGAGTATTCAGAAATTGGACATATGATTCCAATGGAGGAATCCAACCCTGTTCTTAAGTCCAATTTTCATTTTTTCATTCCACATCACGCCGTCATTAAGGAATCCAGTACCACAACCAGGTTGCGGGTTGTCTTCGACGCAACTTTTAAACCATTTTTTGGCTCTTCCTTGAATGACAAGTTGATGATTGGACCCAAACTCCAAACTAATGTCATCGACATTATACTCAGGTGGCGGAAATATAAATTTACTTTCACAGGTGACGTGGAAAAGATGTACCGCCAGATTCGAGTCAACACAGCTGATGCAAATTACCAGCTTATTTTTTGGCGAGATAATCCAAACCAGGAGCTAAAAATCTATCGCTTGGAAACCGTCACCTTCGGCACGGCTTCAGCCCCGTATCTGGCTATCCGAGTTCTTCTGCAACTAGCTGACGATGAGGCATCAAACTTCCCTTTGGCTACGACAGTGATACGGGAAGAAACCTACGTTGATGATGTCATCAGTGGTGCAGATACCATCGAAGAAGCTCAACAGAAACTTCAAGCAATGAGAGAGCTTTTGGCAACTGCTGGCTTTCATCTACGCAAACAGGTGAGCAATTCGGAAGAGGTACTGGAGCGCATTTCGTCGGACGACCGTGCAGTCGACTTTTCATTGCCGTTTGCTGAAACGAATGAAGTGAAGACGTTAGGTATAAAATGGCTTCCAATCCTTGATGTCTTTTCGTACCAAGTCGCACAACTCGCCGATACGGAAGTGACAAAGCGATCGATTCTTTCTTCCATAGCGAAACTCTACGACCCAATGGGTTGGATCTCACCCTGCACGATCAAGGCAAAGATACTGATGCAGCGGCTATGGGGAAAAGGCTTGGATTGGGACAAACCCATTCCACCAGAAGTGGAGAAAGAGTGGCTAACTTTTCGCCAAGAACTGCCAGATGTGGAGAAGATTCGCATTCGCCGTTGGATCAACACCGACAAGCAAATCAAGAAACTGGAGCTCCATGGTTTCAGCGACGCCTCGGAGAAGGCCTACGCTGCGGCTATTTATCTACGCGTTTTAGATGGAGATGGTCAAGTCCATATCCACCTGCTGATGGCGAAGACTAAGGTGGCTCCCTTAAGCACCATCACCCTTCCTAGGTTGGAATTATGCGGAGCAGTGCTACTCTCAAAACTTCTTCATGAAACGACAAAGACCTTGAAGTTGGAAGCAGCTGGTGTCTATGCGTGGACCGATTCAGTCATCACGTTATGCTGGATTAGAGCTCCTCCGTCAAAATGGAAGACATTCATCTGCAACCGAGTATCACAGATACAAAAGTTAACCGAAAACGCTACCTGGAAACACATTCCATCGGAACTCAACCCAGCTGATTTGGCATCCCGTGGAATTTTTCCTTCGATGATTGTCGAGAACAAATTGTGGTGGGAAGGACCTGAGTTTTTACGAAGCCAGTGGGACGCGGTTTTTCCAGAGCAACCATCTTGCCTAGAAACGCATCAAGAAGCCCGCGCCACAGCAGTTCACCACTGTGTACAAGCTCAGAACACAAGTTCCATCTCTGACATATTAGGTAAATTTGCAACACTGAGGAGGACATTACGTGTTATTTCATACTGTTTACGACCATCACTCGTACGAAGAACGGATCAACAATACACAGATGTCTTATCATCATCAGAGCTCGAGGCAACGCTCATGCGAATCATTCGGTTGTCTCAAAAGGAGATGTTTGAAGCAGGAGAAAATGGCAACGTGAAAGGTTACAAGGCACTCACACCTTTCAGAGACGGAGAGGGTATTTTACGAGTTGGTGGAAGACTAGGAAACTCTACTCTCCCATTTGATAGAAAACACCCGATTTTGTTAACGTCGAACCACATTTTCTCGAAACAAATTATTGAGGACGCGCACGAAAAAACGCTGCATGGAGGTAAGGAGAAGATGATCGCCTATATTCGCCAACGGTTTTGGATATTGAACATAAGGAATGCAGTCAAAAGGAAATTCACGACTGCACAATTTGCTTCAGATTCAGAGCGAAACCATTGGTGCAGTTAATGGGCGATCTTCCTGCAGCGCGAACAACAATGTCCAGACCATTCTCATACGCTGGAGTAGACTACGCCGGTCCAATCGACGTCAAAACATGGAGAGGACGTAACACTAAAACCCTCAAAGGATACTTTGCGATTTTCGTTTGTATGTGCACGAAGGCTGTGCACATTGAATTGGTCAGCGACATGACAACACAGGCTTTTCTGGGAGCGTACCGAAGATTTGTGTCAAGGAGAGGACTCTGCAAACAACTGTTCAGCGATTGTGGTCGAAATTTTGTAGGCGGTAACAGCGAGCTACAAAAACAACTTAAAGAAGCCAAGTTGGACTGGAAAAATGTTGCTGAAAAGCTAGCTAACGAAGGCACCAAGTGGAATTTCATTCCCCCAGCTTCCCCACACTTCGGAGGATTATGGGAAGCCGGAGTGAAGTCCGTCAAATTCCACCTCAAACGAGTAGCTGGTAACCAAATTCTGACATTTGAAGAGCTCACCACGCTTCTCACACAAGTAGAAGCATGTCTGAACTCAAGACCTTTGTGTCCACAGTCAGAAGACATAAGCGACCTAAGAACACTAACTCCAGGCCACTTTCTTGTAGGAGAACCACTTATTGCTGCTCCACAACCCGAGTATGCACTTGAAAATATATCACACCTGGAACGATGGAAGAGGGTGCAGACTCTTTCTCAGTTATTTTGGAAGCAGTGGAGCAATGAATATCTCTCTCGACTTCAACAACGCCCGAAGTGGACACGAGTCGTTAACAACACAATTGCAGTAGAGGATCTAGTCTTGATCAAAGACGAACGACTTCCACCACTCAAATGGATGTTGGGACGTATAATCCAATTACATCCTGGACCAGACAATCTAGTTCGAGTCGTGACAGTTAAAACCGAAACAACCGAATTAAAACGCCCTATTTCAAAAATATGTCCCTTGCCCAACAACACATCCAATATAAAATTACCACAAACCATCCAAACTACTCATAAAAAATAAAAACAAAACAATCAGACAGCATCTAAAGGGCAATTGAAATATAGCTACCTACTTGAAACAACACAACCATCGTTCAGAACAAAATTCTAGCAACACAACACAATAAATTCGAGCAACACAATACTCACTAGCAACACGAAATCTCTCATGCAACACAAACCTACTATATACAACGAAAATTCCTACGCAACACAAAATACAGTCCACTTAATGAATTTATTATCTACACACACACACATACACACATAGAATTAAACCCAAGGAAAAAAAAAAACCACACAATACGCGATAATATTAATTACCAGCGTAATAAAGAAAAAAAAACTTCACCAACGCAACACCAACAAGGAAAACTAACCCGAAGAAAACAACAACACTAAGCAATGAATGAAAATTTCTTTTTGATTGTTTGCACATTAGAATGCAATTAAAAGATAAAAAAAACACTTAACTGGATAGTCTCCACACTGAACAAGACACAACTTAATCGATTTATACATTAAAAAACACCGAACAAACGAATTTAATAACACACGAAAAACGTAAACAACCGATCGCCATTGCTTAGCTACAACACACGACACGATAAGGAAAAAAAAGCAAATGCTATGTTCATCAAGCAGAGCGAGACGAGAGGAGAACAACGCGCACTAAATCACGTATAGGTGTAAACGAAGCAGCCGATATAGATGTGAACAATTTGTAATTTAGTTTCTTATGTGTTATTTGGTTGTCTCTTTTTCTCTTATGGGTTTTTATTTAACTAATGCTGTTTGTCATTTCATGAGCTGAAAATTTCAAAACACCTCCTAGAGGCAACCAGGGTCGGCATTGATGCAACTAAAGATGCGGTAATCTTAAGGCATGATGACATCAGAACTGGTGAAATGCTTTCACGGCCGGGGAGTAATGTTCACGATAGAATCAGATTTATCACAGCGAATTCAATTGTTATTATTTAGTATTAAATTATAAATGCATAATTAGTCTCAATGACGTCAGCAATTAACTAAATAGCACAACACTATGTATTGTAAATAATCTAGTACTAACTAAAAATGTCAACTCATGTCAACAAACAATAAAATGAAGTTTTATAACGATTTACAACACGGAAGAGAAAAGATTAACTTTTATTTGACCTCCAAGTTTTTTACATATATATTTTTTAAAACAAAGGAATTCCAACACTTAACATCATCAGAAGTGGTATTCACGTGTTGATTGCATTTTCACATTAAAAATTTGGTTTATACTTAAAAACGCCCCCAAAAGTGGGCGTGGCAAAATTTATTCATTTGAGTTGATAGCTTTCGTACATATCTGAAGATTTTATGGTCCAAGTTTTTTGAATTTAAAGCAAATATATAAAAAAAAAACCGTTTATTAGAATGTTTTCCGGTTGTTTCGGAAATCTTTTTAACGTAGATGCTGAATCAAAAGTTTAATCTTTTAAATTCACTATAATTCTTTACTTTTATTTAACTTTAAATTCACGCTATAAAAATACATATTTCAAATTTGTATATTATATCCGATGGATACTTATGTTCTAAGGCACGTCATTGTATTACGTAGTTTTTCTATAAAAACGCTTTCTGATAAATTATTATTCTCCCTTTTTACAAAAATTTCTCCATGAAGTTTGAGACAATGACCGTAAACTAATTCGGCCGGTGAGCATTTTAAATCTTGTTTAATTGCAGAGCGGATTCCAAGTAAGGCAATGGAAACCTCGGAACTCCAATAAACTGTGTTGCATCTTGCTTTCAATGACGCCTTCAGTTGCCCGTGGAACCATTCCACCATACCATTAGACTGTGGATGGTATGGAGTGGTGTGTATTCGGTGCGAACCAAGAATATTAGAAAAATCATTGATTAGCTTGGATTCAAATTGTGTACCTTCATCCGTGATTATTTTGAGAGGAACACCAAATCTACATATGTAATTTTCGGTGAAAACCTTCGCCACTGTTCGCGCGGAAATATCTTTTAGACGATAAGCCTCTGGCCACCTCGTGAAACGGTCCACTGCTGTTAAGAGATATGAAAAACCATTTGACTCTGGAAGTGGATATACTTAATATATATACCTACTATATCTATCTGAATATGCTCGAAACGTTCGTTTGGAAGATCGAATTGCCCAGTAGCCGACCTAGTGTGCCTGTGCACTTTAGCTTTCTGGCATGCTAAACAAGATCTTGCCCAACGAGTGACATCTTTGTTCATCGTTGGCTAAAAATAACGCTGACAAACAAGCTTCCTGGATACTCGGATACTTGGATGTGAAAGGTTATGCAAAGAATATAAAATGTTTTTTCGGGCAGCTTGCGGTACGAATGGTCTGTTTCTTCCCGTTGAGATGTCACAAAAGATATCGAAATCGGGGAATTTTTGCTTTTGAATGTCGAATTTAGCCATTTGACCTATTTGTTTTTTTTTAGCTCCTTTAGCTCCTTTAGCTCCTTTAGCTCCTTTAAGCTCCTCGTCGGATTCTTGGAGTTTTGCTAGAACTTTGCAGTCGAGATGAATTGTCTCGGCAGAAGAAATCTCCTGCTCGTCCTTTCGAGATAAAGTGTCAGCCAACACGTTATCCGAGCCTCGTATATATTCTACGGCGGTAGTGAACTGGGAAATGTAGTCCAGTTGGCCCGTCTGGCGTGAACTTCTGTCGCGATTTTGACGATTTTGACGCGATCGCGTATGTCAATGGCTTATGATCCGTCAGCTTTTTAAATTCTTGCCCTTCGACATAGTATCGGAAATGCTTTACCACGAGATATATCGCGAGTAGTTCGCGGTGAAAGGCTGAATATTTTGTTTCGGCTGGTGTTAATTTCTTTGAGAAGAATGAAAGGGGTTCCCACGCGTTACCAGCTTTTTGTTGTAGGACTGCGCTTACTGCAGAGCCTGAGGCGTCAGTAGCTATGGAGATTTCCGCGTTAACTTTTCGGTGCACTAGCAAGGTTGCGTTTGCTAATTTTAGTTTAGCTTCTTCGAATGCTTTATTGAGCTCGTTGATCCACTCTAAAGGTTCTTTGGATGTACCTGTTTTGCTTTTATTACCTTACTTACTTACTTAAGGTGGCGCTACAGTCCGGGGTGGACCTGGGCCTCAGCCAACAAGCTTCGCCAGCCTCTGTCTCTAGCTAGCCGTCTCCAGTTTGGAATGGGGTATAAATAGTAGGTTAGACAAACGCGATTTTATTCTAGATTTCGTTCATATAAAGTTTCTCGCCACCCCCCCTAGAAGGGCTCGATTTTTTAAAAATATTGAATTTGAACCAAAAAACTGCATTTTTACGTACATTTAAGTGTAACTTGGAAATATCTGTGGTTTCTAATTAGGGGCGGTTGGACCACGCCCTCCTTGGAAGTTTGCATTACTTATAAAATGTCAAAAAATAACTATGTATTAGTAAGTATGTACATATGTATTAGGGTATTCAACGGTCCGTTTTACGGACTTTAACTTCTGCGTACACACTGTAGCATTTACTCACTGGTTTTCTTTGTGAAACTCATGTTATGCAAAACAACTATGCGGATTTCGAAAAGATTCTTTATTCTTAAGACATTTTACTGGATTTGAATACAAGTGGATCCCAGCGACAGGAGTGCACACGCACGGGAGAGCAATCATACTGTGCTGGTATATGTAGTTTTGAATATTTTGAAATTTGGACGGCTTTAAAAATCAACTTAGTCGTTAAAAATTATTTTATGTTCCCTAATCTTAATTGCAACAATTGGACACAATATTTTTGCAATCTGGAAAGCTTAATTAACTCTTTAAAAGTCAATAATGTAATGCTAATTGGTGATTTCAATGTGCGTCTGGCAGAACATCAGATAGAAATTGGTACGATGCCTGTAGGAGAGCAATTCAAAATGGTAAGGCATTCGCAGGACAAATTCATCAATGCGAATGGTAAAAAATTACTAGAGCTATTTCAAATATATGACTATTTCGTGCTGAATAGAGCGACAAGTGGTGATTTTTCTGGGGAACTGACTTTTATGGGAGAACCAGGTGCCTCAGTAGCTGATTATTGTGGCATCAGAGGCAATTGGTTTGAAAAAGTGCATAGTATTAACGTCGGTGCATTAACTTTTTCAGACCATATGCCAATCACAGTAAGTTTGGCGATTAGCAATCCGGGACCCGAGAAAAACATTGCTCTTTTGCGAAAACTCTACTGGAACGAACGTGGAAAAGAGCTCTTTATGTCCAGGCTTACTCATTTTTCTACACTGATTTCTAACTGATTTCAGCCAGGCTAACACAAGTCACGAACTTATTGTTGCTATAAAAAACTCCGCTATCACCTCAACAGAAAGTAGGTACGCTGTTAAGAGTAAACAAAAGGGGTATAATAGCGACTGTGAGAAAGCTAGGACAAAAACATTCAAACTGTTAAAACTAGCAAGACTTAGAAAGGGAGATTTCTTTCGCAAAGCCTATGTCCGGGCAAGTTCAGATTATAAAAAACTTCGCTGTCATGTAAAGCATAGCGAATATCAGGAAAGAAGAACAGGAAAATATTTAAAATTGGTAACCATTTAGATGCTCATTGCCTTGCCACCTATTTCAAAAACCTGCTTAATCCACCCGAGAATAAAGGACCCATTCAATATGCTGAAAATTGTATCGCTGTGAGTTGTTTAGATCAGAACATCAACCTTGAGAAAATAGAGTTTGTCTTAAACAAGGCCAAAGATAACAAAGCCCCAGTTGATGATAGTGTTCCCTTTTAATTTTTTGCAAAAACGCTCCGCGGGCGTTTTTGGAGAAGTTAATTAACCTGGTCAAAACAAAATGAGTTTTACGGAAATTTCAACCATCTTACGTGTAAGAGGAGAGCTCCTAGACTTGAATTATAGACCATATTTCAAAGATCGGCCAAACTTTTGTTCGTTATGCAATTTACAAGAACAGGAAAACTCGTACCACTTTTTATCTGTGTGCCCAATTTAAAAAAAAAAAATCGTTTTCTTTACTTCGAAAAATCAATACTAAACGAATCAGAATCCATAAGAATTTTGAATGGTGAAAATTGGAAACTTCTAGTCCGTTATTGCCTCGAAGCTTAAGGCTTCAGATAAGAAAAGAATTTAGCTAAAGTTAGACCAGGGTTAAAAAAACAAAAGAAAAAAGAAAATTCGGAATAACTGAAAAAACATGGTTGTAATGCAAGTCATTTTATGAAATTCAAGTTTTCAAAAAAGTGTTTCAAAACACAAATGCACAAAATACTGAAATAACTAGTGGGAGGGTTACAATCCGCTTAGGCGAATCGTTGGATACCCCATCCCAATTGACCACTTTCAAGCTCCGAATTGTGTCATAAATCTTGATTGTTAAAATTCAGTTTCTATTAACTTTAACCGTATTTAGAATTTCTCAGTTAAAGAATCTTCTCCCTTAAAAAGGGGCGTGGCATCCACCCCTAGTTTTTTTGTTTATATTTTTTATCCGAAGTGATATACACGTGTTGATTGCATTTTTACATTAAAAATTTGGTTTATACTTAAAAACGCCCCCGAAGTGGGCGTTTCAAAAATTTATTCATTTCAGTTGATAGCTCTTACATATATCTGAACATTTTAAGCGCAAGTTTTTTGGATTCAAAGAAAATATATCGAATTAAAAATGCTTAAGTTAATTAACCTGGTCAAATCTGACCGAACACCATTGGGTCAGATTTGACCAGGCTTAGATACTGGCTCGGGAATCGCATTACATCCCACGGCTTGTTCGTGAAGCGGTTGAGATAAAATGCCACAAAAATTTCAATCGCGACGACAGTTTCAAATTGTCGCGAACATGGGATCCAATAATCGGCTCATCACCGTCGATTGCGGATTGGCACCGCTACACTTGCGTAGTGCTAATCGCCAAAAGCATTTTTAAGGCAGTTTCCCGGTGACCACGCTTAATGTAACTTAAGCGAAACGTTCGGGGTGAGTACTCATAGTTTGCGCTCATAATTTATTTTTAACGCGGTAAATCCCAAAACCTTTAAAATTATGTTCATGAAAACAACCTGCTGAATGAATCTCAGGCAGGATTTAGAATGGGCTACTCAACAGTGGATCACATTTTTTTCATCTTCAATGTTGTCGATTACTACGCTGAAAATAGGAAGAAGCTGTATGCTATATTCATTGACTTTAAAGCGGCCTTCGACAGTATTGACCGTGGTGCGTTATTTTACAAGCTTAGCGGTTTGGGGCTGTAATTTAGATAAATCTTCTAAGGAGTCTATGCGACAATATTATGTCAGCAGTATGGCATGGCAAACAATTGTCAGAATGGTTTGAAACTATAAGTGGTGTACGCCTGGGTATCTATCACCTTGGCTATTTACTCTTTTCATTAATTATATAGCTGACTCCCTGCCGAATGGTATTCAAATCGCTGGACTGACAATAAAATGCCTTCTCTATGCGGATGACTTGGTCCTCTTTGCTCAATCCCCAGAAAGCCTTCAGCTCATGATAAATAGACTAAATACTGACGAATACTGCAAATTATGGAATCTTGTGGTTAATATTTTAAAATCAAAGATTATTATATTTACAAGAGGCAGCGGTCGACATACCAAAAACGAAAAGTGGTTTTGGTCGAGGTTCTCAATGAATACAATTATCTTGGAATAATTCTTACTCCTCAACTTAACCCAAGAAAACATTCCGAGAGCAAACTTAAAAAATCGTTAGCTGTCATAACCTCTAATTGGAAAAACTCCCTTGTGTACAAAAGTGTACCCCATAGTGCAAAATTTCAAGTCTTAACTGCCGCTTTAAGATCAATAATGACCTACGGATCGCTGGTATGGGGATATCAGCAATATGAGGAGGTACACTGAGAAAACTGAACTATGAGTTTTTTAAACAGAAACATATTTAGCTAGCTGTTTGAAAAGTACAACTAGAATTTAGTTTAATTTTAATCATGAACTGTTTACATTCTTAAAAACCTTAATTCAAACTGAAGTCTGTTTGAATCAAAATCATTTTTATTTGGCTATTTCATTAACAGCTCCTTATAATTTTTGAAAAACTATTCAAACTTGAATGAGTTAAATTTTTGAAAATGCCTGTTTAGCTTTATTTTCTCTGTCGCAACACACGTTTGTCTCAAATATGAAATAGTTTGGAAAGTTCACAAAATTATAAAATTTAACTGAAATATTTGCTTCAAAACCGAATCGATTTAAAACAAACTCAAACGAAGTAAGTAGAAAAGCGAATAACTGCAACATTATTGCAAACACACTACACACACACGCGTTGATCCCAAAAATGAAAAGATATTAGGTAGGTAGCTACCTAGAAAGAGAATGAAATGGAACACAAATGTTACATTCAAACTCAAATCGATTCAAAACCAACTCAAACGAAGTAAGTACAAAAATGGATAACTGTAAATTAATCGAAAGTAAATGGGGCACGTTTATTTCAACATGAACGTATTTAAAATATTTAGAACCCAATAAAATTCGACAGAAAAGCTACATTCAAACTCGAATCGATTTGAAATAAACTCAAAGGAAGTGGGTAAGTACTCAAAAAGGTATACCCAACAGTAAACTTTAAGCGTGTGCGTGTCGCCGTCTCGCCATCGATAAAGAAGTCATTTCTAGTTAATATGTGGCGCGGAAAGGTCTTGCATCTTGTTGCAATAAAAAGTCGCGAAATTTGAGTCAATTTGCTGCGTGTTGTGTTATGAATCAGTTGTGTTCCCTAAATATATGGTAAAATATGCAAACAAAATGGAAAACGAAGCCAATGATGAAATAATTCAAACGTATAATATAAACGCTGCAGACGCAAGCGGCTTGCCTACACTAATTCTACTTGATGATCCTGATCCTGGACTATCTGTGCCTCCACAGTATATAGGAGTGTGGGAGCTACTCAAAGAGTGGAACTTACATAAATTGTTTCCCGTTTTCTATGGTAAGTACCTACTGCACTCGTTTCTAAAATTAAGACGCCACGCCAATTACAGCCCAAATTAAGAAATGGCGCAGGCGTGGTGTGTTCTGTAATGTATGTTCATAGACTAATATTCTGTAGAACTATGTATTTTAATTATACCCCATCCCATAGGATAGGAGGTATATTAAGTTTGATTAATAGTTTGTAACATAGAGAAATAATCACCGTAGACCCCCAAGACCTTAAGGGCATTATATGATCGAGACGGAATTGTTAGTCGAATAAGACATTTCCGTCCGTCCGTCTGTCTGTCGGCAGTTTACAGGCCTTAAATTTTGAGCTAGGATTGTTATACTTCATATCTGAGTCATTTCAAGGTCCCGACGAAGTACAAGTGAAAGAATTTTTAAAATCCCTTCACTGACACCCCCACCTCACCTATTGCCATGAAAAATGAAAATTGACGTAGGACGCACAAATTTGGTGTGCAGCATTCTTGCAAGTGTATTGACATAGACATTGCAAAAAATCGAAAAACGCATCCATGTGGGAGTGGTCGCATTTTATTTTCACTTTAATAAATGATATTTATATGCAATGCTGCTTTTGCAAAATGTTCTGCTTTTCAAAATTCAGGAAATGTAACTTTGACAAAGCGACAAAGTAAAATATGTTTGGGGGCAACCCCCATGCCTGCTTCTTTTTTATACTCTATCCAGGGTATATTGAGTTCAATGTAAAGTTTGCAACGCAGTGAAATAATAATCGCAGAACACTAAGACCTGGAGAGATGTGATTAAGACCGACAGGAGAATCTTAAGCTATGTCCGTCCGTATGCAAACAACTTTAAGGCCTTAAATTTAAGCTAGATAGCTGAAAGTTAGTGAGTGGGCTGTAAGTCCAGTCCTTCGGATCAGGTTTGAAAATTAGTTGAATCCGCATCTCTAACTTTCAGAAATACTTTTTTCAAATTTTAGCTAAGTAACAATGATGTTAGCGCACTGAATTTTGGTATTTGGCATTGCTTTGCAATTGTCTTTGAGGAAGCGGAAAAAGTTTGGCCTTTACATTGACCACGCCCACTTTTTAAGGAATTTAAACTTAAGATAACTGTTTTTCAATATATATACATGTATGATATATATATATATATGTAAAATAAGAATTCAAAAGTTTCAGATATTAGTTATTTTTAACTTTTTTGTACATATATATGTATAATATATGCCTCCGCCTGCTTTTATTGGCGTGGCTTTAAAAAAATGTTTTTAAAGTGAAAAAGGTGGGGTTTTAAAGGTCCGAAATGTATGCAACCACCTAGCATAAAGCACTCAACTCCGCGAGCCTAGGTATGAAGTTTTGAGTTCCAAGCTCAAAATATCTTCATTTCTCTATGCTGCAAATTGAAAATTAAATTTAAAATAACCCTAATCTTATGCTATTGTTTATAAATATAGATGCCTATGCACATACCTATTTATAAATATATATATACATATATATATACATATATATATATATATATATATATATATATATATATATATGTGTGTGTATTATGTATTCGATGACGCTGCTATGTAGGTACGAACTGTTTTATTGCCTTTATACTTCAATTTTTACTAGAAAGCGAAGTAAATCTCGAGAGGCTAAAATATCTATCCGTTGATGATATCAAAAAGCTTATTCCAAAAATTGGTTTAAGAGCAGATTTTAGAGAAAGGCTGGTTATTTGGAAAAAAGAAAAGGTATGTATATCTGGTATACCTATTATAGAAAAATGTAACCAATGCACTTAAGTTAAAAAAAAATTTGTCAAGTTAAATTTTCATAACTAATATATTGCCTTTCTGTAGTCTTTACAAACCATACTCAAAGAAAGTGCAAAAGGGCAGGCACTGATTTCTTTTTACGACCGGAACGGCAGCCTTCTCGAGAACCACCGACAAAACCTCATCAACATAATTGTCCAAAGAGTGCTACAAAGCGGAAAGCATCTACATCCCTTTGATTTCGAAGAAATTTCGTTAAAAATAATTAAAATCTTTCCAAACGAAAATAAGGTATGTACGTTTAAAAGCCTATGATCATGTATTGGTGGCGTGAAATAACGCCAAACGAAATAACACCAAATCTCAAATTTGGTCTTATTTCGTTTTCAAAAACCTCCAATTGGCGTTATTTCCAAACACCAATTTGGCGTTATTTCGTAAGCCAAAGTGAAATAACGCCTAAAGAAAAATGGCAAAAAGACCAAATTTTTTATATAATTTTTATATATAATTTTGAAAATTTGAATCTTGAAAACAGATTTTACAAGAAGAATATGTCATTCCATTTATTTTATATTTTGATGATTACGAAATAAACAATCCTCTAGGCTCACAAACCGACGGTGTATGTGCAGCTTACTATATTCTTCCTTATATTCCGCGACATCTTCTTTCTTAATTAGATTTTATATTTCACTTTGGTTTCATTAAAATAAAATTTACAAAAATTTTAAAAAATGATATTACTTTTGCACACCTAATTAATAAAATAAAATATCTTGAAGAGCATGGACTAGAAGTTTGCCTTGAAAATATAGTAACTCGCGTTTATTTCGTTCTACGCTTAGTTGTTTGTGACAATCTTGGTCTGAATAGTGTTTTAGGATTTTCACGGTCATTCAATAGTAATTTTTTTTGTAGATCATGCAAATTAGATAAAACACTAACAAAAACATCTAGCAAAGAATTCCCCGAAAAGATTTAGAGACCAATGATGATTTTCAAACGGGAGTACGTGAAAGTTGTATTTTCAACAGCATTAAATCCTTTCATGTAACCGACAACTACGCCTTGGATATAATGCACGATTTGTTTGTGCCGTCCTCTTTAATAAAATCGAATGTTATAACACTTGATCAACTCAATAGCCGAAAAGGTTTATTTTCTTACGGAGAAACCGAAGTAGGTAACATGTCCGTTTTATTTAGACTTTTCTACATTTCTTGCCATTAATAATTGGCGATTTGGTTCCTCGGGCAAATAAGGCCTGAAAATTGCTATGTTAAGCACACTGTTGAAAAAGTCGATTTTCTATTGAGGCCAACTTTTAACAGAGAAATGGATATTAATAGTTTAGAAATTCTAATAGACCAACATCATTCCTTATATGTATCATTATTTGGGAATACCTTAAAGCGGTTTACCTGGTGTTTGATATTTGAGGCCAAGCATAAGCCATCAAAAACATACACAAAAAGTATAACATCAAGAGTTAATCCCTCTTTAACATTAAGCAAAAAAGCTTGCTTAAAGTTTTCTGAATTTTTAGTTAAATATAATCATGGAATAGATTTAAAAGATATAATCTACACTGATTTTAAAATAGTTTCACAAATCTCACTTCCGCAATCAGAGCTTATTGTTGAATCCGATTTAAGCGAAACAACTTACAAGTCTGTAAATGAAATTGAGTACAGGGGAACACTTTATAAAAAAAACTTTTATTTATCCTCATACTCAGAAGCTATCATTCATCTGTACAAAATTATTTTATTTTTAACTAATGACATAAGTGTTCTTGTGTATTGCTATCCGATTGAAGTAAAAAAAAGTCGACGCTCATTTTCAGTCTTATGAAATTGGCAAAAGATTGGCATAGATGCCTATGCACACATACCTATTTATAAATATATATATATATATATATTTTATTTATATGACGCTGCTATGTAGGTACGAACTGTTGCACTTACGCATTTTATTGCCTTTATACTTCAATTTTTACTAGAAAGCGAAGTAAATCTCGAGAGGCTAAAATATCTATCCGTTGATGATATCAAAAAGCTAATTCCAAAAATTGGTTTAAGAGCAGATTTTAGAGAAAGGCTGGTTATTTGGAAAAAAGAAAAGGTATGTATATCTGGTATACCTATTATAGAAAAATGTAACCAATGCACTTGAGTTATTTCTCATATTTCTTACAGTTCAGCATCGATGATGTGACTATTTCTTGCGTTAGCAAAGTTACCAACTGGATCAAAGACATCGATTCCCCACAAAGCTCCCCAAGTAATATAAGCCTAGCAGACGTAAGTTAAAAAAAAAATTGTCAAGTTAAATTTTCGTAACTAATATATTGACTTTCTGTAGTCTTTACAAACCATTCTCAAAGAAAGTGCAAAAGGGCAGGCACTGATTTCTTTTTACGACCGGAACGGCAGCCTTCTCGAGAACCACCGACAAGACCTGATTAACATAATTGTCCAAAGAGTGCTTCAAAGCGGAAAGCATCTACATCCCTTTGATTTCGAAGAAATTTCGTTAAAAATAATTAAAATCTTTCCAAACGAAAATAAGGTATGTAAGTTTAAAAGCCTATGATCATGTATTGAAATCTCAAATCTCAAATTTGGTCTTATTTCGTTTTCAAAAACCACCAATTGGCGTTATTTCCACTTACCAATTTGGCGTTATTTCGTAAGCCAAAGTGAAATAACGCCTAAAGAAAAATGGCAAAAAGACCAAATTTTTTATATAATTTTGAAAATTTGAATCTTGAAAACAGATTTTACAAGAAGAATATGTCATTCCATTTATTTTATATTTTGATGATTACGAATGGTTTCATTAAAATAAAATTTACAAAAATTTTAAAAAATGATATTGCTTTTGCACACCTTATTAATAAAATAAAATATCTTGAAGAGCATGGACTAGAAGTTTGCTTTGAAAATATAGTAACTCGCGTTTATTTCGTTCTAGGCTTAGTTGTTTGTTACAATCTTGGTCTGAATAGTGTTTTAGGATTTTCACGGTCATTCAATAGTAATTTTTTTTGTAGATCATGCAAATTAGATAAAACACTAACAAAAACATCTAGCAAAGAATTCCCCGAAAAGATTTAGAGACCAATGATGTTTTTCAAACGGGAGTACGTGAAAGTTGTATTTTCAACAGCATTAAATCCTTTCATGTAACCGACAACTACGCCTTGGATAAAATGCACGATTTGTTTGTGCCGTCCTCTTTAATAAAATCGAATGTTATAACACTTGATCAACTCAATAGCCGAAAATATTTATTTTCTTACGGAGAAACCGAAGTAGGTAACATGTCCGTTTTATTTAGACTTTTCTACATTTCTTGCCATTAATAATTGGCGATTTGGTTCCTCGGGCACATAAGGCCTGAAAATTGCTATGTTAAGCACACTGTTGAAATAGTCGATTTTCTATTGAGGCCAACTTTTAACAGAGAAATGGATATTAATAGTTTAGAAAATCTAATAGACCAACATCATTCCTTATATGTATCATTATTTGGGAATACCTTAAAGCCAAAGCACCATAATAAAGCCAAAGCACCAATATAATCATGGAATAGATTTAAAAGATATAATCTACACTGATTTTAAAATAGTTTCACAAATCTCACTTCCGCAATCAGAGCTTATTGTTGAATCCGATTTAAGCGAAACAACTTACAAGTCTGTAAATGAAATTGAGTACAGGGGAACACTTTATAAAAAAAAACTTTTATTTATCCTCATACTCAGAAGCTATCATTCATCTGTACAAAATTATTTAATTTTTAACTAATGACATAAGTGTTTTTGTGTATTGCTATCCGATTGAAGTAAAAAAATTCGACGCTCATTTTCAGTCTTATGAAATTGGCAAAAGGCTGAACAAATTTTTGTGCATTAAAAATATTTCATTTTTTACTAGCCCTCCTTTGCACATTCATACAATTAATAATGGAAAATGTTATTTTAGAAATAAGTTTTTGTAAAAAATAAACTATAAGTTTATTTTAAACCGATTTTTACTGTTTTTTCTTACATACATAATATGTTAATCACATTCAGAAGTGTCAAAAAATTATTTTGAGCAGGTAAGTATATTTCAGTTTCAATGTGGGCAACCTCTACGAATCTACCTATGGTCAAAAACTTGTGTGAGAACTTAGAAAATGACTTACGTCGCCGGCCGTATGAAATACACCCGACAACATCATTGACAAGTTCGGTGGAGAAGCCCACAAAACGATTTTATTTATTATAAATAAATCACTTTCCCATGTCGCGACTTTTCTTAAAGCTTTATCAGTTTTTGAGCAAAATATAGAATGTGAAAAGAAGACAGATTCTATTTTTTGCGTAAAAATGACAATATTTTAGAAAAATCGTGGTATGGAAAAGTATTGTTTTTTAAAAACGATTTAAATAAAAAAAGCTTTATTTTAAATAGAGCGAGTTTAAATAAACGAAATATAAACATGGTTTATATAACTTCGAATCTATTTAAAAAAAACTGACCTGAAATTAGTTTGTTTTGAACAAAAAACATCTGTAAGTCAAACATGGAAGTATTTAAAAAAAAACTAACACGATTCTATTTGAAACAAAATTGAAAAAGGTTAATTAAATCAAGCAGAACTATTTTCATGCCAAACAGAAAACGGGGTAAATCTAAACAGATTCATGTTCAAATAAAGTCAACGATGAGTAAACAAGTTTCTATTAAATTGAAACAGATATCAAATCGAAGCCAAAATGCGTGTGTTTGAGTTTAATTTGAACATGAATGAATTTGAAATTTTCCTCAGTGTAGAAAATCCAGTGTAGAAACAACTTACAAGTCTGTAAATGAAATTGAGTACAGGGGAACACTTTATAAAAAAAACTTTTATTTATCCTCATACTCAGAAGCTATCATTCATCTGTACAAAATTATTTTATTTTTAACTAATGACATAAGTGTTCTTGTGTATTGCTATCCGATTGAAGTAAAAAAAGTCGACGCTCATTTTCAGTCTTATGAAATTGGCAAAAGATTGGCATAGATGCCTATGCACACATACCTATTTATAAATATATATATATATATATTTTATTTATATGACGCTGCTATGTAGGTACGAACTGTTGCACTTACGCATTTTATTGCCTTTATACTTCAATTTTTACTAGAAAGCGAAGTAAATCTCGAGAGGCTAAAATATCTATCCGTTGATGATATCAAAAAGCTAATTCCAAAAATTGGTTTAAGAGCAGATTTTAGAGAAAGGCTGGTTATTTGGAAAAAAGAAAAGGTATGTATATCTGGTATACCTATTATAGAAAAATGTAACCAATGCACTTGAGTTATTTCTCATATTTCTTACAGTTCAGCATCGATGATGTGACTATTTCTTGCGTTAGCAAAGTTACCAACTGGATCAAAGACATCGATTCCCCACAAAGCTCCCCAAGTAATATAAGCCTAGCAGACGTAAGTTAAAAAAAAATTTGTCAAGTTAAATTTTCGTAACTAACATATTGACTTTCTGTAGTCTTTACAAACCATTCTCAAAGAAAGTGCAAAAGGGCAGGCACTGATTTCTTTTTACGACCGGAACGGCAGCCTTCTCGAGAACCACCACATAGAAAAATGTAACCAATGCACTTGAGTTATTTCTCATATTTCTTACAGTTCAGCATCGATGATATGACTATTTCTTGCGATAGCAAAGTTACCAACTGGATCAAAGACATCGATTCCCCACAAAGCTCCCCAAGTAATATAAGCCTAGCAGACGTAAGTAAAAAAAAATTTGTCAAGTTAAATTTTCGTAACTAATATATTGCCTTTCTGTAGTCTTTACAAACCATACTCAAAGAAAGTGCAAAAGGGCAGGCACTGATTTCTTTTTACGACCGGAACGGCAGCCTTCTCGAGAACCACCGACAAGACCTGATTAACATAATTGTCCAAAGAGTGCTTCAAAGCGGAAAGCATCTACATCCCTTTGATTTCGAAGAAATTTCGTTAAAAATAATTAAAATCTTTCCAAACGAAAATAAGGTATGTAAGTTTAAAAGCCTATGATCATGTATTGGTGGCGTGAAATAACGCCAAACGAAATAACACCAAATCTCAAATTTGGTCTTATTTCGTTTTCAAAAACCACCAATTGGCGTTATTTCCAAACACCAATTTGGCGTTATTTCATAAGCCAAAGTGAAATAACGCCTAAAGAAAAATGGCAAAAAGACCAAATTTTTTATATAATTTTGAAAATTTGAATCTTGAAAACAGATTTTACAAGAAGAATATGTCATTCCATTTATTTTATATTTTGATGATTACGAATGGTTTCATTAAAACAAAATTTACAAAAATTTTAAAAAATGATATTGCTTTTGCACACCTTATTAATAAAATAAAATATCTTGAAGAGCATGGACTAGAAGTTTGCTTTGAAAATATAGTAACTCGCGTTTATTTCGTTCTAGGCTTAGTTGTTTGTTACAATCTTGGTCTGAATAGTGTTTTAGGATTTTCACGGTCATTCAATAGTAATTTTTTTTGTAGATCATGCAAATTAGATAAAACACTAACAAAAACATCTAGCGAAGAATTCCCCGAAAAGATTTAGAGACCAATGATGTTTTTCAAACGGGAGTACGTGAAAGTTGTATTTTCAACAGCATTAAATCCTTTCATGTAACCGACAACTACGCCTTGGATAAAATGCACGATTTGTTTGTGCCGTCCTCTTTAATAAAATCGAATGTTATAACACTTGATCAACTCAATAGCCGAAAATATTTATTTTCTTACGGAGAAACCGAAGTAGGTAACATGTCCGTTTTATTTAGACTTTTCTACATTTCTTGCCATTAATAATTGGCGATTTGGTTCCTCGGGCAAATAAGGCCTGAAAATTGCTATGTTAAGCACACTGTTGAAATAGTCGATTTTCTATTGAGGCCAACTTTTAACAGAGAAATGGATATTAATAGTTTAGAAAATCTAATAGACCAACATCATTCCTTATATGTATCATTATTTGGGAATACCTTAAAGCCAAAGCACCATAATAAAGCCAAAGCACCAATATAATCATGGAATAGATTTAAAAGATATAATCTACACTGATTTTAAAATAGTTTCACAAATCTCACTTCCACAATCAGAGCTTATTGTTGAATCCGATTTAAGCGAAACAACTTACAAGTCTGTAAATGAAATTGAGTACAGGGGAACACTTTATAAAAAAAACTTTTATTTATCCTCATACTCAGAAGCTATCATTCATCTGTACAAAATTATTTTATTTTTAACTAATGACATAAGTGTTTTTGTGTATTGCTATCCGATTGAAGTAAAAAAATTCGACGCTCATTTTCAGTCTTATGAAATTGGCAAAAGGCTGAACAAATTTTTGTGCATTAAAAATATTTCATTTTTTACTAGCCCTCCTTTGCACATTCATACAATTAATGATGGAAAATGTTATTTTAGAAATAAGTTTTTGTAAAAAATAAACTATAAGTTTATTTTAAACCGATTTTTACTGTTTTTTCTTACATACATAATATGTTAATCACATTCAGAAGTGTCAAAAAATTATTTTGAGCAGGTAAGTATATTTCAGTTTCAACGTGGGCAACCTCTACGAATCTACCTATGGTCAAAAACTTGTGTGAGAACTTAGAAAATGACTTACGTCGCCGGCCGTATGAAATACACCCGACAACATCATTGACAAGTTCGGTGGAGAAGCCCACAAAACGATTTTATTTATTATAAATAAATCACTTTCCCATGTCGCGACTTTTCTTAAAGCTTTATCAGTTTTTGAGCAAAATATAGAATGTGAAAAGAAGACAGATTCTATTTTTTGCGTAAAAATGACAATATTTTAGAAAAATCGTGGTATGGAAAAGTATTGTTTTTTAAAAACGATTTAAATAAAAAAAGCTTTATTTTAAATAGAGCGAGTTTAAATAAACGAAATATAAACATGGTTTATATAACTTCGAATCTATTTAAAAAAAACTGACCTGAAATTAGTTTGGTTTGAACAAAAAACATCTGTAAGTCAAACATGGAAGTATTTAAAAAAAACTAACACGATTCTATTTGAAACAAAATTGAAAAAGGTTAATTAAATCAAGCAGAACTATTTTCATGCCAAACAGAAAACGGGGTAAATCTAAACAGATTCATGTTCAAATAAAGTCAACGATGAGTAAACAAGTTTCTATTAAATTGAAACAGATATCAAATCGAAGCCAAAATGCGTGTGTTTGAGTTTAATTTGAACATGAATGAATTTGAAATTTTCCTCAGTGTAGAAAAGCTAAAACGACTGTTCCTGAAAAAGACATTCCGATTACCGCAATCAACACCAAATTATATGATCCTTCGTCACCGACTATACTCCGAGCCGTCAAGTTCGCTTTCGATTTCGATTGTGTTTCTCTGCTCTCCTAAAAGTTGGTTACTTTCCCCCCGCGCCCTTCTTTTTCTATTTTCCCTTTGCCTTTTCTTTTTTCCCATCCAAGTGCTTGTAAAGAAACCCCAACAAGTGATAAAAAGAAGTGGTAAAATGGCCTCCGGGCCAGATGTGCTCGCGGGTAATCGTTTTGCTGAGTTATATCAGCATTCCGATCCGCCTAAAAAAAGAATGAAAAAAAATGCTTATACCCCTGCAGTGACGACCCCTGACATTCCCTCCCAATCCAACTCTAAAAATCCCAAATTTATTGTTATAACACCTACCGACCCAAAAAAACTATTAACTTCCATAAGTGTATTTCTTCTAAAAAAGGCTATTGACACTATCAGTACCTCGTACGAATACATTACGCAACTCCGTGATGGTAATCTTCTCATACTTGTTAAATCACAACAAATAGCCAATTTATTCCTTTCGAAAAAAACGCTTTCGAACCTATGCCCTATCTCAGTCTCACTACACAGCCAACTTAACGCTTCAAAGGGCACAGCATATGCACCATGCCTAATTAATGTCCCTGAAAAAGAAATCGTCGAGGAGATGAAAGACCAAGGTGTTACCGACGTCTACAAATTTAAGAAAAATGAAAACGGTGTTCAAAGGGTGACAGGATTAATGCTCTTTACTTTTGATCTCTTCCGCCCCCCCTCAACTATTAACGTTGGTTGGTATAACCTCAAGGTAGAGGAATATTTCCCCAACCCAATGCGCTGCAAAAAATGCCAACGTCTCGGGCACACAATAAAACGGTGCACTGGCACGCAAACTTGCGTTACATGCAACCTACCATCACCTCACGTCCCTGAAATTTGTACACGCACACTTTGTGCTAATTGCGCTGAAAATCATCCTTCATCATCCAAGCTCTGCAAACGGTTCTTACAAGCAAAAGAAATTTTGAAAATAAAAACCATAAAAAAATGTAGCATGGCTGAAGCGAAACAAATATACAGTGAACAATATCCCACCAACCCACCTCTCTCTTTCTCTTCCGTCGTTAGGAACGGAACAGTTAATGCGTTTGACAACCTTCCAGCCACTCACCTGGCATCAACCTCTTCCTCCTCTACTATAGTAAATAATCTCTCTCCTACCTCACCAATAGATAACATTATCAAAAATAAACCGGTCGCACACGCACTTATAGAAAATCAAACAAGCGACTCCCATTCTCTCCCAACAAAGCAACCCACATCAAACACGTCATCATCTCCACAAATCTCTCCTCTAGCCACCACAACACAAACAACGCCACACTCCCAGCAAAACATCAGCACTCTCCCAACAGCCACACCAAAAGCAAACAATAATAATCAATCTCCAAAATCTTCTATCTCTGTCAATCTTCCACACCAAACCCAAATCAACACTGCACATACTTACTCTAAGCCCAACTTAACAGACTCAGCCGAACCATCTCTACCCATGTCCATCGACAACGAAAAGCTCCCCGATTATGATGATGATGGAAACATCTAATCATTTAATCGGTACTCCGAACAACGACTCTGCCGTTCAGGGGTTGAATCATCCAAACACCATTGGGTGTTTTAATGATTCAACCTCGGGGCGGCGGAGTCACACTAGTTTTCAAACAAATTTACCATCACCATCTAACAACTTTTCACAGTATAACTATTCCTATACTGCACAAAAGCACCCAAAAACAGCTCAAGCGATCCTCAAGATTCTTCAGTGGAATCTAAATGGATTCCTCAACAACTATCACGAACTTGAGTTGTTAATAAAAGAAAACAAGCCACAAATTATTTCACTCCAAGAAACTCACATTCACGACGATCCTCCCGCTAAAGTTCCTAAACAATATTCACCATTTTTCCACAATCTCAGCTAAGTTACAACTGCAAAACACGAAGTTGGCCTCCTGATTCATAAGTCAGTCCCACACAAGCCCCTACCGATCATCTCAAACATCTCAACAATAGCTGTAGAAATTGATCTCAACTTTAAAATAACCATCTTTTCTAACCATGTTTCTCTTTATATCCACCCTACACAACAATTTTCTTCTTCAGACCTAAACGACATTCTAAGACAGATAAACTCTCCTCTGATCCTCTCTGGCGATTTTAATGCGTGGAGTCCCCTGTGGGGTTCCCGTACCGCGAATCCAAGGGGCAAAGTAGTTGAAAACTTCCTCATCAATTCTAGCCTCTCTCTCCTTAACGACGGAAGCCCAACACACTTTTCTACACACAATACCCTTACACACGTAGACCTTACGCTGGTTTCCCCCCAAATTTTGCCAAGCACCTCCTGGAACAGGCTAGACTTCCTGCATGGTAGTGACCACTTCCCTATAATTATTGACCTGAATCTCAAAAGTAATAACTCGTACTGCAAGCCACCCCCAAAATTTTTAACAGACCGTGCCAACTGGAGTCTTTTCCAGGCAAAGGGTATGGAGTATCTCGCAAACAAACCACAATCTACGAATGTGAATAAAGAGGCAGCATTATTAAGTAAAGGACTGCGATTCGCAGCCAACCAGGCAATCCCTCAATCAACAAATTCTCGTGTCAAAAATATAGTGCCTTGGTGGAACCCTGAAATCGCTGCGCTTCGTAAAAAGAAACAACACTTATGGAAAATCCTTTATAAGTACCCCAACCAAACCAACCTCCTCAATTATCGCAAAGCTAATGCACTATTCCGTAGAAAAGCCAAGGCTTCCAAAATCGAAAGTTTCCAAAATTTTACCGCAAATCTAAACCCCAACACCACAAGTAAAAAAATTTGGGCGGATATTAGGATATTAACTGGTGATTTCACCCCACATTCCATTAAAATTATCCACACTGACTCTGAATCTCTAACGGACTCAAATTCGATCGCGGAACGCTTTGCAAAGCACTGGTCCAGTTATTGCAGCGATTCAAATTTCTCTACTAGATTCCAAGAAGCGAAACTAGTAATATTAAACCTCGGTCCTACCCCTTGCAACCTGTCTCCGTCGGCTAAACAACTAGAATTACCTTTCAATTTTCTCGAACTTGAAAGCTCTCTTAGCTCTGTCAAAGGGAAAACGCCCGGGTACGATCGCATATCGTATCCGATGATCAAAAACACAGCATACCAAATTAAAAAACGTTTGTTGGGACTTTACAACAATATTTTCAATCAAGGCACTCTGCCACATGCATGGAAAATTGCCACAACAATACCGATCCCGAAGCCAATGAAAAACCCTACCGTCCTAGACAGTTACAGACCAATTTCACTCTTGCCTTGCACTGGCAAACTCCTAGAAAAAATGGTCGCAAAAAGACTTCTTTGGTTTATCGAAAAAAACAAATTCCTTAATACGAACCAGGTCGCCTTTAAACATGGTCGTAGTACAATGGATTCACTTCTCCACATAGACGAAGTTATTTCTAGCGCTCTCTCTTGCAGGAACCATATATCAATCGTTTCGATTGACTTTGAGAAGGCCTTCGAACGGATAGGAATCCACGTGGTCCTAGACAAACTAAAAAAAATGGAAGATTGGTCCTAAGATGTACTGCTTTATTCAAGATCTTTTAGGGCCAAAGTAAACAACTGCTTCTCAAAAGTGCATAAGCTTGAAAATGGCATACCACAAGGATCTCCGCTATCGGTTATCCTCTTTATAATTGCTTATAACGATATAAGTGATATTATTCTAAAATTCAAAAATATTGACCATGTACTTTATGCAGACGATCTTTACTTAATGTCTAGATGTAATGACATAAATCGTACCCTCACTTTATTCAAAGAAGTTGTTAACGAAATCTGCAACTGGTGTATCCAGTCAGGAGCAGTCATTTCCTTAAATAAAAACAAACACCTGCACATCTGCAGAAAGATAAAGTGTTCAAGCTTCAATATTGAAACAAATAACATTAATATAGAATCCGTTAGCTATTTAAGTATCTTAGGAATATTGTTTGATAAGAAATTTATTTTTAAGATGCATTGCACAGAATTGAAAAAAAAGATAGCTCTAAGATTAAATATTATAAAATATCTATCATCACGAAACAGTCTTACTCATACTAACACCCTTATTAACACCACAAAAACTATTCTTGTATCAAAAATTGATTACGGATTAACCATTTACGGCAAGTGCGCTCCATCCACCTTAAAGGTACTACATCCTATCTACCACGCGGCAATAAGAACAAGCCTCAGATCGTTTAGAACCACGCCAATCAAAAATATGCTGACTGAAGGAGGCTTCAGCACAATCGAGGAAAGAAAAAACTTATTAACATCTCGTCTCCTCCCAAAAATATATGAATCCTACATTTCCCCAATCCACAAGGACGCAGGAAAAGTTTTAAAACGTAAAAAAACACCCAGGCTACCGTCAACCCTATATAAAGCTTTAGAGTTCGCAAGTGTGCTTGAGGTTAATCCCAGTGTTAAAGCAGTAACCATCGAAAAATACCCCCCATGGTTATTACCACCTAATTCGATCGACACCAGTTTGTCAAAGTATCCGAAGGAATCAACTCCAAAAGAGAAATACGCCCAACTCATCCTTGAACTCCTTAACAAGTACCCCAACAACACCTGGAACACACTTTACTCGGACGGCTCGAAGAGCGTCGAGGGATCTGGTTTCGCTATTGTCAACAATCAGGGCGCAGTAAAATCCGCTGTGAAAGTTCCAACTTATTTCTCCATCTTTTCGACAGAAGCTTTAGCCATACTGGAAGCGACAAAGATAGCAATTGCATCGAAGAGGTACACTATTATTCTCACAGACAGTCTCTCTGCCCTTCAAGCTATAAACAATATTAAGCGCCGTACACCTCTTATAAGCAACATCCGTGACAACATTACATCGCAAGGTGGAAAGTTAAAGCTCATCTGGATCCCAGGACACTCAAATATTCAAGGTAATGATGCGGCTGACAAGGAAGCAAAGGCTATTGCTATATGTCCCAACGCAGAAGTAACTCATTACCAGCCCCCCAAAAAAGATCTGGAAAAACTAATGAATAAAAACTGGCTGCTGCAGAAGAAAGAAAGTTGGAGCCGATATGTCCACCACTATGCCACAATCAACCCAGAAGGTAATCCTGCACTTTACCCGACTGATACCACTTCCCACATGAACACATGCTTCCTGCGACTTCGTCTTGGACACTCTTGGTTAACACATAGCTATTTGCTAAGAAACGAGCCTCAGCCTACATGTCACCTTTGCCATACTAATAGTTTACTAACCATTAAACATATTACTACAGAATGTCGTATAGTTAATCAAAATTGTGAGAGTTTATTTAATGACAAGGTTATTAACCTTCTGTCAATACCATCGTCAAAAAATATTAAAAATATATACAGCTTGTTACAGCATCTTAACCTGGTAAAACTTATTTAACTGTTAAAGACCTTCCCTATCATTGGGGGGAAGGTCTTAAGGAAGGCGCCCATGGGTTTCAGGAGGAGGAGTACAATATGACTCGTCCTCCTAAAATCCATGGGCGCTCCCCCCTAATATTTATAGTACATACTTATTATTTATCGAATTTAATCTCTAAGTAATATATTTAATATCCCAGCCAAAAGCCTTGTAGCTAGTGCTGTAGTTTTTAAGGTTAATCATGTACATTGATGTTTTGATTAATAAATAATAATAATAATAATAATATATGATCCTTCTGGAAACAGGTCTACCACCAATTTTTATTTTCACCTTGAAAATTCACTTTAACTATATCTGCGGAATTATATCATATGTTGATAGTCGACTCCCAAAAACACTAGCAAGTTTACAAAAAAAACACTAGCTGGTTCAAAAAATGGGAGGATTTATCTTTTTTGGTGGTGTTCCAGTGCACTCTTGGCAGCTGCAAAATGAAAATGGGAGAAGCACCTTAAATGATATCCTGGAATAGTAAGATGACAAGATAAGGTCGGATCTACTTGAAGAAGCAAGGACATCAGGTTTCTTTACTAAAAATTGGAGTATAATCTGAATGTAGACAACTCTTTTACAGACGAAATGAGTTTTACGGAAACTTCAACCATCTTACGTGTAAGAGGAGAGCTCCTAGACTTGAATTATAGACCATATTTCAAAGATCGGCCAAAGTTTTGTTCGTACTGCAATTTACAAGAACAGGAAAACTCGTATGTACCACTTTTTATCTGTGTGCCCAATTTAAAAAAAAAGTCGTTTTCTTTACTTCGAAAAATCAACACTAAACGAATCAGACTCCATAAGAATTTTGAATGGTGAAAATCGGGAACTTCTAGTCCGTTATTGCCTCGAAGCTTTAAGCTTCAGAGCAGAAAAGAATTTAGGTAAAGTTAGACCAGGGTTAAAAATGCAAAAGAAAAAAGAAAATTCGGAAAAACTGAAAAAACATGGTTGTAATGCAAGTCATTTTATGAAATTCAAGTTTTCAAAAAAGTGTTTCAAAACACAAATACACAAAATACTGAAATAACTAGTGGGAGGGTTACAATCCGCTTAGGCGAATCGTTGGATAGCCCATCCCAATTGATCACTTTCAAGCTCCGAATTGTGTCATAAATCTTGATTGTTAAAATTCAGTTTCTATTAACTTTAACCGTATTTAGAATTTCTCAGTTAAAGAATCTTCTCCCTTAAAAAGGGGCGTGGCATCCACCCCTTTTCAATAACATAGTTTTTTTGTTTATATTTTTTATCAGAAGTGATATACACGTGTTGATTGCATTTTTACATTAAAAATTTGGTTTATACTAAAAAACTTCCATAAAGTGGGCGTGGCAAAAATTTATTCATTTCAGTTGATAGCTTTCACATATATCTGAACATTTTATAGCGCAAGTTTTTTGGATTCAAAGAAAATATATCGAAATAAAAATGCTTAATAAAATGCAAATGAAATATAACCACGCCCAAAAGGGGCGGGTTTTGCCTTTGTTTAAATGTCAATCGCAATACACTTAAGCGAGAATAACGCGTACCAAATTTCAGCTTCCTACGACAACTTTGAATTTTCATGCTTATAAGTAAAGTGGGCGTGTCAGTGGGCGGATTTAAAAAAAAACTTACACTTGTACTGCTTCGGGACCTAGAAAGAACAGACATTAAGTTTCAAGCTCCTAGCTCAAAAGTTAAGGCCTAAAAACTACCGACACACGGACGGACGGACGGACATGGCTCATTCGACTAAAAATTCGGTCTCGATCACATGCCCTTAAGGTCTTGGGGTCTACGGTGATTATTTCTCTATTTTACAAACTATGAATCAAACTTAATATACCTCCTATCCTATGCATATTATTATAAGATTGTTAGAATATTTACAATTTGGAAAATAAAAACTTATTATTATTATTATTATTACATTAAAGTTAGAAAATGCTAATATCTACAACTTTTGTTCTATAATTTTTTGTCAAATTTCATATATATTTATTGAAAAACTGTAATTTTAAGCTGATATCCCTTAAAAAAGTAACCGTGGTCAATTAAAATGCCAATTTTTTTCGGCTACTTCAAAGACAATCAAAAGGCAATATCACATACCAAAAATCAATGCGCTAGCACCATTGTTGCATAGCTAAAATTTGGAAAAAGTATTTTTTTAAATTAGAGATGGTCGCACATACAATCCTGTAGTGGGCGTGTTTGTGGGCGGATTCAGCTAATTTTCATACTTGATACTGTAGGACTGGACTTCCAGCCAACCCACCAAGTTTCAGCTCTCTACCTTAAAATTCAAGGCCTAAAAGTTGTTTACTTACGGACGGACGGACGGACTTGGCTTAATCGATTCTCCTGTCAGTCCCATTCATATCTCTTAAAGGTGTTAGGGTTATAAGCTGATTACTTCACTGCGTTACAAACTATACATCAAACTTATTATACCCTAGGTCGGGTATAATGGCGGCGTTTTCGTCCAAAATATATGCAAGCATCTAGCGTAAAGCTTTCAACGGTTACATTTATACATCCCGCCCTTTTTTTAGGCGTGGCAGTTTTTTTTTTGTAGGGACGGGTGTATTGTTATCCGTCGCAGACGGATGGACTGAAGCTTTTGGATATGCACTGTAACACTTCCCCTTGTTTTAAATTAGAGATGATTGCACATACAGGGTTGTAGCGGATTCATTGTAGGGCGTCTGTGAGGGGATTTAGCTTATTTTCAAACTTAATCTGGAAGACTGGACTTCCAGCCAACTTACTAAATTTCTACGGTGATTACTTCACTGCGTTACAAACTATGCAACAAACTTACCCTGGGTAGGGTCTAATTAATATTCTGCGTTGGGCATTAAAATTTCAGTATGTATGCACTCAGTTAAAAATACAATTCAGAATTCAATTCACTCATTTTTTTATCCTTGGTCTTAGGTCCGGTTCCGGTCGTATTATTTTCAGTCCGAGGTTTGGCCTAGTCTGGCCAAGTTCGGCCTGATTAAGTTCCGTTGCCATCGAAACCGAATCAGTAGGTATTTAGGATATGGTTGTCAATTTTCTCCTTTATGGGTCCAAGACAGTGATAATTTTAATTCGCTGTGCTTCACACTACCTATGCATTACTATATTGGTATTGCCTGGGTAGTTATTAAAAATCAAACTGTGAGCTGCCCTTATGAGAAAGTATATCTATCTGCCTGCCTGCAATGAATTAAGCAACAGCACATAGTATATGGTAATCTACTAGAAACTTATTATAAACTAACCCAAAGAATAATCCAAGGCAAACAAGATTCAAGCACACACTCCTATAAGAATACCTGTTTCTGCCTTCAAGCTACGACTACGATCAATGCGTATTGGTGTAAGGCATGATGTATGTAGCTGTTTATGCTGTTGTACTATGGAGTATGGGATTGGTGTTTCATGTCCGAAAAAGAAACTACCTATATTCGTAACATTCACAGAGATACACAAGCTTGCACTCATGTCATGGTAAGCAGATGCTTGTGCTTTGCTTCAGTTTGATTTTAACCGCGATTATACCCGAAGGCACTTTCTCTAAATTCGTTAGTAGTGACTTTAGACGAGAACTTATTGTGTCGGTTGGGTTTTCTCTTTCACTAATATTTGAGTATGGCTGTATGGCTGCCTTTCTGTTTCTTCTGCACTATTAAATTTTGTTTAGCGCTGTTTTGTTTGAATAAAGGTTTATTATTTTAAATTCGAGTAGTGTTTTGATGCTTTGAAAGTAATTCCTACTCTTGGTGGAATAACTAAATGCTAACTTCAAAGTGTTTGGTCTTTGTGGCTCAATTTAATTAAGAAACCTGGTGTATCAACCGTTCATGAAGTTTTAAGAAACCAAGCAACCTACTTGTGCTAGATATCTTGAAATATGTTCTCGACGTATATAAATACGTGGCATATTTTTTCTAATTTTTGAACTAAACAACAATATATAAAATTTATGTACCCTGGGTCTGGTATAAAAAAAAATAGAATTCGAATTGCAACAAAAATTTAAACGTTTCAAACAAATTTAAACATTTTAAACAAATAGATGTACGAAGTGATCAAAGGAAAAAAAGAAGTATACCTACATAGTAGCGTACCTAAAATGTGTTAAAAGTGTGTGTAAATTTATTTTATTTGTGTCATCTGTCATTTTCATATCTTTTAAATCGGATGGTCAACTTCTACAGAAATGGGAATACAAACATTTGTTGTAAAATGCTTAACAAAAAGCTTAACGTTCTGGATAATGCTGAGAATAGTTAAATGTCACGGTAAGTTTACGTTGTTATACCCAACCCAGGGTATTTTAAGTTTGATGTAGAGTTTGTAACGCAGCGAAATAATCGAAATAATGGAATAATTTGTAATCGCAATGAAATAATAGACCCCTTACTAAAATAATCACCGTAGACCCAAGACCTATTAGATATATGAATCGATTTATCGATATAGCTAAATCGACAGGAGAATCGATTTAGCACTGTCCGTCCGTCCGTCCATATGTAAACAACTTTTAGGCCTTAAATTTTAAGCTAGAGCGCTCAAAGCTGGTGAGTTGGCTGGAAGTCCAATCCTTCAGATCAAAAGTAAAAATTAGCTGCATCCGCCCACATACACGCCCACTTCAGGCCTGTATGTGCGGCCGTTTCACTTTTTAAAATTTTTAAAAAATATTACATACCAAAAAATTTTGATATGTAATATTGCCTTGTAATTGTCTTTGAAGTAACTATTAAAAGAAGTTCGGCCTTTTATTGCCCACGCCCACGTTTTTAAGGGATTTTTGCTTAAAAGAAGTGATCCCATCCCCATCCCAATTGACCACTGTCAAGCACCAAAATGCGTCAAATATCTTGGTTGTTAATTTTCAGTTTCTACTAACTTTAATTGTGTTAAGAATTTGTCAGTTAAGAATCTTCTTTTTTTAAAGGGGCGTGGCATCAACCCCTTTTCAATAATATAATTTTTTTATCATATTTTTTATCAGATGCAGTTTACACGTGCTGATCGCAGTTTTATATTAAAAAATTGATTTTTTACTTAAAAACGCCCCCAAAGGTGGGCGTGGCAAAAATTATTCATTTTAATTGTTAGTTTGCGCACATATCTGAATATTTAATTGTGCAAGTTTTTTTGGATATTAGGCAAATATATCAAATAAAAGCCGTTTATTAGAATGCATATTCAGTAGGACCACGCCTACAAGAGGGCGGTTTTCGCTTTTTTTTTAAATGCCAATGACAATACACTTAAGCGGGGATATTGCATACCAAATTTCAAATTTAAGTAAAGTGGGCGGATTTAAAAAAAATTTACACTTGTACTGGTCCGTGACAAGAACCGTCGTTCGTGTACATACCTAGAAAGAACAGATATCAAGTCTCAAGTTCCTAGCTCAATTTTTTTTTTTTTTTTAATACTAGGGTGGACGGAGGCTAAAACTCCAAAATCTTTCAAAGATACCAATACGCCCACTATAACAGGTATATAATACCGAAGTTGCTGATATTGGTTATGCCCGATTTCCACGTGCTAAAAAAACAACCCATTTATGAGAGACACTATGAAACTGCCAGAACGCACTTCATAGTAGTAAATTTTCGCTCTCTCATAATACTTCTTGACTACAACTAAGTTAACTTAACAAGTTGTTTACGCTTCCGTAGTGTTTATCGCATTGGGTAGGTTGGTATCAAGTGAATGCACCTACTAAGCCGTTCATTCGTGCGGCTTCACCCTAAGTCGCTAGATCGAAGGGTCTTGTTCTTTGTAGTCGTCGCTCGTTGTTTACATCGTTAAGAGTCTCGTTGAGAGTACGGATCATCGCATTGTTGCAATGAACATAAAGGCGAGCATTTAGCTTTCGAGCAAAGTTTGTTACTTCTTCCCTCACGGTAGCTGTTCCTAAATCTCTGTGAATGTCACTATTCCTGATATACAATGGAGCGTTCACAATTGCTCTTAGCGTCTTGTTTTGGAAAGTCTGCAACATGGGCATGTTTCTCGGCTTGGTACAACCCCAAAGTTGTATACCGTATGTCCAAAACGGCTTTAACACCTGCCTGTACAAAAGCAGTTTGTTATATATGCTTAATTTCGAAAATCTCCCGATAAGCCAATACATTTCCCTGAGCCTAATCTCGAGCTCGTCACGCTTCTTCTGTACGTATGGTTTCCACCTTAGTTTAGCGTCCAGTGTCATCCCTAGATACTTCGCTTCATTTGCATAAGGTATTTGTGCAGAATTTATGAACAGAGGTAAATTGTTAACCCTTCTGTAAGTGAAATTCACATGCGTAGACTTGTTCTCGTTAAGAGCGATTCGCCAAGTCTTCGTCCAGACACAAATTCTGTCCAATGCTCGTTTGAGGTTTCTCGTTGATGATTCACCTGTTGCCAGGATGGCCGTATCGTCCGCAAACGTGGCCACGACAGATCCGTCATCTAGAGGTATGTCTCTCGTGTAGAGCAGGAACAGGGTCGGACCAAGGACGCTTCCCTGGGGTACGCCAGCCCGAATTTGCTTGAAACTCGAGTATTCACTACTACACCTAACACGAAAGAGTCTGCTTTCAAGATAATTTTCCAATATTTTAAACATGTCTTCCGGCAAGTTTTGCCGTAGCTTATATTTCAAGCCTTCGTACCATACCTTGTCGAAGGCTTGCGATACGTCGAGGAAAGCACTTGAACATATTTTTTTCCCTTCTAAGGCTTTTTCAATTTCATGCGTTATTCTGTAGACTTGATCTATTGCGGAATGGTTAGGTCTGAAACCGAATAGATGATCCGGGATCAAGCGTCTTCTGCAATTATTGGTTGTAATCGCTTCAGCAGAAGTTTCTCGAATACTTTCGATATAAGCCTTTTTTGGTAGCACTTTTAATATTTCGTCAGTGATCACGTCGCAACCCGGGGCCTTATTATTTTTAAGTTTGCTAATTGGCTGTCGGAGTTCAACTAATGAAATTTTTTCATTCTAAAGCTATCAGGTTCCGCGTTGTTGTTTAGAACGTCAGTCAACGGCGGACCGTCGAAAGGCTTGAATGTTTCTTCTAAATGTTCAGCAAACAAATTCGCTTTCTCTTTGTCTTCTCTTGCCCATTCGCCGTTAGCTTTTTTTTATTGGTGCCGAGTGGATTATAGGTTTCTTGATAGACTTAACTGCTTTCCACAGCGAGTAGTTTGAGCTCCTATCCGCCGCCAAGCCTTCAAGGCTCCAAGGTACTCAGTGGTCTCACGATTTTTTAAGATCTTGCAACATTCCTTTCAGTTTGTTAGAGAGGTGGTTCAATAGGATTTTGTCTGGGGGGGCCCTCGTGCCTTGCCATCTCCTACGCGCTCTTTTCTTTTCACGAATCAATTCTTTGATTTCGAGCGAATATGTTTTACGTACATGCCCGTCGGTGCTAACTGCGTTCTTTTGGGACGAATTGTTGTTCCAAGCAGCGCTCTGAATTGCTTCAACGATTTTATCAACTGCGGTTTCTAACTCGAAAAGAGTTTTCAATGGCACATTCAAGCCAACACCCTCTGAAAGTCCTTTCTGAAAGCGTCCTTTCTGACAGTCCTTTCTGAAAGCGTCCCAGTTCATGTTTTTGCTAGCTAATCTAGGAGCTCTTTCTATTTTTGTCAGTCTTCCACCCATCTTCAAGATAACTCCTGCGTGGTCTGACCAAAGATCATAACACTCTTCAATTCGCGTAAGATATTTGGGGTACCCTTTAGCGATGAAAAAAACGACAAGGTCAGGCTTTTTATTCATATCGGTTGGCCAATATGTTGGCTTACCCGTGGAGAAAAAGTCCACCCCACGCTTCATACTATTTTTGTACAGTAATCTGCCTCTTGTTGAATTGCATCGTGAACCCCAAAAAGTATGCTTCGCGTTAAAGTCACCCCCAATGATAAAATTGGACCCAATGAAGTCATACATATGATCAAGATCGTCTTCCACGAGTCTTTATCCTGGCGGGAAATAACAAGATGCAATGTTATAATCTAAGCAGTCAATTTTTACAGAAACTGAACTGATCTGCATAGAGTCTAGCTCAACTTCTGTGTTCTTGAAGTGCTTTATGCAGTTCTTGTAGAGGGAGGATCCTCCTCTCGAATTTTGCGAAGGGTGATGTGCGTGATAGTCATTGTAACCTTTAAGTTTGGGTGTAGACCCGCTTTTAAGGTAAGTTTCCGTAATCATGCAAATATCAATATTGTTTTTCCGTAGAAATACTTCTAGTTCGTCTATTTTATTCAGAAGGCCGTTTGCATTCCAAGTTAGTATTTTCAATAACTATTTCATATTCATGTTCTCTTGTAATTTTTTCGAGGCTTAAACTCGAGCTTGCTCGGTTTGTCAAATATAACTTTGTTGATTTTAGTCTGATCCTCAAGTTTCTCCAAGATTACAGCGAGGATCTGAGACACTGCATCTGTTGTGGGCGATCTTGCCTTATTTTCGTTTGCCGCAACCTGTGCGTATGATTTCGGTCCGACCAGTGGTGGTTTCTCCGCTGCACTTGAACTGGCGCCGCTCTTTTGTGGAGCTTTTACGCCTCTTGTCGACGCCTCCTTTGCCAATCTTCCACTTTTGATCGGCTTTGGCGTCTTTGGAGTCTTTGGCTTAGGAGTTTCAGCAGGTTTTGGGCGTCCTAGGCTTTGATTCTGACCTCTAGTATTTTCCTTAAGAGGTTCTCGTCCCTTTTGCAGCTCTATGGCTACTTCGCATCCTCGATAGTTTGCGGGGTGGTTTCCGTGGCAATTGGCGCAAACTGCTGGAGCCTTTATGTCAACTTTGCACTCTGTTGACAGGTGTTTTCCGGCACATTTCACGCAACGTGGTTCTTTTTGGCAGTAGGCACTCGTGTGCCTGAATTCTTGGCATCGCTTACACTGTGGTATCAGTCTATTGCCCTATCGCGTGGGTTCGATTTTAACCCTGATGTTAAGTATCATTTTTATTTTATAAATATCGTTTATGCTCTCAGTTCTTTCAAAGGAGAGCATAAAAATTGGAAGGCCGCGTCTGATCACAGTGTCTCTTTCTCCTTCCGTGCGTTGCTTTTCCTTTTTAATGATATTGACGGCATCAATAATTTTAAGGCCTTTATTTTTTACGTCTTTTACAACGTCTTCTTTTGTGCATGATGGGTGGAGCCCCCTTACAATGACTCGCAGTGGTTTTTCGTACTTTTTTTGATAAGTATACCACTCGATTCTTTCTGCATTCAGTCTAAGAGACAGTGCGCGATAGGAATCGGCGTTGTCAACATTTACTTTCCACACGTTATTTCGGTGCGAGGTAAGCTTATAGATTTCTGTTCTCACTGTGTTTGCAAGAAGGTTGCGCAATCTCCCAAAGTCTGCTATCCCGACGATGTTTATTGCGGGAGGTGCACGAATTTTCGCTTCTGGTTTAGCCTTGTTTGAGCCAGAGGGCTTATCTTCTTTTTGTATTACTTCGGGAGAGGAATTCGCCTTTCGCTTCTTGCTAGACCTTTTCCTTAAGACTGAATTGGTCTCAAGTGCAAGTTCGTCCTCGTCCGTGAAGTATTCGACTGCTGGTCGGTTCGGTGTTACACACTTTTTCGTTACCTCACAGTCTTTCGTTAAACGAGTTTTTTTAATATCCTCGTTTTCTTTCCGCAGAGAGTCAACTTCCATTTTTAGATCTTGGAAGAGTCGCTCCATTTCAATAAGCTTAGCTCGGAGTTCATTATTCTCCTTTTCAAAGCTCTTAGTTTTCACAGAATCCTGGTTCACCGGTGGACTGCTTTTTCCGGATCTAGGTGGTGGTGATCGATTTAGTTTTGTCCTTTTCTCAAAAGGATTTATAAGCAATAAAAGGCTCTCCCCAGAATCCGTAGAGCCTACCTCCGAAGAGGGTGAATTTTCCAGCATAGCTGGGCTGCCACCTGGGGTAATAAATCTTTCGTTTTGTTCATTGCCATTTTTTTTTAACTTGTCGTTTTTATGAGAAAATAGGTAAGTCACTTCTATTTTAATTTTTAAATACAGCCGCCCTTTTGGAAACAGACGCCGACCAGTGAGCCGCACAATATGTGACAGACGCTTCTGGATTTTAATTTAACCTTCAGATTCATCTATAAGTTAAAACCTTACTGCCAAAAGTTGCCCCAAATGGAGCAGCATCGACAGCATCCGTTGAAACATTAAAGAATATTTCTTCCGGTGGATTTAAGTCGGCTCTTACGACAGGCATACCTTACCTCAAGGCTATTCTAACCCCGACCCTGCAGGGGAAAATTTAAGGCCTAAAACTACCGACAGAAGGACGGACGGACGGACGGACTTGGCTCATTCGACTAACAATTCGGTCTCGATTATATGCCCTTAAGGTCTTGGGGGTCTACGGGGATTATTTCTCTATGTTACAAACTATGAATCGAACTTAATATACCTCTTATCCTATGGGGTGGGGTATAATGAATGTTTTTCAATAAATATATATGAAATTTGACTAAAAATTGTGTGACAAAAATTGTAGATATTAGCATTTTCTAACTTTTTTGTGTAGTACATTCCTCCGCCCACGATTGTGGGCGTGACGTTAAAAAAAGTAATTTTTTGAGTTAAAAAGGCGGAGTTTTAGGCCAAAATGTATGCAAGCACCTAGTATAAAGCGTTCAACATGTTATGTTTTTATATCCCACCCACTTTTTGTAGGCGTGGCAGTTTCCCTCTTTGGTGATGTAAGGTATTTTGCAATCCGTCACAGACGGATTAAAGTTTTTATATACGCACTGTTGCACTTTCCCACTTGTTAAAAATAAAAATGCTTTTTATACCCTATTCCACAGGAATGGAGTATATTAAGTTTGATACAGGCGAAAATGTTACATAGAAAAATTATGACGATAAACCCCCAAAACCTTAAGAGCACATGATCGAGACCGACTTCTGAGTCGAATGAGCCATGTGCGTCCGTCCGTCCGTCCGTCTGTCTGTCCGTATGTCACCAATTTTTAGGCCTTAAATTTTGAGCTAGGAAGCTGAAATTTTGTACGTAAGCTCTCTGTCATCCGAAGCAATACAAGTGTAAAAATTTAACACTTACAATAAAACATGCGGTCTAAATGTGCAACAACCTCCGGTGCTTTCAAGACTGTAAAAATAAAAATAGTCTTTCAAGTCATAAAAAACAAGTGAGTAAGTGGAAGAGTTCGTCTGTGACAAACTTTTATATACCCGACCCCATATACCGTGTAACACCAAATCTTAAATCTTTTTGTCCCCCACGCCCTCACGCCCCCAAAAGTGGGTCTGGGCTAAAAATTAAAATCAATTAACTGTAATTTTGTTAGAATCATGACAAAATGCGTTGAAACCTAAACTTATTGCAGAAAAACCCGTTTTTTCCTAAACACGCCCCTTAAAAGTGGGCGGAGCTCAAAACTTTGTATCGAGTAGACCTAGCAAATAGTTATATCTTGAATAAACTTTCCGAGAAATCGGGTTTTTGAATATCTAACAAGGTAAAAGTGGGCATAGTCGATATTTTGGGCGGTATAATTTTTTCCCTCTTAGAAGTTTTGGGCCATTATTGCTCTGTACCAAAATTTGAGTTCCTACGCCTTGTCTAACTTGACCAAAAGGCATTTTGAAAGAAAGTTTGAAATAGAGTTTGTCATACATTGAAGAAAGTACTGGGCGTGGCCGTGCGCGGATTGTCTGTACAAAAGAAGAACCTAGATATACTCCAAGTTTGAGCGTCTTTGATCAATTTTAAGGACCTAAAAACTTCAGACATACGGACAGACGGACATGGCTTAATCGACTCACCTGTCGGTTTCGATCATATCTCTAAAAGGTCTTAGGGGTCTACGGTGATTATTTTACTGTGTTACAAACTATGCATTTAAATTAATATACCCTCGTCGGGTATAATAAAAATAAAGTCCGCAGGCCGCCCCTTGTCGGCGTGACATCCATTGAAAGTGTAATCTTTTAAAAGCATTTTATTCAATATTTTTGTAGGAGGTATATTAAGTTTCATTCATAGTTTGTTACATAGAGAAATATTCACCGTAGACCCCCAAGACCTCAAGGGCATATGATCGAGACCGAATTGTAAGTCGAATGAGCCATGCCTCTCCGTCCGTCCGTCTGTCCGTCCGTCTGTCGGTTGTTTTTAGGCCTTACATTTTGAGCTAGGAACTTGAGATTTGGTATCTATTCCTTCTAGCTCCCTAAGCAGTACAAGTGTAAAGTTTTTTGAAATCCGCGCACTGACACGCCCACTTTACTTAATAGCATGAAATATCAAAGTTGTATCCTCCTTAAAGTGTATTGAGATTGGCATTTAAAAAATAGCGAAAACCGCCCTCTTGTAGGCGTGGTCATATTTAGTATGCATTCTAATAAACGGCTTTTATTTGATATATTTGCTTTAAATCAAAAAAAACTTGCACAATAAAATGTTCAGATATGTGCGTATGGTATCAACTCAAATGAATAAATTTTTGCCACGCCCACCTTTGGCGGAGTTTTTAAGTAAAAAATCAGATTTTTAATGTATACTGCATCCGATAGAAAATATGATAAAAAAATTATATTATTGAAAAGGGGTTGATGCCACGCACGATGAATTCTTAACACAATTAAAGTTAATAGAAACTGAAATTTAACAACCAAGATATTTGACGCATTTTGGAGCTTGTTTTTAAATATCTTTCATACAAAGTTTTGGGACACGCCTACATTTGGAGGCAGAATTTAAGAAAAACCTCTAATTTTCCAGAAAACATGGATTTCGACTACTTTTTAGCCTAAATTAAGTAAGAATAAGAAATTAAATTTAGCACATTACCTTCAACGTGTTCTATACTAGATTTCACTTTTACAAAGTTTTTGGCCACGGCCATGTTTGGAGGTTGATATTACGAAGTTGTTTAATATTATATTATAAAACTACATTTATTCAATATTTTTATTCCAAATCGAAAAAAAATTATGAATATGTTATGTAGAAAATACTCTACATTTTGTTCATACAAAGCTTAAGGCCGCGCCCACATTTAGAGGCAGAATTCCATAAATCCTTTGAATTTCCAGAAAAACATGGCTTTCGACTGCTTTAAGCTTTACGAAGGATAGAATAAGAAATAAAATTTAGCACATAAAGCACACCTGATACTATTTCACATTTCGTTCATACAAAGTGTTTGGCCACGCCCATCCTTAGAGGTCGATTTCACAAAATTATTAAATTTTAACACTCGCGCCGCTGAGCTACAATCTTCATCTCGCGTGCATCACCCCTCCCCCCATCCTCTTTATACAACACATAGCCCAGTCCACATTATCAATTTTCTTGTCTTCTACTGTTTCCCTTTGCCTGTCGCTGCTGGTATCAACACTCCAATGCACGGTTGGAGTGCCGCTGCCAGCAGTGGCAATGAGCGTATAGCGGATTGTTGATGATTTTTTTTTGCTTGAATTTACCACACAATGCTATGTACAGGCATAGTACTTGCAAAGTATTGTTGTGGTGTTTCTTTGCGAGAATTTTCACGCAACAATCCAGCTTAGTGTTTGTCGTTTATTTATTGTTTCCGAGCAGTTGTATTGTCTTGCGCAGATGAGTGACTTCCGTGTCGACATTTGCAACATTCGTGGGCTGCGGAAAAACCTAATTGCAGCGTACGTCCATGTCTGTACATACAGCCCAGCTGTTTTGGCGCTAAGTGAAACTCAGGTATTAGGCAAAGATCCTGTAACAGGTCAACCCGATCCGGGTTTTAAACTTCCTGGTTATCGCTTAGAGCCATTATTCTTTCCACATCGTGGCCTCGCCATTTATATTCGTGATGATATTGTCTACCATATTCCTCCACAACTCAACACCTGTTCCAACCCGGAATTCAATTTCATGTGGATAAATTTCACCGTCTGTAGACAAACAATTCATTACTGTTTCGTGTACAGAAGCCCTTACTTGGGCAGTGCATTAACTTGCAATGAGTTTTATGCTTTGTCCGACTCCATCTTAAGAATTGTTTCCTTGAATCCTAATAATGAAATCGTGATTACGGGCGATTTCAATATTCACAGTTCTAAGTGGCTTCGACATTCTGGTCAGACAACACCCGAAGGAAGGTATGTTGAGATCTTTGACGCGTTAAATAACCTAACGCAACTTGTAAACGAGCCTACATGGATACCCGACATTAACAATCATTCCGCCAACACTCTGGATTTGTTTCTTACCTCCCATCCCGATAAGTACACAGTGAATGTACTGTCTCCTCTAGGCTCGTCAGACCACTGCGTCATATCAACCACGTTCCTATTGGATAGTCAACCTAATAAGGAAATTACTCCAAGAAGAACAGTGTGGCGGTACGAGAAAGCCAACTGGGACGGCCTTAATAACTTCTTCGGTCGTTTTAACTGGTCTTTGTGCTTTTTCGATGACAACGTAGATGCTGCTGCTGATATGATAACTAACACCATTCTCCTTGGTATGAGATCCTTTATCCCTTACAGGATTAAGAGTATCAAACCAAAGGAGAACTCGTGGTTTGACGCGAGCTGTAAAGAGGCGATTAGGTTAAAGGAGTTATGTTTTCGGTCCTACAAGACCAACCCATCACAGGTAAACCGAAAAAAGTTTAAAATAGGCCAGAAATGATTGTAATGCTCATATTCGCCTTGTCAAATTCCAATACGACCAAAAGCTGAGGCAGAAAATACTACATTGTCCCAAGGGTAGTAAAAACTTTTGGTCTTTCGTCAAAAATGTCAAAAACTGTGCCTCATCTTCCATCCCAACACTCGTTTACAATGACATTCCAGCTGTCACCTCTCTAGACAAAGCGAACCTACTTGCAGCGCATTTCGCTGCTAGCTCCATGCTCCCTGATTCTGCAATGTCCCCGCCTACACTTGAGCGCGTCGAATATACCATGGAACAAATTCACTTTCGCGCTCGTGCAGTCAAAAGAGTACTTCGAGATCTAAACATTCACAAATCCGCTGGTCCAGATGGAATATCCCCCATTGTTCTGAAGAGGTGTTCTTCCGCGCTGGCAAAACCATTGTGTAAGCTTTTTCATCGGTCCTACTCCTCAGGTCTCTTTCCGAGTAGATGGAAAACAGCATTTATCCAGCCCGTCCCTAAAAAAGGCGATTCTTCTTCTCCCTCTAGCTATCGTCCAATTGCACTTACCTCCCTTCTTTCTAAGGTCATGGAAACGCTGATTAATTATCAGCTTATGAAATATCTTGAAACACGAAAACTTCTTAATGACCGGCAATACGGTTTTCGTAGCAAACGGTCCACTGGTGATTTGATGGCATATCTCACTGAAAAGTGGAATCATTCCTTGCATCTTCTAGGTGAAAGCAAGATTGTTGCGCTTGATATTTACAAAGCTTTTGACAGAGTTTGGCACCAAGCTCTCTTGTCGAAAATGCGTACATTTGGAATCGACGAATCTCTTATTCAGTGGATTAGTAATTACCTTTCGAACCGTTCAATTCAAGTTGTTTTGGATGGCTTCAAGTCCGCAGTTCATAAAATTAACGCTGGGGTTCCCCAGGGCTCTGTTTTGTCTCCGACACTCTTTCTCATTTTCATTAATGATCTCCTGTCTGCAACAACTAATCCAATCCACTCCTTTGCTGATGACAGTAACCTCAGTTTCTCATATTCGTTCTCGGTTCCGCGCCCCTGCTCTTCGGACGTTGAATTGGAACGGCAGCGTATGTCAAACTCATTAAACTCTGACCTTAACAGCATTGTATCATGGGGATCTCGAAACAGAGTGGAGTTTAATGCTTCTAAAACTCAATGCTGTCTTCTGTCATTGAAGCAAAACCGAATCACCCAGCCATTATCCATGAATCGCACTTGCATCGACGAAGCCGAAACGCTTTCCATTCTCGGTATGTGTTTCAATAACAACCTTAGTTGGAATGACCACATATTCGACGTCGCCAAGAACGCTGCGAAATGCCTAGGCTTCCTTAAAAGATGCAAGAAGTATTTCACCCCCTCTGATTTGGCTATTTTATATAAGGCATATATTCGCCCCAAGTTGGAATATAATTCCCATGTCTGGGCTGGTGCTCCAAAAACAGCACTGCTCTTGCTAGATAGGATACAAAAACGCGCGTTAAAACTTGTTGGAGACAAAAACATTGCGAAGTCTTTTGACTCATTAGGACATCGACGTAATGTATCTTGTCTTTCACTGTTTTATCGCTCTTTCCACAAACAATGTTCCATCGAAATAGCCAATTGCATTCCGCCCCTAAAGACGTTCCACCATAATACTCGCCAAAGATCGAATGCACATCAGTTTACCCTCGAGCCCACCTTCGGACGCACAGTAAAGTTAAGAGGTCCTTTCATAAGCCGTACAACGCGAATGTGGAATGTTCTCCCACGGTCAATCTTTCCTGCGCAATACAACTTGCAACTGTTCAAAACAAGAGTGCATCGGTACCTCTCCTCCTTTTCCTATTCTTCTAATCCTTTCCGCTCGTGAGATGTGTAACATTAAAAAGGGTATCCAATCCCTTATATTCGCGAGTGCATTATAAAAAAAAAAAGTAAGGTCCGCGTAAGGCGAAGCAGTACAAGTGTAAAAATTTTGGAAATCCGCCCAAAGATACGTCCACAATCGGTCTAAATGTGCAACTACCTCCAGAGTTTTCAAGACTGTAAGACGTTCTAAAAGGCTGAAATTCAACGTTTAGCATCTTCTTGTGAATGTAAGACACAAAAAAGAAAAGTTTTATCGGTAAACCTCCTCTAGTTGGCGTGACATCTATTTAAATATTAAATTTTCAAATGCAGTTTACTCAATATTTTTGCTCAAAATTAAAAAAAATTTGCTTAATATTTTATGTAAAAACGCTTAGTTCTACATTTTGTTCATACAAGACTTTGGGCCACGCCCATAGTTGGAGGCAGAATTGAAGAAAAACCTAAGATTTGCCTGAAAAATTTAATTTCGACTAGCCTTGAGCCTAATTTGAAAAGCATGAAACAAAAAAAGTAGCAGGTTAGGTAAACGAGACTTCAGTCCAGATTTCGTTCATATAAAGTTTTTAGCCTTAAAAATATTAGATTTGGACCAAAAAATTGCATTTTTACCATGTCATTAGCATTTTACAATGTGGGATAGGAGGGGGTATTCAACGGTTCGTTTTACGGACTGTAACTTCTGCGTACACACTGTAGCACTTACTCACTGGTTGGTATGTAACATTGTCTTGTAATTGTCTTTGATGTGGCCAAAAAAATTTAGCCTTTTCATTAACCACACCCACTTTTTAATGGATTTTAGCTTAAAATGACTGTTAATACCACATCCCATAGGGTAGGAGGTTCATTAAGTTTGATTCATAGTTTGTAACATAGAGAAAAAATCACAGTAGACCCCCAAGACCTGAAAGGCATATGATCGAGACCGAATTGTAAGTCGAATGAGCCATGTCCATCCGTCCGTCTGTAGGTAGTTTTTAGGCCTACCTAAGAGAATAGGGATAGGAATAGGGTATACCGCGGTCCGTTACAGACGAACCGAAGCTTTAAATACGCACTGTTGCACTTACTCACTGGTTTAAACTACATTTAAAAGAAAAAAAAAAGAAGAAAAAGAAGAAACCAGTGAGCAAGTGCTACAGTGTGTACGCAGAAAGTACAGTGCGTAAAATAGACCGTTGAATACCCCATCCTATCCCACTTTGTAAAATGCTGATTTGTTGACGTTTTATAAGAAGTGCAACCTTTGAAAAGAGCGTAATCATTTTTTTTTTATTCTTTCCTAAATTAGGCTTAAGGCCAGTCGAAATTACGTTTTTTCTGGAAATTTTTAGGTTTTTCTTCAATTCTGCCTCCAAATGTGGACGTTGCCCAAAGTCTTGTATCAATGAAATGTAGGACTATGTGTTTTCTACATAATACATTAAGTTACTTTTTTTTGATTTGGAACGAAAATATTGAATAAAATGCATTTGAAAAATTAACCTTTAAATCGATGCCACACCCACTAGAGGAGATAAAGCGACTACATTTTTGTTTTGTGTATCTTGCAAGAAACAGGAGATAATAAATACCAAATTTCAGGCTATTAAGACGTCTTACAGCTTTGAAAGCCCTTGAGATAGTTGCGCAATTGCACCGATTGTGGGCGTGTCTGTGGGCGGATTTTTACACTTGTACTGCTTCGGATAACAATGAACCAATGTACCAAATTTGAGCTTCCTAGCTTGAAACTTAAGGCCTAAAAACATGTGACATACAGACAGACGGACAGGTGGACGGACATGGCTTATTCGATTCAGAACTCGGTCTCCATCATATACCCTTAAGATCGTGTGGGTCTACCATTATTATTTCACCGTTATTTCAGTTGACTTAAAAATGTGTCTTACTTAACTATAAATAATTCAACAAAAGATTTTCAACACTTTACTCATAGATAATCAAGAATTTACACCTTGTTATTAGTGTTTGCTTGCTCCCGGTAAACAATGGCGGCTTTGCTCCTTTGGCATTCTTAACTAAGGTCTAGAACTATATAGCCTAAATAAAACAAGTGGGAAAGTGCAACAGTGGGTATGCAAAAGCTTCAATCTATCTACGACGGATTGCAAACGCCATCGTAACATAGCTAAAATTTGCAAAATGTATTTTTTTAAATTGGTCGCACATACAGGGTTGTAGTGGGCGTGTCTGTAGGCGGATTCAGCTTATTTTCAAACTTGATCTGAAGGACTGGACTTACAACCAATCCACAAAATTTTAGCTCTCTGCCTTAAAATTTAAGGCCTAAAAGTTGTTTACATACGGACGGACGGATGGACGGACGGACATGGCTTAATCGATTCTCCTGTCGGTCCCATTCATATCTCTAAAAGGTCTTAGGGGTCTACGGTGATTATTTCACTGCGTTACAAACTATACATCAAACTTAATATACCCTGGGTCGGGTAGAATTAAACCTTAATTCGTGTTCTCCTTTCCATCCCTGTTCTCCCTTCCATTCGTTTATTTTCTTGTTTTCTATCCCCGTCCCGTTACCATTTATGCATTATTCTAAATAGAAAAAAAGTCCTTCCTTTTATGTTTTTGTTCACTTTTTTCTTAAAAAGGGGGCGTGGCATGTCCAACCCTTTTAACCGAAAATCAATATTAGCATAGAAATAAAACTGTTATTTAATTTAATTAAAATTTTTCAAAATAGAACTGTAATTTTTTGGTTCAAATTCAATAAATTTTTTAAATTGACCTCTACAGATGCGCGTGGCCGAAAACTTTGTATGAATGAAATCTCAAATAGTATCCGGTGTTCTTTATGTGGTAAATTTTATATCTTATTTTATAATTAGGAAAGCCAAAAAGCAGTCGAAATCCATGTTTTTCTGGAAATTTATAGGTTTTTATGGAAACATGTGTGTGGCCCAAGACTTTGTTTGAATTAAAAACAGAACTTAATATTTTTTACATAACATATTAAGTAAAAACTTTTCGATTTGGAACAAAAATATTGAATAAATTGCATTTAAACAATTATTACTCTCTAATTCGATGCCAAAAATTTAATTTTGTGGGTAAAAATCAACAATTTCGTTATATCAACCTCTAAACATGGGAGTGGCCTAAAACTTCGTAGAAACGAAATCTAGTATCGAACCCGGTGAAGCTTATGTGCTAAATTTAATTTCTTATCCTTACTTATTTTAGGCTGAAACGTAGTCGAAATCCATGTTTTCTGGAAAATTAGAGGTTTTTATTAAATTCTGTCTCCAAATGTGGGCGGCAAACTTTGTATGAAAGAAATTTTAAAAAAAGTGTTTTCTACATAATATATTAAGTAAAATTTTTTCGATTTGGAACAAAAATATTGAATAAATTGCATGTGAAAGATTACACTTTCAATCGATGCCACGCCCACAAGGGGCGGTCTGCGGACTTTATTTTTATTTTTTATCACTTTTAATCAGTAGTAGATGCTAAATAATAAATTTCAGCTTTTCATGACGTCTTACAGTCTTGTAAGCACTGGAGGTTATTGCACATTTAAAGCGATTGTGGGCGTGTCTGTGAGCGGGTTTCAAAAATTTTAACGCTTGTACTGGTTCGGATGACAGAGAGCTTACGAACAAAATTTCAGCTTCCTAGCTCAAAATCCAAGGCCTAAAAATTGGTGACATATGGACGGACGGACAGACGGACGGACATGGCTCAATCGACTCAGAATTCGGTCACGATATGATCGCCCTTAAGGTCTTGGGGGTCTATCGTCATTATTTCTCCATTTTACATTTTCGCCTGTATCAAACTTAATATACTCCATTCCTGTGGAATAGGGTATAAAAACTATAAGATTACCCTATCTTATGACATACTTTCAAGGCATGGTAAGAGCTTCATAATTGTAGAGTGCTAATGTTGGAAATCAATATTACATTTAAAGTTTAAAGCGGATGATTTTTCATAACCGACAATGTCGGTATTGCATCGGGTCTCAACAAAGACATAGAGTGTTCATTAGGACAAGAAACGTACCTTAAAAAGAGACAACGACTGTAGCCGTCGAACTATCAACGGGCAAACTCCAACGAGCTTTGAACAAAATATGCAAATGGACACGTGACAAAATCAACGGAAGTAAATTTTACTAACAAGAGGGTAAGCACCTTTCCTCTCTTTATCAACTCGATACAAATTCCTTACGCAAACGAGGCGAAATATCAAGCATGACCCTAGATGCAAAATTTAAGTGAAAGCCACACGTTAAAAAGGAACGCAACAAACTTGAAATCATGCTATGAGAACTGATTTGGCTTATCGGACGTTATTCGAAACTAAGCGCATGTAACAAACTGCTAATGTATAAGCAAGTGCTTAAACCATCCTCGACGTACGGTATACAACTTTGGGTTTGTACCAAACCAAGCAACATATCTATCGGAACTCCATATAAGAAATAGTACATAATAGTATAGTATAGTTTATAGTATAATAAAAAGTATATAAGAAATAGCAATTAATTAGAATATTGTAGGTGCTTTCGTCGGAAGATAGCCTGCCAAACAAGACTACGAATCTTTGAGTTCGAGGCGCCAATAGCAAGGCGCTGCATCCACTCCTACGACAATAAAAAGCAACAGCCAACAAAAGCAGTGCCAAAGCCACTGAAAATAATGCAACCAAATCTCAACTCGCGGAAAAAGAAGCACTCTTAACCTGTATGGCTGGTCTCACAGCGCGAAGAAATATAAGTAGAGGCAACTTCACGAAATCAACAATTTATTGGCAAACGAACTTAGAATGTCTGGGTCCCGAGAGGATTTATGTTTTTAATTGTTCGGTATCTGTGTGTCCAGTGAACTTGATCTGTTCCAGATGGCTGCTGTACAGTCAGGTTCTTGAAAGTACAAGAAAAGACAATAATTAGGAGAACTTACGATGACGAGTCTATCCTCGAATTGACAAATCAAAATTAATATTGAAAAATTGAAAGCCCCGTGTCGATTAACCTCCCGTCTACTGTTTGTCTGACGTTTTCATCGCTCCATTCAGTTTTGCTTGTCTATAATGACTATAAGGTCAGCTGCCAAGATCTGTTGGTTTATTGATCGTGTATATCTGGACTGCTTGTAAATGGTTTAACCTTGCGCAGTTATAATTTTAATACGAATTATGCATTTATAACACTGCTCCCTCGTTAAAACTCAAAGCTCCTGCTGAGTTATTCGTGGATAGACAGAAAGAATCTTCTTTATTTCATGTATATAGTACAAAATTTAGTGGTTTGAAAATACGAACATGGCAACAATAGCAGTCTGCCGGAAATAACAATTGATACACAAGAATTTAACAGAAGTTAAGATGTAACGAAAAAGAAAATAAACTAGTGGGAGGGCTACAATCCGCTTAGGCGACTCGTTGGATACCCCATCCCAATTGACCAGTTTTAAGCTCCGAATTGTGTCATAGATCTTGGTTATTAAATTTCAGTTTATATTAACTTCAACTGTTTTAGAATTTATCAGTTTCTTCAAGATTCTTTCTTCTCGCTTAAAAAGGGGCGTGGCATCCACCCCTTTGCAATTACATCGTTTTTTTGTTTATATTTTTTATCAGAAGCGGTATACGCGTGTTGATTGCATTTTCACATTAAAAACTTGGTTTATACTTAAAAACGCCCCCAAAAGTGGACATGGCAAAAATTTATTCATTTGAATTGATAGATAACGTACATATCTGAACATTTTATGGTCCAAGTTTTTTGAATTTAAAGCAAATATATTAAATGAAAACCGTTTATTAGAATGCGTATTAAATATGACCACGCCTACAAGGGGCGGTTATCGCTTTTTTCTTAAGTGCCAGTCACAATTTACTTAAGCGATGATAACGCGTACCAAATTTCAGCTTCCTACGACGACTTTGAATTTTCATGCTATGGGCGGATTTTGACTTTTACACTTGTACTGCTTCGGGACCTAGAAAGAATAGATATTAAGTTTCAAGTTCCTAGCCCAAAATTTAAGGTCTAAAACCAACCGACACACGGACGGACGGACGGACGGACGGTCATGGCTCATTCGACTAACAATTCAGTCTCGATCATATGCCCTTAAGGCCTTGGGGGTCTACGGTGATTATTTCTCTATGTTACAAACTATGAATCAAACTTACTATACCTCCTACCCTATGGGATGGGGAATGAAGAGAAAAATAAATAAATAAATCTTAATGATTTGCAATATAAAACTTACTAATTTTGAAGTGATTTAAAGCACAAACGGTATCAATTTCACATGAATCGCAACAGAGAAAAATATAAATAAATAAATTTAGATTTTAAAGCAATGGCTTTGGGTAACAAAGTGCGGCAGAGATGGGTTTGTTGGTTAGACCATTTAGCCTAGGCTGTGATCTTATGAGAAAAACAAAATATAATTAAGTTCATACTAAACATAAATGTATGCGTTTTTATATTTTAAAAACTGTTGCGATATAACAGAGCATGACTGCAGTATTTGTACCAAACAATCCATCCCCTAGCTTCATCAAGTATATCTTAGAGACTATTTTCGGACAAAACGCTTCCATTACAGTATAATCGCCGAATTTCTTGCAAAATTGGACACTCCGCAATGAAATAATAAATATTTTCAGGTACTCTCATATTGCAAAGATCACAAGTTTCCTCAAGAACTGTTCTGTGTGGTATGAAATTTAAGTTAATTAATTCTACTCTTGCTCTGAAAATGGTACTTATAACCCTTGATGAATAATTTACTTTGAAATAGCTTTCAGGAGATAGTAAACGGTGGTTAAAGTTTCCTTAGATTAGTCTGGAAGATGAAGATGAGGCTCTTATTAAGTTCTGATCGTAAATTTTTTCATCCACTCTGCCAATAATCAGTGCAAAAGTCTCTGCCAGTCGTTGGCATTAGTTTAACTGAAATATTAAGGTCATAAGATAACGGTAACTGAGTCCAATTCCTAAATGGAAATGCATTAAACTGTAGCTAACTTATTAAGATAGACTTGGGAAGATTGTTCCCGCTTCTCATTATCACTCTGGTTAAATAATCAGAATGGGCTTCCAGATTTTGTATGTAAATGGGTGGCAAGCCTGACGCCACATGAAAAGCGAAGGTCGGTGTTGCATTTGGCAGCCGCAACAGACGCTTGAAGAAGAATCTTTCGACTGCCTCAAATTCTGCGAAGGGAATTACTCCAAAGGCCTGCACCCCATAGCACAAGCAAATGTTAACAGTGGCGTTAAACACTTGGTACTTGGAAGAGAAACGTTTGATTAGCGAAGAACTTTGGCCACATCATGTTAAGTGCCGGCTTGGCTTCAGTACTTTTTTCTTTGGCATGCTTACACCAAAGTATTTGAACTCACGAACTACCTCGATTTTTTCGTTGTTGAGTCTCCAAGTTTCTCCCCGATGACGTCTTCTCTGCCGGTTCTCAAAAACCATAACCTTGGTTTTTGCTATATTTATATGAAGACCAAGTTTTGCAGTACGTTTGCAGTTTATTTATTTGCAGTTGTAGCAAAGAAGGATTATCCGCCAGTAACACCAAGTCATCAGCATACAGGAGTGCTTTAATGTGATTACCCGCAAAATTAATGTCACCAGGGAGAATGTCAGATTTTACAATGCGAATAAAATTGGGCTTAATATGCAGCCCTGTGGGACACCTGAAGACGTTACGAATCACTCGGACAGACTAGACCCATCCCACACAGCTGCGCATGATGAAGAAAGAAATTTGACGTATAACCTTAGGAACTTTCTAGACACTCCCAGTGATGCTAGTTTACAAATTAAAGCTTGCCTGTGTACTGTATCAAACGCAGCCTTAAAATCCACAAAAAGTCTCTTATTATTTTCAATATATTTCCTAGCGATGCTAGTCAAATTGAAAATGCGATCCACGGTAGAAAAACCAGCTCGAAAACCAGCATAATATATGTTGAGGCAATTGTTGCCCCCTATCCACATGGAACGTCTCGTGTACAAGATCGAAGCAAAAATTTTTCTTAGAGAATTTAGTATAGAGATGCCTCTGTATTTCTCTGTCCGACTTATATCACCATTTGAAAATAGGGAATACAAGCGCCTTAGTTAAGCTCGCGGGTACACTAGCTTCGTTGTATATTCGATTGAAAAAATTCACAGTATATATCTTTAGTTGATCGGTACCGTTTTTAAAAAATTCAATTGGGATACCATCACACCCCGGCGCTTTGTTGTTCTTCATAGTCTGCAAGGAAGCTTTAAGTTCTTCTATGGAGAGCGTGCAGTCTAGTTCAGACACAGTTGTGTTGTTTAAAGCATAGCTAAAACTTTGAAGATCCTCCTCCGCTGACAGCAATGTTTTAAAATGAGCAGCTAACATGTCAGCTTCGACAGCAATCTTCACAGTGCGAAAGCGCCCACCCAATTCCTGAACGTTAGACCAGCATTCTTTGGAGTTTTACAGATAACAAGCTTTTTAATGTTTAAATGTTTAAATTCCTTATTGGAACGCAGATACAATGCTTTGAATGCAACAGAGCTTGTAGCTCTAAATAGTTTTAAGAACTTAAAAGAGAGTTTTCGTAAGTGGATATATTCTCTATTGAACCACTTGCTTTTAGGAGTAAACGGAGAGGGGTTATTCGCAGGTAGAGCTGAAGCGTGAATTACTCTTGTTATCCTGTCATTAATAAGATCGACGTCGCTTACAGATTGCAGTGGCAGAGCGTTACAGTGGTGATGTAAAAGTGTTTTGTAACGATGAACTCTACTTTCGACCCATTTAAGTTAAGGAAGACTACCTGGGGTTCTTTGCCAAGTATTCTCAACCAGATGGACCTTTATCTGTAGGAAAAGTGAGCTGAGAAACTGGCTATTAGCACCTGAAGATCATCTACTATGCCCAACCAATCTCCAGATATTACACAAAAGTCTATGACCGATTGACCTTGACCACTAAAACGTCAATTCACCATTGCTATCCCATTCAGCACAAACAACCCAAGATCCAAAAGCAATTCCGTCAAAAGTCTACCCTCTCTATTAAATGTTTATATCCGACCCAGGTTATATTAAGTTTGATATATAGTTTGTAACGCAGTGAAATAATCACCGTAGTACCCTAAGACCTTTTAGAGATATGAATGGGACCGACAGGAGAATCGATTAAGCCATGTCCGTCCGTCCGTCCGTCCGTCCGCCCGTCCGTCCGTCCGTCCGTATGTAAACAACTTTAAGGCCTTAAATTTTAAGGCAGAGAGCTGAAATTTTGTGGATTGGTTGGAAGTCCTATCCTTCAGATCAAGTTTGAAAATAAGCTAAATCCGCCCACAGACACGCCCACTACAGGCCTGTATGTGCGACCATCTCCAATTTAAAAAAATACATTTTGCAAATTTAAGCTATGTTACAATGGCGTTAGCGCACTCATTTTTGGTACGTAACATTGCCTTATAATTGTCTTTAAGGTAGCCAAAATTTTTTAGCTTTTTCATTGGCCACGCCCACTTTTTAAGGGATTTTAGCTTAAAATTACTGTTTTTCAATAAATATATATGAAATTTGGCAAAAAATTATATGACAAAAGCTGTAGATACTACCATTTTCTAACTTTAATGTACATATTGTATGTGCCTCCGCCCACTTTAGTGGGCGTTGTGTAAAAAAAAGTGATTTTTTTAGTTTAAAAGGCGGAGTTTTAGTCCGAAATGTATGCAACCACCTAGTATAAAGCATTCAACAGTTATATTTTTATATCCCGCCCACTTTTTGGAGGCGTGGCAGTTTTCTTTTTGGTATGGTCGGGTATTTTGCAATCCGTCGTAGATGGATTGAAGCTTTTGCATACCCACTGTTGCACTTTCCCACTTGTATTTTTTTTCGTGGATTAAATGCTTGATCTTTTAAATTCCTATTTACAATGAATGACGTAGGCCCTTGTAAGCTATAAGCAGGAGAACTTTGATTTCCAATACGGGCGTTAAAATCACAGATTATCATAATATTTTCCAAGAAAGTATTGTTAAGAAATTCACGCAAATTATCGAAGTCTAAGTTATACGTCCTGGTCTGCATACGGGGCCAATCGGTTGACGTGAACGATATTCTTTTGTTGCACGTTTGGCTACTAGATCTGGTATACTACATCAGAAATTTTCTTTTCCTACGGGTTCTGTAACTTTGAGCTAAGTCCATTATGGCGCCTTCGGTTGTAAAGCCACACTTGGTCAGGGTCACCGGGCGCAAAAATGATCTGGTTGCTTTGAAGGCCGTAGCAGCTTTTTATTGCGTCTGCAGCAATATCCAAATTGTTCCGGGCCAATTCGTGTATTTTCTTCAGGCGGTGTTTGCGGTCCGTCACATATTCAGATGCCGTACATGATTGCGAGACTGGTGATCCAAACGCAATATCGGCCGGTAGTCTCAGTGTTAGTCATATGTTTAGCTAAGATGGTGAAAACTCTGTAGCTTCGTGCTGCGCTGATCGGTAGGCCAAGAGCGCTGGTTAAAGATAGCGCTTCCTTCATTTGATGGCGATCAACAAACTTAGCTAGGTAATCCGGTACCGTACAGTAACGTACGGTTAAAGCGCTGGATGGAATGGTTTTTGGTCGCGTGTTCCTTAGTGAAACAAATAACTCAATTTATAGTTATAAAACTTTATTAAAGCGTTCGATTAATTGATCTTGAATACGAGATAATAATGACAAATGACGAATGTCAGTTTTTGTGACATGCGGCTTTTTATACTAGAACTTGTCTTCGTTACGTCGGTGACGATATCTGGTGGCTGGTCTTCAAAGCTTTGCAATTTATTTGAATGCTTGGCGGTTCACTGAAGTTGACTCCTACATCACTCCCCCTTCAGTGACCTTGCACGTCACGATGATGAGTTGCTCTGCTAACCATATCGGTCAGGATCCGAACTACTCGCCCTGATCTGGTTTTCTGGATAGTGTTGTCGGCAGTTGGCGATGATGCTGCTGATGAGGTTGGTTGCTTAGGTTCCGATTTTTGGTCATGACTATCGCTGGATAAGAGGAGGGCTGGTTTTAAGCGATCGATGGACACTGTCACGATTTTTCCTCTTATTCTTAGTTTAAACCACTTATCTGCTCTCTCCAGTACCAAAAACGGACCTTCGTACGGCTGCTGTTCGGCTGCAGTACGGAAGAGGGCCAACGAAGTCAATGTGTATATGTTCAAATTGGTGATCGGGAGCTAAGTATTCACCGACGGGTGACGAGGTGTGACGAGTAATCTTGGACTTCTGGCACGGGATGCATGATTTTGCCCATGCACTGCATTCTTTACGTAGAGATGGCCACACAAACTTTGACGTGACGAGCTTTGCTGAGACTTTTGCAATAGGGTGACTTAGACTATACAGGCACTCGAACGCTTGACGGCGGAAAGCTCTGGGCACAATCGGTCTAGCGATGCCCTGGGATACATTGCAGTAAAGTTGGAGCTGCGAGTTTTGTATTGGCATCTGCACTATCTGTAATGCAGAATCGGATTTTAATAATTTTTCGATATCTACGTCACCTTTTTGCGCTGCTGCTAGTTGCTCAAAGTCGATCGGCTTGCCGATTCCTTCCACCCTCGATAAAGTGTCTGCAACGATATTCTCTGCACCAGCAATGTGTCTGACATCGGTTGAGAATTGACCGATGAAATCGAGATATCGAAACTGGCGTGGCGACGATTTTTCAGGCTTCTGTTTAAACGCATACACCAACGGGTTGTGGTCGGTGTATATGGTGAAGTTCCTGGACTCTACCATGAAGTTGATGATTTGGCCGCTGCATATATTGCCAATAGCTCACGGTCGTAAGTGCTGTACTTCCGTTGCGTGGGGCTGAAGTTCTTAGTGAAGTACGATAGAGGCTGCCAGCCAAGTGCGATTTTTGCTGAAGAACAGCACCCATAGCACTGTCCGAAGCGTCCGTAAAAAGACCCCACTCGAGCAATGAATCAGGATGCGCTAGGAGTGCAGCCCACTTGAGACCTTCTTTACATGCGACGAAAGCTTGCTGGTGCGCTGGCGTCCACGTTATGCTGCAGGTGCCATTTTTTTCTGGACCTTTGAGGCATTCGTTTAGAGGTGCTTGTAATTTGGCTGCATCCTTTATGAAGCGTCGGTAGAAATTTACTGAGCCGAGGAATCTTCTAAACGTTATTAGGCATCTTGAAGTCGCTAATTGCCTTGACACGATCCTCAGGTGGCTCTATGCCAGCTGCTGAAATGGAGTAGCCCAAAAATGTCACCTCGGGTTTGCCAAATTCGCATTTGGCAATGTTGACAACCACGCCGTAATCGCTGAGTCATTTGAAAAGGATTTGAAGATGTTCGTAGTGCTGATCATCATCTACCGACGCCACAAAAATGTCATCCACGTAAGGAAAGCAAAAATCAAGACCGTTTGAGACCTCGTCGATAAATCTCTGGAACGTTTGAGCAGCGTTCCGCAGGCCAAACGTCATAAAAACGAATTTTAAGAGTTCAAACGGTGTGACTATTGCTGTCTTGTTGACGTCGCCGGGTGCTATAGGAATTTGGTTAAAAGCTCTTACCAAATCTATTTTTGAAAATACCTTCCTTCCCGCTAGATTTGCTGAGCAGTCCTGGATGTTACGAGGAGGATAATTATCCGGAATGATGCGTTCGTTTAGTGCACGGTAATCTCCGCATAAACGCCAATCCCCCGTCTTCTTTTTGGCCAGGTGAAGGGGAGATGACCAACAGCTTTTCGAGCGATTCCTAATTTGAGCATCGTCTCAAACTCGGACTTGGCGATCTTCAGCTTATCGGGAGCTAAACGTCGTGCTTTGCAGCTGATTGGAGGTCCAGTCGTCGTGTTTATGTGGTGTACGGTAGGGTGGCGTACTTCCTTAAAAGCTCCATCGGGGCGAGTTAGGCTTGGGAACTGTCTGAGAAGCTCTACGTACCTAGAACTACCTGAAACGGATTTGACATGAGAAATGGTCTTATGTACATGAGAACCTTGATTTGAAAGTCCGGTTAGCCCATCCAATAATCTACCATATGCGACATCGACAAGCAGTTTGAAATAAGAGAGAAAGTCAGCTCCGATTATTGGCTTGCTGACATCATTCACCACAAAACGCAAGGTAAAGTCTCTCTTTAGTCCCAAGTCCACTGCAAGAGAACGAAATCCATAGGTTGGGATAGGTGATCCGTTAGCTGCAAAAAGTTAGTGGCCGTCCGCTCAGATTTGCGATGTAGACTGGAGTGTGGAAGAACAGATACGTCCAACCCTGTGTCCACCAAAAACTGAGTTTTTGACGTTTTGTCCATAACGAAGAGGCGGCTGCTGGTTCGGCTGTCATTAACCGCCGTTAATGACACCCGTTGTCGTTTCCCTGTTTCCCTGAAATAGCACAGTCCGTTCCTCCGAGGTCCAGGGCCAGGCGTAAGACTTCTTTGATCGTTTCGGCGTGACTGGTTTTGTTGCTGGTGTTTGCCTTGTGAATGTGAACGTGTTCTGTTCCACCTTTGATTGCCAGCATTCTTCCGACTCACTGACAATGCTTCGGCTTGTTTGGATAACTGTTCGACCTGTTGCAACACGCTGGATATCAGAGCTTCTGAATTTGTCGATGTACTGGCGACTTGTTGCTGGGGAATGACGTCGTTAATACGATCTGCTATAGCCCCCAAGTCATCGAGGAGCTTCGGCGTTGCGCTTGAATCTTGGAGTGTGCTGCGAGTATGGACTGCGAGCTTACTGGAAGTCTATCCAGCCAGATTCCTTTTAAAGCGTCGTCACTCATGGTACCACAAGCCAAATCTCTTAAACGCCGTAGAAATTGCGAGGGTTTTCTGTCGCCAAGCTGCTCACGGTCAAGCAATTGTCTAATTTGTTGGTCTCTAGACGGGGCCAGGCGAGAAATTAGTTCTTCTTTTAATCGAACGAATGCATTACCTTTTGTTGGGCTGATGATAATGTCCTAAACCTCGGTTGCTGTGGTTTGGTCAAGGTGTGCTACGACCATGTTGAATTTTCTGGAATCTGATCGCAGATTAATGAGGGAAAACTGCGCCTCGAATTGAGAAAACCATAGCCGCACATTCTCACGGCAAAATGGTGGCGGTCGCACTTGTGCGTGGTTTGCTTCGACTTCGGATCCTCGTATCGTCTGCACCTGCTGAAGAAGTTGCTGTTGTGCTGAGCTCCTGTAAGCTCCTGTAGCGCCTGGCTGTGGCTGCGGCTGTGGTTGTGCTGGGCTTTTCTGGCTATTCTGATTGTCTGCCCCAGACGAGCCAGCCCTGTTTTCGTCCTCTGGCATCGCGCTTTGTGTTTATTTTCTACGAATCGGGGTCAACAATTTGGTCGCGTGTTCCTTAGTGAAACAACTCAATTTATAGTTATAAAACTTTATTAAAGGGTTCGATTAATTGATCTTTAGAACGAGGTTATAATGACGAATGACGAATGTCAGTTTTTGTGACATGCGGCTTTTTATACTAGAACTTATCTTCATTACGTCGGTGACGATATCTGGTGGCTGGTCTTCAAAGCTTTGCAATTTATTTGAATGCTTGGCGGTTCACTGAAGTTGACTCCTACAGGTTTATGTAATTACCTCTATTTCACATTTTCTTTCAAAGTTCGACAATTTGGTACAGAGCAATATTGGCCTAAGACCTTTAACAAGGCAGAAATTCGACCACCCACATTATCAACCATGCCCAGTTTTAACACGTTAGATCTTCAAAAACCCGATTTCTCGGAAAACTTACTCCAAATCGAAAAAAATTGTATACTTAATATTTAAGATATCACTTTGTTTTATATTGTTTGTATTGCTTTATATTGTTTTATACAGAGTTTTGACGTCCACCCACTTTTAGGGGTCGTTTTTTTCAAAATAACTGTTTTTTCCGACAAAATTTTCGGTTTTAACGCATTTTGTCTTCATTCAAATAACAAGTAATCGATTCTAATTTTTAGCCCACGTCCACCATTCCTATACATAGTACCAGTGAGTAAGTGCTACAGTGTGTACGCAGAAGTTACAGTCCGTAAAACGGACCGTTGAATACCCCATCCTATCCCACATTGTAAAATGCTGATGGCATAGCTATTTTTTGACATTTTATAAAATATGAAAAGTTCGAAAAGGGGCGTGGTTCAACCGCCCCTAATTACAAACTATTAATTATAAGATATTTCCACAGATATTTCCAAGTGACACTTAAATGTACGTAAAAATGCAATTTTCTGGTTCAAATTCAATATTTTTTAGAAATCGACCCCTAAAAGGAGGCGTGGCTAAAACTTTATATAAAAGAAATCTGGACTGAGATATTGTTTATCTAACCTGCTACTTTTTTTGTTTCATGCTTTCCGAAATTACGCTCAAGGCCAGTCGAAGTTAAGTTTTTCGGGAAAATTTAAGGTTTTTCTTCAATTCTGCCTCCAAATGTGGGCGGGGCCCAAATTCTTGTATGAACAAAATGTGGAACTAAGCGTTTTCTACATACAATATTAAGCAATTTTTTTTCAATTTCGAGCAAAAATCCACGCCCACTAGAGGAGGTTAACGAAATAAATTTCTCTTTTTTGTGTCTTATATTCACTAAGAGATGCTAAATGTCAAATTTCAGCCTTTTAGAACGTCTTACAGTTTTGAAAAATCTGGAGCCAGTTGCATATATATACCGATTGTGGGCGTGTCTTTAGACGGATTTCAAAGATTTTTACACTTGTACTGCTTCGCATGACGTGCACCTGACGTAAGAAGTTTCAGCACCCTAGCTCAAAATTTAAGGCCTTAAAACATGTGACATACAGACGGACGTACAGACGGACGGACAGACGGACCGACATGTCCATTCGATTCAGAATTCGGTCTCGATCATATGCCCTTTAGGTCTTGGTGGTGTACCATTATTATTTCACCCTGTTACAAACTATGTGACAAACTTAATATGCATCCTATCCTATGGGATGGGGTATAATAATATATGAATTCGGGACAATAAACTTTAAGATTTCGAAATTTTCAGTTTCTCTCTCGTTATACCCGATGCAGGGTATATTAAGTTTGCTGCATAAGGCACTGAAATAATCACCGTAAACCTTTAAGAGATATGAAAGAGACCGACAGAAGAATCGTTTAAGCCATGTCCAATGTCCATCCGTCCGTCCGTCCATCCGTCCGTATGTAAACAAATTTTAGGCCTTAAATTTTAAGCTAGAGAGCTGAAAATTTGTAAATGGACTGGAAGTCCATTGGACCAGATCAAGTTTGAAAATGAGTTGAGTCCGCCCCCAGACACGCCCACTACATGCCTGTATGTGCTACCATCTCAAATTTTAAAATATAATTTTTTTTCACTTTAGCTATGTTAAACCAGTGAGTAAGTGCTGCAGTGTGTTCTTAGAAGTTACAGTTTGTAAAACTGACTGTGTGTAAAACATTCTATGCTACATTGTAAAATTCTGATGGCATTGTTATTTTTTGTCATTTTATAAGTAGTACAAACTTCGAAAAGGGGCGTGGTCCAACCGCCCTAATTACAAACTATCACATATAAGTTGTTTTCACTGATATTTCCAAGTTACGCTTAAATGTATGTAAAAATGCAATTTATTGGTTAAAATTCAACATTTTTCAAAAATCTATCCCTAAAAGGGGGCCTGGCTAAACATTTTGTATGAACGAAATCTGGACTTGAGTCTCTTTAAGCTAACCTGCTACTTTTTTGTTTCATGCTTTCCTAAATAAGGCTTGTATGAGCAAATTGTAGAACTAAGAGCTTTTTACATAAAATATAACGCAAAATTTTTTCAATTTCACGCAAAAATATTGAGTAAACTACATTTGAAAATTTTCCCTTAAAAAAAAATGCAACTGGAGGAGGTTTACCAATTAAATTCTTCTTATTTAAGTCTTACGATTTTTTTTAATTTAGAATTAGGTGATTCTAAATGTCGAATTTCAGCCCTTTAAAACGTCTTACAGTTTTGAAATCTCTGGAGGAAGTTGCACATATAGACCGATCGTGGGCGTGTCTTTTGGCGGATTTTTACACCTGTACTGCTTCGTGTGACGTGGACCTTGCGTACGAAATTTCAGCACCCTACTCAAAATTTAAGGCATGTGACATGTGACATACAGTCGGACGGACAGATGGATGGACGGACGGACATGGCTTATTCGATTCATAATTCGGTCTCGATCATATGCCCTTAAGATCTTGGGGGTCTACCATTATTATTTCACCGTGCTATGTGACAAAATTAATATACCTAGTATCCTATGGGATGGGGTATAAAAAGTTCTAGGGCTCTGATTTTTAGTATGTGACACTGCTTTGTAATTGTCCTTCAGGCAGCAGAAAAAGTTTCGCGTTTACATTGACCGCTTTTTAAGGAATTTAAACTTAAAATGAGGTTTTATACCCGACCGAGGGTATATTAATTTTAATACATAGTTTGTAACGCAGTGAAATAATCACCGTAGACCCCTAAGACCTTTAGTTAGTAGGTAAGTCGATTAAGCCATTTCCGTCCGTCTGTCCGTCTTTCCGTCTCTCCGTATGTATGCAATTTTGAGGTCCTTAAAATTGAGCTGGGAGACTGAAACTTGAAGCGTTGCTTGTTTCTCATTTTGTACAGAAAAAGAGAGAAAATTGAGAAGATCCGCCAACAGCCAAGCCCACAATTGCCTTGAATGTCAGACAACCTCAAATTTAAATTTTATTTCAAAATGCTTTTTGTTCAAGATAGACGAAAGACATGAACTCAAATTTTGGTGGAGAGCTATATCGACCAGAAGCCTTTAATTAGACAAAAATTGGACCGCCCACTCTATTGACCATGCCCATTTTTAACATTTGAAATCTTTGAAAACCTGATTTCTCGGGAAATTCGTTCTAAATTGAAAAGAAAATTCTATGACAAATATTAAAGATATTACCATCTTCTAAGTTTGTTTCATACAAAGCATTGAGCTCTGCCCACTTTTAGGGGTCGTTTTTGGGAAAAAAACTGTTTTTTTAAGTATTAATATTCGCTTTTAACGCATTTTCTCGTGATTCTAACAAAATTAGAGTTAAATGATTTTAATTTTCAGCCTACGCCCTTTTTTAGGGGCGTGGCTTATACATATTATTGACATTCAGTATATGAACAAGGAGGGTCGGCTATTTAGAAGTTCGTTACAGACGCACTTACTTACTTGTATTTAATAAATATATGTTATAGTTGAAAAACACTTTATACTAAAAAAACTTGTTATGATTACTATTTAGTCGAAAGATCATTGAAAAATATTTAGATGAAAATGAAATTCAGAATGAGTATAAATAAGGGAATCTGCTCTCCTGGAGTTCAGAATAGTTTTGAACATGAAGGGAGTGCGCCGAGAAGGGCATAGAATCCGAATTACCTAATTCTCTATCATCAGAAGTGGGATCAGATAAAAAAATTCCCAACGTGTCAAAGGAAACCAAGAAACCAGAACAAAAAGGAAACCAAGAAACCAGATCAAGAGACCACAGAAAGAAAAAGAAGAAGAGAAGAGACTCGGACGAAAAGTCAATCGTAATTTTGAAATTTTTCGGTGAGTTCGTTCCAATTATATAACTTAAAAAATAAGAGCTTTTTGATGCCGGGGAGCTTTTTGAACCCGAACAATTAATCATAACGGTTGACGCTATAAACCAAGTTTTAAAGGTAGCTCAACGACAGGACCGTGATGACTCGGTGGGCTTCCCCTGCTTCGATCCTGATCATTCCAAGGTGGACATCACCAAATGGTGTGATGATGTTCAGACAAGAGCATATGGGGACGAATTGACCGAATTTGACATTATACCTAGAGTTAAAGCGGCCTTGATGGGGAGGGGTAAAAGTTGGTATGATAAACACCGATATCAACTTTATGCCTGGGCGGATTTGTCGGCCTCTCTTAATCATGCATTTTCAAGTGCTTCGAATATTATAGGGCTTCTAAAAAGTGTAGCGAACGAGGAGAGCGAACGCTTTCCTTCCTACGTAGACTTAATTATGGAAAGTCGCCCAAATAAATCGCTTTACTTTTGGATTACCGGAAGAAACGGTGGTGAGGATTGTGATAGGCTGTATTTCAGACATAAGCCTGCGGGATTCTCTGACGTTTGTTATGCCAAAAACAGTACTAGATCTGACCGAACACCTTTCTTCGATTCGGGAACGCCCACGTAAACGATTTAAGGAGCTTAACACCGTTCGTAAGGAGGATTTCATTCCTAAGCGTCCTCGAATTGACAACGTTAGGCGGTGTTATAATTGCGGGTTGGTCGGCCATCTTAAATCTAATTGCCCCAAGGTTTTTGGTCCTGGTCCGCCGTTGCCAAGGAAACCATTTCTGAAGAAAACTACTGAGAGCTGTTCTTTTTGCAAAAAACGAGGACATGCAAAGGTTACTTGTTGGACTAACGAAGTAAGCGCAAAAATGTTGGTATTTTGGGCAATACAGGACTACTAAAAAATACGACAAGTGTATCAATTGCAGGCAAAAGATAAAGCTGCCTTTTGGACACCGGATCAGACTGCTCACTCATTAGAGCAGATGTTGCAGATAAGTTGCCATTTATTTAAGTTGGCCTTCAGGGGTGACGAAAGCCGGTCGAGAAGACCGCTTTCGTCACCCCTGAAGGCCAATTTGAGTACTTGAGGATGCCTTTTGGGCTGGCAAATGCCCCAGCAGTTTTTCAATGTGCTATAAACAAGGCTCTTGAAGGGTTAAAAGACAAAATATGCGTGGTAGATTTAGATGACATATTGGTGCCTTCAACAACGGTCAAAGAGGGTATCAAGCGACTGAGTTTGGAACTTAAAGTACTTACAGAGAATGGATTTTCTCTTAATATCAAAAACTGAGTTTCTGCAAACAAGTTTGGAATATCTAGGACGAGAAATTTCCTTTGATGGTATACGACCCGGTAAATCTAAAACAAATTCTCTTCAAAATTCTTCGAGTCCATCGTATGTTATGGAAGTAAGACAGTTCATGGGATTGGTGAATTATTTTAGAAAATTCATACCAGAACTTGCAGCAAAGACAAGATGCATCACGCAACTAACCAAAGTAAACACAAAGCTTGAATGGACCACTGAATGTGAAGAAGCTAGGCACTATATAATCAATCACTTAACTACACGACCTTTGTTAATAATCTTTAACCCTGTTTTGCCAACTGAACTACATACAAACGCGAGTTCTATTGGATATAGTGCTATCTTGTTCCAGCGAGTAGGTGGTAATCTTCACGTAGTTGCATATTATAGCCAAGCTACAAAGCCATGCGGGTCTAAGTATCACAGTTATGGACTAGAGACACTCGCTGTGGTAAACGCTATGAGACAGTTCCGAACGTATTTGTTGGGTATACACTTTACTCTCGTTACTGACTGTAATGCGCTGAAAGCCACAAAGGACAAAAAGGATTTGTTACCACGAGTAGCCAGATGGTGAATATACCTCCAAGATTTTGATTTCAAAGTCGTTTACCGAAAGGGAAATTGTATGCAGCATGCTGATTATTTAAGCCGAAACCCACCCATCAAAAATTGTTTGCAACTCAATAGCCTTGCTGGAAATTGGCTTGAAATTTGACAGTCACTTGACCCTGAGGTTATAGAAATCACCGACAAATTACAGGAGAATGATCCGCAGATAACCGCAAATAATGTCATTAAAAACAACTTACTGTATCGCATTACAAAAGAAGGAGACAAACTGTTTGTGCCTCGACGGTGCAGACTGACACTTATGAGATGCTATCACGAAGATAACTGCCACGTAGGAAGGGATAAAACTCTGGTAAAGATACGCACACAGTTTTGGATGCCCAAAATGTCACGAAATGTTAGGCAATTCGTCGAGGGATGTTTGATCTGCTTGGTTGCCAAACGACCGTCAGGAAAGAAGCAGCGTGAGCTTCATCCCATTGAGAAGAAACCAATTCCCTTCCATACTATCCACGCTGACTGTTTGGGCGCATTTCAGGAAGAAAAATATGACGAGAGCCGATATCTTTTGATTATAGTTGACGCGTTTACTAAGTTCATGTTATTACTGCCCTGCAAAACACTAAAAGCAGACGGAACCGTGGCACACCTAAATAATTTTATAAGGCTATTTGGAACACCATCTAGGATTATAAGCGACAAAGGTACCAACTTCACAAGTCAAAAATTTCGAAATAGCTGCAAGCTGTACGGTATAGAATAGCCTACCATCGCTCCTGGAGCAAGTCGAGGAAATGGACAAGTGGAAAAATATGTAGATACCGTTTCTAATTTGATGAGGACGAATTTGGACGTCAACAGGGATTGGACGAGATTTATTGGTCGTATTCAGTTAGCATTGAACACCACCAAAAATAAAACTACTGGATTGTCACCGTTAAAAATACTCACAGGAGTTTAGGGGAGGAACCCCAGAAATTAGTGCTTTACTGAAGCAACCAAAATATCGAACCGCAATATGAAGATGTTACAAAAATCCGCGCTTTGGCAGATGAAAGTATCAAAGAAAATGCCTCCAGGATAGAAGCAAGGTTTGATAAAGGTAAATGTACTCCTACTCGATTAGAAATTGATTCAAAGGTGGTTTACAAGAGCCCTCAAATTCGCAAATCTAAACTGGAGGTACATTTTCGTGGACCGTACGAAGTTATAGGGATACTTCCGAATGATAGATATAAACTTAAGCGGAAAGGAGGAAGAATCGTGATGACAGAAGCCAGAAAGGCGCTTCGTCTAATCGATGAAAAAAATTATGTTGATGAAGGTGCTACCGAAGGTTAGTATCTAGTAAAACAAGAAATGAGTTTCATAAACAAGCTTAAGATCACCTCTGATTTATGATGTTTGTGTATCTAAGTTTTGGAGACAAGCTTGCGTTAGATTTTGTCTTTGAGTTGCATCATTTCATTCCCTCAGTTTATGCGATCAAGCTAAATATTGGCTCTGAATTGTAATTTTCTGTTGGGTTGATGCGATGTAAACAAGCGGGAATAAGTGCAAGCCTCTGAGCTGTTGGTGAAGATTATTGTCACCGCTGAGCCCTTTTCCCATAGGATTACACCTAGGAGTGGGGACAAGTTAAATGCTACTTTCAAGCCATATCGTCCTGGTGTTAATTGGGAAGGGAGGACATGTACAAAGTCTATTAAAACGATTGTTGAAATGTAACAACAATGTGTAATCAGAACTGGTGTTTACAGGTTCTGATGTTCAGGATGTTTCTAGATATGACGAGAGAAACCTGACTGAAAAAGAAGATAAATACTTTTGAAATTTGAAACTATGACTTTCCACATTGTTTTTAAAAATAAACTCACAATGTAACCCACATGAAAAAAAAAATAATAAAATTAATACCTAATGAAAAGAATATAATAAAAATAATGAATGGTCAGGAAGGCCGTGCTGGGGTGAAACAATTTTATTGAGCCGGTACTTAGCTCAGAACAACTGATTGTTGTTGATGGTAAAAGACAAGTTTACGCTTGCGAGCTTAACCCCTGAGCTAAAATAATTGGATTTTTTTTTTTAAAGTTGGTAGACAAGCTGGTTGCCTCTGAGTTACTCAGGTTTGTTGTAAATAATAATATAAAACAAGTTTGTTCTTAAAGACTAACCTCTGAGTTTATTATTATTGTGGTCGAATTTTAATACCTTTTTTAAGAGTAAGAATTTTAAGCTAAGGATTATTCATCGAGAGCGATGAAAATTACAGAATTGCCGTGTTATAGTTGAAAAACACTTTATACTAAAAAACTTGTTATGATTACTATTTGATCGAAAGATCATTGAAAAATATTTGTGTGAAAATGAAATTCAGAATGAGTATAAATAAGGGAATCTGTTCTCCTGGAGTTCAGAATAGTTTTGAACAGCGAAGAGAGTGCGCCGAGGGCACAGAATCCGAATTACCTAATTCTCTATCATATATATGAAATTTGATAAAAAATTTTATAACAAAAGTTCTGGATATTAGCATTTTCTATAAATTTTGTATATATTATATGCATCTCCAGTCACTTTTGTGGGCGTGGGGCTTGGAAAAAAGTGTTCTCTTTTGTTGAAATGACGGGGTTTTTGTCCAAAATGTATGACACCACCTAGCCTTAAGCATTCAACAGTTATATTATTACATCCCGCCCAATCTTTGGAGGCTTGGCAGGTTTCTTTTTGGTATGGTAGGGTCAGGTATTTTGCAATCCCTCGCAGACGGACTGAAGCTTTTGCATACGTGCTGTTGCACTTTCCCACTTGTTATTTTTATTCTTTGATAAATAAGGCTTGTCACGAAATTTTTCTTTTTGAAATAAACAAAAATTTAAAGCTCAAGGTTTACTTTTATTTATATGATTTTACGCTTAAATTTTAGTGATTTTATGGAAAAGTTTGCCAGTCACGTTACTGTTGAGCTCCCGCCAAAGATAAGAAGAAAATCAAATCGCCACGCTGAGTTCTTAACGAATCCGATTTTAACAAAATAGTGCCGGAAAAATACATAAAAAATGGTTTCACACATCTTAACGAAAAGGGTGCAGTCAGGCAAGTAAAGAGGATCCATGGCTGCGTTCAGTTCAAGAAATTACAGCTGGTAGAATTCCTAGCGTTCTCGTTACATTTTCCGACATTCTCCCCCTCCGTTCATTTGTCTAGGTTCCATTCAAATGTACCCCTTCTGTATTGACGTCGAGCTTGGCTAACTTTACGGCAGGCTTTTCGTAAATACCGTTTTCGGTCTGTACTCTTGCACTTCGGACTTGTCCATCCTTCACAGGGATCGCCTTTAAACTTCTTCCTTTCCACTGGTTGCGAGGACATCTTTCGTCTACTATCAGCACGATATCACCAGCCTGATAAAGCTGTGGCGGTAGTAAGAGCTGTCAAAAGTTAAAACACATGTATTCAGTGTATTGCGCACACAATGTGTGTCTGTGGCGGTAGCGCGTAGCTGTGGCGATAGTAAGAGTTTGCCAACTTTTAATTTTCGTAGCGCTACACGATTGACAGCGCTACACGGTGGACAGTTCAATACAAGTTAAGTAAACAATGGAGGAAAAGGACGTCGAAAAGTTTATTGAGATGGTTAAATCTAAAGAAATTTTATGGAATTTGTTTCATCCGTTGTACAAAAATATTAAATCTAGTTCAAATTAACTCAGAGTATCGGCCATTATAAACGAGGTTTTTGTTCGACATAGCCGCGCTACACCATTGTGTTCAATTTTTTTTCCGTACTACGTACTACTGCTACATACCACCCCTACGGGTCCCACGGTTAAGGGGCTCAGCTGCCTTGATCCATTTTTCTCGTCTGGTTAGAGTCGGCAAGTACTCGGTCACTCAGCGTTTCCAAAAATGCTTCGCGTAAAGTTGTGATATCAGTGCATTAGTCCTGAGCATCTTAGCATCGACGGAAAATTCACTGATTGGTGTCATTCTTCCTGTTGATTGACGGAGAAAATAATTTGGCCTTAATCCTTCGGAGTGTTTCCAACGGTAGATACGTCAATGGGCGGGAGCTTATTATTTCCTCAACTTATATCAGATAGCTTCTAAAAAGTTCGTCGTTCGGTTTGTATTTATTTTGCATACAGAGCCATCTTCACAGATTTTAAACGCCTTTCACAGCATCCGTTCATATGAGGTGAACCTTGAGGCTTGAAATGTCACTCTAACTTGGAGTTGGTGAACTTATTTGCAATAAGCTGATGGTCGACTGATTTCAAGTTATTCTTTAACAATTTTTTGGCTCCTATAAATTTTTTTCCGCGATCGCTGTACATTTGCCTGACAGGTCCTCTTCCACACAAAAAATTTCTATAGCAAAAGATGAAGGAATTGGCGCTGCAGCTGTAGGCAACCTCAATATGAATAGCTCTTATTGTCAAGCATGTAAAAAGACATATCCATCTCTTCTCAACCTTTCGGCCATTGATGACTTCGAAAGGGCTCCCATAATCCACGGCTGTGTGTGTGAAGGGGGGTGAATAAGCTGTTACTCGTACCTTGGGGAACGCTGCCATTTTCGGAGGGCTTGCGTCAGCTGTCAATATTTAACAACGGTTGCAACTTTTCCTTACATGTTTCAAAAGGTGTCGCAGCCTGGGAATATAATACCTTTTTCTTAGTTCGTTGACCGCCATTTCGTGATTCATGGATTTCATTAGGCCGTACTCGTCCAAATAAGGCTTCATAGAGAGTGTTTTGTTAGAGCACTTAACAGATTTCCTACGAGTAATGTTAAATTTTCTTTCTGTTAAATATCTTATTTCTGATGATAGTCCTTCACTTTGAATTAGTTTATATACGAAACGTTCGGCGCGCTCAAACTCTTGTGCTGACAAATATCGACTCATTCTTTTTTTTACCACAAAAGGTGTCCATTGCTCTGCAGACTTAGGCTGTAATTTTTATAAGCTTGCTTCATTTCTCTAATAGCTCTATAGGCATCACTGGTTCGACCATCTGAGGTACGGCTTCGAAAACTGTCATCCTCGGGCCATTCTTCTTCGGATGTATAAAAAAACTGCGGAGATTTCATCCACCGGTCCGTCATGCTCACAGATGGCCCTTTTTTCCATTTTGTAGCATCGTCAGCTGGATTTATCTCCAATGGCACATATATCCAATCAGAGATGTTGGTGATCTCTTGCACCTCGGCTACCTTAAAGCCGATAAATTGGCGTTTAATTGTTTTCGCATCGTTTCTAACCAACTTAGGACTGTGATTGAGTCTGACCAATAAATTGTACGATTGAGGCCAACTGAGAGTGCTTTGCAAATGCTGTCAACAAGTCGCGCTCCATTTAGGGCTGCAACCAGTTCCAACCGTGGAATAGCCTTGAATTGAATATTTAACCATTCAGCTGCACTCGTAGGTAAGCGATAGATGCACTGAAATCTCTGCTAGCATCAACGAAGATGTGAAATTGTGTTTCGGCTAGGTCCCATGTTGACTTGATCAATTAGCATCTTGGAATAAGAACCGTGTCAACCTTCCATAGTTCCTGTAACCATTGCAACCATTTTTCATAATGATCGTCGTTAATCTCATCATCCCAATTTACACCAGAGCGCCACACTCCTTGCATATATACTTTTAGATAGCTTGTAAATTGACCAATTAAAATTGACATCAACACCTTAAGTAACTCTCGCTTGGTCGGTTTTTGTTGACCGTTAAGTACTTCTCGATTGCCCTTATAAAGCCTAAGAGAGAACGTAAGTGAATCAGTCTCGATGTCCCACCACATTCCTAATACTTTTTCGGCGGTATGCACAACTTCTTTATTCAGGTCCACGTTGTCGTTTGCTTTCAAAGGTTCTTCTTCCAAAGCCGACATCACCTCACTAGAGTTTGATTTCCATTTTTCAATGTGAAATTCCCCGGCTGCATGAGCTTGATGTGATTGGCAAGTTCAATTGCTTTATTTGGAGTACAACACTGTCCAACAGGTCGTCCACGCAATGATTTTTCATTATTGCCTCCACAGCTCTTGGGTAGTCGTTTTCGAATTTGTTCTTGTTTTTAAAGAACTGTGCGCTACTAGGTGAGCAAGTTGCACCAAACGTCTTTACCTGTATTACATAGACTGGTTCGCCCCTTCCGTCATCCCATGAGAATCGGCATGAATGTTGATCTTCGGGGTAGAGTTTTACCTAATGAAACATTTCTGCTATGTCCTCACTTATCGCTACCGCGTTCTTTCTGAACCGATGAAGAATTCCAAGTATTGATGGGAGCTGATCAGGGCCTTTAAGTAAGAAGGAATTAAGTGAAACACCATTGACTGTGGCGGCCGCATCCCAAACCACTCTTAGTATATTGGGTTTGTTAGGGTTGACGACTGGGAACAAGGGTAGGTACAAAACACGTGCGTGAGGTTCTTGAAGTTCTTTGGATGTCGGCTTCTGATCCGTTCTGGACACAGTTGTCAATCTAATTTTGCATGCTATTTTTCAGTTTTGGGTTAGGGTTGACGACTGGGGACAAGGGTAGGTACAAAACACGTGCGTGAGGTTCTTGAAGTTCTTTGGATGTCGGCTTCTGATCCGTTCTGGACACAGTTGTCAATCTAATTTTGCATGCTATTTTTCAGTTATGGATTCTTCTGCAGCCTTCGGCTTAGTATAGCGAATCTGTGTTTGGCCATCGGCAAACTGTCGGGCATCTTCGGGTTGTCGTATAGCCAAAGTAACCCTGTCTCAAAGCAATCTCCATTAAATCTTGTTGTAAATTCCATAATCTCTTGCGAACGAGGTTCTTCTCTGGATACTAAGTGTTTAAGCAGCAATAATAAGATTTATTGTAGTTCTTACCGCTGGAGGAGGAAACTAAATAAAATGCCCGCATTGCTGGGTGTCCAATGTGAACATAAAAACTTTGTTCTATTCTAGAGCTTTATATATACTTAAATAATGCTTACTGTACAATTTCTTATTCTAAGGTTTATTTACACTCGCTACACATTTTGTTATCATGAGGTTAAACAATAATTGTAATTGAACGCATGGGAATGATAGAAATAACTTTGCGTTATGAAATAATTCGCATGCATTGCTGCGAACTGCGAATTGTTCGGCGTCATCAAATGTTGGACACAACACGCTGGGCCCTCCTCACACGGACGATATGCAGAAGTCGGCATCAAGCGTTGGTCGTAGGGGTGGCGTGGTTGATTTTTTGGTTTCATCCAGGTGTTGAACTCTAGGAGATTGACCTCCTTTTTTTCGCAAGATGATAATGGCGATGACGATAACGACCATCAGAATAATTGCACTTGAACCAACAAGTGAATACTGGTGAATCCTATGTATGCGTATTTCTTCCAGAATGTGTTCCTGATTCCTTTGCAAATTAATTGCCTTTTCAATATTGGAAAGAGCTTGTTTGTTGCCACTTCCTTTAACGTTTGCTGGCAGTTCGCTTACTGTTGACTTATTAAGTGTCGGTAAATGGAGGGTCAAGTTGTGTGATGGCGGAAACGAAGACACAATTCTGCTGGTTATTGTCTGCCGGCCGATTATGATCATGTGTATTTATGTGGTGCATCTCTATCCAGTATACCTTTGCTGGGATATTTCTTAAAACGCACGATTATGACAATTTTTGGTTGTATCGCAACATGTTCATTTCACAAGAACTGATCTGTGATCCATACATCAATAATGGATGTTGCAAGTTGCACCAATATCTATCAGTTGACTTTTGTTGACATGGCATGAATTCATCTTTGTTGATCGGGTAAAAGTTATCTCCTTTATGATTGACTATTAAATAATCCGAGGACGGAACAATGCATGTAAAATTTTCAAAGGTCCATGTGGGAACTGGAAGCAACTTGTAAATCTTGAAGTCTTCATTGTAGAGAAGTGGAAGTAAAATCTCTATTATAATGTTGCTGCTTGTAAGCCTTCCTCTCAGGCGAAGATTTTTGTAGAGTTGAAGAATTGACTCGTGATGCCATTCTCTAGGTATCATCATTGATCGGGGAATGTTGTCGTGAAATCTCGTAAGCTCTTCCTTCAACTGTTTCACCGATAGGATGAGAGGATGGATTCTTCCATTGTGTGTTGACAGGATGATATCTAACAGCACATTCTGAGTATTCTGATAGTGTATCATCATGAGAAGTGCGTTAAGAGCTGTTGAGCTAAGCATTTTGTACGTGTTGTACTTGTCGACTTCATTACTTAGACGGCTTATGATGTAACTTAGCGACTTGAGCTGTTTTAGTTTCTAACTTATCTTGTTTGAAAATGTTAAGCGTAGATTCGATTATAGTTGTTTGGTTTCTCATGAGTTCTATAAGATGATTTTCATTCAGTCGCACATGTCTTATAGTCTCTTCATAACCCTGGGCGAATCGTTGGTCCAGTACTCCAAATAACTCATTTTCGACAGTTCCAATAAAGTCAAACGGAGAGCGTTTCGATCGGTGTATTTTATCGTTGTTTGCATGTAGAAGCACATCGTTATTCAGTTCGATTTGTTGAAGCTGGCGTATGAACTGACTTAAAGTGCCTTCATAAAGCAAATCCTTAACGTCTGCAAATTTGTAAGTAGACATAGGTTTTTTATTTCTGTTACGCTGTTTTTGTATGCGTAGAACTCTGACCTACTGGTGCTCATGTTAAAAAACACTATCGTTTTCCACGAGCTCGTGATCAAATTTGCACTGTCCGAATCTTCGAAGTAGATGCCAGATTGACTTCTAAACTGGGTAATTTCGAATTGCTGTTTCATTGGCATCGCGATTGAGGAGTTCAGAAGTGCTGCCACCACCACCAAATCCATAGAAAGGGGTTTATATTTCTGTTTTTGTGAAGCTTTCGTTCCATTCTATGAAGACTTACTGGCTTCTGGATGTCTTCTGAAGTCACTGCAATGTTAACTTGCTGAGAAGATGCCCTGGGTGCTGTTGAGGCGCTAGCATCTTCTGAAGTTTCTGTTTCTTTCTCCGTTTCGATCGGTAAGGGACACAACCTTGTAATAGGTCTCTTAACATATTTTTTGTTTCAAAAGACAGTTGCAGCTCTAACTCCATGATCTTTGCCCGGGTGAACTTCAGAGACTTTTCCCATCATCCAAGCTGTTGATGCAAGCCGATCCTCCTTTATCAACACGATGTCCCCGACTTCTATGTTGTCTTCCCTCTGTTTCCACTTTGTTCGTTGTTGGAGTTGGGAAAGATACTCCAAGGACCAAATTTTCCAAAAATCGTGGTACATTTTTTGTGTAAGTACCCAACGGGAGCGATAGCTTTTAGATTCTCTCACGATTGGTCCAGGAAGTGCGTTGAGTGAATCTCCAATGAGGAAGTGCCCAGGTGTAATTGCTGGTGATTCGCCGATTTCGTTACTGATTGCAACTAACGGCCGAGAGTTCAGACATGCTTCAATTTGGGCCAGCAATGTGGAAAGTTCTTCAAAGGTGAGAGAGGTGTCACCAATAACTCGTTTTAAATGGTATTTCATTGACTTCACTGCTGCCTCCAATATCCCTCCAAAGCGCGGTCCGCTGGTGGTATGAAATGCCATTTGGTTCCATCCACGGTGAGGTTTTTCGAGACATCTATTTCTGATTGTTTTATGGCATTGCGCAGAAGGATTTGAATTTCCTTGTTCGCTCCAACAAAAGTGGTCCCATTGTCGCTGTAGAAATGCGAACAAATTCCTCTTCTTGATGTAAAGCGCCGTACAGCTGCTATAAACGCTGTCGAAAATTAAACACAGTATGAATCACCCTATGTTTGAAAACGGTTCACACGTCATTTTATTACATGACTCTTATATACTTGGCTGACCGCAATGTTTCTAAACAGGCCATCCTATGGTATTTCGACTTATAAAGAGACAGTTATCACGAGTCTGTAGACCCAAAAAGTTCGGTTGTTTTTATTTCGCTAAGCATCTTGGTATAATTTGTTCTCCCACGGGGTTATTTTTGACATTGGTGCCGAAACCCGGGACATTTAGTTAGTTTTGCTAAGTTGGAAAATTTAATTGACGTGATAGCTCGTTTAAATTTAAAATTTAGATTACCGGATTTGTTTTATTCGTGTAAATTATGGAGTTACAAGCACGCGCAGGCTATCGCAGCCAGATAACCAAGGTAGTCAATTAATCGACGGAATATCTTAAATCAGTGAATATTTGGGATACTGAAGACTTAGCGCAGCTAGACGCCATCGAGGAGGAACTCGCCTCATATATTCAGCGTTTAACTACTGCTAATGAGAATTTACGCGCGATCAACAATGATATTCAGACTAAAGGTATAGAGGACTCTAAGCCAGAGAGGGTTGCGGAATATGAGGACACTGCGGTAGGAATGATAGCTAAAATGCAGGTTCATTTGTTAAAAGGTACAAGCACGAATTTGTCCATATCAAAATGAAGCCACTGTACAGCAACAACCATCGTCAGCGAGATCCCATAGTACTAGACTTCCCAAATTAGAGTTAAAAAAGTTTTCAGGCGACCATCAGGAATGGATTCGTTTTTGGGAAAATTTTCGCACGACTGTACACGAAAATGAATCATTAAGTGGTGCGGAAAAATTCAACTATTTACAGTCTGTGCTAACGGGCAACGCTGCGAAGACAATATCAGGTTTCACACCTACTGATACCTGCTACGATGGGGCTATCTCTCTTCTGCAAGAAGAGTACTGCGATACAGAAAAATTGATAGACAAGTTGATGCAACAACTTATGGCGCTACCAGCTGTTTACTGTAAAACGGATGCAACGGGGCTAAGGAATTTGTATAACACAGTAATCGCTAGTAGCCGCTCACTTACCGCGCTAGGAGTACCATCCTCTCATTATTATATTATGCTGAAGACAATACTTCTTAAAAGCATGCCAAACAAACTTAGGATCGATTACCATCGTATTCAAAAAGAATCGATGATAAACAAGGATTACACCAACGACTCTGCTTCAGATAATGGCTCTACTCTGTCTTTTGACGGAGACAAGCAGGTTAAAAACATTTTGCGTTTTTTGAAACAAGAGGTAGAGTCGATTGAGAGGGCATGTGTTGATAAGGCTACAACACGAGCAAGCACAAAGCACAATCAACCGTCAACAGCTGCTGGCCTACTTGCTCCTACGAATCGACACGTCTCGTGCTTCTTTTGCAAGTTGCTGAACATGCGACGAAGGAGTGCACCAGCTCACGAACAATCGCCGAAAAGAAGGAAATGCTAAAAGAAGGCGGCAGGTGCTTTCGATGCACTCTCAGCGGACATACAGCACGGTTTCGTAGAGCGAGAGAACTTTGTTGCAGTATTTGCAAAGGTAAGCACGCTTCTTCTTTGTGCCAGAAAAAAGAGACGACCACTGTCAGTGAAGTGCAAGCAAGCAGTTCGAGCTCAAGTACAATGCATTATCCCACTATAAATCTTTCTGTGCCAAATGTATCCAAAAGCAACAATAAGTCATATGTGTTATTACAGACAGCTCGCACTTTGTTATCGGTAAATGGGTCAGCGTCTGGGGCGAACCAGTTATTAATTCGACTTGTTATTGACGGTGGTAGCCAGCGTACGTATATCAAGGAAGCGGTGGCTGACAAGCTTAATTTACCCGTCACCGGAGTAGCAAATTTATCCATCATACCATTCGGCCAAGGAAATTATACAGGTTCTAAGGAAATGAAAACAGTGGAAATGGTATTACGTAGTCAATACAGTAAAAGGAAAGTAAAACTTACTGCTGTTGTGGTTCCTGAAATTTGTCCGAATGTTTTGGCTGCACCTGAAGGAAATGACCCGCAGTTACGTGGATTTTGTTTGGCGGATACGAATTTTTGTAGGCTCGACCAAGAAAAAGGATTAAGCGTTCTCATCGGAGCCGACAACTATTGGCAAATTGTTAGTGGTGAATACAGCAGAATCACAAATCTTTTGACAGCAGTGGTCACCATTTTTGGATGGACGCTCCAAGGTCCTTGCTGTGCTGTTGAAAACTTGCCCGCAGATGAATGTATTTCTACTTTAAGCTCGATCTCCGTGGAAGACATGTGGAACCTTGAGAGTCTGGGAATTCGTCGTGACGATATGGAGATGAAGGCGTTCACCAAGGAACTTCAAACTAAATGTATCCGAAAAACAGAGACAAGGTTCGAAGCCCGTCTGCCCTGGAAAATCGTAAATGGCCCGTTGGGAGACAACAAAGAAACTGCTAAATCCAGATTGCATTCCCTCCTCCGAAGGTTGCAGCGGGATCCAGCGAAACTTCAAGAGTACGATGCAACGATGCGCGAATTTATTTCTTTAGGCTATGCTGAAAAAACGAACCCAGCCAGTACGACCACCAAAAACCTCTACTACATGCCTCACTGCGCTGTATAAATAAATAAATAGAGTGGCGCAACAGCTCGAGGTGAACCAGGGCCAACTTTTCAACAATGTATGCTGGTGTGTTAATTTCTTTACATACAAGGGGACCTACAATTTTTTGCCGAATCCGAACGGCATTTTGAGAAGTTTTTCAAGACAATTAATACTCTCGGAGGGCTTGTCAAACCCTCGCGGAGGTGGGGACCGTGAAAAAGAACAAGTCTTTTTTTTTTTTTTTTTTCAGGTGACGATGGCACGATGGCAGGATTCGAACCCAGACCTCTGGCGTAGTAAGCACACACACTAACCACTAAGCCACGGCACCCCACTGCGCTGTATATCGACCTGAAAAGACGACAACGAAAATTCGGATCGTGTTTGACGCCTCGTCTCATTCACCAGGTAAATTATCGCTTAACGAATGTATGTGGACAGGTTCAAACATGCTACCAGATATCCTCCAAGTTCTGCTTAAATTTTGGCTTGGGAAAGTTGGCCTGGTAGGGGACATCGAAAAGGCCTTTTTGCAGATAGCGTTAGGAGAGGAAGATAGGGACAGTCACCGTTTTATTTGGTTTTCCCAAAATAAGGACCTTACTACTGATTTTTCATCAGAAACCGAGTATCGAGCCACCCGTGTCACTTTTGGGGTTTCGTCAAGTCCATTTGTTCTGTCCGCTACAATTGCCATGCACATCGGTTCTCAAGCAGATAAGTTTCCAGAAACCTGTGCTAAATTAAACGAGTCATTTTATGTAGATGATTTTGTATCCAGTTTTGACTGCCAAAGCAGTGCTGAGAAGTTCTATCAGGAAGCGACAGAGATCAGAGATATTCAGGCGCGCTTACATGAAACTGAGGAAATGGCGGTGCAATGACGTAGGTGTTCGAAAAACTTAAGAGATAATTGAAGATGAAGGCGTACAGTCAGTTTTGGGCGTGCCCTGGAATGTTAACAGCGACGAACTTATGATCAGAGTTGATGTGGATGGCTTAAAAAATATGTTACAGCCCACAAAGCGCAACTTATTGAAGGTCATAGCGCGTGTATATGATCCATTAGGATTTGCAAATCCGATCATAATAAGACTTAACATTTTATTTCAATCCTTATGGCAGAAAAAGCTCAAATGGGACGAGCCACTAGATATCCCAACTAGTCAGGAATACATCTCGTGTTTGAAGGACGTAGAGCAGATCATTGAGTTTTCGATTCCTAGGTGGCTGGGGATAAGTAAAGAGCTGACTTCAACTGAGATGCACATATTCGCCGACGCATCCCAAAAGGCCTTTGGGGCTGTTGCATTTTTGAGATTCCAGAAGCCAAATTGTGAAGCCCAGGTCATGTTTGTGTGTGCCAAAGCCCGAGTCGCTCCGCTAAAAGAGAACAAAAAATATGACCTCACTCTGCCGAAGTTGGAGTTGACTGCCGCGTTAGTTGCTGCCAGGCTGTGCTCATATTTCAAGAAATCAAATATATCAGTTGGGAAGTTCTTTTTGTGGACAGACTCTCAGATCACTCTTCACTGGGTAAGGGGGGACGCTCGAAAATGGAAGCCGTATGTGTTCGCTCGCATCAGAGAAATACAGGAGCTAACTGAGCTGAAAGACTGGCGCCATTGCTTTGGTATAGAGAATCCGGCAGATCTTCTTGCCAGAGGGGTATCTGCAGAAAAATTGTATTCATCTTCGTTGTGGAAAGAAGGACACTCTTGGTTAAAGAAAGATAAAGGTGAATGGGTCATGGAAAAATTTGATGCTTCGAATGCTGCAGTGAACTTAAATGCGTTTGGAATTGATCATTTGGGATCTTCTACGGGATGTATGGAGCCGCTGTTGGAGTACGAAGCAATAAATGACTGGAAGAGATTGTTGAGGATAACTGCGCATGTAATTCGAGGTGCCTACGCGTTTAAGGGCGAGAAAATTCTCACTTGGCGGTTCCTGCAAGCGGATGACATGAAGAAGGCTGAAACTTATTGGCTAAGTTATTTTCAACATATGTATTTTCCTAACGAAATTTTATCCTTGCAGGAGGGAAAAGTTATTTCTCGCTCATCGACCCTCCTGACACTCAACCCCTTCGTAGATGACCACGGTTTGCTGCGCGTAGGGAGTAGACTTACACAGTTGGATGAACCACTGGACGTTATTAGCCCAATCATCCTGCCCAAGGCCAGCTATTTGAGCAAGATTGTAGTAACTTATTTCCACGAAAAGGCTTTGCATGGAGGAGTGAATACCACACTGGCTCAACTTCGTGTCAAGTTTTGGATTCCAGGTGGCCGTCAGCTTATTGAAAGGGTTATTGCAGCGTGCAGACTTTGCAAGAGACTCAGAGGAAAGGCGGCATCTCAACCTTTTTCCCCCTTGCCCAGGCAACGAATGGTGGCATCTAGACCGTTTGAGACTGTTGGTGTAGACTTCGCTGGGCCTCTTTACACTGGTTCCGACAATAACACAAGCAAGGTCTACGTTATGCTATTTACGTGTGCAGTCATTCGGGCGGTGCACTTAGAGCTGGTACTAAACTTGACAACCGAATGTTGCCACCTAGCTATCAGGCGCTTTATAGCAAGGCGAGGTTCACCGACGACAATCTATTCGGATAACGCGAAAACTTTTAAAAAGGCAGCAACAGACCTGAAGTTCTTTGGGGATATCGTCAACAGCGAGATCTTTCACGGATTCCTCAGCAACCGGGGAATAATTTGGAGATTTAGCGTGGAAAGAGCTCCCTGGTGGGGGGGTTTCTGGGAGTGGTTGGTAAAATGCGTCAAGCATGTCCTCAAAGTTACAATTTGGAAGGCTAAAATTAACAACGAAGAGCTTTCAACACTCCTATCTGAGGCTGAACAGATCATCAATAAAAGACCACTTACATACATCAGCGATGACCCGATGGATTTGGCCCCTTTGGCCCCAGAAAATTTTCTAATTAATATGTCCGAGGCGGCCGATAATGAGGTTGAAGGCCAAATAACTTCATCAGATTTTCAAAAGAAGTGGAAGTCCAGGTTGCAGTATACATCACACTTGTGGAAGCGATGGAAAGCTGAATATCTAAAGCTTCTGCGATCGGCACATCAATCGCAACATAGATTTTCAGCAGAAGTTAAGATTGGTGACGTCGTGTTGGTGTATGATGCTGCGATTCCACGTATTAGCTGGAGATTAGCAGTAGTTGAGACGTGCTTTCCTGGAAGAGACAATAAAATCAGAGCATGCGAGGTTCGTTTTGCGGATGGTAAAAGACTTCGGCATGCTATCCAACTTCTATATCCATTGGAGATCAGCCAGCAGGCCCGGCCGGAGGATGTCGAAAATTAAACACAGTATGAATCACCCTATGTTTGAAAACGGTTCACACGTCATTTTATTACATGACTCTTATATACTTGGCTGACCGCAATGTTTCTAAACAGGCCATCCTATGGTATTTCGACTAATAAAGAGACAGTTATCACGAGTCTGTAGACCCGAAAAGTTCGGTTGTTTTTATTTCGCTAAGCATCTTGGTATAATTTGTTCTCCCACAGGGTTATTTTTGACAAACGCAGCAGAGCTCAGATCGCTCACTAATTCAATGTGAATAACCTTGATTGCTAGGCATATGAAAATTGCAATGTAACCCTTTGTTGTACGGTGTCCTCTACCCTTTAATATAAGGACTTGAACAGGGCCGGCATAATTGACTCCAGTATGTGTAAATGGCCTTGATGAAGTTACTCTTGAGGCTGGGAGAATTCCCATAAGTTCGGTTTTTCCTTGTGCTCTAAACCGATGACAGCGCACACAGTTGTGTATAATCTGCCGCACCACACGTTTTGCTTGAAGGATCCAGTATGATTTGCGCAACGTCGATAATGTTAATCGAATGCCTCCATGAAGGGTGCGTTAATGTACGATTTCAACCAATAATTTAGTAAATCTGTCATTGGGTGGTAGAATGAAAGGATGTTTCTCGATTTCCGATAAGTTTGCGTTTTCTAATCGACCACCTTCATCTAAGTATGGGTTAAGCGTTAAAAGTTTGCTTTTACAATTTTAACTTTTTCCTTCTTGGAGGTATTTGATTTCTTCTGGGAACGTCTTTTTTTTAACTGCTCGTATGATGTTTTTGCGTGCTGTGTTGAATTCATTTAGTTGTAACTCTAAGCTTCCCGGTCGTTTTGAGTTTGGAGGTTTACAGTTGTCACTTAATCTTTTGCAATAAGCGACTGCTTTTATTAAAGTATTATAACTGGAGAACGAATCAGAAACAACGGTACTTGGGACTACTTTCGCTACTCTTGCCTCTGTGACTTCAACTTCAGGTACGACTTGATTCGGCCAGCTATCTTCATTTTGAAGTAGCCACTCAGATCCATTCCACCATAACGGATGATGTTGAATCTGTTCTGGTGTAATACCTCTAGAAGCACAGTCAACTGGATTATCCAACGATCGGACGTGCCTCCATGAACTTGGGCTCGTTACTTCTTGGATCTCCGAAACCCTGTTAGCTACAAATAACTTCCATGTTGATGGGCACTTCTGTATCCAAGCTAATGTTATTGTGGAGTCTGTCCACGCAAATACCTTGCCTTCTTGCGAGTTGTACATCCGCATTGTTTCCAACAAGACTTTGGACAGGAAATGAGCTCCACAAAATTCTAGTCTAGGAAGCGGAACTCTTTTCTTATTAGGAGCCGCTTTAGTCTTCGCAGTCAGTAATGCTGTAGCATAGCTACCTCCGCGCATAGGCACCCGCGAATATACAACAGCTGAATAAGCCGCTTTAGACGCGTCACAAAATCCATGTAATTCTATTTTTTTGGATTGATCAACTCCCAGCCATCTCGGAATTCTGATGTTTTCCAATACCACAAGGTTATTCTTCAGCTTATTCCATTGATCTTCTAGTTCAGTTGTGAGTGGTTGATCCCAATCCAGATCAGTTTTCCAGATCTGTTGCATTAAGATTTTTGCACTAACAGTAACCGGGGCCAACCATCCGAGCGGGTTATACAGCTTTGCTATTTCTGATAATGTTGTTCTCTTCGTAAGAGTTTCAATTTCTTCTTTTGGTGGGCTTATATGGACTTTAAACTAAAAGGCATCACTTGAAGGACTGCAGTGGATACCCAGTTTTTGATGGTCTCTTCTTTGTCGATTTGTATGCTGCTGGCTGAGGCTCCGAGACTCCAGTAGAACGTTCTTAAGCAGCCGAATGTCATTGGTAGCCCATTGTTGTAGCATTGTTGTCAATTGCATTTGAGTTTCTTCGCATTCTTTTGAGGTATATCACAGACATCACATCACCAACATAGAAATCGTTTTTGACAATGTCTGCTGCAAGCGGATTCTCTGCTCATCTAGAGCCAGTTGTTGAAGTGTTTTAACTGCCAAATAAGCTGCAGCGGCCGTATCGTAGGTCACTGTTGTGAGCTTGTACTTCCTTATTGGTTGATTAATCGAACTTCGCCATAAAACACGCTGGTAGTCCTGGTCGTCTTCGTTCAGCTTTATTTGGCAGTACATTTTTTCTATGTCCGCAGTGTAGACATACTTATGTTTTCGCCAGCGCATTAAAATTGTTGTTATGTCCTCTTGAAGTTTTGGACCAACTAGCATTAATTCGTTTAAACTGACTCCTGTCGAAGCCTTTGCTGATCCGTCAAATACTACTCGCAGTTTGGTTGTAGTACTCTAAGGTTTCAAAACAGCATGTTGAGGTATGTAGTAACTGTTGTTCATTGATTTCGTGTTGGGAGGTGCTTTAATCATATGTCCCAGTTCCAGAAACTCTTCTATCACCTTCGTAAAGTCTGCTTTGAGTTGTTTGTCCTTACACAACCTTACTTCTAGCTGACGGAATCTTGCCAAAGCTCTGTGTTTGTATTGTCCCAGCTCCAGTGATTCCCTTTTTTTCTGGTTAAAAGGGATTTTAACTACATATCTGCCATCTATGTCTCTGCGGTGTGTTTTCTTGAAGATATCTTCACATTCCTTGTCACTTTGCGTTTTAAATGTTGGCTGAAGTAGCTCTTCCAGCTCCCAAAACCTTTGAAGTTGCTGATCAGCTGCTGTTTGTACCACGAATCCGTTTATTGTGCCAACTCTGTCCAGTTTTGGAGATGCTATCAGCATATTACTAGTATCTCTCCGTAAACCGTTGAGGATAATGTCATCATAAGCATCTGCCCCAATAATCATGTCGATTGATCCTGGAATGTTGAATGTAGGATCTGCCAATTCTATGTCGTCAAACTTATCCGTTGTAAGGTTGTGGGTTGAAGAGAATGGCAGCTGCCTTGTTAGTTTTGGTAATACAAGGGCTTCTAGATGAAGTTTGAATTAAGACGAGAAGCGTGGAGATATTGTCACGTGTACTTTGTGGAGGTAGGACATCTAGCGCTTGATATCTTCTCGAGAGGAACTCGAAAAGAATTTTTATTGACGGCACCTTGTTTGGTTGCTCTAAACCTTGTTCAAACAGGTTTCTGCTTTCTGGATCTAAGCTTTTAGTTAAAAGATGCACGATTATAGGGTCCCACGAAGACGTGTTGAAACCCATGTTCCTTATTGCTGACATCCCTTCCTTTGTTGCATCTAGAGTTGCCTTGAATGATGTTGATGTTGGCTGATTTCCTTGATGTCCATCTTTATCATCTTGTCCAGGCTTTATCATCTTGTCAATGTACATCGAGACAATTTTTCTTTCATTGTCATAACGCGCCTTCAATGTTTCCCATGCACAGAGATAATTAACACTTGATATTGTTAAATGTTGAATTAAATGCATTGGCTCGCCTTCCAAATGAGTTTTCAAGTACTCCATCTTTTCTGTAGCACTAAGTGATAACCTCTCGTGTATTATTGTAGGGAAAATGTCACAGAATGAGCGCTATTCAAGATAATTTCCCTTAAATGTTGGAATTTTGAGCATTAGTAGTTTTGCATTTGAACTGGACTCTGACAACATTTGTGGAATGAGATTCCTTCAGCGTACATGCCATTCTATGCAGACATTGGTTAATGTCTTTTTAAATATCGTTATACTTAGAGTCTTTTACGTATGGAGTTTGAATGTCAGACTCTGAAGCATTTGCCATGAAGTCCTCATGCACATCCGTTAGGTTTCTCATCTGCTCCATGATTATTTTTTGCTGATACTCGTTTATCTCTTTCGAGTACTCAGCAAATGTGCCCTCAAACTCTTCCATGTTTTGCAGAATTGCCTCAATCTTCAAATGCAGTTTTCTTAATCGCTGCATTTGAGCTGTACTCTGATCGGGCCTGAGGTTTGTGCAGGCGTCGTGACCCCAGTCTGTGGATTGAGTTTTTCCAGCAGAGTTTTTATCTCTACATACATTTCTTCCACCTTCCCCTACGTATTTCTCTGCATATAATTGGTGTCTAGTTTCACCAGTGGTCTGATCTTTTCATGGTTCCGTTTAACTCCGTCCAAATGGCCTCAACTTTTTTCAGTCGCTCTTCCTTATATTTCAGAGTTTTTCTGGATGGGCTGTCTTTCTTGAAATTGAAAATAGTTTTTTCCAAATCTTCAGCGAGTGCCTTTTGTTTGGCTACTATGGCGTATGTGTCGATTTCATCCGTCATCTTTCTTGGCTTTTTTTCTCTTTTTTGTTGTTTAATATATCATTTTTTATTTCACTACCAGTGTCTTAGCCCTGGCAACGCTAATAAGTAGTTTGTAGGTGTGTTAACGTTTTGTATTTACGCTTATTCACTACCAGTATTGTAGCTCTGGTAATGCTAGTAAGTAGTTTGTAGGTGTGTTAACGTTTTGTATTTACGCTTATTCACTACCAGTATTTTAGCTCTGGTAGCGCTAGTAAGTAGATTGTAGGTGTGTTAACGTTTTGCATTTACGTTTATTCACTACCAGTATTGTAGCTCTGGTGACGCTTGTAAGTAGTTTGTAGGTGTGTTAAGGTTTTGTATTTACGTTTATTCGCTACCAGTATTGCAGCTCTGGTAACGATAGTTATTCAAAAAAGGCGCGAGGGACCAGTGTTTAAGCAGCAATAAAGACTTATTGTAGTTCTTACCGCTGAAGGGGGAATTTAAATAAAATGACCGTATTACTGGGTGTCCAATGTGAACATAAAAACTTTATTCTATTCTAATGCCTTATAACGGGTGATTTTTTAGCTGGTTTGGTTTTGGCAACACTGGTTTTGACAGCTGACGTGTGTTTAGTACCTTGTGTCACTGTCAAACAGCTTCAGTTTGGTTTGCAATTTAACCATGGATCGTCTTACAAATGAACAACGCTTGCAAATTATTGAATTTTACTATCAAAATTCGTGCTCGGTTCGAAATGTTCATCGCGCGCTGCTTCCATTTTATGGTCGGCATTCTCGACCTTCTGAGCAGTCTATTCGGAAGATTGTGACCAAATTTCACACCAAATTTACTTTGTTGGACATTAAACCACCAACACGTTTACGTACTGTGCGTAGTGAAGAAAATATTGCGGCCGTATCAGATAGTGTGACAGAAGACCGCGAAATGTCGATTCGGCGCCGTTCCCAGCAGTTAGGCCTTTGTTACAGCACTACGTGGAAAATTTTGCGGAAGGATTTGGGCGTAAAGCCTTTAAAGATACAGCTGGTGCAAGAACTAAAGCCAGCCGACCTACCACAACGCCGAATTTTTGGTGAATGGGCTCTTGGAAAACTGGCCGAGGATCCGCTTTTTTATCGAAAAATTGTGTTCAGCGATGAGGCTCATTTTTGGTTGAATGGGTACGTAAATAAGCAAAATTGCCGCATTTGGAGAGAAGATCAGCCAGAAGCATTGCAACAGCTACCAATGCATCCCGAAAAAGCCACTGTTTGGCGCGGTTTATGGGCCGGCGGCATTATTGGGCCATATTTCTTCAAAGATGATGCGAATCGCAGCGTTACTGTCAATAGTGAACGCTACCGAGCGATGATAACAAACCTTTTTTTGCCCGAAATGGAAGTTCTTGACTTGCATGATATGTGGTTTCAACAAGACGGTGCCACATGCCACTCAGCACGCGAAACAATGGCGCAATTGCGAGGCGAGTTTGGTGAACAGTTAATTTCACGTTTCGGGCCGGTCAATTGGCCGCCTAGATCGTGCGATTTGACACCATTAGATTATTTTTTGTGGGGGTATGTCAAGGCTAATGTCTATAGGGACAAGCCCGCTTCAATTGACGCACTGGAAGCCAACATCCATGCATTCATTCGTGAGATACCGGCCGATATGTGTGAAAGAGTATGCCAAAGTTGGACTCAGCGGATGGGCTATTTGAGACGCAGCCGCGGTCAACGTTTGCATGAAATTATCTTTAAACATTAAATTGCAAGGTTCAAACTATCGATTCAAATAAATATTTCATTAATTTTTTCGAATTTTTTGTGTTTTTTTTTTTAAAGTTCTCAACCTCTTAAAAAATCACCCGTTATATACTAAAATAATGCTTACTATAAAAAAAATAAATAAAGAGAGTGGCGCAACAGCTCGAGGTGAACCAGGGCCAACTTCTCAACAATGTATGCTGGTGTTTACAATTATTGTAATTGAACGCATGGGAATAATAGAAATAACTTTGCGTTATGAAATAATTCTCATGCATTGCTGGGAACTGCGAATTGTTCGGCGTCATCAAATGTTGGACACAACACTAAGTCGTCATTTAGTATCTTCACGCCTAAGCTATCAACGGAGGAAATTCTTCATCATCCTATTGAGATATTCTTCTTCTGGCTCCGGATACTCCTGGATGTGGTAATTAACGCTCAAAAGCGAAGCGTAAAGTTCCTTATTAGTGTGAGCAACTGAGATTTCAAACTCTTTAGCACCCTTGTACGTTCCCGATATTTGCAAGGAAACCTTAGTAGCTTCTTCTTGGCTTTGTACATTCGTTGTCGACTTCAGAAGTAAGGTCACCTTCAGCACGTTTAGCCCTAACTGCTCAGCAGCTCCTTTTTCAACTCTGGTGCCACTAGAACCACCATCGAGAAACGCTAGCACTTGACTGCCTTCTTACATACAAAGGGATATCTCATTGCATGGGTAGTCAAACATTGACGGCAAAGTTTCAACTCCTTCATTTTTTCCCATCTTTATGAAGGATCCATTTGGTTGAAGACTTCTCAAGACTCAAGGTTTTCACACGCCTCATCAGTCATCACAAACTAAGCACGCTCGATTTCCTTTACTTTGGATATGATCATTAACCTTATTCGCTCGATGATTATACTTCTCATACCTAGTGACTTCTTACCTACTAACACCCATATCAGCGCCTGAAAAAACCTCGTTCACTTTTTTCGACTCAGACTGCAACCAGGTACCAAATGCTAAGACGCCCCTTACCCCTTTTTCTAATGAGTACGAAGCCCACTTAATTTTCATATCATTATTAGGTTTCTTAAGGAGTTCTTTGAGAAGAAGTGGGTTGTCATACTGCCCCTCAAGTCCTGAAGTCCTTGTTGTGACCACACATCTGCAGTACACACATGCCTATCAGAAAGACCCCAAATTAATCATAAATCATAACAAACCAAGCCTTTCCGCGAAACCCAATGACACAGCATATTTTTCCTCACTGACCTATCGAACGACCATCTGTCCAACCCAATGTGCATGCATTTTTTTGTGCATTCTTGTTTGGTGTAATACGATCACTTTACAAGACATGACAAGTGTATAAGGAATCAACTCACTTGTCTCGCACTTCACGTATAGCCCACAAAATCAGTTATGAGGAACGACAATAATTAAAAACCTCATATTGTGTAACTTGGTCGCGACAAGTGTAGGGCCGAACGATCGCACACGATGATTCAGCCAATGCACTTGTACATGGTGCGGATAGAGACAGCTAGCACTAAGAGGTGGCATATGCTGACCGTACACAAACAAATGATTGCGATAAACTATTATGCGTAACACATGGGTTGCACCGCACTTGAAGTGGGTGACATGATTTACGAACAATGGTCGTAGGCGTCCTAAAAACAGTTCATTGGTAAGCAAGGAGGAATATGCTGAGCGCAGGGATAAAATCAATTGCTTGGGTTACTATATAAAGGGATCGATGAGGAAGGAACAACCAAAGTAGAATATCAAAGCAAACTAAGAAGGTCGCAGCCACGCTAAAGACAGCGGGCCTGATTAGTCATAAAAAAATAAATAGATTAAACTATAATAAAGAACACTGGTCGCAGCCTAGCTTAAGACAGCGGGCCAGATATTTAAAACATAAAAATCGTTTTTTTACTCTCCCCGAAGCTGCTCTTCACCCTTCAGGGAAAGCACGGCAGCATACCGGGTCACGACATTGGTGGCAGCGGTGGGATTCCTACGTAAAAAGGTCCCAAAACTACCAAATACGAGTCTATTTTTGCACTCGAAGCGTACTGGGGCTATACACCAGCAGTAAAAAAAAAAAAAAAAATGTTATATAACAAAATAGTGAGCGTATCTGAAGCTTATACCGGAAAGTGGAAAACTAAAGTGAAAAATAAATACTCATAAAAGTAAGACCTGGCGAATTCCGAAAAGGACGCCGGAGGCAGAAATTGACCAGTGACAATAGACCAGGCCGTAATCTACAGTTTTAGGGCGCGAAGCCTGCCTGGCAGTGGAACGAACACCAGAAACAGCAGCAACACCAAAAACAGCAGCAGCAACACCAACAACAACACCACACATTGCAATAAATTAAGGTATTAAATTTAGATATAGATTACACCAAACACTCCTAAATCACTCCCGACATTTTATTTGCCTTATCGCGTCAATCCCGGTAATATAACAAAAAAAAGAGAGGAACTTTTCTTATTACAACCTTTTTGTTTCTGGCTAAAAATTTTAACGCATAAGAGACGACCCATCATAGAACTCTTTGAGTTACTACCTTTCCATTACAGCTTCGATATGGAGTTTAAAATACAAATTAACGATATTTTTAATATTGTCCCAGTTTTTAATGGTGACCAAACCGAACTGAACAAATTCGTATCGTGCGGTAGCACCCTTTTCGGGTCCGTTAAAACGGAGAACCACGCCACCTTCCTTAAAATTATAAAAACTCGATTACAAGGTCCCGCGATCGCTAGTTGGAGTGAATTGGTTCGGGAATTGGAAAACGCATTTAAAGAAACTCAATCACGCTCAGCAGTGTAAAATGAGCTTTTGGCCGCTAAACAGCTACCACGAGAAGTGGTCAAAGAATACGGTGACCGAGTAAGCAACTTACTCACTTCTCTCAACACAGCCACTTATTCAAGCACCTCCGATACTTCTGTGCGGAGCTACCTGGTAGCAGAAAATAGAAAGCTAGCCTTACAGATATTTGAGGATGGCCTAAGGAACGAGAACTTAAGGCTAATCATGCAAGCGCATGGCGAAAAAGACTTAAAACAGTCTATAATCTACGCTCGCGAACATGTTTCTCGCCTTGATCGTGCAGGTCACCAAGATAGGGGGGTATACTCCCCCCAACCCAAATCAATGTTTCAAACTTGCAACAAAGTTGGACATACATCTAATATGTGTTTCAGAAACCAACCAATAATAAGAAAGACTAGAACTACATGCCAAACTTGCAACAAAGTGAGGCCAAATCCCCGCAATATTAGAGTTCGATGCAAATAATAAACTGATTCATCTAGATCACTTGCTTGACGTTTCTCCATCGCCAATCAACTTGCAATATGATGGCATAGTTGGTAACGACTTCTTGAAAAGATATCAATGCCATATCGACTATGAAAGCGACGAACTAAAAATACAAATTGAGGATAAACACCTCTTCAATATACATCAACGAGCAGTTGTTACAGGTGGAAAAAATTCGATGAAAGAGTCGAACCATGCTAATCACGCAGAATCTTCAACACAAGCCGTGTGAATTAACCACCATGGTAGAAGACGCAACTGCAGCATAGGAAACCGAACCTGATTCTGATTGTCTTCGGGCCGGAATAGAGGACTCAATAAAAAGCGACATCGAACAAAATTTCTCCGGAAAAGCACTGTTCGATCAATTGAACCATCAAAAACTACCCAACCAAAATAAAGCAAAACAAGTGGGAAAGTGCAACAGTGGGTATGCAAAAGCTTCAATCCATCAACGACGGATTGCGAAATACCCGACCATACCAAAAAGAAAACAGCCACGCCTCAAAAAAGTGGGCGGGATGAAAAAATATAGCTGTTGAATGCTTTATACTAGGTGGTTGCATACATTTCGGCCTAAAACTCCGCCTTTTTAACTAAAAAAATCACTTTTTTTAACGCCACGCAATACAATATACACATAAAAGTTAGAAAATGCTAATATCTACGGCTTTTGTCATATAATTTTTTGTCAAATTTCATATATATTTATTGAAAAACAGTCATTTTAAGCTAAAATCCCTTAAAAAGTCGGCGTGGCAAATAAAAAAGCTAAAATTTTTTGGCTACCTTTAAGACAATTATAAGTTAATGTTACGTACCAAAAATGGATGCGCTGGCGCCATTGTAACATAGCTAAAATTTGTAAAATGTATTTTTTTAAATTAGAGATGGTCGCACATACAGGACTGTAGTGGGCGTGTCTGTGGGCGGATTTAGTTTATTTTCAAACCTGATCTGAAGGATAGGACTTCCAACCAATCCACAAAATTTCAGCTCTCTGCCTTAAAATTTAAGGCCTAAGAGTTGTTTACATACGGACAGACGGACGGACATGGCTTAATCAATTCTCCTGTCGGTCCCATTCATATCTCTAAAAGGTCTTAGGGGTCTACGGTGATTATTTCACTGCGTTACAAACTATACATCAAATTTAATATACCCTGGGTCGGGTATAAAAAAAAAGACTCAGCAAAAAATAAAACTGAGCAAAATTTAAAAATAACTAAAAATCCAGCAAAATGTAAGACTGAGGACGATAGAGCCTCAGCAGATTGTAAGACTGAGGAAAAACAAAATTTAAAAATATATAAAAACCCAGCAAAATGTAAGACTGAGGACAATAGAGCCTCAGCAGAGTGTAAGACTGAGAAAAAAAGAAACAAGGCTGAGGTCATAAACCCAGTAAAAATAAAATACGTAACACTAAAACCTAGATCACAGCAGGTAGTATAACTCCCTATTAAAAATAAAACGAAATGCCAAAACATACTTATAAAAAGAAAGAAATATACCCTGGAGTTAATTTAGGCGAAACAGTAGCCAACCCCGAAGAAGCACAAAGTTAAGATTTTAATGATGAATACGTTGGAAACCAAGCAAAAAATCCACGTAGATGACATCAACCTAGAATGGGACAAGTTAGACAACTTTGACTTAGTCTCAGCTAAATCGAGTGACGAAGTCAATAAAAAACTTAGCAAATTGGAATCACTTCTTGACTTGCAGCATTGCAACTCTGAAGAGAAGAAATACATCATGCAGATATGTCGAGAGTACAATGACTTGTTCTACCTAGAAGGCGACCATCTTACCCACACAGACGCCATGACACACAAAATCTTTACAGAAGAGGGCAAGCCTCTTTTTTTTACCAGGCCTTATCGACTGCCAGAAACTCAAAAGGAAGAAATCCATAAACAAGTGAAAGAAATGTTACAAGATGGTATTATTCAGCCAAGCGCCAGTCCTTGGAATTCACCTGGTTCCAAAGAAACTAGATCGAGAAGAAAAACAAAATTTAAAAATATATAAAAACCCAGCAAAATGTAAGACTGAGAAGAGTGTAAGACTGAGAAAAAAAGAAACAAGGCTAAGGTCATAAACCCAGTAAAAATAAAATACGTAACACTAAAACCTAGATCACAGCAGGTAGTATAACTCCCTATTAAAAATAAAACGAAATGCCAAAACATACTTATAAAAAAGAAAGAAATATACCCTGGAGTTTATTTAGGCGAAACAGTAGCCAACCCCGAAAAAGCACAAAGTTAAGGTTTTAATGATGAATAAGTTAGAAACCAATCAAAAAATCCACGTAGATGACATCAACCTAGAATGGGACAAGTAAGACAACTTTGACTTAGTCCAGCTAAATCGAGTGACGAAGTCGATAAAAAACTAAGCAAATTGGAATCACTTCTTGACTTGCAGCATTGCAACTCTGAAGAGAAGAAATACATCATGCAGATATGTCGAGAGTACAATGACTTGTTCTACCTAGAAGGCGACCATCTTACCCACACAGACGCCATGACACACAAAATCCTTACAGAAGAGGGCAAGCCTCCTCTTTTTACCAGGCCTTATCGACTGCCAGAAACTCAAAAGGAAGAAATCCATAAACAAGTGAAAGAAATGTTACTAGATGGTATTATTCAGCCAAGCGCCAGTCCTTGGAATTCACCACTACTTCTGGTTCCAAAGAAACTAGATCGAGAAGGTAATAAAGGATGGAGAGTAGTTGTTGACTTCCGTAAATTATATAACCTTACCATTGGTGATGCTAACCCTCTTCCCAACATCACTGACATTTTAGATCAACTGGGTAAAGCAAAATATTTCAGTACCCTTGATCTAGCCAAAGGTTTTCATCAAAACCTTATGGATATAGATTCTAGACGTAAGACTGCTTTCAGCACACCTTACGGGCACTACGAATATACACGCATGCCATTTGGTCTTAAATATGCGCCAGCTACTTTTCAGCGTCTCATGAACACCGTTCTCATGGGTTTGCAAGGCTTTGACTGTTTCGTATATGTCGATGATATCGTACTTTACGGATATAATCTGGATGAACACAATAAAAAATTAATAAGAATTTTGAACAGATTGCGAGAACAAAATCTCAAACTACAACCAGACAAATGTAATTTGCTCAAAAAAGAACTGATGTACCTGGGTCATATTATTACTGAGCATGGACTCAAACCTGACCCTGAAAAAATCAAAGCAGTTAAAACTTACCCATTACCGAAAAATGAAAAAGGAATCAAATCATTCTTAGGTTTTGTCGGCTATTACAGGCGTTTTATTGAAAATTTTTCATCCATAGCCAAACCATTCATAAAACTCTTAAAAAAATATGTCACCTTTAAATGGGATGCTTTCTGTGATGAGGCGTTTCATAAACTCAAAAACAAACTGATATTACCTCCGCTATTGGCATACCCAAATTTATAAGAAAAATTCATAGTCACAACTGACGCTAGTGATATCGGTTTAGGTGCAGTCTTGTCCCAGGGTAAAATTGGACTGGACAAGCCTATATTTTTTGCCAGTCGCACATTAAACGATGCTAAAACAAAAAGATACAGTACTACAGAAAAAGAACTGCTAGCCATAATTTTCGCAGTAATACAATTCCGACCATATATATATAGAGAAAATTTATAATATGCACTGACCATAAACCACTCCAATGGATCATGAACCTAAAAGATCCAACATCTAGACTTGGTCGCTTGAGAATTATGTTGGAGGAATATGAATACGAAATTCAATACAAAGCCGGAATATACAACTCCAATGCCGACGCATTAAGCCGTATTCCAAAGCTAGAAGCTGCAACTGAGATCTTTAGCGGACAGCAAGTACTAATGACCACACGTGGACAACGAGAAAAGCTTATTGAACCTTTACAGAAATCAGAAAATTAACCCAATGATATTCAAGTACTATCAAGCTTTACACTCTAGGAAGAGGAGGGACCAATTCTAAATAACAAAAGGGTTCAGTTTAAACGTTGCCACTCACGGAATCGAGAGATGAGGAAATCCTCAAAGAAAAATTTCCTGATTTCACTAAACCCCAGGCAGGACAGATAATAACACTTTCCACGAATGAAAACCAAACGATTTGTGCAGTAACCTTACATATTCCCTTTAGAAGCAAAAACGACGAAACAATCTGCAAACTTAGCTTAAACGAAGCAAGAGAAATCTTATCAGAAAGAGGCAGTACAATAAAGATAGCAAAATAAAAACTTTTAACTTAGGGGACAAAGTGCTATTAACGAAACATGTAAGAAAAAATAAGTTTGCTGCTCTGTGGGAAGGACCTTACGTCATCATCAAAATAATTTTCAACGAAAACACAATGATCCAAGTAGGAAAGAAACAGAAAATAGTACACAATAATGACATTAAAATTTTAATGACTGAAAACATGCGAGATTCTCTAAAGCAAGACCATACTCTCTTTTACACGCAGAATGGAGACCACAAATTACGAACCATCATCCACATGGAAGCTGGTTAATGTAGTGTCTCAGAGGGTACTACCGTTAAAGACCGGAAAAACTACGATAAGTAGCTCATACTCGCCGAGTAACTTGACCATTCCTAGCCCATTAAGGGCATGTTCCCTGCACAAAGTTATGGTGGTTGGCTATTAAATTGAGTGATAAATTCCACTGTTTTAAAGATAATTTATTCTAATAAAAAGCATTATTTTGGCATTGAACGTGGCCAGATATGCTCATTGTTAAAAATTAATTTAAGTAAATATAAAAGTTTTTAGCGTAGGAAAAACAATGTTTTTTTAGTATTATTTGGGCACAGCCCAAATCCTACCGCGTGGCAGTACTTAGAACTCACTTTTTTATTTTTTTTTATTCTATTTATTGAATTTTCATATGTTTTTTCTCGGAGCTGTTGTGGCAGAAAATTGATTTTTTGTTTTGACTATTGTAAATTGAGGTGCAAGAATTAGACGTTTTTTGGAATTTTACCATGCATTTGCAAGCGCTGCTTTCAAAATGACAAAACCGAATTTAATAAAATATTTATTTTTAAGTAGCTTAAGGTAGATGGCTTTTAGTGGTATACTGGATATTTTTTTGCAAATTTTTTTCTTGATATATAAGGCTTTAAAACGAAAAATACCTCTTTTTTTTTAAATCCGACCACGGGGCAGGCTCAGTTTTAAAAATTGATTTTTAGTTATTCTTAAAGCCAATACTCCGTTCATTTTTACAATTTGTGGTTAAAGCAAAAATTTAATTCTTTTTTGTAAATGTGCTTAGAATTGCAATTTTCGGTGACAACTTTTTAATTCGATTATTGAAGTAGCTAAAATACTTAGCAATCAATTTTTATTTTTGTATTTTTTTTTGTCATATTTTCCAATTGTGTATTTAAACTCAAAGTTTTAGCTGTCGTATAAACTTTACTATGTCATTTTTAAAAAGTGTCTTTTTCGCATTTTTTGCAAATAAAATTCGTTGTAAACGCACACAATCGAATATGAAGTTCCCGCAAAAGCCGTGGCGCTGGCAAATGCCCTTTTCTCGTTCTCTTCGTTTGAAAAAGAAATGTGGCTTGGATCTTTATTTATCTTTTTTTTGTTGCTTGCTTCGTTGTATGTATCTACCTACCTATACCTCCTTTTTGGAGATTTCATTTTTTTTTTTGCAAGCTGAATTTGAAGAAGAATTTTTTATTTGTGTAATGTGTTTCATGTCAATATTCATAATTCGATGACTCGGGAAAGTAAATGCGAAAGGTGGTTAACTATACATATGTTATTTTTAAAGACGTAGGTATGTAGGTAAGGTGCGTAGGTCCTATTGCGTAAGTCGATTGGATGAGTAATTGACTCGGTTGATACATAATCAAATCTATCAAGCACGTAAGTAAGATGGGGGTATGGCTATCCTTATGTAAGGAAGAGGTACGCATCTGTTGTTTATAGTGGTCCGTCCAAAAATGGTAAAAGGACTTCTTATGGTATCATAAGGAAGATTAAATTTTTTTCAAAAATTGCCGTGGTTCTTTTTATACTCTTTGGATGATAATTCTTTATGAATAATCGCCGCAACCGAAAAATGAGTAATCGCACAAAATGCAAAACACTATTGCCAGAATCGGATTTTGGGCGATTATTCAATTTTGGATTTAAGGGGATTATAACTCGGAGAATTAGTTACTTCAAATTTTCACTAAAGCCCAACATTTTTGGGTGATTATTCATTTTTTGGTTTTGGGCAGTTATAACTTGGCCGATTGTTTGCACAGGCACACAGATCTTATGCATAGGCATACCTTAAATATTTATGTTATATATGCACTCGATAGAAGCGAAATAAATGAGTTATGGGGATGCGTTTGAAAAAATTCCGAAATTTTCCCCTCGCTAGCATCGCGTAACGTACTAAGGAGAGTAGAGGTGCTTCGTGCTTGCCGACGAACTTGCGACCAGCGAACTGGCGACCAAATGACTTTACCCCAAAATACTATTTAAAAATCGAAATAGCAGCATGGAAATCTTTTAAAGATTAAATAATCTATAACTTGACACTACAATATAATCAATTAACACAAAGCTCGCAAGATTATTCGCAGTTCGCAGATTTCAAAACGAATTCGCAGCGAATTGTAAATATTTTCACACAGCTTTTGAAAATGATGGATTTGAAGATGTCAAATAGTAGAATTGACGATTCTTGTTAGGTTTTTATTTGACAAATTTCATTTTTAAGCAATTCTTTATAGAAATGTCCAATCAAGTGCCAATTTGCAGGGCGCAAATTCGCCGGCTGTGAAAGTACCTTACCAGTGGAGCAAATATTTAATGTATCTAGGTAAGTAACATAAACCTGTAGACAAAAATGTATCTCGCAGTGTTAACGATCCTTTGCAACATACTTTATAAATTTATATATTATGTAATTTTAATATAGAGTTATCGCTCTTGTACAACACACTGTTCTTTCACTGTACTTTCAAAAGATGTATATACTATATAAGTAGAACACTGGTCATGATCGCATGAACGATCCGCAAGTTAATACGAACTTGTATTATAGTTATATGTTAACAAGTAAGTAAATGCAAGAGTTCGTCTGTGACAAACTTCTATATACCCGACCCTATATACCGTGTAACATCAAACCTTAAAATTTTTTGTCCCGAATTCATAAATTATTTGTGTAGACCACACCCCAAAAATTAAGCCTGGACTAAAAATTAAAATCAATTAATTATTATTTCGTTAAATTAAGGCCTAAAAGTTGTTAACATACGGACGGACGGACGGACATGGCTTAATCAATTCTCCTGTCGGTCCCATTCATATCTCTAAAAGGTCTTAGGGGTCTACGGTGATTATTTCACTGCGTTACAAACTATACATCAAACTTAATATACCCTGGTTCGGGTATAAAAAAAAAGACTCAGCAAAAAATAAGACTGAGCAAAATTTAAAAATAACGAAAAATCCAGCAAAATGTAAGACTGAGGACGATAGAGCCTCAGCAGATTGTAAGACTGAGAAAAAAAGAAACAAGGCTGAGGTCATAAACCCAGTAAAAATAAAATACGTAACACTAAAACCTAGATCACAGCAGGTAGTATAACTCCCTATTAAAAATAAAACGAAATGCCAAAACATAGTTATAAAAAAGAAAGAAATATATATAAAAAAATAATGTGCTGCTGATTTTGGTAAATTATGAGTTCTCTTAATTTCGTTCCGTTTTCTTTTCCTAATGCATGTTAATACCCAGTCCTCTCTCTTAATTGTGCTCAAATATTTTGTCTGCATCAGAACATTCGCAGTATGAGAAAAAATTTCTTGATTTTTCTGAGTCAACTTGAATCATTTGAAAATTTGCCTGTTATTATTGTCCTAAGTGAAATCTGGATTTTTAAAAATGAGCTAGACTCTTACGATATACCGGGTTATACTCCTTTTGGTAACTTCAATGATAATTATGCAGCTGGTGGTGTAATTGCTTTTGTTAAGGATGGTTGTGTACGCAATTGCTCTGAGCTTAATTTGCATAGCGCTGATGTAGTAAAGCTTTCGTTAGATTTTCAGAATGAGGCTTATACAATGTTGTGTGTATACAGATTGCATGAATTTAGTAAAGGTGATTTTATTGAAGAATTCACTAACGCGCTTTGCGACAGTAAAGACAGAAACTTGATTGTCGCAGGTGATTTTAACATAGACATATTAAATGAATCTGACAGGGACACAGAAAAATATCTGTTTCTCATGGCTTCAAATGGGCTTAAAAGCTACATAAACGAGCATACCCGAGTAACCAATTCAACAAAGACCTGCATTGACCACATTTTTGTGCGTCTTCGTAAAAACAATAAAAATTTATTTTATGGTGTAGTGAACGATTACAAACTTACAGATCATTCTATGGTCGCGCTGTGCATGAGGAACAGTTCAGTAATGAAAAGCCCTATCACTAAGATTAGGAAAATCCATAGAATTGACTACAATTTGTTAAACGAACGTTTAAAGTATGAATTCTGGACACCAATCTTTTTAGAAAGTAATCCGTCATCTGCTTTTGATATTTTTCTTCAAATATTACAAAAACATGTTCAAGACTGTGCATCTGTCCTACCCGTTAGTTGCAAAAATAACTTTTTGAAGCCTTGGATGACCCATAGTCTTTTGAATTTGGTGAAAAGGAAAAATAAAATTGCAGCTAAGTGCAGAAAACACCCACTAAACCCTAAACTTAAGAATTATTATAATAAGCTCTGTAAACTGGTCCGAAAAAAAAATGAGGAAACGCGCAATAAGTTTTACCTTGATTCATTCCAACGTGCCAAGGGTAATATTAAAAAGGAATGGAACATAGTGAACGAGATTCTTGGCAAAAATAAACAAAAAAATAATATTGATAGTCTGGAAACTGGTGGTGTTTTATTAACAGATCCGAAAAGTATCTCAACTAGATTTAATTCTTACTTCTCTGAAATTTCGGAAAAATTAAATCCATCTTTAGGTCATCATTCAAGTTGCAGTTGCTCCGAATTTTCGGATAGATCTCATGGCAGAATGCAATGTAATAGCTTTGTTTTTCAACCTTTTACTTCTTTCAAAATCTATAAGGAAATAATGACTTTAGAAAACAAAAAATCTTGCACTAGTGATGGTATATCGAGCTCGTTATCAAAAAGAATTGGTTTGAATATTGTTGACGTTTTATGCTACCTATTTAACTTAAGTGTTCAGTGCGGTTGCTTTCCCACTCATCTCAAATCTGCTGAAATTATTCCACTTTTTAAAAAGGGCAATAAAAAGGATATTGGAAACTACAGACCTATTTCTTTGCTACCTACATTCTCTAAAATCTTCGAGAAACTGATTAAAGCACGCATCGTTGGTTTCTTAGATAAAAACAACTTTTTTAACGGAAATCAGTTCGGATTCAGAAGGGGTATGTCAACGGAGGACGCTATTCTTTGTGTTTGTTCTCAGTTATATGAGAGCATGAACTGTAACAATTCCACAATGGCGCTCTTTCTGGACATGACCAAAGCATTTGATATGGTCGATCATGACTTACTCCTTAAGAAGTTATATCGAGCTGGCTTCCGGGGAATATTTTACAAGTGGCTCACTTCATACTTAAAGTGTCGGAAGCAAAGAGTCTCCGTAAATGGAATTTTTAGTGAATTCAGTTTCTTAAAAAATGGAGTACCACAAGGTTCAGTTCTTGGCCCTCTACTGTTTTTAGTTTATATTAACTCTTTATTCGAACTAAACCTGAATGGATCCTCCACGGCCTTTGCGGACGACGTAGCCCTCACTTATCAATGCAAGACAATTTTTGAATGTGTTCTGAAGATTTTGGAAGATCTGGAAACACTAAGGTTTTGGTTTGCTGAACATAAGCTAATTGTTAGCGAAAAAACAAAGATCATGTCTTTCAAAATATCGGCAAATATTTTGCAGGATTTCGATATCTATTTTCATGCCCATGATTGCGAAAAGTTTTGCTTGCCTATACATAGTTGTGGAAAATGTAATTTTGTTTGTAACAACCAGTGCTCAGCAAATTGCTTTAAAATTGAGTCGGTACAGAATTTTAAATACCTCGGTGTGACAATCGATAATAATCTAAATTGGAAAGAACAGATTCGCACAATTAAATCTCATTTGCTCCTGACGACACGAAAAATGTATCTTATTAAACCATTCTGCTCCAAACAAGTTCTAAAGTCAGTATACTATGGTCTTTCTCACTCTAAATTGCAATATGGCATAACCAGTTGGGGCGGTTCGTATTTTACGTCAGTTGAATCATTATTAATTGCTCAAAAGCACATAATAAGGATTATTACTAATCGTAGTCGTCTTACCCCTAGCTGGCCACTTTTTAGAGAATTGCGCATCTTACCCATAAGACACCTTTACATTTTCAAAGTGCTAAGGGAATTTTTCAAGCGTAGTAGCAACATGCCTTGCAGAAATTCTCAACTCTACAATCTACGTGTAAACAACATGCATCTTGCCATCGTTCCTTTTGCCAACACAACTCACTTTTCAAACTTCTACACCATTACAGCCCCTAAAATGTTTAACAAGCTTCCATCTTTCATCAGGACAATTGATAACTCTCCATCTTTTCTTAATAGAGTCAAGCACTGGTTATTTTCATTCGAATTCGAATATAATACAATAGAATCAATGTTGAGGTGTATGACTTGATCACCAGCACAAGCTAAGTCTGTTATTTTATTGTTTTGTCAGTTTTTTTTTATACTTCTAATTAATTTTTAATATTATCTTAGCCTTTTGAATTACTTTTTTGTTCTCTCTCCTAAATACTTTTTTGAAGATATTATGTACACAAATTAATTTTTGATTTTATTAACATTAGCATCGAATGTCACCCCACATCAGATGTTAAAATTTTTATTTGAATTGAAATCTAGAATTCAGATGTCATTCCACACTAACTCTCAGAGTTACGGAATTAACATTATTATTTGCTTCCGCTCTATTTTTAATATAAAACAATTGTTAATTAGTTTTTAAATTGCTTGGAATTAAATAAAATAAATTGAATTGAAAATTGAATACCCTGGAGTTTATTTAGGCGAAACAGTAGCCAACCCCGAAAAAGCACAAAGTTAAGGTTTTAATGATAAATACGTTGGAAACCAAGCAAAAAATCCACGTAGATGACATCAACCTAGAATGGGACAAGTTAGACAACTTTGACTTAGTCTCAGCTAAATCGAGTGACGAAGTCCATAAAAAAGTTAGCAAATTGGAATCACTTCTTGACTTGCAGCATTGCAACTCTGAAGAGAAGAAATACATCATGCAGATATGTCGAGAGTACAATGACTTGTTCTTCCTAGAAGGCGATCATCTTACCCACACAGACGCCATGACACACAAAATCCTTACAGAAGAGGGCAAGCCTCCTCTTTTTACCGGGCCTTATCGACTGCCAGAAACTCAAAAGGAAGAAATCCATAAGCAAGTGAAAGAAATGTTACAAGATGGTATTATTCAGCCAAGCGCCAGTCCTTGGAATTCACCACTACTTCTGGTTCCAAAGAAACTAGATCGAGAAAAAAAACAAAATTTAAAAATATATAAAAACCCAGCAAAATGTAAGACTGAGAACAATAGAGCCTCAGCAGAGTGTAAGCCTGAAAAAAAAGAAACAAGGCTGAGGTCATAAACCCAGTAAAAATAAAATACGTAACACTAAAACCTAGATCACAGCAGGTAGTATAACTCCCTATTAAAAATAAAACGAAATGCCAAAACATACTTATAAAAAAGAAAGAAATATACCCTGGAGTTTATTTAGGCGAAACAGTAGCCAACCCCGAAAAAGCACAAAGTTAAGGTTTTAATGATGAATACGTTGGAAACCAAGCAAAAAATCCACGTAGATGACATCAACCTAGAATGGGACAAGTTAGACAACTTTGACTTAGTCTCAGCTAAATCGAGTGACGAAGTCAATAAAAAACTTAGCAAATTGGAATCACTTCTTGACTTGCAGCATTGCAACTCTGAAGAGAAGAAATACATCATGCAGATATGTCGAGAGTACAATGACTTGTTCTACCTAGAAGGCGACCATCTTACCCACACAGACGCCATGACACACAAAATCCTTACAGAAGAGGGCAAGCCTCCTCTTTTTACCAGGCCTTATCGACTGCCAGAAACTCAAAAGGAAGAAATCCATAAACAAGTGAAAGAAATGTTACAAGATGGTATTATTCAGCCAAGCGCCAGTCCTTGGAATTCACCACTACTTCTGGTTCCAAAGAAACTAGATCGAGAAGGTAATAAAGGATGGAGAGTAGTTGTTGACTTCCGTAAATTATATAACCTTACCATTGGTGATGCTTACCCTCTACCCAACATCACTGACATTTTAGATAAACTGGGTAAAGCAAAATATTTCAGTACCCTTGATCTAGCCAAAGGTTTTCATCGAAACCTTATGGATAAAGATTCTAGACGTAAGACTGCTTTCAGCACACCTTATGGGCACTACGAATATACACGCATGCCATTTGGTCTTAAATATGCGCCAGCTACTTTTCAGCGTCTCATGAACACCGTTCTCATGGGTTTGCAAGGCTTTGACTGTTTCGTATATGTCGATGATATCGTCCTTTACGGATATAATCTGGATGAACACAATAAAAAATTAATAAGAATTTTTAACAGATTGCGAGAACAAAATCTCAAACTACAACCAGACAAATGTAATTTGCTCAGAAAAGAACTGATGTACCTGGGTCATATTATTACTGAGCATGGACTCAAACCTGACCCTGAAAAAATCAAAGCAGTTAAAACTTACCCAGTACCGAAAAATGAAAAAGGAATCAAATCATTCTTAGGTTTTGTCGGCTATTACAGGCGTTTTATTGAAAATTTTTCATCCATAGCCAAACCATCACAAAACTCTTAAAAAAATATGTCACCTTTAAATGGGATGCTTTCTGTGATGAGGCGTTTCATAAACTCAAAAATAAACTGATATTACCTCCGCTATTGGCATACCCAAATTTTAAAGAAAATTCATAGTCACAACTATATACCCCTGCAAGGTCGGGGTTAGAATAGCCTTGAGGTAAGGTATGCCTGTCGTAAGAGCCGACTAAAATCCACCGGAAGAAATATTCTTTAATGTTTCAACGGATGCTGTCGATGCTGCTCCATTTGGGGCAACTTTTGGCAGTAAGGTTTTAACTTATAGATGAATCTGAAGGTTAAATTAAAATCCAGAAGCGTCTGTCACACATTGTGCGTCTCACTGGTCGGCGTCTGTCTCCAAAGGGGCGGCTGTATTTAAAAATGAAAATAGAAGTGACTTACCTATTTCTCATAAAAACGACAAGTTAAAAAAAAAAATGGCAATGAATAAAACGAAAGATTTGATTACCCCAAGTGGCAGCCCAGCTGTGCTGGAAAATCCACTCTCTTCGGAGGCAGGCTCTACCTTTTATTGCTTATATATCCTTTTGAGAAAAGGACAAAACTAAATCGATCACCACCACCTAGATCGAACATATCCGGAAAAAGCAGTTCACCGGTAAACCAGGACTTTGTGAATTATAAGAGCTTAGAAAAATAGAATAATGAACTCTAAGCTTTCAGAAATGAGCTAAGCTTACTGAAATGGAGCGACTCTTCCAAGATCTAAAAATGGAAGTTGACTCTCTGCGAAAAGAAAACGAGGATATTAAAAATACCTGTTTAACGAAAGACTGTGAGGTAACGAAAGAGTGTGTAACACCAAACCGACCAGCAGTCGAATACTTCACGGACGAGGACGAACTTGCACTTGAGACCGATTCAGTCTTAAGGAAAAGGTCTAGCAAGAAGCGAAAGGCGAATTCCTCTCCCGAAGTAATACAAAAAGAAGATAAGCCCTCTGGCTCAAACAAGGCTAAACCAAAACCTCCCGCAATAAACATCGTCGGGATAGCAGACTTTGGGAGATTGCGCAACCTTCTTGCAAACACGGTGAGAACAGAAAACTATAAGCTTACCTCGCACCGAAATAACGTGTGGAAAGTAAATGTTGACAACGCCGATTCCTATCGCGCACTGTCTCTTAGACTGAATGCAGAGAGAATCGAGTGGTATACTTATCAAAATAAGTACGAAAAACCACTGCGAGTCATTGTAAGGGGGCTCCACCCATCATGCACAAAAGAAGACGTTGTAAAAGACGTAAAAAATAAAGGCCTTAAAATTATTGATGCCGTCAATATCATTAAAAAGGAAAAGCAACGCACGGAAGGAGAAAGAGACACTGTGATCAGACGCGGCCTTCCAATTTTTATGCTCTCCTTTGAAAGGACTGAGAGCATAAACGATATTTATGAAATAAAAATGATACTTAACATCAGGGTTAAAATCGAACCCATGCGAAAGGGCAATAGACTGATACCACAGTGTAAGCGATGCCAAGAATTCAGGCACACAAGTGCCTAAAAAGAACCACGTTGCGTGAAATGTGCCGGAATACACCTGTCAACAAAGTGCAAAGTTGACATAAAGGCTCCAGCAGTTTGCGCCAATTGCCACGGAAACCACCCCGCAAACTATCGAGGATACGAAGTAGCCATAGAGCTGCAAAAGGGACGAGAACCTCTTAAGGAAAATACTAGAGGTCAGAATCAAAGCCTAGGACGCCCAAAACCTGCTGAAACTCCTAAGCCAAAGACTCCAAAGACGCCAAAGCCGATCAAAAGTGGAAGATTGGCAAAGGAGGCGTCGACAAAAGGCGTAAAAGCTCCACAAAAGAGCGGCACCAGTTCAAGTGCAGCGGAGAAACCACAACTGGTCGGACCAAAATCATACGCACAGGTTGCGGCAAACAAAAACAAGGCAAGATCGCCCACAACAGATGCAGTGTCTCAGATCCTCGCTGTAATCTTGGAGAAACTTGAGGATCAGACTAAAATCAACAAAGTTATATTTGACAAACTGAGCAAGCTCGAGTTTAAGCCTCGAAAAAATTACAAGAGAACATGAATATGAAACAGTTATTTAAAATACTAACATGGAATGCAAATGGCCTTCTGAATAAAATAGACGAACTAGAAGTATTTCTACGAAAAAACAATATTGATATTTGCATGATTACGGAAACTCACCTTAAAAACGGGTCTACACCCAAACTTAAAGGTTACAATGACTATCACGCACATCACCCTTCGCAAAATTCGAGAGGAGGATCCTCCCTCTACATTAAAAACTGCATAAAGCACTTCAAGAACACAGAAGTTGAGCTAGACTCTATGCAGATCAGTTCAGTTTCTGTAAAAATTGACTGCTTAGATTATGACATTGCATTTTGTTATTTCCCGCCAGGATATAGACTGGTGGAAGACGATCTTGATCGTATGTATGACTTCATTGGGTCCAATTTTATCATTGGGGGTGACTTTAACGCGAAGCATACTTTTTGGGGCTCACGATGCAATTCAACAAGAGGCAGATTACTGTACAAAAATAGTATGAAGCGTGGGGTGGACTTTTTCTCCACGGGTAAGCCAACATATTGGCCAACCGATAGGAATAAAAAGCCTGACCTTGTCGATTTTTTCATCGCTAAAGGGTACCCCAAATACCTTACGCGAATTGAAGAGTGTTACGATCTTTGCTCAGACCACTCAGGAGTTATCTTGAAGATGGGTGGAAGACTGGCGAAAATAGAAAGAGCTTCTGGATAAGCTAGCAAAAACATGAACTGGGACGCTTTCAGAAAGGACTGTAAGGAGGGTGTTGGCTTGAATGTACCATTGAAAACTGCTTTCGAGTTAGAAACCGCAGTTGACAAATTCATTGAAGCAATTCAGAGCGCGGCTTGGAACAACAATTCGTCCCAAAAGAACGCAGTTAGCACCGACGGGCATGTACGTAAAACATATCCGCTCGAAATCGAAGAATTGATTCGTGAGAAGAGAAGAGCGCGTAGGAGATGGCAAGGCACGAGGGCCCCCCCCCAGACAAAACCCTATTGAACCACCTCTCTAACAAGCTGAAAGGAATGTTGCAAGATCTTAAAAATCGTGAGACCACTGAATACCTTGAAGGCTTGTCGGCGGATAGGAGCTCAAACTACTCGCTGTGGAAAGCAGTTAAGTCTATCAAGAAACCTATAATCCACTCGGCACTAATAAAAAAAGCTAACGGCGAATGGGCAAGAGAAGACAAAGAGAAAGCGAATTTGTTTGCTGAACATTTAGAAGAAACATTCAAGCCTTTCGACGGTCCGCCATTGGCTGACGTTCTAAACAACAACGGGGAACCTGATAGCTTTAGAATGAAAAAAGTTTCGTTAGCTGAACTCCGACAGACAATTAGCAAACTTAAAAATAATAAGGCCCCGGGTTACGACCTGATCACTATCGAAATACTAAAAGAGCTACCAAAAAAGGCATAAGTCAAGCTACTTTATATGAAAAACGCTTCTCCTAGACTTCTATACGTACCAAGACAATGGAAAGTTGCTGAAGTCATTATGGTTCCAAAACCGGGGAAATGCGCAAATGATAAAAAATCTTATAGGCCCATATCGCTTCTGCCGATAATATCGAAAGTATTCGAGAAACTTCTGCTGAAGCGATTACAACCAATAATTGCAGAAAGACGCTTGATACCGGATCATCAATTCGGTTTCAGACCTAACCATTCCACAATAGATCAAGTCTACAGAATAACGCATGAAATTGAAAAAGCCTTAGAAGCGAAAAAAATATGTTCAAATGCTTTCCTCGACGTATCGCAAGCCTTCGACAAGGTACGGCACGAAGGCTTGAAATATAAGCTACGGCAAAACTTGCCGGAAGACATGTTTTAAATATTGGAAAATTATCTTGAAAGCAGACTCTTTCGTGTTAGGTGTAGTAGCGAATACTCAAGTTTCAAGCAAATTCGGGCTGGCGTACCCCAGGGAAGCGTCCTCGGTCCGACCCTGTTCGGGAGAAATTTTATAATATGCACTGACCATAAACCACTCCAATGGATCATGAACCTAAAAGATCCAACATCTAGACTTGGTCGCTGGAGAATTATGTTGGAGGAATATGAATACGAAATTCAATACAAAGCCGGAATATACAACTCCAATGCCGACGCATTAAGCCGTATTCCAAAGCCAGAAGCTGCAACTGAGATCTTTAGCGGACAGCAAGTACTAATGACCACACGTGGACAACGAGAAAAGCTTACTGAACCTTTACAGAAATCAGAAAATGAACCCAATGATATTCAAGCACTATCAAGCTTTACACTCCAGGAAGAGGAGGGACCAATTCTAAATAACAAAAGGGTTCAGTTTAAAATGATGACGTTGCCACTCATGGAATCGAGAGATGAGGAAATCCTCAAAGAAAAATTTCCTGATTTCACTAAACCCCAGGCAGGACAGATAATAATACTTTCCACGAATGATAACCAAACGATTTGTGCAGTAACCTTACATATTCCCTTTAGAAGCAAAAACGACAAAACAATCTCCAAACGTAGCTTAAACGAAGCAAGAGAAATCTTATCAGAAAGAGGCAGTACGATAAAGAAAGCAAAATAAAAACTTTTAACTTAGGGGACAAAGTACTGTTAACGAAACATGTAAGAAAAAATAAGTTTGCTGCTCTGTGGGAAGGACCTTACCATGAAGGACCTTGGACCAATGATCCAAGTAGGAAAGAAACAGAAAATAGTACACAATAATGATATTAATTAAACAAAAAAAAAAAAATTCATGACTGAAAACATGCGAGATTTTCTAAAGCAAGACCATACTCTCTTTTACTCGCAGAATGGAGACCACAAATTACGAACCATTATCCACATGGAAGCTGGTTAATGTAGTGTCTCAGAGGGTACTACCGTTAAAGACCAGAAAAACTACGATAAGTAGCTCATACTCGCCGAGTAACTTGACCATTCCTAGCCCATTAAGGGCATGTTCCCTGCACAAAGTTATGGTGGTTGGCTATTAAATTGAGTGATAAATTCCACTGTTTTAAAGATAATTTATTCTAATAAAAAGCATTATTTTGGCATTGAACGTGGCCAGATATGCTCATTGTTAAAAATTAATTTAAGTAAATATAAAAGTTTTTAGCGTAGGAAAAACAATGTTTTTTTAGTATTATTTGGGCACAGCCCAAATCCTACCGCGGGGCAGTACTTAGAACTCACTTTTTTATTTATTTTTATTCTTTTTATTGAATTTTCATATGTTTTTTTTCGGAGCTGCTGTGGCAGAAAATTGATTTTTTGTTTTGACTATTGTAAATTGAGGTGCAAGAATTAGACGTTTTTTGGAATTTTACCATGCATTTGCAAGCGCTGCTTTCAAAATGCCAAACCGAAATTAATAAAATACTTATTTTTAAGTAGCTTAAGGTAGATGGCTTTTAGTGGTATACTGGATATTTTTTGCAAATTTTTTTCTTGATATATAAGGCTTTAATACGAAAAATACCTAATTTTTCCACATCCAACCACGGGACAGGCTCAGTTTTAAAAATTGATTTTTAATTATTCTTTTAGCCAATACTCCGTTCATTTTTACAATTTGTGGTTAAAGCAAAAATTTAATTTTTTTTGTAAATGTGCTTAGAATTGTAATTTTCGGTGATAACTTTTTAATCCGATTATTGAGGTAGCTAAAATACTTTGCAATCAATTTTTATTTTTGTATTTTTTTTTTGTCATATTTTCCAATTGTGTATTTATACTCAAAGTTTTAACTGTCGTATAAACTTTACTATGTGATTTTTAAAAAGTGTCTTTTTCGCATTTTTTGCAAATAAAATTCGTTGTAAACGCAGACAATCGAATATGAAGTTCCCGCAAAAGCCGTGGCGCTGGCAAATGCCCTTTTCTCGTTCTCTTCGTTTGAAAAAGAAATGTGGCTTGGATCTTTATTTATCTTTTTTTTGTCGCTTGCTTCGTTGTATGTATCTACCTACCTATACCTCCTTTTTGGAGATTTCATTTTTTTTTTTTTGCAAGCTGAATTTGAAGAAGAATTTATTATTTGTGTAATGTGTTTCATGTCAATATTCATAATTCGATGACTCGGGAAAGTAAATGCGAAAGGTGGTTAACTATACATATGTTATTTTTAAAGACGTAGGTATGTAGGTAAGGTGCGTAGGTCCTATTGCGTAAGTCGATTGGATGAGTAATTGACTCGGTTGATACATAATCAAATCTATCAAGCACGTAAGTAAGATGGGGGTATGGCTATCCTTATGTAAGGAAGAGGTACCCATCTGTTGTTTATAGTGGTCCGTCCAAAAATGGTAAAAGGACTTCTTATGGTATCATAAGGAAGATTAAATTTTTTTCAAAAATTGCCGTGGTTCTTTTTATACTCTTTGGATGATAATTTTTTATGAACAATCGCCGCAACCAAAAAATGAGTAATCGCACAAAATGCAAAACACTATTGCCAGAATCGGATTTTGGGCGATTATTCAATTTTGGATTTAAGGGGATTATAACTCGGAGAATTAGTTACTTCAAATTTTCAAATGTTCACAATATTTTTGGATTGTTCGTTTATTTATGGGTGATTCTTCATTACGAACTAAAGCCCACAATTTTTGGGTGATTATTCATTTTTTGGTTTTGGGCAGTTATAACTTGGCCGCTTGTTTGCACAGGCACACAGATCTTATACATAGGTATACCTTAAATATATATGTTATGTATGCACTCGATCGAAGCGAAACAAATGAGTTATGGGGATGCGTTTGAAAAAATTCCGAAATTTTCCCCTCGCTAGCATCGCGTAACGTACTAAGGAGAGTAGAGGTGCTTCGTGCTTGCCGACGAACTTGCGACCAGCGAACTGGCGACCAAATGACTTTACCCCAAAATACTATTTAAAAATCAATATCGCAGCACGGAAATCTTTTAAAGATTAAATAATCTATAACTTGACACTACAATATACTCAATTAACACAAAGCTTGCAAGATTATTCGCAGTTCGCAGATTTCAAAACGAATTCGCAGCGAATTGTAAATATTTTCACACATCTTTTGAAAATGATGGATTTGAAGATGTCAAATAGTAGAATTGACGATTCTTGTTAGGTTTCTATTTGACAAATTTTATTTTTAAGCAATTCTTTATAGCAATGTCCAATCAAGTGCCAATTTGCAGGGCGCAAATTCGCCGGCTGTGAAAGTACCTTACACAGCAAATATTTAATGTATCTAGGTAAGTATACATATACCTGTAGACAAAAATGTATCTCGCAGTGTTAACGATCCTGTGCAACATACTTTATAAATTTATATATTATGTAATTTTAATATAGAGTTATCGCTCTTGTACAACACACTGTTCTTTCACTGTACTTTCAAAAGATGTATATTTTTATGCCTTGGCTATACGCGTTTGTGTCTTAGTAGATCAGCGATCGTTCCGCCAGGCCAGAGATTTATTTGGTAGTATTTGGGGATTCCTCCGGTATTACCCTTGGGAACTTGATGAAGATCTGTTTTTGAACCAGCGATGAACTTCAGCAACCTTTACTTCACAAGCGTAAACAATGAGAAAACGCAACACGACCGACTTCGGCAACCTTTACTTTTCCACCATAAGTAATGCGAAAACACAATGAGTTTCAGTATTCAATTATATTTATTTTACTATCTTTGTTTTATAGTTTGCTTAAAGCGACCGTACTTGTTGACAACTCGAACACAATTCAATTCTACTCTATCGGTTACCCTACCTCGTTACAAAAATAAAATCTGTTTTTGCTTAGCTTTCTGTTTCTTGGAAGTGCTGTCTGTGGGAACTGCTGTCGTGCTGTTTCCCGGAATATTGTTTGATGGTGGAACTGCTGACGATATGTCTGAGTTTTGCAGCTAGAGCCTACGCTCGCATAACACCTCCCCCTTTAAGACACATCTAAGGATACCTTATCCTGAGATTGGGCTTGGGTGTCCTCATTTCCACATGCTCCTGGGCGCTTTCCTCTGTGTATGTTTCTGCTGAAATTCTTAGCGTCGTCTCGGGATTCACGCGATGCTTCCTGTTGAAACATCTGTTGAACAGGGCTATGGTTGTCCTTCCTGATCCTCGGTTACACTTCCAAACTGTGTAGCTGATCAGGATTAAGGAAAGAACTCCAAATATTGATATCAATATCCCTTGAGATCTTTCGGGTATTTTCTTTAGAGCCTTCGTCCAAAAGTTTCGCTGGTTTTGGATCTCAGCCGTCAGGTCCTGCAGTTCATGGATATCTTTAGCCGTTATTTTTGACATCGGTTCCAGGTCCAATCTTATATCCTTTATTCTTGAATTCCAGCAGCAATCTTCCAAGTCACCATACGAATATTTATCTTTTATAGCTATTTCAACATTACTATTTACTGTTCTTAGCGTCATGTCATACGTTTCAAATTTGCAATTATTTCCAATCAAAATTGTACCTGATCCAAAAAGTTGGCCAGTCTCGGTTTCATTTTTACATTTACATGTGTACCTAGTTTCCTCTGTTACAGTGAATATGAAGAGGTTATCTTTTAGTTTATGGAAAATTTCAATTTTTGAATTAACAGGTTTTGCATTACAATTATTTGCCCTGTTTCTCATGAATACATTTATCTCGCAATTCGAGTCACTTATTGTGCTTCTAAGCAATTGAGGTTTACAAACATAAGCTTTGTTAAAAATTTTACAATCATCCAATTTTTCCTTAAGACTATATTCTTCTCTATTTTTATTTATTATCAAATATTTATTTCTTAAACCTAATATAATTACTCCGTTCTTTACAATTTTAGGTACAGTAACTATCTCGTATATTTCAAAATTTTCTTTCGATACTGTTGGGATACTAATTACAACAACAATGTTTTGTTCTTTCGTAAATGCTTTAAGTTCTAATGTTTTCAAAATTTCAGAATAGTTTTCCGTGGTTGGTTCTACAGCTAAATTATTTTCATGCTCTAATTCTCTTAATTCATTGATCAGATCTATTGGCTCTATGATTCTGGGATGAAGGATACCTGCTTGTATAAATAGTAAACTGTCAATAAGCTGCTCAATTTCAAGTTCCAATTGTATAATTTTGTGGTTAATTTTACTCGATAATTCATCATAATAAGACGTTAAGAGAATGGTTCGGTTAAGATCAATTTCTTTAGCATTAGCTTTGTTTAATTCATTAATAACATCGTTGATTTTCCTTAAAGTAACATTGCTATTCTTTACACTTTCTAGCACTTGCTTATTTAAATGACTCAGTACCTTGATGTTTTCTTCCATTCCGTTTTTGATCCGACTTTCGTTTTCAGAAATACTTTGGACTGCTTTATAATAGTATTCAGCGTCTTCGCTGTCCATGGTTCCAAATAGAACCTTAAAACCTGTACCTAAAGCATTGATCAAACCGCGCCTTTCTCTTCTTGGTTTTCCGACTATTCCTAAGATTAATCTAATTCTATGGTCAATTTTAGTAATTTCTCTCTTTGCTGCTAATTGATACTCTTTGCATCCTGCTCTGGATTCAATACAGAGACTATCTATAGAATTAATTATACTTCTTACATTATTACTTGATAGATCTAAAGCGTTAACGTCTAAGTTTATTACTAAAGCTACATGGCTACGAATTTCCTTTGCGTCTCCTACATGGCTGAAATATAACCCACTGTTGTTTTGCAGGTCTCTTATGTGGACGTTTTCTGCCGAGATCCGGCTGATGATTGAGACTCTGAAAAATAGGGTTTGACGTTAGCCTTATTAAACTTCTGGGTTTTGTTTTGAAGTTTTATTATGAGGTAGTCCTCATGGACGTCAACTATAGTGAATGGACCTTTATAAGTACTCCTCTGTTTGCCTTTTCGTTCATTACGTACTAAAACCTTTTGACCTATTTTATATTCCTTTGGCTTTCCCAACTTCCTATCATACCTTACTTTAGCTTTCTCTCTGCAACTTCTAGTTTTTTCCTTTACTTCTGCTTGTATATCAAACAAGTTAGATTTTAGTTCGTCAACGTAGTCGTAAATCGGCTTTTCCTGGATTAAATCTACCCCACTTGGTCTATTTACTTCATTACCAAACACAACTTCATAAGGGGTGTATCCTGTTGTATTATGGACAGTACTATTATAGCAGAATCCAGCATATGGCATGCGTTTGCTCCAATTGTCCATCTCATTTAGCTCTTTTCCAGTTGACCTCAAATATTCTAGCAATCGGCAATGTGCACGTTCGACACTGCCATTGGCTTGTGGGTATGCAACGCTTGTTGTTATGTGTTTAATCCCTAATAATTGACAAAATTCGCTGAACAGTCCATTACAGAACTCGAGACCATTGTCTGAAAGAATAAATTTTGGCATTCCAAAGTTCATAATCCACTCTTCCATAATCGCACGAGCAACAGTTTTCATGTCTTTACTCTTAAGTGGTACAAATTTTATGAACTTTGAGAGGTCATCTTGTACTGTTAGTCCGAATTTGTAACCTTCTTCAGTTTCCTGAAATGGCCCTATAATATCGATCATTATTTTTTCTAATGTTTTGTCAGCGGAACTAATGATCTTCATTGGATTCCTAGTGGGAGCCCCATTAACCTTCTCAGTTTGACACTGAGGGCAATTTCTGACAAAGTTTTCAATGCATTTTTGCATGCCTTTCCATTTGAATTTTTTTCGTATTTTTGAATATGTGGCTTTTTGGCCGGTATGGCCCCCTATCAGACCTTCGTGGTATTCTTTCATGATTTCCTTTTTCCTATCATCATTGTTTACAAACTCTCTACCGTCGTCGTCCGTGTCTTCATCTATTTCATTGTCTATAGCTTCAACACTATTATTTTCTTCTACTATAACTGGGAGCTCTTCAGTTGTATGTACATCATTTAAGATATCGTCATTAACATCGTTCAAAATCTCCTCAATCACTTCGTCATTTCATTGCCCACTTGAACATCTTCTACATTAGGATCCCTGGTACTAAAACCATCTTCTTCTAAAAGGCTTAGTAGATCTTGCCAAGTTTCTTCCTTCTGCTGTTCTGTGACTCGAATATTTTTACTTGTTACATTTGCTGGAGCTTCTTCATTCTCCTTTTCTATAACTCTAATATATTTGCCTGACTCGTCAGCATTTATACCTGAATCGTTTCTTATTCCCACATTTCTACTTAACTCGTCTGCAACTACATTTTCCTTCCCCTTTTTGTAGACAATGGTATAGTCAAACTCCTCTAACTTTAGTCGCCACCTGACAAGTCTGCTACCTGGGTCCTTGACTCTAAATAACCACGTCAAGGGCCTGTGGTCTGTCTGTATGACGAATTTTGTACCATAAATATACGGCCTGAACTGTTTCGTTGCCCAAACGATGGCCAAACATTCCTTTTCTGTTGTTGTATAATTGACCTCGGCCTTATTAAGAGTTCTGCTAGCAAAATGTATTGGTAAATCATGCCCTTCATGATTTTGGCTAAACACGGCACCGATGCCTCGATTGGAAGCATCTGTAGTGATGATAAAAGGCTGAGTGTAATCAGGGTATTGTAAAACTGGGTGCTGAGTAATTGCTTCCTTTAATTTTTCAAAGCTTTGTTGTTGTTCCGTACCCCAAACGAATGCGACATCCTTTTTTAAAAGTCTGTTCATTGGCTCAGCAATATTGCTAAAGTTTTTTACGAATTTCCGATAATAGCCTATCATTCCGAGAAAAGACTTAATGCCTGTAACATTTTTAGGTGATTCCATTCGCTTTATACACTCAATTTTGTCTGGGTTTGGTTTTACCCCTTTATCAGTAATGACATGTCCCAAGTACGAAACCTCCTTTCTAAGAAATTCGCACTTGTCTGGTTGCAATTTTAGATTAGCTTTCCTGAGCTGCTCGAACACTGCAATCAATTTTTGGTTGTGCTCCTCTAAATTTTGTCCATGTATGACAATATCATCTAAATAAACCAAACATTTGATCCCTTGTAATCCAGCTAGGACATTGTTCATCAGCCGCTGAAAGCAGGCTGGTGCATTTTTCAAACCCATTGGCATTCTTGTGAATTCAAAATGCCCATATGGTGTACTAAACGCAGTTTTTTCCATATCATCTTCATCCATCGGAATCTGATGGAAACCGGACGTTAAGTCCAGGGTGGAAAAGTATTTTGCTTTTCCAAGTTGGTCCAATATCTCGCTAATGTTCGGCAGGGGGTAGTTATCCGGGATTGTAAGCTCGTTTAGCTTACGGAAATCAATAACCATACGCCACTTTTTCTTCCCACTGGCGTCTGCCTTCTTTGGAACTATCCACAATGGAGAGCTCCAAGGAGAACTACTGTCTCGAATTATGCCATCATCCTTCAGTTTATTAACCTGTTTTCGCACTTCCTCTTCATGGACCTTGGGATAACGGTAGCTCTTTGTAAACACAGGCTCCGTTCCAATACCAGTGCGTATTTTATGTTTGATGAAATCGGTCTTAGTCAACTTCTCATCTTCAATGCTAAATATGTCACTAAATTCTTTTACTATTTCTAATAATTTTTCTTTCTCCTCAGCATTTAAATGATCCGTTCTGATATTACTAACAACTCTATTTGGCCTTTTATTAGCAACATCAAAATCTCCTAAGTTTATCCCTTGGATGCTTAATCCATTTATATTGAAAGGTTTCTCCGTAGTGTTAACTATAGAAACTAAACATGTGCCTCCTTTATTTTCAGTAACGCAATTAGGTACAATAATACCTTCTCCTAATTCTTGTCTAGGTACCACTATTTCTCCTTCAAGATTTTTGTCAACAATGACAGTCCTGAATACTTCCGATCTCTCTTTGACGATTCTCTCTTCGTGGAGATATCTCAAAGGAATTTTGCCAAGTTTTCCACTAATTACATTTTCCTGGTAATCAATCGTGAACCCACCCTCTCGTAGGAAATGGTTTCCGATTATTCCATCGTAATTTCCTAATAAATTATTCTCAACTACTTGAAATATTAATACCTCCGACCTAGTGCTATTACTCTTTACGGCAAATTCTACACTCGTTTCTACTTCCCCAAGGTTTGGCACATTTGTCCACTTATTCCTTTAAACTGCATAACTTTTCCTTCATTTACCTCATCTTTATAAACACAGTCCGCTTGAATTATCGATATCTCCGCACCCGTGTCTATAATGAGTTTCCTTAAATCTCCATTCACTCTAGCTAACACATGAGGACTTTCCGAACTATCTACTAGTCTAAGCTGCACGATTGCCTCTTTAACCGCGCAGTCTTCTAAAAATCCCTTCCTTTAAAGTGAGCATTATTCGAGGTAGACGGTTGGTTTGGAAGCTGTCGTTGGTTGGCAAGTTGCTCTTGTCGGAATGGATTATTCTCTACTCTGTTTTTCCTGGGCTGCCTGCAATTTCTGGCTAAATGACCAGGTTTCCCACAATTGTAGCAACATCTTGTGTCTGTATAATTAATTTTGGCTAAGTTCTTAGACGTGTAGTCATGGTGCGTATTCGTTTTGAATAAATTTATTCGCTGTTCTTCTTCACAAGCGAATTTGCTGGCTTCTGCGAGCGTTGTAGGTCGTTGAGTGATTACATATGTAGACAATCTTTCTCTTAGGCCATTAATAAACACTGTCAACGTCTCATTTTGTATATAATCTATTTGACCTGCTCTATGTTCTGCTTTGACGTCTATAAGTTTGCTTTGTAAAAGACGTCTTTGCAGGGTCTCCACGCGTTGCATGAAATGCACAACCGTTTCATCTCTATATTGTTTTATAGAGATCAGCTCTCTATGCAACTGGAGCGCACTATGAGGCTCACGAAAAACTAGTGTCAGTTCCTTCTTTAAACTCTCCCAGTCCTCGATTTCTCTGTTCATGAGTATTGTTGTGGCGTTGCCACGAATTTTGGTCTTTATAAATTTAAACAGGACATTCTTTTGGTCATCAGATGCCAGTTCGATGGCATCATTGCAAGAATCGATAAAGGTGAAAACCTCATCGCTCGTCCCATTAAATGTTGGGATGAATGCTGTCAAAACAGAAATTGGAACTGCGTCGGGCATGTTGTCACTAATATCACTACTTATGTCACTATACAAATCGTCACGGTCTAGACTGTTATCACTATTGCTCAAACTACCTAACTGATCTCTTGAAAACATTAACACTTTAATAAGAGATAGCCACTTCACAATAATAAAAATAAAAAAAATAATAAAACGGACTCACAATATGATTGCTGCTAAATCCATCGGCGTTTGATTCTGTTTACTGCTCTGGTGATAGTTATTTGCTCTGCTGATTGTTTAATCTGCTCTGCTGATGGTTATCTGCTCTGCTGATTGTTTTAATCTGCTCTGCTGATGGTTATCTGCTCTGCTGATTGTTTAATCTGCTCTGCTGATGTTCGATTGAAGATCCTCTCTGCTGATCAATGATGAATCCCACCGCTGCCACCAGAAAAACGTGTTATGCCTTGGCTATACGCGTTTGTGTCTTAGTAGATCAGCGATCGTTCCGCCAGGCCAGAGATTTATTTGGTAGTATTTGGGGATTCCTCCGGTATTACCCTTGGGAACTTGATGAAGATCTGTTTTTGAACCAGCGATGAACTTCAGCAACCTTTACTTCACAAGCGTAAACAATGAGAAAACGCAACACGACCGACTTCGGCAACCTTTACTTTTCCACCATAAGTAATGCGAAAACACAATGAGTTTCAGTATTCAATTATATTTATTTTACTATCTTTGTTTTATAGTTTGCTTAAAGCGACCGTACTTGTTGACAACTCGAACACAATTCAATTCTACTCTATCGGTTACCCTACCTCGTTACAAAAATAAAATCTGTTTTTGCTTAGCTTTCTGTTTCTTGGAAGTGCTGTCTGTGGGAACTGCTGTCGTGCTGTTTCCCGGAATATTGTTTGATGGTGGAACTGCTGACGATATGTCTGAGTTTTGCAGCTAGAGCCTACGCTCGCATAACAATATACTATATAAGTAGAACGCTGGTCATGATCGCATGAACGACCCGCAAGTAAATATGAACTTGTATTATAGTTATATGTTAACAAGTGAGTAAATGCAAGAGTTCGTCTGTGACAAACTTCTATATACCCGACCTTATATACCGTGTAACTTCAAACCTTAAAATTTTTTGTCCCGAATTCATAAATTATTTGTGTAGACCACACCCCAAAAATTAAGCCTGGGCTAAAAATTAAAATCAATTAATTGTTATTTCGTTAAAATCATGAAAAAATGCTTTAATACCGAAAATCATTTCGGAAAAATACCGTTTTTTTCTAAAAACGCCCCCTAAAAGTGGGTGAAGCTCAAAACTTTGTGTAAACCAAATTTAGCAAATAGCTATATCTTCAATATTTTTCATACAATTTTTTTTCGATTTGGAGTGGACTTTTCGAGAAATCGGGAAAAATTTTGCCTTCGTAGGTTTTGGGCCATTATTGCTCTATACCGAAATTTGAGTTGCTACGCCTTATGTAACTGACAAAAGGCATTTTGAAAGAAAATTTTAAATGTAGGTTGTCTTACCTTGAAGCCAGTAGTGAATCAACGAGGCCGTTGATGGATTTAACCAGTTTTCATAGTTTGTCTGTACATAATAAGACAATGCACTAATATAGACTATAGACACTAATACACTAATATAGACAATACACTCATATAGACTAAGACAATACACTAATAGATACACTCCAAGTTTGAGCATCCTAGCTCAATTTTAAAGACCTTAAAACTTCACACATACGGACAGACGAACAGACGGACGGACGGACGTACTTAATCGATTCATCTGTCGGTCTCGATCATATCTCTAAAAGGTCTTAGGGGTCTACGGTGATTATTTCACTGTGTTGCAAAATACGCATTAAAATTAATATACCCTGGGTCGGGTATAAAAACCAGCTTTCGATGACTGCACTTGCACTTGGTAATAAACTGTCTTTACGAGAACATCGGACTTTTCTTGGACTAGCCTTTGGAAGTCAATTTGAAGCCTACATACCCAGGTACTGCATATAGGCATGTGTAGATATTGGATCTGTAAAGCGAACCTATGACAAGACCAGCAAAGGCATCTGTTTTTGTTTCTTTGGCGCTTTTATGGCCTCAAGTTGGATAACAATTACTCAATACTACGATTCCTTGAAAAGTTCTCCTATGTAGATATAATAGGTACAATCAAAATGTACAAAAATGTAAAATTTGGGTTCGAATGCCTTTTTTACGTACTTATGTACTCATACATACAGGTAGGTATATTTATCTACTTTTTGCAAAACCATTTGGAAGCCAACCTGAATAATTGAAAGTAATTTATTATACCAACTAGGTACATCAAGGTAAATTACCAAATAATTACTACGTTAGTAGGTACATTACCTAATAATTACCCTATGCGTGTTGAAAATCGAAGTTGTAACTGTCGTATAACCTTTACTATGTTGTTTTTAAAAAGTGCCTTTTTTGCACATTTTGCAAATGAAATTCATTGTAAACGCACACAATCGAATATGAAGCTCCCGCAAAAGCCGTGGCGCTGGCAAATGCCCTTTCTTCGTTCTCTTCTTTTAAAAGAGAAATGTGGCTTGGATCTTTATTGTTTTTTTGTTGCTTACCTAGTTTTTCGAGATTTCATTTTTTTGCAAGCTGAATTTAAAGAAGAATTTGGTATTTGTGTAATGTGTTTCATGTCAATATTCATAATCCGATGAAAGTAAATGGGAAAGTAAATGGTGGTTAACTATATATATTTTGTATTTAAATTGGTAGGTATGTACATAGGCAAGGTGCGTAGGTAGGTACTATTGTGTAAGTCGATTGGGTGAGTGATTGACTCGATTGATACATAACCAAATCTATCAAGCACGTAAGTAAGGTAGATGGGTGGGTCTGGGTATCCCTATGTAAGGAAGGGGTAGCCACCTGTTGTTTTTAGCGGTCCGTCCAAAAATGGAAAAGGGACTTCTTAGTATCATGAGGAAGATTACATCTTTTTTAAATAATTGCAGTTGTTCTTTTTATACTTTTTGTGTGATAATTCTTTATGAACAATCGCCCCAACCAAAAAATGAATAATCGCCCAAAATTCAATACACTATTGCCCAAATTGGATTTTGGGCGATTATTCATTTTGTGGTTGAAGAGGATTAGAGTCGTTTGTGGTAAGTGTGCGCATAAGGATTTTCTCGAAATGTGTGGCGAAATTAAGATTTCTAATGATTCACAAATATATAGGCACCTGTTTCTTATAGAGGTCGATTGCATTTTGGCGGTTGCCGTTTATGTTGCTTCAATAAACGACAAAAGAAAAAATTAGTATGTTTTACTAAAAATTTTCATCTTTTACATAACGTGACAGTTATCTGTGACTGTGTTTTAGCGCAGCGATCTTAGCCTTTTTTTTTAATGTTGATATATGTATATAATTTCCAGTAATCCTTTACAATTCCTGCTGAATTTAATTAAAAACAAAAAATTATAAAAGATTTTATTTTAATCAAGCAACTATACGTAGGCCTGAGGAGATATTGGATCTGTAAAGTAAACCTATGACAGGTCCAGCAAAGGCATCTGCTTTTGTTTCTTTGGCGCTTGTATGGCCTCAAGTGGGATAACAATTATTCAATACTCCGATTCCTTGAAAAGTTCTCATATGTTTAATAGGTACAATCAAAATGCACAAAAATGTAAAACTTGGTTTGGAATGCCTTTTCCACGTACATATGACGTATACATATAGGTAGGTATATTTACCTCCTCTTTGCAAAATCATTTGGAAGCCAACCTAAGTAATTGAAAGGAATTGGTTCATCGAAAATAATTTTTTATCCGTTTGTGCCTACCCAGCTATACCTACAATTAGAAATAAAACATGTCCTAAATCTAGGTATGTACTTAGGTTAGGTAAGTACCTACAGACACGATTGTCTTTTGTACAACCTACAAGCACCCATCCAACATTATGCATTTTATGCCAACTACATCAAGGTAAATTACCAAATAATTAGTTCGTTAGTACATTACCTAATATTTACCTTGGTACGTACCTACAAAGGTACCAAAATGGTTTTGATAAGGAAATATCCTATCTAGGTATACCCATCTACATTCTCAACTATATTTGTTGAAACTTCAAACCGTGTCCTTCAAAACACGGTACCTAGAAGAAACCTCATCAACTTGCCAAGAACCAGCAATGAGAATGTCGATCGATCAAAGCTTTTAGAGTCAGATCATTTTAATTTTTTCTCCTGATTTTTTTCTGAAAATAATAAAAAATAATTTTTTTTACTGTTAATTTTACTTATACATATACGTATAATTATTGGAAAGGACCTTATGGTTATAGCTCGAGCCCGTTGGCCTTGCAGTATTTTCGTTATTGTTTATGATAACAATAAGAATGACTCCAAAGTCAAAAAAAATAGTCTCTGCTCCTCTTAAAAGAGCAGACGTGAAAAGACTTACCAAGAGAAATGGAGAACTTGAAAAGGAAATAATCGAATTGAAAAAAATGTTAAACGACTTAATGACAAAGGAACAAATAAAAAATTCAGGCAATGCAAAAAAAAGAAGATCGTCAAGCAGCCCAATTTTGGAAGATCTCACAATCTCAAGCAATCGATTTGATCAACTGGACATAGAAAACATGGATGGACATAATGACGAAATAGATGAAATTAACGAAACCAACTCAACAAATACGGAAATAAACAAGATATCTTCAATTTTGAACGACATGGCACAAAAAAACTTCGCAAAAAAGGGTCAACTTAGCAACAAAAAAAAAATTAGTTTGATAAACAACGAAGAAAATCAAGATCAAATAGACAACAGCAAGAAAAAATTCAAAATACCACCAATCAATGTGTTCCACCAGGATTCTAAGGACATTGGTGAGTTGTTGAAAACCCTCATACCATCAAACGCTTTCGGAATAAAAAAGATTGGAAAAATACACTCAGTTAGAGTTAATAACAAAGTTGATTATAGCTTAGTTAAAAATGCACTCGAAAAAGCCAAAGCACCATTTTACTCATATACACCTAGTGATGAAAAAAAACAAACATTTTTATTAAAAGGGTTAGACAGTAGCTACACACCAGAAGAAGTTCTAAAAGAGCTTAAAGATATTAAAAGTGAAGAACTTAAATTTGAATCATCTTTTAGATTAGTAACAAACCGCAGCAATAGAGAGAGAAAAACACTTCCTTTCATAGTAATTCAGTTGACCCCCGATAGTAAGGCAGGTTATTTAAGTGAAATCAAATACTTATTTAATCATATTATCAGATGGGAAAAATTAAAAAGACCTACTATACTTCAGTGTCGTAAGTGTCAACGTTTCTCACATAGTACTGTGAACTGTATGATGGAACACAGGTGCGTCAAATGTGGAGGCAACCATAGTCCAGATAAATGCACTTTAAAGCAATTATCAGATAAAGAAAAGCTGTTCTGCGTTCTCTGCAAAAAAAACGGTCATCCGGCTTCTTATGGTGGTTGTGAAGCTCATGAGTTTCTCAAGAAAAAAATTAAAAAACAAATAATATCTGTTAGGGAAAACCAAAAAGAAAAAGAAAAAATGTTTCAAAGATACGTAGATACAAGTATCAGCTTCGCTGACAAAGTAAAAGGTACTACAAATAACAAAATTACAAATAAAATTTTTGACACAACTTCTAATAAGGAAAATCCATTAAGTCAAATTAAGAATGATATTTTTAAAATAATGAAACAACAATTTGAAAATTTAACAAAATCGTTAGAATTGCAATCAAAAAGGATAGACACACTTTTTAATATAATTAGTAACAATACTTTGGATGAATAGAACAAATTTAAGACACCTTAAAATAATATCTTTAAACGTTAATTCGATTATATCCAATAGCAGAAGGGCAAATTTATTACAGTTTCTGGCTCGTCATAAGCCGGATATTCTTTTACTGTGTGAAACAAAGCTTAGCAAAAGGCATAAAATAAGTTTTGCAAATTACAAGATATTTCGAAATGACAGAGCTAATGCTTCTCAAGGGGGTGGTACTGCTATCCTTGTTAAAAGAGGTATAGCTTTTCGTAAAATCGAAATATCTGAAATTCAAAATTTTGTTTCTATTGAAACTACTATAATATCTTTTGATATTGGCAACAGAAGGTCCTTATATATTATAAGCATTTATTCAACAGAAAACCCAATTCAAAATTTTTCTCAGGAATTTACACGTCTTTTTGAAATTCTTAGTTTAAATAATTTAAAAAACTACTACGTTATGGCCGGGGACATTAATGCAAAGCACACAAGTTGGCTAAATCCTTGCAATAATACACGAGGCAATTTTATTAGAGCATTTGTTGATGATAATGAGATAGAGTATAAAATAAAGTTTTATTCATCTGTTATTTCGTCATTTCCAAGGAGTAACTCGTTTTTAGATTTAGGGTTTTTAGATGCTAGACTTGAAGTTAGAACAGTGAGATACGATAATAAAATTCCGGTTTTACCATATGATAGCGATCACTCGGCAATATTATTTAATGTTACATTGGAAAATGACTCAGTTTTTAACCTACTTATTGATGAACCCACATATAAATATAACTTTGACAAGACTAATTGGTTAAATTTTAAAAGAAATACTGAAATTGAATGCAGGGAACAATTCTATGAAAACGAAATTCCTAACAATAGAAATTTATCAAACTCAGAAATTGAAACATATATAGAAAAGCTTAACACAGTAATAAATAATTCGATTGATTTAACAGTACCTAAATTCAAAAATACAAATTCAATGGAATGCTATTTAACACCAATTATAAGGCGATTATTAAAGTATAAAAGTTTTCTTTTAACAAGAATAAACACATTTTATAGACATAATAATTATTTAAACAATTCGGAGCTTATACGTCTGAAGTCAATTTTGAGAAATGTTAAAAATTTAATTTTACAACAGTTTCGAAACTCTATAAATAATTTTTGGAAAAATAAACTCCTTGCAATTCAAAAGCGTAGTTCTAAAATGTTTCCACAAATTAACAGTATATTTAGACCCAAAGGAAAAATTTCAATACCAACACTTAAGGTTAATGATGATAACATCGGAAGAGATCTTTTGCAGAGCGCTTCCATTAATATTTCTGATACTTTCAAAGACCGTAACAAATTCCTAATAAATAACAGTATGGAAAAATTAAATCTTATAGGATCACACTTTGAAAAAGTTCATAGTTCGATTTCAGACAATTCGGCCAACACACACACAATTCAAAATACAGTAATTCATTTTCAGGAAGAACATTTTGAAACTTTGCCAAAAGCTCAGTTTAGTAATATTTTAAAATCTGATGAACTAAGTGACGAACAAACGGACAACTATTTTACAACTTTGGAAGATCTTGACGATATTTTTTCAAAACTAAATAATAAAAAATCTTCTGGATTAGATAACATTCCGAACATAGCTTTGAAACATTTACCAGATAATGTCATACGAAAATTTACTATATTATTTAATAATTTACTAAACAATCAACACTTTCCGATGACCTGGAAAATAGCAAAGGTTTTTCCGATTGAAAAGAAACAAAAAGATACAACAGCTCCAACAAACTATAGACCAATAAGTCTTCTGTCAAATGTGGGAAAAATATTTGAAATTTTAGTAAGCAAAGCAATTTTACATAATTGTAAATTGAAAGAACTGCTGCCAGAAAATCAATTCGGTTTTCGTAGGCATCATTCCACAATACATGCAATAAATAAATTAGTGTCTGATGTAAGTTGGAATCTAATTGGTAAAAAATCAACAGGTGCATGTTTGGTTGATCTTGAAAAAGCATTTGATAAAATTTGGTTAGATGGTCTTATTGCGAAATTAATAATGTATAGGTTTCCAAATTTTTTAATAAAAATCATATCAAACATGGTACGCGACAGAAAATTTGTAGTAACAAATGGTGAGGAAACAACAAGCAGAATATTTAATATAATAAATGGACTTCAACAGGGTACAGTGAATGCACCCATTCTGTTCAGCTTATATATAAGTGAATTTTTAAAAAATAGAGAGGGAACCATAGCTTTCGCAGATGACATAATTCTCTACACTTCAGGTTCAAAGATATACGAAATTCGGAGTAATTTACAGAACATGTTTAACCAGTTACAAAATTATTGTTGTGAGTGGAGATTAAAAATCAATTTTGGGAAATGTGAAGTTATATTATTCAGGACAGTTTTGAGCAAAGCAAATCTGGATTTGAGAAAGAATTGGAAAAATTTAAAAATTTATAGTAATCCAAATAATAATAATTTACAACTTAAAATTTCTTTATGTGTAAAATATTTAGGCGTAAACTTGGATCAGTATTTGTATTATAATGGTCATATTAAAATTCAACTAAAAAAAGCAAGGGCAGCTTTTATGAGTTTAAAAAGATTATTCTACTCTGGAAATATTACTTCTGATATCAAAATTATTTGTTATTTAACTTTAATAAGACCAATATTAACCTACGGCTGTCCTATTTGGTTTAATATAAGCCCTTCAGTTATGGAAAAACTTAGGATTTTTGAAAGAAAATGCATTCGCGCATGTATAGGTAAATACAGATCCGCCGAAAGTGACTACTTGCACTATATTTCCAACAAAAACATATACGACGAAGCAGAAATTTTAAGGATAGATGTATTTATTATAAAATTAATTAGAAACCATTTTGCTCGTTCGGCAATCGTTTTGGAAAATAACCTAGTTTATGGCCCAGCTTTGTATGGAAATTTTGAGTTTTACAAAAAATCACTTGAAACGGGACATATTCCTCCAGAAGCGTTTATGTTTCTTGACAAAATGGGATATATCCAAGATGAACATAACGTTCCTGTGATTTATCACGCATATCGCAGGGCCACAGATAAGAAAATAGTTTACAGTGCTAACTTAAATTCAAACATACCAAACAACATCTGGAGATACAGTACGGCTATTTCACAAAAAGATTTCCAAATTCAAGTTGATTCAGACAAATACTATTGGCTTACCTAACTAATGAAATGTTTGTTTTTCTTCACATTTTTTTCACAAATTAGTTTTAAGTTTTAGTTTTAAGGTTTGTAGGTTTAGGCTATTTTTTATGTATAGTTATTGTTAGTTTTAAGCCAAATTATTTTCAAAAAAATCTTATAAGGAATAATTTCATATATTATAAAAAACATGTTATCATAGAAAAAGAATGTATAATTCAATTAAAAATAAAAATATCTAGATGTTAAAACTTATTCATAATATTTAAAGCTATTGTATATAAAAAACAGTTGAGTGCTAATTGCCATTATTGTTTCTTTTAAATTATGTTATTATAAAAATTGTTGTTTATTGTTTTTATTTAAATGTTATAATAAAAGTTCTTAATAAAAAAAAAAAAAAAAAAAAAAACCAGCAATGAGATTTATTATTATAGACGTCCTTACTTTCAGGTACTGAACCAATAAGAAAACAATACCTACGTATCTCTCCAGTCCCAGGTCAGGTCAAAAATCATCATAAATCTTGTCTTCGGAGTTCCGACTCCACAAAATGAAAATATTATATATATTTGGCCATATTTAGCCACCGAGGATCGATTGCTTGTAGGTTGCAAATATAAGTGCACAAACGAAAAGAGAAACGCAAAAAAGATACAAAAACAAATTCCACAGCAGACAGCGACAAAAAAAATCAACAAAAGGTCGGTTGTCCAGTATCTATGGGTAAAAATTTTTTGAGGGTATTTCATGCGCGAGTTACGTCGTGCGAGAGAGCGTTTGCTAAAAAAAAAAACAAACTTTTCTTTTTGACAGCAGTTTAATACTCAATATGAATTTCTTTTACACTTCTATTTTTTGCTAATTTTACAAAATGTTCTCTTGGGAAATTACAATTTTGGATTTGCTTATTTCTAAGAATTAAATTATGTTGGTGAGTTGCGTCTGGCAGCCAGCGGTAACGGTGTCGGGTTGATGTACCCGTGTCGTATCTGGTGAACTTGATATACCTATGCCGGCATGTTACCTTTATGGACTACAGGTGATGTGTGTTGGTTGTGTTGGCGTGGGAGCCGTAACTCCTCCCCCCTTAATATGGAGCGATGGCTATAAAAAGCTCTAAGGTGGCTAGAGCGACATCGGGCTAAAATTTAAGTTTTTGATTTTCTGTGAATATACAATGCAAGAAAAATTATTATGATGGCAATGATGAGGATAGATGCTAATTGGAAATGTTGTTGTCTCTGAGTGTTAACTTGTAGGGTGTATATTGCTTCCTTGTGGATGTCGTTGGATAGTTTCAGCTTGTCGAGGTTGATCTTCTCAATTGTGAAGTTAGATCGGAGGTTATGATGTGACATAGGTGGGAGATGGATTTGGTCGAAGAAAATAAGTATTCTGTTCTTGTATATTACTTCGTTGATTTTTATTGTACAGTTATCGTATCGTATCAGGATGGTGCCGAAGAGTGTTGTCGTGTTATGTCCGCAAATTGATTCTATTTCTGTCTTGAGTGCGTTTATAAGCACTATGTGGTTGGGTTCTGGTTGAATTACAGCTGATCTGGGGCCAATATCGTTCAGTATGCAGTTAGCTGGTTTACTTCTGATGAGATTTCCGATGCATTCTGAGTTGTAAGTTGCTTCTTGTTGATTTGACTCCTTGCAGTAATGTGTACCTTCTATATTCGGGCATGGTTCTTTTAAATATTGAATGTGTTGCTCATTGAATAAGATGTATGGATAGGTGGAGATTTCTTTGGTCAGATTTATAGGAAGTGGAATGATGTGGAAAAGAGAATAGCTTTCATAGGAAAGTATAGGAATACGAATATTAAGAATTATGTTTGAATTATTGTAATACGCTTGTAAATCTAACATTTCGTAAATAAGCTCTGTTGATATAATATCGTCTGATTGCTTACGGAATATTTCGTGAATATCGTTAAGTTCGTTTTGATTCAATATAAATTTTGGAATAATGTTCAATCTTGCCATTACAACTGATTCAGCAATATTAGTTACGTGTGCGTTGAGTAGGTCAATATTGAAGTTAATTTGGCTAAGATATTGTGTTTGGAGTCTGTTATTATTAAGGTTTTGGTAACTATTCAAAAATTTCGTTATTCTATCTTGCTCTTTATTAATATGGTTCGTCATGTTATCGAATCTTTGCATCAGTTTAAGATTGAATTGAACTTGGTTTTCCTCATTGTCTTGAAGTTGTGATTGAATTTAAAGCTTCAATTTGTTTGCTTAGGCTTTCAGCGTCGTTGACGTCCAAATTACTCGTGATGAATTTAATTGCTGAGCCTAAGCCATTTACAAGTCCTCGTCTTTGTCTTGTGGTAGGTGTAAGAGAGTCAATTTTGTTTTCTAGTTCTTTGAGTTTCAATTTTGTCACGGTCGTTGAGTCGTTAAGGCCTGTTATGTTGTCGAGTCTTGTCAATGATTCTGAGATTTTGTGAAGGTTGTTTTTAAATGCTTCAATGTTTATAATGTGTATGAGGTTATTGTAGCTTCTTATAGTTCGTGCAGGTCCTAGTTTGAAGGGTAAAATAAATTGGTTGTCTGTCAGTTCCTGTGTTTCCATTTTTTGTGCTGTTGCCATAAAAAGCCTATAATTAAATTGATTTCATTTTATTTTCTATCTATTTATAGTTTTTTTTCTTTTTCCTAAGTCTAATTTTATGTATTTTCTTACTCGTAGTAGTTAAAATTATTACTCTGTTATTCTTTTTAATTTTGTGTTTGGAAAATCTAGGTGTTAACTTATTCCTACGACATTCTTTTCGATAAACTTCATCATTAATTTCTATTTCTTCGGGATCTTCCCTGTTTTCATTAAGCTTATCAATATTCTTATTCTTTATGTTTTCTAATTTTTCTTTTATATTTGGGTACAGTTTTTGTTGACACTCGATAAGTTTTTCTAGATAATCGTGCACGTTATTATAATCTATAATTTGTCACGGTAGTCAAATGAGTTCTACCGGAAAATAATTGATATGGGGTTAACTTTGTGGCTGAATGAATAGCATTATTATATGTTATAAGCGTTTCTGCTAGAATTTCGTTATGATCGAGTTCAAGTTTTTTCTCTTTACGTTTAAAATAAATTATCCTATAAATTTCTGTTAATGTTGAGTGTATACGTTCTGCAGGTGAATTGCTACTAGTTTGTTGAAAAGATGTGGAGTGCAGATCAATTTCGTACTGTTGACAGAAGTCTCTAAAAATTTTGGAGATCGTAAACTATCTTAGATGGAATACCATGTGTGCTAATGAAATTTTTTAAAACTTTTAAAAATGAAATGCTATTTTTATTAGGAACGGTGTAAGCCGACATAAATTTTGAGAATTTATCAGCTATTGTTAAAATTTGGAAGTTATTTATGCTATAGAGATCAATATGGACTATGTCAAAAGGTTTAGATGGTGTTTCAGGTTTTTCATATTTAGGTTTCGGGGGATTTCTGGCGTACTTCAGGGTCTGACATTTTTCACAATGGTTTATTGTATCGGTAATTTTCTTCATTAGCGGGAAGTAAAATTTTGTTTTTAGGTGTAGAATTGTTTCGTTGATACCTCTGTGATTACTATTTTCGTGAAACTCTTTTATTATTTTATGCTGATCGTCGTCTTCTGTTATAACGGGTGATTTTTTAAGAGGTTGAGAACTTTTTTTAAAAAAAAAACACAAAAAATTCGAAAAAATTAATGAAATATTTATTTGAATCGATAGTTTGAACCAATGCAATTTAATGTTTAAAGATAATTTCATGCAAATGTTGACCGCGGCTGCGTCTCAGGTAGCCCATCCGCTGAGTCCAATTTTGGCATACTCTTTAACACATATCGGCCGGTATCTCACGAATGAATGCATGGATGTTGGCTTCCAGTGCGTCAATCGAAGCGGGCTTGTCCCTATAGACATTAGCCTTGACATACCCCCACAAAAAATAATCTAATGGTGTCAAATCGCACGATCTAGGCGGCCAATTGACCGGCCCGAAACGTGAAATTAACTGTTCACCAAACTCGCCGACCATAAAATGGAAGCAGCGCGCGATGAACATTTCGAAGCGAGCACGAATTTTGATAGTAAAATTCAATAATTTGCAAGCGTTGTTCATTTGTAAGACGATCCATGGTTGCATCCAAATCGCAAACCAAACTGAAGCTGCTTGACAGTGACACAAGGTACTAAACACACGTCAGCTGTCAAAACCAGTGTTGCCAAAACCAAACCAGCTAAAAAATCACCCTCTATCTTTAAGTATTTCTGTGCATCTTATTAAACGAAAGATTCTACTGTGTGCAAAAAATTTGGAAAAAGTTGACTGAACAAAACGGAAGGTTTCGTTATCAGTAAAAATTGCTGTTAGCTTGTTAGGTGGCATAAATTTTTTAAAAATGCCAATTATTTTTTGTTCATTAAATTCTGGTTCTTTTATTATTCGGCGTTGTTTATTCCTAAAAGGTATTTTAGTGGATAGTGAAGGATTTTTGGCTATTTCGAGGATAACTTGAATGTTGAAATCATTTAAGGGTTTTTCTGAAATATAAATTCAATCATCAAGATTTTCACTTGCTGAGTGAACAGTGGTACCAAAAGTTCCGTGATTAGAATCAATGTCGTTAATATTAATATCGAGGTATTTTTTGGATTACTTATTTTGATTCTACTTAACGCATAAGTTTTAGTGTTTAATTTTCCGTTTTTATATACTATTTCATAGTCAAATTCTTCAATTTAAGGTCTCCAACGAACAAGTTTAGAATTGGGCTCTTTCAAGCTCATGAGCCAAGTTAACGGCTTGTGGTCAGTTAAAATTTTAAATTTATGTCCAAAAAGATAGGGCCTAAGATATTTCGTTTCCCAAACTATGGCGAAAAGTTCTTTTTCTATTGTTGAGTAATTTATTTCGGTAGTAGTAAGCGTTCTACTTGCATAGCAAATTGGTTTATGGCTTCCAATTGGACCTTGGGAGAGTATAGCACTGTTCTTTGTGGTGCGAATTATTAAAACGTCCAAAAATAACAAACTCGCTTCTCATAGATTGTCGTATAGATTATCGTTTATTATTCTGCAAAAATGAGTAACAATTTATAATAATTTATAACAATAGATAATAATTACTTACAATTTGGTGTTTTTACATAGGCGGTCTCACGAAGAATTAATTTGCAAAGCCGGAAAACACGCAAAAAGGGGTTCGTTCAGAAATTAAGTGACACTGAACTTATAAATGGGTTAGTTCGAATTATTCGTTAAATGTGCGCGTTCAGTGCTTTGCCAATTCATTCTCGTTTAAATAAAGCGCTTTAAAGTTTAATAAAAAGGAGTTCAAGCGGAAACATCCCGCCCCCCGTGAATCGACTTGAAAGATTCACCACTCACATCAAGTTTGGCCAGATTGGTTGCAGGTCTTTTTATTGTACCCGTGGATGTCTTTACCAAAGCCGACCGAATCTGCCCATCAGGCGAAGGATACACTTCAATTATTCTACCGCGCCTCCACTGCCCACGGCTTTCGTCAGCGTCACAAACAATAACCAAGTCCCCTGCTTGTAACGGCTGGACAATTTTAAACCATTTCGACCGTCTCGTAAGGGTTGGTAGGTATTGCAGGACCCACCTCTTCCAGAACGTTTGCTTCATTTGCTGTAAAAATGCCACTGGTTTCGTGAGTGTTTGTGCCCGTTTAAGGCTGGCGTTTGTACAAAGTTAGGGCATCCTAACAAAAAGTGATTAGGTGTCAACGGTTCGTCTTCATAGTGGTCAACCGGTAAGTGAGTTAAAGGTCGTGAATTTACCAAGTTTTCAGCTTCAATTAGCAAACTTTGAAGCGTCTCTATTTGTGGCGCTTTCTCCTTTAGTGTGAACGCCAGGACTCTTTTTACACACCTGACCATTCGTTCCCACACCCCACCAGCTGATGGGTTTGCGGGAGTATTGAAAACCCATTCTACATCGCGTCGCGCACACTCGTTACCTACACTCGTGTCTATTGCCAACCACTCTTCTTTACTAGCACCAACGAAATTCGTTCCACAATCGCTTCTTATTCAAACAGGTACTCCCCGACGGTTCACAAAGTTTCGGAGGCACACAATCACTGCGTCTGCCGACAAATCCCTAGCTAATTCCAAGTGAATTGCTCGTACAGACAAGCAAGTAAAAAGAGCTACCCATCTCTTCACCCTACGACGGCCGATAGCTACTTCAAGTGGCCTCACGAATGAATGCATGGATGGGGGTTACCGCTCTGCACTCGTCTCGGCTGCACGCGCTCCGCTATCGGTCCTTGTTTTTTTACAAATATTAATTACATAATCGAAAGTGCAGTGCAAAATCGAAATAGTTTATTCTCTGTTTACCATTCACTAGTAAAAACCATAGTGCTCCGCCCAAATTATAAAAAATCACGCACGGTTCTAAAATTAAAAAAAAAATCCATTCAGTGCTTGTGCAGTGCTAAAAATTAACCACCGCATCGAATTAGCGAAAAAAAAAAACAATAATCATTCAATCGCACATCACCCATCAAGTGTCACACTCGCGCCGCTGAGCTTCAATCTTCATCTCGCGTGCTTCACCCCTCCCCCCATCCTCTATATACAACACATAGCCCAGTCCACATTATCAATTTTCTTGCCTTCTACTGCTTCCCTTTGCCTGTCGCTGCTGCTGCTGGTATCAACACTCCAATGCACGGTTGGAGTGCCGCTGCCAGCAGTGGCAATGAGCGTATAGCGGATTGTTGATGATTTTTTTTTGCTTGAATTTACCACACAATGCTATGTACAGGCATAGTACTTGCAAAGTATTGTTGTGGTGTTTCTTTGCGAGGATTTTCACGCAACAATCCAGCTTAGTGTTTGTCGTTTATTTATTGTTTCCGAGCAGTTGTATTGTCTTGCGCAGATGAGTGACTTCCGTGTCGACATTTGCAACATTCGTGGGCTGCGGAAAAACCTAATTGCAGCGTACGTCCATGTCTGTACTTACAGCCCAGCTGTTTTGGCGCTAAGTGAAACTCAGGTATTAGGCATAGATCCTGTAACAGGTCAACCCGATCCGGGTTTTAAACTCCCTGGTTATCGCTTAGAGCCATTATTCTTTCCACATCGTGGCCTCGCCATTTATATTCGTGATGATATTGTCTACCATATTCCTCCCCAACTCAACACCTGTTCCAACCCGGAATTCAATTTCATGTGGATAAATTTCACCGTCCGTAGACAAACAATTCATTACTGTTTCGTGTACAGAAGCCCTAACTTGGGCAGTGCATTAACTTGTAATGAGTTTGATGCTCTGTCCGACTCCATCTTAAGAATTGTTTCCTTGAATCCTAATAATGAAATCGTTATTACGGGCGATTTCAATATTCACAATTCTAAGTGGCTTCGACATTCTGGTCAGACAACACCCGAAGGAAGGTATGTTGAGATCTTTGCCGCGTTAAATAACCTAACGCAACTTGTAAACGAGCCTACACGGATACCCGACATTAACAATCATCCCGCCAACACTCTGGATTTGTTTCTTACCTCCCATCCCGATAAGTACACAGTGAATGTACTGTCTCCTCTAGGCTCGTCAGACCACTGCGTCATATCAGCCACGTTCCTATTGGGTAGTCAACCTAATAAGGAAATTACTCCAAGAAGAACAGTGTGGCGGTACGAGAAAGCCAACTGGGACGGCCTTAATAACTTCTTCAGTCGTTTTAACTGGTCTTTGTGCTTTCTCGATGACAACGTAGATGCTGCTGCTGATATGATAACTAACACCATTCTCCTTGGTATGAGATCCTTTATCCCTTACAGGATTAAGAGTATCAAACTAAAGGAGAACTCGTGGTTTGACTCGAGCTGTAAAGAGGCGATTAGGTTAAAGGAGTTATGTTTTCGGTCCTACAAGACCAACCCATCACAGGTAAACCGAAAAAAGTTTAAACAAGCCAGAAATGATTGTAATGCTCATATTCGCCGTGTCAAATTCCAATACGACCAAAAGCTGAGGCAGAAAATACTACATTGTCCCAAGGGTAGTAAAAACTTTTGGTCTTTCGCCAAAAATGTCAAAAACTGTGCCTCATCTTCCATCCCAACACTCGTTTACAATGACATTCCAGCTGTCACCTCTCTAGACAAAGCGAATCTACTTGCAGCGCATTTCGCTGCTAGCTCCATGCTCCCTGATTCTGCAATGTCCCCGCCTACACTTGAGCGCGTCGAATATACCATGGGACAAATTCACTTTCGCGCTCGTGCAGTCAAAAGAGTACTTCGAGATCTAAACATTCACAAATCCGCTGTTCCAGATGGAATATCCCCCATTGTTCTGAAGAGGTGTTCTTCCGCGCTGGCAAAACCATTGTGTAAGCTTTTTCATCGGTCCTACTCCTCAGGTCTCTTTCCGAGTAGATGGAAAACAGCATTTGTCCAGCCCGTCCCTAAAAAAGGCGATTCTTCTTCTCCCTCTAGCTATCGTCCAATTGCACTTACCTCCCTTCTTTCTAAGGTCATGGAAACGCTGATTAATTATCAGCTTATGAAATATCTTGAAACACGAAAACTTCTTAATGACCGGCAATACGGTTTTCGTAGCAAACGGTCCACTGGTGATTTGATGGCATATCTCACTGAAAAGTGGAATCATTCCTTGCATCTTCTAGGTGAAAGCAAGATTGTTGCGCTTGATATTTCAAAAGCATTTGACAGAGTTTGGCACCAAGCTCTCTTGTCGAAAATGCGTGCATTTGGAATCGACGAATCTCTTATTCAGTGGATTAGTAATTACCTTTCGAACCGTTCAATTCAAGTTGTTTTGGATGGCTTCAAGTCCGCAGTTCATAAAATTAACGCTGGGGTTCCCCAGGGCTCTGTTTTGTCTCCGACACTCTTTCTCATTTTCATTAATGATCTCCTGTCTGCTACAACTAATCCAATCCACTCCTTTGCTGATGACAGTAACCTCAGTTTCTCATATTCGTTCTCGGTTCCGCGCCCCTGCTCTTCGGACGTTGAATTGGAACGGCAGCGTATGTCAAACTCATTAAACTCTGACCTTAACAGCATTGTATCATGGGGATCTCAAAATAGAGTAGAGTTTAATGCTTCTAAAACTCAATGCTGTCTTCTATCATTGAAGCAAAACCGAAACACCCAGCCATTGTCCATGAATGGCACTTGCATCGACGAAACCGAAACGCTTTCCATTCTCGGTATGTGTGTCAATAACAACCTTAGTTGGAATGACCACATATTCGACGTCGCCAAGAACGCTGCGAAATGCCTAGGCTTCCTTAAAAGATGCAAGAAGTATTTCACCCCCTCTGATTTGGCTATTTTATATAAGGCATATATTCGCCCCAAGTTGGAATATAATTCCCATGTCTGGGCTGGTGCTCCAAAAACAGCACTGCTCTTGCTAGATAGGATACAAAAACGCGCGTTAAAACTTGTTGGAGACAAAAACATTGCGAAGTCTTTTGACTCATTAGAACATCGACGTAATGTATCTTGTCTTTCACTGTTTTATCGCTTTTTTCACAAACAATGTTCCATCGAAATAGCCAATTGCATTCCGCCCCTAAAGACGTTCCACCGTAATACTCGCCAAAGATCGAATGCACATCAGTTTACCCTCGAGCCCACCTTCGGACGCACAGTAAAGTTTAGAGGTTCTTTCATAAGCCGTACAACGCGAATGTGGAATGTTCTCCCACGGTCAATCTTTCCTGCGCAATACAACTTGCAACTGTTCAAAACAAGAGTGCATCGGTACCTCTCCTCCTTTTCCTCTTCTTCTAATCCTTTCCGCTCGTGAGATGTGTAACATTAAAAAGGGTATCCAATCCCTTATATGCGCGAGTGCATTATAAAAAAAAAAAAAAAAAATGGATGTTGGCTTCCAGTGCGTCAATCGAAGCGGGCTTGTCCCTATAGACATTAGCCTTGACATACCCCCACAAAAAATAATCTAATGGTGTCAAATCGCACGATCTAGGCGGCCAATTGACCGGCCCGAAACGTGAAATTAACTGTTCACCAAACTCGCCGACCATAAAATGGAAGCAGCGCGCGATGAACATTTCGAAGCGAGCACGAATTTTGATAGTAAAATTCAATAATTTGCAAGCGTTGTTCATTTGTAAGACGATCCATGGTTGCATCCAAATCGCAAACCAAACTGAAGCTGCTTGACAGTGACACAAGGTACTAAACACACGTCAGCTGTCAAAACCAGTGTTGCCAAAACCAAACCAGCTAAAAAATCACCCTCTATCTTTAAGTATTTCTGTGCATCTTATTAAACGAAAGATTCTACTGTGTGCAAAAAATTTGGAAAAAGTTGACTGAACAAAACGGAAGGTTTCGTTATCAGTAAAAATTGCTGTTAGTTTGTTAGGTGGCATAAATTTTTTAAAAATGCCAATTATTTTTTGTTCATTAAATTCTGGTTCTTTTATTATTCGGCGTTGTTTATTCCTAAAAGGTATTTTAGTGGATAGTGAAGGATTTTTGGCTATTTCGAGGATAACTTGAATGTTGAAATCATTTAAGGGTTTTTCTGAACTATAAATTCAATCATCAAGATTTTCACTTGCTGAGTGAACAGTGGTACCAAAAGTTCCGTGATTAGAATCAATGTCGTTAATATTAATATCGAGGTATTTTTTGGATTACTTATTTTGATTCTACTTAACGCATAAGTTTTAGTGTTTAATTTTCCGTTTTTATATACTATTTCATAGTCAAATTCTTCAATTTAAGGTCTCCAACGAACAAGTTTAGAATTGGGCTCTTTCAAGCTCATGAGCCAAGTTAACGGCTTGTGGTCAGTTAAAATTTTAAATTTATGTCCAAAAAGATAGGGCCTAAGATATTTCGTTTCCCAAACTATGGCGAAAAGTTCTTTTTCTATTGTTGAGTAATTTATTTCGGTAGTAGTAAGCGTTCTACTTGCATAGCAAATTGGTTTATGGCTTCCAATTGGACCTTGGGAGAGTATAGCACTGTTCTTTGTGGTGCGAATTATTAAAACGTCCAAAAATAACAAACTCGCTTCTCATAGATTGTCGTATAGATTATCCTTTATTATTCTGCAAAAATGAGTAACAATTTATAATAATTTATAACAATAGATAATAATTACTTACAATTTGGTGTTTTTACATAGGCGGTCTCACGAAGAATTAATTTGCAAAGCCGGAAAACACGCAAAAAGGGGTTCGCTCAGAAATTAAGTGACACTGAACTTATAAATGGGTTAGTTCGAATTATTCGTTAAATGTGCGCGTTCAGTGCTTTGCCAATTCATTCTCGTTTAAATAAAGCGCTTTAAAGTTTAATAAAAAGGAGTTCAAGCGGAAGCATCCCGCCCCCCGTGAATCGACTTGAAAGATTCACCACTCACATCAAGTTTGGCCAGATTGGTTGCAGGTCTTTTTATTGTACCCGTGGATGTCTTTACCAAAGCCGACCGAATCTGCCCATCAGGCGAAGGATACACTTCAATTATTCTACCGCGCCTCCACTGCCCACGGCTTTCGTCAGCGTCACAAACAATAACCAAGTCCCCTGCTTGTAACGGCTGGACAATTTTAAACCATTTCGACCGTCTCGTAAGGGTTGGTAGGTATTGCAGGACCCACCTCTTCCAGAACGTTTGCTTCATTTGCTGTAAAAATGCCACTGGTTTCGTGAGTGTTTGTGCCCGTTTAAGGCTGGCGTTTGTACAAAGTTAGGGCATCCTAACAAAAAGTGATTAGGTGTCAACGGTTCGTCTTCATAGTGGTCAACCGGTAAGTGAGTTAAAGGTCGTGAATTTACCAAGTTTTCAGCTTCAATTAGCAAACTTTGAAGCGTCTCTATTTGTGGCGCTTTCTCCTTTAGTGTGAACGCCAGGACTCTTTTTACACACCTGACCATTCGTTCCCACACCCCACCAGCTGATGGGTTTGCGGGAGTATTGAAAACCCATTCTACATCGCGTCGCGCACACTCGTTACCTACACTCGTGTCTATTGCCAACCACTCTTCTTTACTAGCACCAACGAAATTCGTTCCACAATCGCTTCTTATTCAAACAGGTACTCCCCGACGGTTCACAAAGTTTCGGAGGCACACAATCACTGCGTTTGCCGACAAATCCCTAGCTAATTCCAAGTGAATTGCTCGTACAGACAAGCAAGTAAAAAGAGCTACCCATCTCTTCACCCTACGACGGCCGATAGCTACTTCAAGTGGCCCAAAATAATCCATTCCTGTATGAGAAAAGGGTCGAACGTAAGGAGTTAACCGATCGATAGGCAACTGTCCCATTTGCGGAGTTCCTGGGACCGCTTCGAAATTTCTACAGGTTTGACAGCTTGATTAAGCTGAACTTACAGGCTTTCGAACACCCGGTATCCAAAATTTTGAACGGATGGTGCAGACTATTGCATCTTGGTTATGGTGGCGAAACTCTTCATGATAATATTGAACGATCAACTTTGTGACGGGGTGGTCTTTAGGTAAAATTATGGGCCTCCTTGTACTTAGAGGTAGACATGTGGCATTATCAATTCGCCCACCCAGTCGTATTATACCACCTTCGCCTAGAAATGGAGTAAGTTTGAATATAGCGCTACTTTTTGGGACCTCTTGCTTCCGCGAAAGACATTGTAGTTCAATGGGAAAGGCTTCTTGTTGAGCTTGTCGGCACACCCATGTCTCAGCTAATCGTGTTTCCTCGGCACTAAGGTGAATCCATATACCCAACGACTTTCTTTTCGACACCCGTACCATTCTTGTTTTTTGTTTAAATTTTAAAATAGCTCGGAAAACTAAACAAATAACCCTCAGCAGCTTACAATAGTTCGAAAATGTTTCGACACCAATAAATTTGCATCCATGTTTCAAAAACATAACGTATTTCGCGCGCCTTTCGCCTTTCTGATCATGAATGGCTATATCAGTAGGTTCAGTAGGTAAGAATTGTGGACCCTTAATCCAAGCGGTGTCGCTCGGTTTTATTTTTTGTTTTCTAGGCCTTGTCGCATCATCCGCTGGATTAAGGATGCCCGGAACCCATCTCCAGTCATCAGGCTCTGATACCTCAAGGATCTCTGCTATTCGATGGCCAACGAATTGCTTATAGCTTCGGCTATCTGACCTAATCCAGTTAATAATGGTCTTGGAATCGGACCAAAATATCACCCGGCTCGGCTTAACTTCATGACTACTGAGTATAGTTTCCTTTAGCTTCGACCCCAGGACCGCGGCTTGGAGTTCTAGTCTCGGTATAGAAAGGGCTTTAATGGGACTACATCGGGATTTCCCCATTATGAAGACTACATTGACGTCGTTGTTGTAACATATACGCCAGTAACCCACAGATGCATTCGCCAGCTCACTCGCGTCCACAAATATGTGAAGCTCAACCGAGGCGTCTGCTTCAGTAAATTTAGGGTGATAACATCGTGGGCTATGAAAGCTTCTAACGATTTCGAGTTGTTGATACCAGTCATAGCACTTTTCGTGAATAGCCTTCGGAATCGGTTGGTTCCAATCTGTTTTCGTTCTCCATAGCTCTTGCAACAACAACTTCGATGGAAGAATAACATCGGCCAAAAATCCTAAAGGATCGAAAATCGACATTGTAATACTTATCACCTGGCTTTTTGTAGGTGCTGCTTGGCCATTAAGAACCACCGCTGGTACCTTTTCAAATTTGAGCACAAAGAAGTATTGGTCTACTTCGGAACTCCAATGCATGCCTAGAATTTTGTCAGTCGCTGCGTTGCTATGGCACATAGTTGTCGTAGGCTGAGATCCCGTGTCGTCTTCACTTAAAGCTTGGAGGAGTTGTAATGAGTTAGAGATAAAGCCTCTCAACTCGAAATTAGCATCCTCTTGTATTTCAATAACTTCTTTCACTACTTCGGTTGCCTTGCAGACAGAGTCAAAACTATCCAAGTAGTCGTCTACATAATGCCGATCTATTATTGCCTTAACTGTACGTGGATGTGCGTCTGGGTGGTTGCTAGCATTAAAATTTTTTATGTACTGTGCCGAGCATGGTGAGCATGCTGAACCAAAGAAATTACAATTTTGGATTTGCTTATTTCTAAGAATTAAATTATGTTGGTGAGTTGCGTCTGGCAGCCAGCGGTAACGGTGTCGGGTTGATGTACTCGTGTCGTATCTGGTGAACTTGATATACCTAAGCCGGCATGTTACCTTTATGGACTACAGGTGATGTGTGTTGGTTGTGTTGGCGTGGGAGCCGTAACTCCTCCCCCCTTAATATGGAGCGATGGCTATAAAAAGCTCTAAGGTGGCTACAGCGACATCGGGCTAAAATTTAAGTTTTTGATTTTCTGTGAATATACAATGCAAGAAAAATTATTATGATGGCAATGATGAGGATAGATGCTAATTGGAAATGTTGTTGTCTCTGAGTGTTAACTTGTAGGGTGTATATTGCTTCCTTGTGGATGTCGTTGGATAGTTTCAGCTTGTCGAGGTTGATCTTCTCAATTGTGAAGTTAGATCGGAGGTTATGATGTGACATAGGTGGGAGATGGATTTGGTCGAAGAAAATTAGTATTCTGTTCTTGTATATTACTTCGTTGATTTTTATTGTACAGTTATCGTATCGTATCAGGATGGTGCCGAAGAGTGTTGTCGTGTTATGTCCGCAAATTGATTCTATTTCTGTCTTGAGTGCGTTTATAAGCACTATGTGGTTGGGTTCTGGTTGAATTACAGCTGATCTGGGGCCAATATCGTTCAGTATGCAGTTAGCTGGTTTACTTCTGATGAGATTTCCGATGCATTCTGAGTTGTAAGTTGCTTCTTGTTGATTTGACTCCTTGCAGTAATGTGTACCTTCTATATTCGGGCATGGTTCTTTTAAATATTGAATGTGTTGCTCATTGAATAAGATGTATGGATAGGTGGAGATTTCTTTGGTCAGATTTATAGGAAGTGGAATGATGTGGAAAAGAGAATAGCTTTCATAGGAAAGTATAGGAATACGAATATTAAGAATTATGTTTGAATTATTGTAATACGCTTGTAAATCTAACATTTCGTAAATAAGCTCTGTTGATATAATATCGTCTGATTGCTTACGGAATATTTCGTGAATATCGTTAAGTTCGTTTTGATTCAATATAAATTTTGGAATAATGTTCAATCTTGCCATTACAACTGATTCAGCAATATTAGTTACGTGTGCGTTGAGTAGGTCAATATTGAAGTTAATTTGGCTAAGATATTGTGTTTGGAGTCTGTTATTATTAAGGTTTTGGTAACTATTTAAAAATTTCGTTATTCTATCTTGCTCTTTATTAATATGGTTCGTCATGTTATCGAATCTTTGCATCATTTTAAGATTGAATTGAACTTGGTTTTTCTCATTGTCTTGAAGTTGTGATTGAATTTAAAGCTTCAATTTGTTTGCTTAGGCTTTCAGCGTCGTTGACGTCCAAATTACTCGTGATGAATTTAATTGCTGAGCCTAAGCCATTTACAAGTCCTCGTCTTTGTCTTGTGGTAGGTGTAAGAGAGTCAATTTTGTTTTCTAGTTCTTTGAGTTTCAATTTTGTCACGGTCGTTGAGTCGTTAAGGCCTGTTATGTTGTCGAGTCTTGTCAATGATTCTGAGATTTTGTGAAGGTTGTTTTTAAATGCTTCAATGTTTATAATGTGTATGAGGTTATTGTAGCTTCTTATAGTTCGTGCAGGTCCTAGTTTGAAGGGTAAAATAAATTGGTTGTCTGTCAGTTCCTGTGTTTCCATTTTTTGTGCTGTTGCCATAAAAAGCCTATAATTAAATTGATTTCATTTTATTTTCTATCTATTTATAGTTTTTTTTCTTTTTCCTAAGTCTAATTTTATGTATTTTCTTACTCGTAGTAGTTAAAATTATTACTCTGTTATTCTTTTTAATTTTGTGTTTGGAAAATCTAGGTGTTAACTTATTCCTACGACATTCTTTTCGATAAACTTCATCATTAATTTCTATTTCTTCGGGATCTTCCCTGTTTTCATTAAGCTTATCAATATTCTTATTCTTTATGTTTTCTAATTTTTCTTTTATATTTGGGTACAGTTTTTGTTGTCACTCGATAAGTTTTTCTAGATAATCGTGCACGTTATTATAATCTATAATTTGTCACGGTAGTCAAATGAGTTCTACCGGAAAATAATTGATATGGGGTTAACTTTGTGGCTGAATGAATAGCATTATTATATGTTATAAGCGTTTCTGCTAGAATTTCGTTATGATCGAGTTCAAGTTTTTTCTCTTTACGTTTAAAATAAATTATCCTATAAATTTCTGTTAATGTTGAGTGTATACGTTCTGCAGGTGAATTGCTACTAGTTTGTTGAAAAGATGTGGAGTGCAGATCAATTTCGTACTGTTGACAGAAGTCTCTAAAAATTTTGGAGATGAATTCGGACCCTTGGTCGTAAACTATCCTAGATGGAATACCATGTGTGCTAATGAAATTTTTTAAAACTTTTAAAAATGAAATGCTATTTTTATTAGGAACGGTGTAAGCCGACATAAATTTTGAGAATTTATCAGCTATTGTTAAAATTTGGAAGTTATTTATGCTATAGAGATCAATATGGACTATGTCAAAAGGTTAAGATGGTGTTTCAGGTTTTTCATATTTAGGTTTCGGGGGATTTCTGGCGTACTTCAGGGTCTGACATTTTTCACAATGGTTTATTGTATCGGTAATTTTCTTCATTAGCGGGAAGTAAAATTTTGTTTTTAGGTGTAGAATTGTTTCGTTGATACCTCTGTGATTACTATTTTCGTGAAACTCTTTTATTATTTTATGCTGATCGTCGTCTTCTGTTATAACGGGTGATTTTTTAAGAGGTTGAGAACTTTTTTTAAAAAAAAAAACAAAAAATTCGAAAAAATTAATGAAATATTTATTTGAATCGATAGTTTGAACCAATGCAATTTAATGTTTAAAGATAATTTCATGCAAATGTTGACCGCGGCTGCGTCTCAGGTAGCCCATCCGCTGAGTCCAATTTTGGCATACTCTTTCACACATATCGGCCGGTATCTCACGAATGAATGCATGGATGTTGGCTTCCAGTGCGTCAATCGAAGCGGGCTTGTCCCTATAGACATTAGCCTTGACATACCCCCACAAAAAATAATCTAATGGTGTCAAATCGCACGATCTAGGCGGCCAATTGACCGGAAACGTGAAATTAACTGTTCACCAAACTCGCCGACCATAAAATGGAAGCAGCGCGCGATGAACATTTCGAAGCGAGCACGAATTTTGATAGTAAAATTCAATAATTTGCAAGCGTTGTTCATTTGTAAGACGATCCATGGTTGCATCCAAATCGCAAACCAAACTGAAGCTGCTTGACAGTGACACAAGGTACTAAACACACGTCAGCTGTCAAAACCAGTGTTGCCAAAACCAAACCAGCTAAAAAATCACCCTCTATCTTTAAGTATTTCTGTGCATCTTATTAAACGAAAGATTCTACTGTGTGCAAAAAATTTGGAAAAAGTTGACTGAACAAAACGGAAGGTTTCGTTATCAGTAAAAATTGCTGTTAGTTTGTTAGGTGGCATAAATTTTTTGAAAATGCCAATTATTTTTTGTTCATTAAATTCTGGTTCTTTTATTATTCGGCGTTGTTTATTCCTAAAAGGTATTTTAGTGGATAATGAAGGATTTTTGGCTATTTCGAGGATAACTTGAATGTTGAAATCATATAAGGGTTTTTCTGAAATATAAATTCAATCATCAAGATTTTCACTTGCTGAGTGAACAGTGGTACCAAAAGTTCCGTGATTAGAATCAATGTCGTTAATATTAATATCGAGGTATTTTTTGGATTACTTATTTTGATTCTACTTAACGCATAAATTTTAGTGTTTAATTTTCCGTTTTTATATACTATTTCATAGTCAAATTCTTCAATTTAAAGTCTCCAACAAACAAGTTTAGAATTGGGCTCTTTCAAGCTCATGAGCCAAGTTAACGGCTTGTGGTCAGTTAAAATTTTAAATTTATGTCCAAAAAGATAGGGCCTAAGATATTTCGTTTCCCAAACTATGGCTAAAAGTTCTTTTTCTATTGTTGAGTAATTTATTTCGGTAGTAGTAAGCGTTCTACTTGCATAGCAAATTGGTTTATGGCTTCCAATTGGACCTTGGGAGAGTATAGCACTGTTCTTTGTGGTGCGAATTATTAAAACGTCCAAAAATAACAAACTCGCTTCTCATAGATTGTCGTATAGATTATCGTTTATTATTCTGCAAAAATGAGTAACAATTTATAATAATTTATAACAATAGATAATAATTACTTACAATTTGGTGTTTTTACATAGGCGGTCTCACGAAGAATTAATTTGCAAAGCCGGAAAACACGCAAAAAGGGGTTCGTTCAGAAATTAAGTGACACTGAACTTATAAATGGGTTAGTTCGAATTATTCGTTAAATGTGCGCGTTCAGTGCTTTGCCAATTCATTCTCGTTTAAATAAAGCGCTTTAAAGTTTAATAAAAAGGAGTTCAAGCGGAAACATCCCGCCCCCCGTGAATCGACTTGAAAGATTCACCACTCACATCAAGTTTGGCCAGATTGGTTGCAGGTCTTTCTATTGTACCCGTGGATGTCTTTACCAAAGCCGACCGAATCTGCCCATCAGGCGAAGGATACACTTCAATTATTCTACCGCGCCTCCACTGCCCACGGCTTTCGTCAGCGTCACAAACAATAACCAAGTCCCCTGCTTGTAACGGCTGGACAATTTTAAACCATTTCGACCGTCTCGTAAGGGTTGGTAGGTATTGCAGGACCCACCTCTTCCAGAACGTTTGCTTCATTTGCTGTAAAAATGCCACTGGTTTCGTGAGTGTTTGTGCCCGTTTAAGGCTGGCGTTTGTACAAAGTTAGGGCATCCTAACAAAAAGTGATTAGGTGTCAACGGTTCGTCTTCATAGTGGTCAACCGGTAAGTGAGTTAAAGGTCGTGAATTTACCAAGTTTTCAGCTTCAATTAGCAAACTTTGAAGCGTCTCTATTTGTGGCGCTTTCTCCTTTAGTGTGAACGCCAGGACTCTTTTTACACACCTGACCATTCGTTCCCACACCCCACCAGCTGATTGGTTTGCGGGAGTATTGAAAACCCATTCTACATCGCGTCGCGCACACTCGTTACCTACACTCGTGTCTATTGCCAACCACTCTTCTTTACTAGCACCAACGAAATTCGTTCCACAATCGCTTCTTATTCAAACAAGTACTCCCCGACGGTTCACAAAGTTTCGGAGGCACACAATCACTGCGTCTGCCGACAAATCCCTAGCTAATTCCAAGTGAATTGCTCGTACAGACAAGCAAGTAAAAAGAGCTACCCATCTCTTCACCCTACGACGGCCGATAGCTACTTCAAGTGGCCTAAAATAATCCATTCCTGTATAAGAAAAGGGTCGAACGTAAGGAGTTAACCGATCGATAGGCAACTGTCCCATTTGCGGAGTTCCTGGGACCACTTCGAAATTTCTACAGGTTTGACAGCTTGATTAAGCTGAACTTACAGGCTTTCGAACACCCGGTATCCAAAATTTTGAACGGATGGTGCAGACTATTGCATCTTGGTTATGGTGGCGAAACTCTTCATGATAATATTGAACGATCAACTTTGTGACGGGGTGGTCTTTAGGTAAAATTATGGGCCTCCTTGTACTTAGAGGTAGACATGTGGCATTATCAATTCGCCCACCCAGTCGTATTATACCACCTTCGCCTAGAAATGGAGTAAGTTTGAATATAGCGCTACTTTTTGGGACCTCTTGCTTCCGCGAAAGACATTGTAGTTCAATGGGAAAGGCTTCTTGTTGAGCTTGTCGGCACACCCATGTCTCAGCTAATCGTGTTTCCTCGGCACTAAGGTGAATCCATATACCCAACGACTTTCTTTTCGACACCCGTACCATTCTTGTTTTTTGTTTAAATTTTAAAATAGCTCGGAAAACTAAACAAATAACCCTCAGCAGCTTACAATAGTTCGAAAATGTTTCGACACCAATAAATTTGCATCCATGTTTCAAAAACATAACGTATTTCGCGCGCCTTTCGCCTTTCTGATCATGAATGGCTATATCAGTAGGTTCAGTAGGTAAGAATTGTGGACCCTTAATCCAAGCGGTGTCGCTCGGTTTTATTTTTTGTTTTCTAGGCCTTGTCGCATCATCCGCTGGATTAAGGATGCCCGGAACCCATCTCCAGTCATCAGGCTCTGATACCTCAAGGATCTCTGCTATTCGATGGCCAACGAATTGCTTATAGCTTCGGCTATCTGACCTAATCCAGTTAATAATGGTCTTGGAATCGGACCAAAATATCACCCGGCTCGGCTTAACTTCATGACTACTGAGTATAGTTTCCTTTAGCTTCGACCCCAGGACCGCGGCTTGGAGTTCTAGTCTCGGTATAGAAAGGGCTTTAATGGGACTACATCGGGATTTCCCCATTATGAAGACTACATTGACGTCGTTGTTGTAACATATACGCCAGTAACCCACAGATGCATTCGCCAGCTCACTCGCGTCCACAAATATGTGAAGCTCAACCGAGGCGTCTGCCTCAGTAAATTTAGGGTGATAACATCGTGGGCTATGAAAGCTTCTAACGATTTCGAGTTGTTGATACCAGTCATAGCACTTTTCGTGAATAGCCTTCGGAATCGGTTGGTTCCAATCTGTTTTCGTTCTCCATAGCTCTTGCAACAACAACTTCGATGGAAGAATAACATCGGCCAAAAATCCTAAAGGATCGAAAATCGACATTGTAATACTTATCACCTGGCTTTTTGTAGGTGCTGCTTGGCCATTAAGAACCACCGCTGGTACCTTTTCAAATTTGAGCACAAAGAAGTATTGGTCTACTTCGGAACTCCAATGCATGCCTAGAATTTTGTCAGTCGCTGCGTTGCTATGGCACATAGTTGTCGTAGGCTGAGATCCCGTGTCGTCTTCACTTAAAGCTTGGAGGAGTTGTAATGAGTTAGAGATAAAGCCTCTCAACTCGAAATTAGCATCCTCTTGTATTTCAATAACTTCTTTCACTACTTCGGTTGCCTTGCAGACAGAGTCAAAACTATCCAAGTAGTCGTCTACATAATGCCGATCTATTATTGCCTTAACTGTACGTGGATGTGCGTCTGGGTGGTTGCTAGCATTAAAATTTTTTATGTACTGTGCCGAGCATGGTGAGCATGCTGAACCAAAGAAATTACAATTTTGGATTTGCTTATTTCTAAGAATTAAATTATGTTGGTGAGTTGCGTCTGGCAGCCAGCGGTAACGGTGTCGGGTTGATGTACTCGTGTCGTATCTGGTGAACTTGATATACCTAAGCCGGCATGTTACCTTTATGGACTACAGGTGATGTGTGTTGGTTGTGTTGGCGTGGGAGCCGTAACTCCTCCCCCCTTAATATGGAACGATGGCTATAAAAAGCTCTAAGGTGGCTAGAGCGACATCGGGCTAAAATTTAAGTTTTTGATTTTCTGTGAATATACAATGCAAGAAAAATTATTATGATGGCAATGATGAGGATAGATGCTAATTGGAAATGTTGTTGTCTCTGAGTGTTAACTTGTAGGGTGTATATTGCTTCCTTGTGGATGTCGTTGGATAGTTTCAGCTTGTCGAGGTTGATCTTCTCAATTGTGAAGTTAGATCGGAGGTTATGATGTGACATAGGTGGGAGATGGATTTGGTCGAAGAAAATTAGTATTCTGTTCTTGTATATTACTTCGTTGATTTTTATTGTACAGTTATCGTATCGTATCAGGATGGTGCCGAAGAGTGTTGTCGTGTTATGTCCGCAAATTGATTCTATTTCTGTCTTGAGTGCGTTTATAAGCACTATGTGGTTGGGTTCTGGTTGAATAACAGCTGATCTGGGGCCAATATCGTTCAGTATGCAGTTAGCTGGTTTACTTCTGATGAGATTTCGATGCATTCTGAGTTGTTAGTTGCTTCTTGTTGATTTGACTCCTTGCAGTAATGTGTACCTTCTATATTCGGGCATGGTTCTTTTAAATATTGAATGTGTTGCTCATTGAATAAGATGTATGGATAGGTGGAGATTTCTTTGGTCAGATTTATAGGAAGTGGAATGATGTGGAAAAGAGAATAGCTTTCATAGGAAAGTATAGGAATACGAATATTAAGAATTATGTTTGAATTATTGTAATACGCTTGTAAATCTACCATTTCGTAAATAAGCTCTGTTGATATAATATCGTCTGATTGCTTACGGAATATTTCGTGAATTTCGTTAAGTTCGTTTTGATTCAATATAAATTTTGGAATAATTTTTTTTTTTTTTTTTTTTTTTTTTTTTTTTTTTTTTTTTTTTTTTTTTTTCCGTGGGTAGGAAAAACCTTCATAGGCACTACGAGGACCGGCCGCGCGTGCTCATAGTAGTGTGAGATTCTTACTCACTAAAAAACCTCCCATTTTCCGTCAGACTACGACTAAGTTTCCTTAACAAGTAGTTCAAGCTTCTGTAATAATCGCGAGTGGCAGGCTGCCTTCCAACGAAGGCACCTACAATACCGTCAATTTATGCGGTTTCATCTTATGCTGCTAGATCTAACGGTCTCATTCGTTGTAGTCGGCGCGTAAGATTTGTCTGATCCAAAGTTCGGATAATTTCATTGTTGCAGTGTCCGCGAAGACGAGTACTAAGTTTGCGAGCAAAGTTTGTTACCTCGTCAGACACGGTTGCGATTCCTAGATCTCGGTGTAGATCGCTATTTCTTATATACCATGGAGCATTAACGATTGCTCTGAGTGTCTTATTTTGAAAAGTTTCTAAAATAGATATATTGCTTGGTTTAGTACAACCCCAAAGTTGTATACCGTACGTCCAAGATGGTTTTAGCACTTGCTTATACAAAAGCAGTTTGTTATATATGCTTAGTTTCGAAAATCTTCCGATAAGCCAATTCATTTCTCTTAACTTGATTTCGAGCTCGTCGCGTTTCTTTTTAACGTGCGGCTTCCATTTAAGTTTTGCGTCTAGAGTCATTCCTAGATATTTCGCTTCATTTGAGTACGGGATTTGTACCGAGTTAATGAATAAAGGTTTGTTGTTTATCTTTTTGTAAGTAAAGTTAACATGCGTTGACTTAGTCTCGTTAAGGACAACTCGCCAGCTCTTCGTCCAGTCGCATATTTTGTCTAAAGCGCGCTGGAGTTTCCCTGTTGATAATTCAACTGTCGTATCAATAGCGAGAATAGCAGTGTCATCTGCGAACGTAGCTAAAATTGTTCCCTCATCGTGGGGTATGTCTCTTGTATAGAGCAAAAATAATATTGGGCCGAGAACGCTTCCTTGCGGGACACCGGCATTTATCTCTTTGAATTCCGAGTACTCATTTTCGTACCTTACGCGAAATATTCTGTCTTTAAGGTAAGACTCTAAGATTCTATAGAGTTTTTCTGGTAAGCAAAGCCTTAATTTGTACTTCAGGCCTTCGTGCCACACCTTATCGAAGGCTTGCGATACGTCGAGAAAAGCGCTAGTACATATCTTTTTCGCTTCCAGAGCTTTTTCGATTTCGTTTGTTATACGATAGACCTGGTCGATTGTTGAATGTTTTTTTCTAAATCCGAATTGGTGATCCGGAATCAATCGTCTTTCTTCAATGATTGGTTGCAACCTTTTAAGCAACAGTTTCTCGAACACCTTAGCTATTATCGGCAGTAGCGAAATAGGTCTGTATGACTTTTTGTCGTTTGGACATTTTCCTGGTTTCGGAACCATTATGACCTCGGCCACTTTCCATTGCCTTGGAACGTATAAAACTCTCATGGAAGCGTTAATGATATAGAGTATCTTGACCAAAGCTTTTTTCGGTAGCTCCTTTAGAATTTCGCTAGTAATTAAGTCGTAGCCAGGGGCTTTGTTGTTTTTCAGATTATTTATCGTTTGACGAAGTTCAGCCAATGACACGGTTTTTATTCTATAATTATCTTGTACCGCATAAGGATTGAGCTCCTCGACCAACGGTTCCCCGTCAAACGGTTTGAATGTTTCTTCTAGGTAATCTGCAAATAAATCCGCTTTTTCTTTGTCTTCTCTTGCCCATTCGCCGTTGGCTTTTCTTAATGGCGCAGAGTGTGCTATAGGCTTCTTAACGGACTTGACTGCTTTCCAAAGAGAGTAGTTCGAACCTTTATCGGCAGTCAAGCTTTTGAGGTAAGCAGTAGTCTCACGACTTTTAAAAACTTGAAGTTCGTGCTTCAGTTTGTTAGAAAGGTGGTTCAAGACTGTCTTATCCGGGGGTGCTCGCGAACGTTGCCATCTCTTGCGCGCTCTCCTCTTTTCGCATATTAGCTCTTCTATTTCTCGCGAATATATTGTTCCGCTGTTCGATAATTCGGACCTCCGAAAAGAAGTGTTATTCCACGCAGCGCTCTGAATAACTCTCACGAGTTTGTCTAATTCGTCTTCTATTTCAAGTGGCGTTTTGAGCGGTACATTTAAAGCTATGTTTTCTTTGCAGTGTTTTCTAAAGCCGTCCCAGTCGGTGTTGTTGTTAGTTAATCTAGGCGCTCTATTCTTTTTCGCTAGGCTTCCGCCGATTTTCAAAAGAACTGCCGAGTGATCTGAACAGAGATCAAAGCGTTCTTCTACGTTCGTAAGGTAACGAGGTACCCCCTTGGCGATAAAGAAGTCGACGAGATCAGGTATTTTATTTCTGTCGGTTGGCCAATATGTTGGCTTTCCCGTCGATAAGAAGATCACGCCGCGTTTTGTACTTGCTTTAAAGAGGGCTCTGCCTCTTGTTGAATTGCACCGTGAGCCCCAAAAAGTATTTTTCGCGTTAAAGTCCCCGCCGATGATAAAGTTTGACCCAAGTGAATCAAAGAGCAGAGCAAGATCTTCATCTGCCAGCCGATACTGCGGAGGAAAATAGCTCGTCGCGATGTTGTAATTTATGTGACTTAATTTTACTGAGACTGAGGTTATTTGCATAGAGTCAAGTTCTATTTCTTCGTTTTTGGAGTGCTTTATGCAGTCTTTAATGTAGAGAGAGGATCCACCTCTCGAATTTTCTGAAGGATGATGCGCGTGATAGTCAATGTAACCTTTTATTTTGCGTGCTGAACCCTTTTTAAAGTGGGTTTCCGAAATCAGGCATATGTCTACATTATTCTTCCGTAGGAATACTTCTAGTTCGTCAATTTTTTGCAAAAGGCCGTTTGCATTCCATGTAATTATTTTGATTGACTTTCCCATATTCATGATTTTTTATTAAATGTTTTTCGAGGTTTAAACTCGAGCTCGCTCAATTTGTTGAATATTACTTGATTAAGTTTCGCCTGTTGCTCAAACTTTTCTAAAATCATGCCTAGAATTTGAGAGACCGAATCTGATGCGGCCGATTGTGGCTTACTTTCACGTGACGCGACTTGAGCGTACGATTTTGGACCAACAAGTGTGGATTCTCTCTTTTGACTCCGGTGGGAACTAGGACCAGCGACGTTTTCTTGCGCATTTTGAATTTTGCCTTTAATCAAACCCTTATCCCTTGTCGACTTAGGGGTTTTTAGCTTATCTACTTTAGGAGGTTTTAGGCTTGAGCCCTTATTTTCAGTATTTTTCTTCGGAGCTTCATGTCGTTTTTGCAACTCAATGGCAATTTCGCAACCTCGGTAGCTCGCTGGGTGACTTCCCCTGCAATTGGCACAAACCGCGGGGGCCTGACTGCTGACATTGCAATCCGTCGAGAGATGTTCGCCGGCGCATTTTACGCATCGCGGCTTTTTCTGGCAGTACGCTTGCGTATGTCGGAAACCCTGGCATCGCTTACATTGGGGAACTAGCCTGTTGCCCTTCCGCTTGGGCTCGATTTTTACCTTGATGTTAAGGATTGATTTAATTTTGTAGATTTCGTTAATATTTTCAGTTCTATCAAAAGAAAGCATAAAAATTTGCAGGCCGCGTCGGACAACAGCGGAATCTTTGCCTTCGTCCGTACGTTGCTTCTCTTTCTTTATTATGTTCACGGCGTCAAGAATTTTAAAGCCTTGGGCTTGAACGTCTTGTATTATTTCGTCCTTGGTACAGGATGGGTGTAGTCCCCTCGCTATAACCCGCAGCGGCTTTTCGAGGTGATTTTCATAAGTAAACCATTGGATTTTCTCTAAATTTAACTTTTGTGACAGTGACCGATAGGCATCAGAGTCATCGACGTTAACTTTCCATACGTTGTTTCGAAGTGATGTTAAGTTATATTTCGTCCCAAGAGTATTTTTAAGGATGTTTCGCAACTTTCCGTAGTCCGCGATCCCAACGACATTTATTGCAGGTGGTCGGCGGTTTTTTTCTTGGGGTATTCCTGTCGCTTTGTTTGATGCGACTGGTGTTTCTTCTTTTCGCTGCACGGTTTCTACTTCGGGTGAAGAACCGGCCTTTCGTTTCTTGGTAAGCCTTTTCCTAAAGACCGGATTCGTTTCGCGTGCAAGTTCTTCCTCGTCCGTCTGGTATTCACATTGACGTTTCGGCGTTTCCTCGCATACTATAGTACCACGGGGGTTCCTTAAGGCTTCATTTTCTTTACGTAAGGAATCTACTTCGCTTTTAAGCTCATGGTAGAGACGTTCCATTTCATTAAGCTTAGCACGGAGTTCTTTGTTTTCCGTTTCAAAGCATTTAATTTTCGCTGAGTCCTGATTAACCGGCGGACTTCCTTTCCCGGAGACCTTTGATCCAGCTGGTGGAGATCGAGGCACCCTTGATTTTTTCAAAAAGGGATTTATAAGCAATAAATGGCTCTCCCCAGAATCCGTAGAGCCTACCTCCGAAGAGGGTGGATTTGCCAGTGAAACTGGATTGCCACCTGGGGTAATAAAATCTTTTGTTTTGTCCATTGCATAGTTTGTATGCGCTACGCGCTCGGCATACGGAGGGTGGATTTTAGTCGCCTCTTACGACAGGCATGCCTTACCTCGGGTAAATTCTAACCCCTACCCGAAGGGGCTAATTTTGGAATAATGTTCAATCTTGCCATTACAACTGATTCAGCAATATTAGTTACGTGTGCGTTGAGTAGGTCAATATTGAAGTTAATTTGGCTAAGATATTGTGTTTGGAGTCTGTTATTATTAAGGTTTTGGTAACTATTCAAAAATTTCGTTATTCTATCTTGCTCTTTATTAATATGGTTCGTCATGTTATCGAATCTTTGCATCATTTTAAGATTGAATTGAACTTGGTTTTCCTCATTGTCTTGAAGTTGTGATTGAATTTAAAGCTTCAATTTGTTTGCTTAGGCTTTCAGCGTCGTTGACGTCCAAATTACTCGTGATGAATTTAATTGCTAAGCCATTTACAAGTCCTCGTCTTTGTCTTGTGGTAGGTGTAAGAGAGTCAATTTTGTTTTCTAGTTCTTTGAGTTTCAATTTTGTCACGGTCGTTGAGTCGTTAAGGCCTGTTATGTTGTCGAGTCTTGTCAATGATTCTGAGATTTTGTGAAGGTTGTTTTTAAATGCTTCAATGTTTATAATGTGTATGAGGTTATTGTAGCTTCTTATAGTTCGTGCAGGTCCTAGTTTGAAGGTTAAAATAAATTGTTTGTCTGTCAGTTCCTGTGTTTCCATTTTTTGTGCTGTTGCCATAAAAAGCCTATAATTAAATTGATTTCATTTTATTTTCTATCTATTTATAGTTTTTTTTCTTTTTCCTAAGTCTAATTTTATGTATTTTCTTACTCGTAGTAGTTAAAATTATTACTCTGTTATTCTTTTTAATTTTGTGTTTGGAAAACCTAGGTGTTAACTTATTCCTACGACATTCTTTTCGATAAACTTCATCATTAATTTCTAATTCTTCGGGATCTTCCCTGTTTTCATTAAGCTTATTCTTATGTTTCATTAAGCTTATTCTTATTCTTATTCTTTATGTTTTCTAATTTTTCTTTTATATTTGGGTACAGTTTTTGTTGACACTCGATAAGTTTTTCTAGATAATCGTGCACGTTATTATAATCTATAATTTGTCACGGTAGTCAAATGAGTTCTACCGGAAAATAATTGATATGGGGTTAACTTTGTGGCTGAATGAATAGCATTATTATATGTTATAAGCGTTTCTGCTAGAATTTCGTTATGATCGAGTTCAAGTTTTTTCTCTTTACGTTTAAAATAAATAATCCTATAAATTTCTGTTAATGTTGAGTGTATACGTTCTGCAGGTGAATTGCTACTAGTTTGTTGAAAAGATGTGGAGTGCAGATCAATTTCGTACTGTTGACAGAAGTCTCTAAAAATTTTGGAGATGAATTCGGACCCTTGGTCGTAAACTATCTTAGATGGAATACCATGTGTGCTAATGAAATTTTTTAAAACTTTTAAAAATGAAATGCTATTTTTATTAGGAACGGTGTAAGCCGACATAAATTTTGAGAATTTATCAGCTATTGTTAAAATTTGGAAGTTATTTATGCTATAGAGATCAATATGGACTATGTCAAAAGGTTTAGATGGTGTTTCAGGTTTTTCATATTAAGGTTTCGGGGGATTTCTGTCGTACTTCAGGGTCTGACATTTTTCACAATGGTTTATTGTATCGGTAATTTTGTTCTTCATGAGCGGGAAGTAAAATTTTCTTTTTAGTTGTAGAATTGTTTCGTTGATACCTCTGTGATTACTATTTTCGTGAAACTCTTTTATTATTTTATGCTGATCGTCGTCTTCTGTTATAACGGGTGATTTTTTAAGAGGTTGAGAACTTTTTTTAAAAAAAAAAACAAAAAATTCGAAAAAATTAATGAAATATTTATTTGAATCGATAGTTTGAACCAATGCAATTTAATGTTTAAAGATAATTTCATGCAAATGTTGACCGCGGCTGCGTCTCAGGTAGCCCATCCGCTGAGTCCAATTTTGGCATACTCTTTCACACATATCGGCCGGTATCTCACGAATGAATGCATGGATGTTGGCTTCCAGTGCGTCAATCGAAGCGGGCTTGTCCCTATAGACATTAGCCTTGACATACCCCCACAAAAAATAATCTAATGGTGTCAAATCGCACGATCTAGGCGGCCAATTGACCGGCCCGAAACGTGAAATTAACTGTTCACCAAACTCGCCGACCATAAAATGGAAGCAGCGCGCGATGAACATTTCGAAGCGAGCACGAATTTTGATAGTAAAATTCAATAATTTGCAAGCGTTGTTCATTTGTAAGACGATCCATGGTTGCATCCAAATCGCAAACCAAACTGAAGCTGCTTGACAGTGACACAAGGTACTAAACACACGTCAGCTGTCAAAACCAGTGTTGCCAAAACCAAACCAGCTAAAAAATCACCCTTTATCTTTAAGTATTTCTGTGCATCTTATTAAACGAAAGATTCTACTGTGTGCAAAAAATTTGGAAAAAGTTGACTGAACAAAACGGAAGGTTTCGTTATCAGTAAAAATTGCTGTTAGTTTGTTAGGTGGCATAAATTTTTTAAAAATGTCAATTATTTTTTGTTCATTAAATTCTGGTTTTTTTTATTATTCGGCGTTGTTTATTCCTAAAAGGTATTTTAGTGGATAGTGAAGGATTTTTGGCTATTTCGAGGATAACTTGAATGTTGAAATCATTTAAGGGTTTTTCTGAAATATAAATTCAATCATCAAGATTTTCACTTGCTGAGTGTACAGTGGTACCAAAAGTTCCGTGATTAGATTCAATGTCGTTAATATTAATATCGAGGTATTTTTTGGATTACTTATTTTGATTCTACTTAACGCATAAGTTTTAGTGTTTAATTTTCCGTTTTTATATACTATTTCATAGTCAAATTCTTCAATTTTAAGTCTCCAACGAACAAGTTTAGAATTGGGCTCTTTCAAGCTCATGAGCCAAGTTAACGGCTTGTGGTCAGTTAAAATTTTAAATTTATGTCCAAAAAGATAGGGCCTAAGATATTTCGTTTCCCAAACTATGGCTAAAAGTTCTTTTTCTATTGTTGAGTAATTTATTTCGGTAGTAGTAAGCGTTCTACTTGCATAGCAAATTGGTTTATGGCTTCCAATTGGACCTTGGAAGAGTATAGCACTGTTCTTCGTGGTGCGAATTATTAAAACGTCCAAAAATAACAAACTCGCTTCTCATAGATTATCGTTTATTATTCTGCAAAAATGAGTAACAATTTATAATAATTTATAACAATAGATAATAATTACTTACAATTTGGTGTTTTTACATAGGGGGTCTCACGAAGAATTAATTTGCAAAGCCGGAAAACACGCAAAAAGGGGTTCGTTCAGAAATTAAGTGACACTGAACTTATAAAAGGATTAGTTCGAATTATTCGTTAAATGTGCGCGTTCAGTGCTTTGCCAATTCATTCTCGTTTAAATAAAGCGCTTTAAAGTTTAATAAAAAGGAGTTCAAGCGGAAACATTCCGCCCCCCGTGAATCGACTTGAAAGATTCACCACTCACATCAAGTTTAGCCAGATTGGTTGCAGGTCTTTTTATTGTACCCGTGGATGTCTTTACCAAAGCCGACCGAATCTGCCCATCAGGCGAAGGATAAACTTCAATTATTCTACCGCGCCTCCACTGCCCACGGCTTTCGTCAGCGTCACAAACAATAACCAAGTCCCCTGCTTGTAACGGCTGGACAATTTTAAACCATTTCGACCGTCTCGTAAGGGTTAGTAGGTATTGCAGGACCCACCTTTTCCAGAACGTTTGCTTCATTGGCTGTAAAAATGCTACTGGTTTCGTGAGTGTTTGTGCCCGTTTAAGGCTGGCGTTTGTACAAAGTTAGGGCATCCTAACAAAAAGTGATTAGGTGTCAACGGTTCGTCTTCATAGTGGTCAACCGGTAAGTGAGTTAAAGGTCGTGAATTTACCAAGTTTTCAGCTTCAATTAGCAAACTTTGAAGCGTCTCTATTTGTGGCGCTTTCTCCTTTAGTGTGAACGCCAGGACTCTTTTTACACACCTGACCATTCGTTCCCACACCCCACCAGCTGATGGGTTTGCGGGAGTATTGAAAACCCATTCTACATCGCGTCGCGCACACTCGTAACCTACACTCGTGTCTATTGCCAACCACTCTTCTTTACTAGCACCAACTAAATTCGTTCCACAATCGCTTCTTATTCAAACAGGTACTCCCCGACGGTTCACAAAGTTTCGGAGGCACACAATCACTGCGTCTGCCGACAAATCCCTAGCTAATTCCAAGTGAATTGCTCGTACAGACAAGCAAGTAAAAAGAGCTACCCATCTCTTCTCCCTACGACGGCCGATAGCTACTTCAAGTGGCCCAAAATAATCCATTCCTGTATAAGAAAAGGGTCGAACGTAAGGAGTTAACCGATCGATAGGCAACTGTCCCATTTGTGGAGTTCCTGGGACCGCTTCGAAATTTCTACAGGTTTGACAGCTTGATTAAGCTGAACTTACAGGCTTTCGAACACCCGGTATCCAAAATTTTGAACGGATGGTGCAGACTATTGCATCTTGGTTATGGTGGCGAAACTCTTCATGATAATATTGAACGATCAACTTTGTGACGGGGTGGTCTTTAGGTAAAATTATGGGCCTCCTTGTACTTAGAGGTAGACATGTGGCATTATCAATTCGCCCACCCAGTCGTATTATACCACCTTCGCCTAGAAATGGAGTAAGTTTGAATATAGCGCTACTTTTTGGGACCTCTTGCTTCCGCGAAAGACATTGTAGTTCAATGGGAAAGGCTTCTTGTTGAGCTTGTCGGCACACCCATGTCTCAGCTAATCGTATTTCCTCGGCACTAAGGTGAATCCATATACCCAACGACTTTCTTTTCGACACCCGTACCATTCTTGTTTTTTGTTTAAATTTTAAAATAGCTCGGAAAACTAAACAAATAACCCTCAGCAGCTTACAATAGTTCGAAAATGTTTCGACACCAATAAATTTGCATCCATGTTTCAAAAACATAACGTATTTCGCGCGCCTTTCGCCTTTCTGATCATGAATGGCTATATCAGTAGGTTCAGTAGGTAAGAATTGTGGACCCTTAATCCAAGCGGTGTCGCTCGGTTTTATTTTTTGTTTTCTAGGCCTTGTCGCATCATCCGCTGGATTAAGGATGCCCGGAACCCATCTCCAGTCATCAGGCTCTGATACCTCAAGGATCTCTGCTATTCGGTGGCCAACGAATTGCTTATAGCTTCGGCTATCTGACCTAATCCAGTTAATAATGGTCTTGGAATCGGACCAAAATATCACCCGGCTCGGCTTAACTTCATGACTTCTGAGTATAGTTTCCTTTAGCTTCGACCCCAGGACCGCGGCTTGGAGTTCTAGTCTCGGTATAGAAAAGGCTTTAATGGGACTACATCGGGATTTCCCCATTATGAAGACTACATTGACGTCGTTGTTGTAACATATACGCAATTAACCCACAGATGCATTCGCCAGCTCACTCGCGTCCACAAATATGTGAAGCTCAACCGAGGCGTCTGCCTCAGTAAATTTAGGGTGATAACATCGTGGGCTATGAAAGCTTCTAACGATTTCGAGTTGTTGATACCAGTCATACCACTTTTCGTGAATAGCCTTCGGAATCGGTTGGTTTCAATCTGTTTTCGTTCTCCATAGCTCTTGCAACAACAACTTCGATGGAAGAATAACATCGGCCAAAAATCCTAAAGGATCGAAAATCGACATAGTAATACTTATCACCTGGCTTTTTGTAGGTGCTGCTTGGCCGTTAAGAACCACCGCTGGTACCTTTTCAAATTTGAGCACAAAGAAGTATTGGTCTACTTCGGAACTCCAATGCATGCCTAGAATTTTGTCAGTCGCTGCGTTGCTATGGCACATAGTTGTCGTAGGCTGAGATCCCGTGCCGTCTTCACTTATTTTAAATATCTCACAGAATCTGCTCAAGTTAATTTTTGTGATATACCAGTACATTTAGAAACTATTTATGAGCTCTTGTCTAGCCTTAAAGACGATTGTTCTACTGGTCCAGACGGTATACCACCTATCATTTTAAAAAACTGTAAGGATGTTCTTGCCACTCCTTTACAAAATTTATTCAAACTTTCGCTATCGTCCGGTCACTTCCCCTCCATATGGAAACTCTCATTTATTACGCCTGTCTTTAAAAAAGGTGTTAAATGTGATATTGTGAACTACAGGCAGATTGCTAAACTTTCAACCATTCCAAAAGTGTTTGAAAAATTAATTTGCGATAGCCTTATATTTTACTGCCGAAACATAATTTGCAAGGAACAGCATGGTTTCGTTAAAAATAGGTCTACCGTAACTAACCTTTTATCGTTTTATAGAAAATGTTCTGATGCAGTAGAAAATGGCTTCGAGGTTGATTGCGTTTACACCGACTTTTCCAAAGCTTTCGATTTGATTTCGCATGAAATTATTGGTTTTAAGCTTACTTCTCTTGGCTTTCCACCAAATTTCATCTGTTGGATTATGTCTTATCTTCATTTAAGGTCTTACCAAGTCAAATTTAGAGGACTTTTTTCAGTTTCTTTTCCTACCATTTCCGGCGTTCCCCAGGGAAGTCATCTAGGCCCACTCTTATTCATTCTTGCTATAAACGATGCGCCTTCGTGTGTCGCTTATAGCGAAATTCTATCATATGCAGACGATATGAAGATATCTAGAACTATTAAGAGTTCTGATGACCATGTTCTTCTTCAGACTGAACTATTAAGACTGAACTTTGCTACATGGTGTAACAAAAACGGTCTTTTCCTCAATCCAGCTAAGTGTCAAGTTATCACTTTTTCTAAAAAGCGTATCGTTACAACATTCTCCTACTCCATCAGTGAGCATGCTCTTTGCCGTGTTGATCATTTTAAGGATCTTGGTGTTTTCTTTAGCCAAAACCTTGACTTTTCAAAACACATAAACTACATTGTAAATAAATCCAATTGCATGCTTGGCTTTATTAAGCGTTGGTCTAAAGAATTTAACGACCCTTACGTCACGCTTTCCCTTTACAATAGCTTTGTTCGTACTCACCTTGAATACGCTTCACAAGTGTGGTCTCCATCGCAAGTATGCCATACGAATAGGATCGAGGCGATCCAGCGGAGGTTCATTCGGTTCGCGCTCAGGGGACTTCCCTAAGAAGATCCACTCAATCTCCCCTCATACTTCGACCGGCTTAAATTGCTTAACATTCAAAGTCTCCCCCAAAGACGGATAAATAATGACTTGATTTTTATTCAGCAATTGGTCCAAGGTCTAATAGATGCACCGGACCTTCTATCTAGTATAAGCTTTAAATTTCGTGGAGGCTCTCATAACCTCCGAAGAATTCAGCTTTTACACGTTCCACGGCACAGAACAAATTATGGGAAAAATGAGCCTATCAGCCGTATGTGTTCCACCTACAACGCACATATCAGTATTTTAGACTTTGACATGGACAAAGCCAAACTTAAGAGGCTGCTTCGGTGTTATTCGTCTTAAATATTAAATATAATTTTATTTTTATGTTTTTTTTTTGTTACTTGTGTTCGTAACTAATTTTTATCTGTTGTAATAATAATGTTTCTATCTATGTTGGGTTTCTATGTTGGGTGTTAGTTTATGTTTAATTTATTAACCACTAACACTTGCACTAACTGATGAGCCCGTGTTGGCAGTTTTCTGCTTGGCAAATTTCTGCTGCAGATATTGTTTGTATTAAACAAACTGCATCACAGTTCTGATAGTGTAAATAAATGTGCGCGTTCAGTGCTTTGCCAATTCATTCTCGTTTACATAAAGCGCTTTAAAGTTTAATATAAAGGAGTTCAAGCGGAAACAAGCACCAATTGCGTAGTTGCTAGCATCAGTAGTTAAAACAAAGGGTTTTGAAAAGTCGGGATACTGTAAAATAGGATCGTTTGATAAAATGCATGTGTTAAAGGTTTTTATGTAGTTTTCATCTATAACAACGGTTCTTCCTTTTTTAAGGCATTCGGTAAGTGGTTTGACTAGTTTTGCAAAATTGTAAATTAATTTTCGATAGTATCCAAGCAGTCCTAAAAATGATTTTATTTCTTTCTGGGTTCGTGGTAAGGGAAAATTTTCAATGGCATGGATCTTATCTAGGTTCGGTTGAATACCATCGGTTGAGATGATATGTCCCAAGAAAGCAATCCCTTTATGTAGGAACTCGCATTTATCCAGTTGGATTTTTAAATTGTGGGAACGTAATTTCTGGACAACGTTTTTAAGATTTTCGATGTGCTCTTGGAGGGATATCATCTAGGTAAACAAGACATATCTTTCCAATTAAGTCTTTAAGAATGTCGTAATCACTCGCTGAAATGTAGATTCAGCGAAAAGGGCATTCTTAAGTTCATAATGACCTCCTTCTACCATAAAGGCAGTTTTTTGAATATCTTTGGGATCTATTTCTATTTGATGGAATCCGCTCGCGAGATCTAATGTAGTGAAATACATGCATTTTCCGAGTTTTTCAAGTATTTCATTTATATTAGGAAGCGGGTATCTGTCTGCAATAGTTTTATCATTTAGTTTTCTTTAATCGATTACAAGTCTCCATTTTTGTTTGCCGCTTGAATCAGATTTTTTGGGAACAACCCAAACGGGCGAGCTCCAAGGAGAGAAACTCGGACGGATAATATTTTGATTGAGCATTTTTGTTATTTGGTCTCGTACTTCTTCCTTATGGACATACGGATATCGGTAAGATTTAGTGTAAATGGGTGTATCGGTATTGGTAAAACTTAATGACTGGTCAGCTTTAAAGAAAATATCTTCGAATTGTTTACACACTTTTAAGAGAGATTTTGTTTCTTCGGAATTAAGATGTCCGGTAGGAATTAAACTTTTTATGTCTGTGGATGCTTCCGTTGAGGAAATTGGTTCAATATTGAAGTTGTTTATTTCGATATATTGTGGAGAAAAATACGACTTAACCTTTAAAGGCTGTTCTAAGAATAGTATTTTTTCGCTGTTGGAATCGTTGTTTACTTCTACGAAGGTAAACCAGTTATATGCTGAATATATGCCTTCGCAAATTTTTAAATCTGGAATAAGTTCAGTGGTTGTTAAGAAGAAATCGCCATTGCAAAGATCTACAGGTAATTTGACAATAGTTTTAGAGTTTGCAGGAATGATATGTTTACCAGAGTTTAAGTTTGGTTTAAATTTCAGCGGAACAACGGCATTTTTAGTTATTAAAATCTTATCAGCTAGATCAACTTTTGCATTTAATTGTGTTAGACAGTCAAGTCCCAAAAGACCGTCAAAATAGTTCTGAAATTTAAATAAAAAGAATTGGAGGTGTCCAGGGGATTTAAATTCTATAAATGTGGGGATTTTGACTTTCTGATTTAAGTGGAATTTTTCCATAATCGTAGATATTGTAACTTGTTCACAAGTTTCTCGATTTTTTGGGTTGACGAATATGGGATTAATAAAAGAGGAGGATGCAGCAGTATCAATTAGAAATTTGAGTGGGCGTCCAAAAGGTGATGAAATTTCAATGTTGGTCCGTGGGTATTAACATCTACGTATCCTGTGGATGCAGGGAGGCTGATTGAGAAAAATTTGAATTATCTAGATCAGCAAAAGTATCAATTGGACTTTGATCTAGTTCATTCAAGTTTCCAGTATTCGGGTAAGGGGCTTGTTGCTGGTGTTCATATGCGTTCGGATTATAGTAGTGATCCAATGATTGCTGATATGCTCCATACTGTTGATTTCCTGGTGTTGAATTTATATTATGCACTTCTTCAGTATATCTAGGATTTCTAGGCTGGAAGCTTTGATTTGTCCTGTTTGTCATCCTCGTTCTGGCTGAGAGTGTGTCCATTGGTTCCTGTCCAAAGTTTTGTATGGGCGCTGTAGGTGTTGTTGCAAGGGAGTTTCCAATTTGATTTTGTTGATGAAATTGATTTCGTAAGGGAAAATTTCTGAAAGGGTATTGGGGTCTAGCAGATGTATAGGTAAAATTTGGTAGTGGGGTTAAGTTTTGGTAGCTTGGTCTATTTTGGTATTGATTTTGCGGTTGTGTATATTGGAGTCTAAACACATTTTGTTGCCTATAGAAAGGGTTAAAACTAGGTGTTAAAGCATTGTTTGATATTCTGCCCTGTAATCTCGGAAGTGGGGTATAAGAAGCTCTGTTGTATAATATGTTTTGCTCCTTAATGCAATATGAGAGAGCTATTGGAAGAGACTCGGGTCTCATTGCTCTTACCATAGAGCCAAGGAGTTCCTTGAGTCAAGTTAAAAAGACATTCAGGCACATTTCTGCGTAAAGGTTCTGTTTTGCCGCAATGACATTTTGATCGTGTTCGTGAATTAGTTTATTGTTTAGAAGTGAGGCTTGAATTTCTATTATACTACTGTAATATTCCTCGACTGTCTTTTGTCCTTGTCGAAGGTTGTGTAAGTCGCGTATTAAGGTCGTTTCTGTCCTTTTGTCCGCGTAGTGTAGTTAGTATAAGGTTATTTTTGATGTCGTCCCATTTCAATGGGGTTCCCTACATGTTCAAAACCTCGTTTGCTAAGTAAGACGATGGAGTATGGAGTTCCATCAACAACTTTCAAGAGTGTAAGAATTTCTTCCACATTATTTATGAATTCATGCACTAATCTAGGATAACCATCGAATCGTGGTAAATCCTTTATTATGTCTGGAATTCGCAATGAGTTGAAAACTTCATTTTGCTTTGAAGTTGATGTAGTGTATGGCATGATTGTTAAATTTGGTAGACTCTGATTAAAATCGCTTTCAAGTGCAATATCTTCCGGTATGGAATTTAAACTTAACATTCTGAATGGACGCTTGTATGGGAAGAATGAACGTATTCGTTTGTGCATTAAAAAAATCGTAAAAAAATGATTCACTTTTCAAAATTATTCACTTTTTCCACTTTCTTATCTTAAGCTCTGAAGGATTATTGAAAGGTTAGGTATCGGATAGGGGATTTTATTTTATAGCTCTTATTCAATAACCTATTCAATAAACTAACATGTGTCCGAATACAAAGATTGTCCACATTCTACTTCTTGGAGTACGAAGCTCCTTGTCGGTTCTTCCTGTAGCTATAGCAGATCAGTTGGCACCAATTTTTCTTTGATGTTGAATTTTAGTCCAAGAACAACTGCAAAAGTTCACTAATTTATGAGGTTGTCACTACCTCATTTTCCTTTGGTGTTCGAGATTTATTAGAAGTTCACAATAATTACTATCACTGATATAAATTGTCATTTTCACCAATTTTCCTTTGGTGTTGAAGTTCTATTGAGGGCCAACAACAACTATCACAAATTTAGTTTAGGTACTTTCACCAATCTTCCTTTGGTTTTTGTTATTCTATTAAAATTCACAACAATTATCACAAATCGCTACAAGACCGGGAGACTGCGCCAGCTACGTCGTGCGAGAGAGCGTTTGCTAGGAAAAACAAACTTTTCTTTTTGACAGCAGTTTAATACTCAATCTGAATTTCTTTTACACTTCTATTTATATTCTTACTTTGTTAATTTTACAAAATGTTGGGAAATTACAATTTTGGCTTTGCTTATTTCTAAGAATTAAATTATGTTGCTGAGTTGCGTCTGGCAGCCAGCGGTAACGGTGTCGGGTTGATGTACTCGTGTCGTATCTGGTGAACTTGATATAGGTCGGCATGCTACCTTTATGGACTACAGGTGATGTGTGTTGGTTGTGTTGACGTGGGAGCCGTAATTCGCGCGCATCGAGCTTGAATAAATAGAGACGGAGTAGAGAAGGAGGATCGAAAATTATTCAAAGAGCGGAAAGAAATAAAGTTAAGAGCAATTATATTGTCTTACCAATACATATAAATACGTTTACTTGAGTTCTGACTTCGGCGCTGGGGTAGACCTCCCCTTAATATCCGCCAAACACGCCCAATTATACGTACGCCGTAGCAATCAAAGGGTATATATAAAAAATAAGCAAGGTTCAAATGGAACCTACGTAAACGGACAAATTAGCGGTCCTGAATGGAAAGAACCGACTTTCGGAGATTCAGTCAGTTTCGGGATAGAAACGGAAGATTTCAACCTAGATTTTTGCCCTAGCTTTATACTAAAAAACATACAGTTAGGCACACCCGGTTACCCCATCAACCACGACAAATATCTGAAAGCATTCAGGAATGGGAGGCTTTAGAGGACCGCAATGTTCTGTATAGGTGGATTGAGGAAAATCAATCAAGAATTTATGGTTTAGAATAAAATAATATACAGTTTAATTCTAATTCTTTTTATTTCAAAAGCACACACTCTTACACACCAACAAATTACATAGGGACCAGAACTAACTCATGTCAACTTACAGGAAAATGAAGTCCCTTATTTTTATTGGACTCATATGCATGACAGAGGTAACGGCACAACTTAAGTTTTCGCCCATCCGCCAGCAAGCTGGCATCTATTTCGAAGAAGATTGCTTTGGATCATGCTGCCGGTTATATTATCCAAATTAACACACTCTGCCATACTATACGTGATAAATCATCCTTCGACATTATTTGTGACGGAGCAATTACTGAACTTAATCATCTTAGGATAGATCTACAAACCAAATACAAGCTTCTTGGACTTATAAGGGGGAAAAGAGCGTTAATAAACGCGGTTGGCATATTAAGTAAAACTCTTTTTGGTACCCTTGACAAGGACGATGCAAAAATGTACGACAAACAAATTGAGAAGGTGAGGCATAATGAAAACCACCTATTAGCGTTAATACAGAACCAAACCACTTTATTGGGAACAACTAAGAACATCTTCAGTTAATCCGAGACGGCAATAGAGAACCAACTGATAGCTATAAACAAAAAGATGGAGCATGTTAAACAAACCCTGGATAACCTTATAAACACTACAGCTACACAAAAATCATTTTCCGAAGTAGAAGCCCTAACCTCATTAGTTACATTAATAGTTATCCGATATCAAAATACGATAGATGAGATTCTAGACTTTGTATTTGATGTTAAACACAGCAAACCGCACCCGGTCATAATAACTCCCGACCAACTAAAAATTGCACTTTTTGAAATCAAGCAGGCATTACCCGATGGTATCCGCCTTCCCTCCATTACTCAAAACGGTGACCTAATTTCTGTCTAACAGGTATGTACAACCAAGGTACCAATCACAAAAGAGAGAATCATTTATGAATTACTTATTCCCTTACCCTTGGTAGACAATTTTCAATTATTTGAAGTAACTCCTTTCCCTACAAGAAGCAACAATCATTTTATTTTTGTACAACCTACGCACCAGTTTCTAGTTGTAGATTTCAAGAGAGAGAATTACTACGGCTTGTCATCCGAAGATCTCACGAGGTGTAAACACAAGAACAAACATTTCCTTTGCCCCATCTCTTATCCTCTAAGGAAAATAGACCCAACAAAACAAGACTGCGAGATAGAGTTATTAAAAGGAACCACAAACATTTCTAAATCATGTATAATAAAGCAATCTAATTTGTCTTCAATGTGGATTCAATTGAACAATCCTAATAAATGGCTATACTCAACCTAAGATGCCCAAAGATCTAACGTAATCTGCGGGAATAATGTGACAACGCATTCCTTAAAAGAATCGTCGATAATAGAGATTTTCGGCAGTTGTTATCTTAAATCCAATGATCTTACTATTCATGCGTTTAATGAAAGATCTTCAACATTAAACAATTTTTATATACCCCCGGTAAATATCTCAAAATTCTTGACCAATTTCTCTACAAGTTCGTACGGTACTAGCAATAAGACTGCAATAATAAGATTTCCAAGTCGGCACGAGCTAAGTACAATTTCCCGTCAAATTAACAATTTGAAAATGGAAGGAACTAAACCACTAAAAAACTTGGACAGACATGATGTCCATCATTATGTCGTCATTTACTTCATTATGGGTACATTAATCTTTGCGGTTTCATGCACAAGATATAAAACATATAAGGTAAATAAAAATTCAATAGCCAAACCCCCACAAAATCGCCAAATAACAGTTAGCCCAGAAAATAATCCCGAACAGAAATCCCCAACATTTGTACTAGGATAATAGAAAAAACATTTTATTATACATTTTACAATTATCGTCAAGATTAATTTCCAATTGTTTAAATTATCATAACTATATTATCGTAAAATCAATGTCGCATTTCCTGACATTTAACATTTGTTATGCCTCTATTGTACGTTAACTAAGAATAATGTCAAATCTTCCAACATATATGAATTGTAATACTATAAGATATCTTAAACATTATTAATCAATCTCATTATCAATCAATCACAACTTTATTAATTAATCACATTTAAAAATCAATCATATAAACTAGACTGTAATACTATTCTATAAGTATTGTAATTCTAAACACTATATTCCTTCTAAATCAAATATATTGTAAAACTATAACATATTGTAACATTTAAGCGTAAATCAAACTTAACTTTTGCTCTCTCATCGAGGTAACCTGACATTTATTTTTTCTTCTCAAACACAGAAAGTTCTTAAGCTCTTCTAAGTAAGAATTTTCTTTTTCTAAGGGGGGTGGGATGTTGTGACCGTACACCTGCAGTACACAAATTCCTATCAGAAACACCCCAAATTATTCATAAATCATAACAAACCAAGCCATTCCGCGAAACCCAATGACACAGCATATTTTTCCTCACTGACCTATCGAACGACCATCTGTCCAACCCATTGTGCATGCACTTTTTGTGCATTCTTGTTTGGTGGAATACGATCACTTTACAAGTCATGACAAGTGTATAAGGAATCAACTCACACTTGTCTCGCACTTCCCGTAAAGCCCACAAGAACAATTATGAGGAACGACAATAATTAAGAACCTCATATTGTGTAACTTGATCGCGACAAGTGTAGGGCCGAACGAATGCACACGATGATTCGGCCAATGCACTTGTCCATGGTGCGGATAGAGACAGCTAACACTAAGAGGTGGCATATGCTGACCCTACACAAATAAATGATTGCGATAAACAATTATGCGTAACACATGGGGTGCACCGCACTTGAAGTGGGTGACATTATTTACGAACAATGGTCGTAGGCGTCCTAAAAATAGTTCATTGGTAAGCAAGAAGGAATATGCTGAGCGCAGGGATAAAATCAATTACTTGGATTACTATATAAAGGGATCGATGAGGAAGGAACAACCAGAGTAGAATTTTAAAGCAAACTAAGAAGGTCGCAGCCACGCTAAAGACAGCGGGCCTGATTAGTCATAAAAAAAATAAATTAATTAAACTATAATAAAGAATACTGGTCGCAGCCTAGCTTAAGACAGCGGGCCAGATATTTAAAACATAAAAATCGTTTTTTTTACTCTGCCTGAAGCTGCTCTTCTCCCTTCAGGAAAAGCACGGCAGCATACCGGGTCAAGACACTCTCAACAGCGTTCAGATTGGCAACAGCTGTTGAAAATTCTAGAGTAAACTTTGATTTATCCGATTTTACTACAGGAAGCTTAGAAATTGTCTCAATTTGGTTGTCTTATATGATATTCGGCTGTCCAAATGCTATTTCTAGACATTCTATTATGTGAGGTACACAAAAGGGTTCTGCTTATTGACTTGAGACCATATGACGCGCCCTTCCTCGAAGAGCCTGTAGCAGTCGCATGAGGTTTTCATCAATAGAGTACCCACAGGCCTGTGCAGACAGATCGAACATTCTTTTAAATAACGTCCAGTCCTCAGGGTTGCTGGAGAAGTTAGGTAAGTCCCTGTAAATTTTCCTCGCAGCAACTTGCCTGTGGCTTAGGAGTGTAAATTCGGCCACTTTTGAAGAGTTGTGTACGACTGGAATAAACTCTAGTGCCGATGGGTACATAGAAATCTTCTTGGTTGCCACAGGTTGGTCCAATACCTCTTTCATGATGCGGTCCGCATCGTCATCGCTGTCTTATGATGAAATTGCGTTTGCTAATTCCTCTTCGCGGATCAAAAGTTCTCGTTCCTGACGTAAATTCTCGCGTTGCTCTCGTAGGATGTCACGTTGTTGTTGTAGGAAGTGCAAACGCATGCGCCTCTGCGAAGACGAGCTCCCCTTTGAGGAGGTGGACCGCCTGTCTTCTTCGACGGCAAAAATCACCACATCAAGCCTTGCTTCGGGCAGCGGATTGCCCTCAATATCTATGAACGCACCTTTAGCCTTTATGTATGCGTTTTAAAAGGAGCACCATTTTTTCATAGCGCTATCGACCAAGGTCTGTCTTTTCTTTTATATTACTAGCTGAACCTACCTTAAGCTGAGCCATAAGCTTCTTTTGCAGCGCATCAATCTTTCTTAAATTCTCTCATCTTTGTTAGATCTAAAATTTAAGAAATTGTCACGAAGTTTTTCTATTTGAAATAAACAAAAATTTAAAGCTCAAGGTTTACTTTAATTTATAAGATTTTACGCTTAAATTTTAGTGATTTTATGGAAAAAAATTGCCAGTCACGTAATTGTTGAGTTCACGCTAGACAAAAGAAGAAAATCAAATCGGCCACGCTGGGTTCTCAACGAATCCGATCTTAACGAAGTAGTGCCGGAAAAATACATAAGAAATGGTTTCACACATCCTTACGAAAAGAGTGCAGTCAGGCACGTAAAGGGGACTCACGGCTGCGTTCAGTTCAAGAAGTGACAGCTGGTAGAATTCCTAGCGCTCCCGTTACATTTTCCGACAAGGCTTAAGGCCTGTTAAACTTGCGTTTTTATGGAAAACTCAAGGTTTTTGATCACCTCTGCCTCCAAATGGGAGTGTGGCCAAAACTATTCTTTATATAAAATAAAGCACTAAGTATTTTCTACATAAAATATTAAGTAAAATTTTTTCAATTTGGAGCAAAAATATTGAATAAAATGCATTTGAAAATTTTTCCTTAAAATAGATGCCACGTCCACTGGAAGAGGTTTACAAATTAAATGTCAAATTTTAGCCTTTTATTACATCTTAAGTTTTGAAAACTTTGGTAGTTGCACATTTAGACCGATTGTGGGTGTGTGTGTGTTGGCGGACTTTCAAATTCTTACACTTCTGGTACTGCTTCCCAAGACGTGGAAGCGGAAGGCCTCATAACATGTGACATACAGAAAGGCAGACGGACGAACGGACATGTCCTATTCGATTCATAGTTTGGTGTCGATCATATGCCCTTGAGGTCTTTGGGGTCTATCATTATTATTTGACCGTATTTTTAGGAAAAAACTGTTTTTTTCTGAAAGAATTTTTGCTTTTACCGTATTTTCTCATGATTCTATCGAAATTACAATTAATTGATTTTAATTTTAAGCCCATGCCCACTTTTGGAGGCGTGGCCTATACAAATAATATATGAATTCGGACGAAAAACTTTAAGATTTAGTGTTACATGGTATATAGGGTCAGGTCAGACAAACTGTTGCACTTACTCAAATTTATACCCAATTGCAAAATTCGCTACATACAAAGTTTTGAGCTCCGCCCACTTTAAGGGGGCATTTCTATGAAAAAAATCATTTTTTTAAGCAAATATTTCCGCTTTTAACGCATTCTCTCATGGATTTAAAAAGATTCGAATTAATTGATTTTAATTTTTAACCTAAACCCCATTTTTGAGGTCGCGGCCAATACAAATAATTGACATAAATACATCATATGAATTCAGACAAAAAAAGACTTCGCTAATTTGATGTTACATGGTAAATAGGGTCGGGTATTTAGAAGTTCGTTACAACTCTTGCACTTACCTACTTGTTTTAGTTATTTAATGATGCATGAATGGAAACGGAAAGTGGATGGAATTAAAACGACGCGACGGGTGGACGGGTTACAATCCGCCTTGGCAAATCGTTGGACACCCATTTTATATTTACCACTGCTTTGCTCCGAATTGAATTTATCAGTTGAAAATCTTCTTTGGTATAGGAGGTCCCTTTCTTACAAGAACCCCTTTTCAATAACATTGTAGTCTTTTTTCCACTGTTAGGCGTGTCAGTGGGCGGATTTTGAAAAGTTTTACGCTTGTACTGCTTCGGGGCCTAGAAAGCCTTGACATTTTTGGTTTTTATAGAATTCTGCTTCTAAATGTGGGCGTGGCCCAAAACTTTGTGTGAACAAAATGTAGAGTATTTTCTTCATAACATATTAAGTAAAAACTTTTCAAAATGGAACAAAAATATTGAATAAGTTGCGTTTGAACAATTATTAATTTTTAATTCAAAGCCAAAAATGCAATTTTTTGGTTAGAATTCAACAATTTCGTAACATCTACCTCCAAACATGGTCGTGTCCAAAACTTTGTAGGAACGAAATCTAGTATAGAACACGTTAAAGCTAATGTGCTAGATTTTATTTCTTATTCTTACTTAAGGAAGGCTAAAAAGTAGTCGAAATCCTTGTTTTCTGGAAAACTAGAGGTTTTTCCAGCCCAAAACTTTGTATGAAAGAAATTTAAAAAAAGTGCTTTCTACATAATATATTAAGAAAAAATTTTTCAATTTGGAACAAAAATATTGAATAAATTGTATTTGAAAGATTACATGTCCAATGGATGTCACGCCCACAAGGGGTGGTCTGCGGACTTTGTTTTTATTTTTTATGACTAACTATCAACGATTTCAAAAACTTTAATACTTGTATTGCTTCGGATGACAGAGAGCTTACAAGCAAAATTTCAGCTTCCTAGCTCAAAATTTAAGGCCCAAATATTGTTGAAATACGGACGGACGGACAGACGGACATGGCTCATTCGACTCAGAAGTCGGTCTCAAAAAATGTCCTTAAGGTCTTGAGGGTCTATCGTCATTATTTCTCTATGTAACATTTTCGCCTGTCTCAAACGTAATATACTCTATTCCTGTAGAATAGGGTAAAAACAAGAGTTATAGTTTTACATTAAGAGCCTTATACGACCTTTAACCGAGCAGCAAAAAAACAGCTGCTTAAAACAATGTATACTCTCAAAGGTAGTGCTTTACTTTTGTAAGTTGAGCACATAATAAGATCGCTGGTCTCTTAAGAGTACTTCATTCCAACTGAATGCGCGACTGATTGAGGTGAGCTAGAGCTTAGTTCTAGATCTCTTCGGCCACTGCCTGTAGCGAAACTAAGAATATTTTCTTCCTTTATAAGCATTACCATACACAAAACACTTAAGTGCACCATAAATAAACCAGTGAGTAAGTGCAAGAGTGTGAATGTATTAGCTTCGGTCCGTCTGTAACGAACCGCGGTATAACCAATTCCTATTCCTATTGTCCTGTCCATTCCTATTCTCCTTTCCATTCATATTCCATTTTCCATTCCTATTCTGCTTTCCATTCCTATTCTCCTTTCCGTTCTTGTATGAACTATATATAGAAAATAGTATTTTCTACATAATGTATCAAGAAAAAATTTTTCGATTTGGAACAAAAATATTGATTCAATTGCATTAGAAAGATTACTTTCAATCGATGCCGCGCCCACAAAGGGCCGTCTGCGGATTTTATTTTTATTATACCCGACCCAGGGTATATTAAGTTTGATGTATAGCTTGTAACGCAGTGAAATAATCACCGTAGACCCCTAAGACCTTTTAGAGATATGAATGGGACCGACAGGAGAATAGATTAAGCCATGTCCGTCCGTCCGTCCGTATGTAAACAACTTTTAGGCATTAAATTTTAAGGCAGAGAGCTGAAATTTTGTGGGTTGGTTGGAAGTCCAGTCCTTCAGATCAAGTTTGAAAATAAGCTGAATCCGCCCACAGACACGCCCACTACAGGCCTGTATGTGCGACCATCTCTAATTTAAAAAAATACATATTGCAAATTTTAGCTATGTTACAATGGCGCTAGCGCATTCATTTTTGGTACGTAACATTGCCTTATAATTGTCTTTAAGGCAGCAAAAAAAATTTCAGCTTTTCCACGCCCACTTTTTAAGGGAATTTAGCTTAAAATGACTGTTTTTCAATAAATATATATGAAATTTGACAAAAAATTTTATGAGAAGAGCTGTAGATATTAGCATTTTCTAACTTTTATGTATATATTGTATGTACCTCCTTCCACTTTTGTGGGCGTGGCGTTAAAAAAAGGTGATTTTTTATATTAAAAAGGCGGAGTTTTAGGCCGAAATGTATGCAACCACCTAGTATAAAGCGTTCAACAGTTATATTTTTATATCCCGCCCACTTTTTGGAGGCGTGGCAGTTTTCTTTTTGGTATAGTCGGGTATTTTGCAATCCGTCGTAGATGGATTGGAGCTTTTGCATACCCACTGTTGCACTTTCCCACTTGTTTTTTATGACTTATAATCACTACAAGATGCTGATTGGTAAATTTCAGCTTTTTACGACAGTTTTGAAAGCACTGGAGGTTGTTGCACATTTAGACCAATTGTGGGTGTGTTTGCAGATGGATTTGAAAAATGTTAGCACTTGTTTTGCTTCGGATAACAGAGAGCTTAAATTTCAGCTTTCTATCTCAAAATTTAAGGCCTAAAAACTGGTGAAATACGGCCGGACGGTCGGACATGACTCATTCGACTCAGAACTCGGTCTCGATCATAATGCCCTATCTATCATTATATTTTCTCTATGTTACATTTTCGCCTGTATCAAACTTAGTTAACTCCATTCCTGCGGAATAGGGTATAAAAACGATGTCATTGAAAAGGGGTAGATGCCACGCCCCTTTTGAAGGGAAAAGATTTTTTAACTGAGAAATTCTAAATACAATTGAAGTTAATAGAAACTGAAATTTAACAACCAGGATTTATGACACAATTCAAAGCTTGACAGTGGTTAATTGGGATGGGGTATCCAACGATTCTTCTAAGCGGATTGTAACCCTTCCACTAGTTGTGTCTTACATTCACTAGGAGATGCCAAATGTCAAATTTCAGCCTTTAAGAACATCTTACAATCTTGAAATCTCTGGAGGTAGTTGCACATTTAGACCGATTGAGGGCGTGTCATTGGAGGTATATTAAGTTTGTCACCTAGTTTGTAGCACGGTGAAATAATAATGGTAGACCCCCAAGACCTTAAGGGCATATCGAGACCGAATTCTGAATTGAATAAGCCATGTCCATCCGTCCGTTGTACGTCACATGTTTTTATACCCCATCCCATAGGCTAGGAGGTATATTAAGTTTGTCACATAGTTTGTAACACTGTGAAATAATAATAGTAGACCCCCAGGACCTTAAGGGCATATGATTGAGACTGAATTCTGAATCGAAAAAGCCATGTCCGTCCATCCGTCCGTCCGTCTGTCTGTATTTCACGCGATTTAGGCCTTAAATTTAAAGTTAGGGAGCTGAAATTGAGTGAGTTAGTGCTACAGTGGGTACGCAGAAGTTGCAGTCCGTAAAATGGACCGTTGAATACCCCATCCGATTCCACACTGTAAAATGCTGATGGCATTTTATAAGTAATGCAAACTTCGAAAAGAGGCGTGGTCCAATAACCCCTAGTTACAAACTATCAAAAATAAGATATTTCCACAGATATTTCCAAGTTACGCTTAAATGTACGTAAAAATGCAATTTTTTGCTTCAAATTCAATATTTTAAAAAATCGACCCCTAAAAGATGGCGTAGCTTAAAACTTTATATGAACAAAATCTGGGCTGAAGTCTCGTTTACCTAACGTGCTACTTTTTTTGTTTCATGCTTTCCTAAATTAGGCTCAAAGCCAGTCGGTAATTCCTAAAACAATTTTAGGTTTTTCTTCAATTCTGCCTATAAATGTGGGCGTGGCCCAAAGTCTTGTATGAACAAAATTTATAGCTAAGCGTTTTCTACATAAGATATTAAGCAACATTTTTTCAGTTTGGAGCAAAAATATTGAGTAAACTGCATTTAAAATTTTACCTTTAAGACGCCCACTGGAGGAGGTTTACCAATTAAATTTTTCTTTTTTATACCCCATCCCATAGGCTAGGAGGTGTTTTAAGTTTGTCAGATAGTTTGTAACACGGTGAAATAATAATGGTATACCCCCAGGACCTTAAGGGCATATATGATCGAGACCGAATTTTGAATCGAATGAGCCATGTGCGTCCGTCCTTCCGTCTGTCTGTATGTCACACGTTTCAGGCCTTCAGTTTTAAGCTAGGAACCTGAAATTTAGTACATAAGTTCACTGCCATCCAAAGCAGTACAAGTAAAAAAATTTTTTGGAATCCGCCTACAGACACGCCCACGATTGCTCGTTGCAATTGAGCAACTACCTCCAGGGCTTTTAAAGCTGTAAGACGTCTTAAAAGCCTGAAATTTGGTATTTATTATCTTCTGTTTATTGTAAGATATACAAAATAAAAATTTTATCGCTTCACCTCCCTAGTAGGCGTGTCATGGATTTAAAGGTTAATTTTTAAAATGTATTTTATTCAATATTTTTGTTCCAAAACGAAAAAAAGTTACTCAATACATTATGTAGAAAACATAGTCCTACATTTCTTTTATACAAGACTTTGAGCCACGCCCACATTTGGAATTAGAATTGAAGAAAAAGCTAAAAATTTTCAGAAACGACTGGCATTAAGCCAAATTAAGGGAAGAATCAAAAACAAATTTGCGTGTTATATAAACGAGATTTTATTCTATATTTCGTTTATACAATGTTTTTTGCCACATCCTCTTTTAGGGGTCGATTTTTCAAAAATATTGAATTTGAACCGAAAAATTGCACTTTTACGTACATTTATACATTATAATATAAATAACAATAACATCAGCATTTTACAATGTGGGATAACTTACTGGTTGTGTCTTACATTCATTAGGAGATGCTAAATGTGAAATTTCAGCCTTTTAGAACGTCTTTCAGTTTTAAACTCTCTGGAGGTAGTTGCACATTTAGACCGATTGTGGGCGTGTCTTTGGGCGGATTTAAAAAATTTTACAATTGTACTGCTTCGGATACCAGTTAACGTATGTACCAAATTTCAGCTCCCTAACTTAAAATTTAAGGCCTTAAAACGTGTGACATACAGATAGACGGACGGACGGACATGCCTTATTCGATTCGGAATTCGGTCTCGATCATATCGTCGCTTGAAAAGCAAGCTGTCATAAGTCAAAATGCATAAATTTTCATAAAAGCCATTTGAAGTTTTTCATTATTTAACCAGTGAGTAATTGCTACAGTGTGTACGCAGAAGTTACAGACCGTAAAACGGACCGTTGAATACCCCATCCTATCCCACATTGTAAAATGCTGATGGCATTGTTATTTTTTGACATTTTATAAGTAATGCAAACTTTGAAAAGGGGTGTGGTCCAACCGCCCCTAATTACAAACTATTAATTATAAGATATTTCCACCGATATTTCCAAGTTACACCTAATTGCAAGTAAAAATGCAATTTTTTGGTTCAAATTCAATATGTTTGAAAAATCGACCCCTAAAAGGGGGCGTGGCTAAAAACTTTATATGAACGACATCTAGACGGAGGTATTGTTTACCTAACCTGCTACTTTTTTGTTTCATGCTTTCCTAAATTAGGCTCAAGGGCAGTCGAAATTAAGTTTTTCTGGAAAATTTTAGGTTTTTCTTCAGTTCTGCCTCCAAATGTGGGCCGGGCCCAAAGTCTTGTATGAACAAAATGTGGAACTAAGCGTTTTCTACTAAAATATTAAGCAAATTTTTTTCAATTTCGAGCAAAAATACTGAGTAAACTGCATTTGAAAATTTACCTTTAAAACAGATGCCACGCCCGCTAGAGGAGGTTTACCAATTAAATTTGTCTTTTTTGTGTCTTATATTCACTAAGAGATGCTAAATGTCAAATTGCAGCCTTTTAGAACGTCTAATAGTTTTGAAAAATCTGGAGGTAGTTGCATATTTAGACCGATTGTAGGCGTGTCTTTGGTGGTCAAAGGATAGACATGTGCACTCAAGAGGATACAAGCATCCACAGGTTTTCTAAACCCACCTCTGTCTATCAACTCCTACTCTCACCTCCCCGTGGTGAACACCGGGTGCCTAGTACCTCAACTGGAGATTGGGTTCCAACCCCTTTGGAAGGTTGTTGGGGGTAGCAGACGAGAGAGGGGGGGAGGAGTGTTCCCACTAAGGCACTTCTCCTTGCATCCCGACGGCAGCGGAGGAATTCCCCAGATGGAATCAACGGTGGCGTCCATAGATCCAGTCAGGCCGAACTACTTAGTGAACACCTTATATGGGCTACTACGACGTATTCGGAGCTCAGGCCTATAAGGAGCGGGCTATCCGGCTCTCCGTCCTTAGAGCTAAGCAAAGGATCTGGTCCTCCAGGTTGGGGGTCATGCCGTCGGGGTGACTTCCCGGCCACGTAAAGAAACACCAGTCACGAAGCAGAAACAAGCCTCGGATTCGGACGGATTCACTGTTGACGACCAATGCAAACGAGAAAAGGACAACGAGCTCCGGATCTGCACGTGGAATGTTAGGTTCCTTAACAGACCACGTGCAGCCGAGCAACTAGCGGAGGCCCTTAACGACTGCAAGGCAGACATTACTGTTATCCAAGAAATGCGGTGGGACGGGCCGGGCAAAAGAAGGATGAAAAACTGCGACATCTACTACGGCGACTGCTATCGGCATCAAAGACAGCGCCCATTTGGATGTGGTTTCGTTGTTGGAGGCAGACTTAGGCAAAAAGTCTTGAACTTCAACCCTGTAAGCGAGCGCCTCGCGACGATCCGCATCAAGGCTAAATTCGCCAACATTAGCCTGATATGCGCACATGCCCCCACAGAGGAGAAAGATTACGAGACCAAAGATATGTTCTACGAGCTCCTGGACAAAACTTATGAGCAGAGCAGATTTTAATGCCAAGCTAGGAAGGGAGGGCATCTTTGGTCGTACTGTCGGAAAGCATAGCCTGCACGACACGACCTCCGATAACGGATTCAGGCTGATCGACTTTGCTGCGGGGCGACACGTTGTGGTAGCTAGTACACAGTTCCCGCATCTCAATATCCACAAAGGGACATGGAGATCTCCCGATCAATCAACCGTCAACCAGATTGACCATATTGCGATCGACGCAAGGCACTCCTCCAGTATCATGGATGTCCGAACTTTCCGAGGGGCCAACATTGACTCGGATCACTGCCTTGTTGTAGCCAAGGTACGGCTGCGGATATCAAGACCAGCGCCAAGTAATGGAAATACTGTGAGGAAGTTTGACGTCGGCCGACTACAATCGCAAGAGATCGCCAGGTCCTTCTCCAACCGAGTCTCTCTAAACCTTCTACGAAGTCCTATGCAACCGGCATCAAGTATTGATAGCCAGTGGCAACACTGCCAAAATGCCACCAGAGACGCCGCCTCTGAAGTGCTGGGTTTCACACGGCGACCACAACGAAACCCCTGGTTTGACGATGAATGCCGGCAAGCACATGCAGCTAAACAGGAAGCATACAAAGCGGCGCTGCACAGAAGGACTAGAGCTGCTCGCGAGCTCTACGAGCAGAGGAGGAGAGAGGAACACCGGCTTCTCCGAAGGAAAAAGAGAGAGCACGAGAAGCGCGCGGTTGAAGAGATAGAGAGATGTTACAACAGGAATGAGGTAAGAAAGTTTTACCAAAGGATCAAAAGGTCCTGCCAAGGGTATAAACTTCCAACTGAAGCCTGTAAGGACCATCCAGGGGACATCGTTGTAGAATCGCAGTCGGTGCTGAGGATTTGGAAAGACCACTTCTGCAGACTGTATAACGGCGAGGACGAACCAAATACCGCTGTCAGGCAGAACGAACCATTCAACCCGGGCGAAGACGTTACCGACGAAGCATACGAACGATACCGCCCACCCGACCTGGAGGAGGTGAAAGTAGCTGTGTCTAAGCTCAAGTGCAACAAAGCAGCCGGAGCAGACGGCCTAGCTGCCGAACTTTTTCAATCCGCTGGCGATGAGCTGGTTAGGAGCATGCACCAGCTCATCTGCAAGATATGGTCGGAAGAAAGCATGCCCGACGAATGGAACCTCAGCATTGTTTGCCCGATCCTGAAGAAAGGAGACCCTCTGAGTTGTGCCAACTACAGAGGCATAAGTCTTCTTAACATCGCATACAAGATCTTTTCTGATGTACTGTGTGAACGCCTGAAGCCGTTTGTCAACAATCTGATAGGCACATATCAGTGTGGCTTTAGGCCAGGAAAGTCCACCATCGATCAAATATTCACACTACGGCAGATCTTGGAGAAAAACCAGGAATTCCAAATCGATACACACCACCTCTTCATCGATTTCAAGGCCGCGTATGACAGCATCTATAGAGACGAGCTATAAAGCGCAATGTCTCGTTTTGGCATCCCTGCCAAACTCGTCAGTCTGTGCAGGATGACGATGGAAAACTCACGCTGTTCCGTCAAGGTCGGCAAAGAACTCACCGACCCCTTTGATGTCAAAAAAGGATTTAGACAAGGCGACGCGCTGTCATGCGACTTCTTTAACATCATACTTGAGAGAATTGTGCAGAACTCTCGCGCCAACACCAGAGGTACAATCTTTCAAAAGTCCGTTCAACTACTTGCATACGCAGACGACATTGACATAATCGGTAGAACAAAGCGTGATGTCAGTGAAGCCTTCGTGAGTATTGGGACGGAAACGGCGAATATGGGCTTAGCAGTCAATGAGGGCAAAACCAAGTATATGCTGTCATCAAGAAAAGACACCCAACACCGACGTCTTGGACAAAACATCACCATCGACAGCTATAACTTTGAGGTAGTTAGGGACTTTGTCTACCTGGGTTCCGCTAACGATTCAGACAATGACACCAGCGCTGAAATCAAACGAAGGATAACTCTTGCCAATCGCTGTTTCTTTTGGCTAAGGAGGCAATTGAGTAGCAAAGCCCTCTCTCGAGCAACTAAAGTGTCCATGTATAAGACCCTCATCATCCCAGTCCTGCTTTACGGTGCAGAAGCATGGACCCTGTCAAAGGCGGATGAAAACACTTTAGGCTGCTTCGAGAGGAAAATTCTTCGGGCGATTTACGGTCCCGTCTGCATAGACGGAGAGTGGAGGAGGAGATATAACATCGAACTGTACGGGTTGTACAGCGATACCGACCTAGCCAAAAGAGTCAAAACACAACGTCTACGATGGCTGGGTCATCTAGAGCGGATGGACACCAACGCCCCGGCCCGGAAAATCTTCGAATCCACACCGCAGGGACGACGCGGTAGAGGAGCACCGAGACTCAGGTGGCGCACGCAAGTGGAAGGGGACCTCAGCCAACTTCGCGTGCGAAACTGGAGACGTCTAGCTAGAGACAGAGCTGGCTGGCGAAGCTTGTTGGCCGAGGCCCAGGTCCACCCCGGACTGTAGCGCCACCTTAAGTAAGTAGGCGTGTCTTTGGGCGGATTTCAAAAATTTTTACAATTGTACTACTTCGCATGACATGCACCTGACGTACGAAGTTGTTAGTACCCTAGCTCAAAATTTAAGGCCTAAAAACATGTGACATACAGACGGAGGGACGGACATGGCTCATTCGATTAAGAATTCGGTCTCGATCATATGGCCTTAAGGTCTTTGGGGGTCTACCATTATTATTTCACCGTGTTGCAAACTAAGTGACAAACTTATTATACCTCCTGTCCTATGGGATGGGGTATAAAAAGTTAATTTTAGTTTCGAATTTCAATGAATAACAAAAGGTTTGTAGAGTAAAAAAGTATAAATTTTTCTTCTTCTTTCAAGTGGTATTCCAAAGTTTCTAAAAAAAATATGCATCAAAATAACAGCCAATTCGAGAAAAAAAAAAAAATGTTTGAAAAAGATTCATTTTGTTTTGAAATAAAAGCATTTAAGTCTATCGTCAAAATATATATTATTTCCTAAGTATCTTAACATAAGTTAAGTTTAATTAAAGGCATAACAAAATGCTTATGTAAAACTTAATAACTGTTCAGCAGTTCTTCGGTTTAAAAATAAAACTAGTTGTTTTACAAATAACCTTAAATATTACATACTTAACAACCAATTTAAAAAGACAACGTTTATAGGTGGTGATAAGATTAAAGTGTTGTATCTCGTTTATATGCAGGCTTAAGGGTCGCTTCATCTACGTTTCGATCCTATTTAATACCTGCGCCAAGTTGAGTTGAGTTTGCCTTGGCTCAACTTCTCGTGCCTGGCGTAGTTGAGTCGAAGTTTCGTTTAAAAACCTGGGTCGAAAGCGAACTGGAGTTGGATTCACAGGCAGACATTTTGTTTTCTCAAAACATGCTGCTTACTCAATGTAAGCAGCCCTATGTGGATACTTGTACTTCGAGCGTATAGAAGGAGGTCTCATTGTACTTTTTCCTTTGTAATGAAATCAATTTGTTTCTTTAATTTTCTTTGTGATAACATTTCAACTAATCAACTCAACTCAATATCGAAGAAAATGTCGAGAATCACACTCAACTAAACTCAACTCAAGCTCTCCACAACATGCATAATAAACGAGGTAAAATAACACCTAGGCCATTGGTAAAATGACACTTCTTAAAGTAATCAAAAGAATTTTGCGGCTCACCAACTAGTTTCTTTAAAGGTAAAATGACTTATCGCTTATTGAAACGTATTACCACGGAAACAATTTACGGAAATTTGCCAGTAAAGTGACACAAGTAATAGAAGAGCCATTTTGCAGGGAAAAAGATAAGGGATGTTACACTAAATGCAAAAGGACACTTCGCCCTCACGCTCTCAATTTTTGAGTTTAAGTTATGACGGTTTGACAGAAAATTAGCATATTATTTTGTGATTCGTTCTGTGTACTTAACTCAAAATCATAAAATTTTGACTTATGTCAGTTTGCTTTTCAAGCGACGATATATGTCCTTAAGGTCTTGGGGGTCTACCATTATTATTTCACCGTGTTACAAACTATGTGGCAGACTTAATATAGCTCCTATCCTATCCAGAATTCGGTCTCGATCATATCGTCGCTTGAAAAGCAAGCTGTCATAAGTCAAAATGCATAGATTTTCAGAAAAGCCATTTGAAGTTTTTCATTATTTAACCAGTGAGTAAGTGCTACAGTGTGTACGTAGAAGTTATAGTCCGTAAAACGGACCGCTGAATACCCCATCCTATCCCACATTGTAAAATGCTGATAGCATAGTTATTTTTTGACATTTTATAAGTACTGCAAACTTTGAAAAGGGGCGTGGTCCAATCGCCCCTAATTACAAACTATTAATTATAAGATATTTCCACAGATATTTTCAAGTTACACCTAATCGTACGTAAAAATGCAATTTTTTGGTTCAAATTCAATATTTTTGAAAAATCGACCCCTAAAAGGGGGCGTGGCTAAAAGCTTTATATGAACGAAACCTTGACGGAAGTATTGTTTAGCTAACCTGCTACTTTTTTTATACCCGACCCAGGGTATATTAAGTTTAATGTATAGTTTGTAACGCAACGAAATAATCACCGTAGACCCCTAAGACCTTTTAGAGATATGAATGGGACCGACAGGAGAATCGATTAAGCCATGTCCGTCCGTCCGTCCGTATGTAAACAACTTTTAGGCCTTAAATTTCAAGGCAGAGAGCTGAAATTTTGTGGATTGGTTGGAAGTCCAGTCCTTCAGATCAAGTTTGAAAGTAAGCTGAATCCGCCCACAGACACGCCCACTACAGGCCTGTATGTGCGATTATCTCCAATTTAAAAAAATACATTTTGCAAATTTTAGCTATGTTACAATGGCGTTAGCGCATTCATTTTTGGTACGTAACATTGCCTTATATTTGTCCTTAAGGTAGCCAAAAAATTTTAGCTTTTTCATTGGCCACGCCCACTTTTTAAGGGATTTTAGCTTAAAATGACTGTTTTTCAATAAATATATATGAAATTTGACAAAAAATTGTATGACAAAAGCTGTATATACTAGCATTTTCTAACTTTTATGTATATATTGTATGTGCCTCCGCCCACTTTTGTGGGTGTTGCGTTAAAAAAAAGTGATTTTTTTAGTTAAAAAGACAAAGTTTTGGCCGAAATGTATGCAACCACCTAGTATAAAGCATTCTACAGTTATATTTTTGTATCCCGCCCACTTTTTGGAGGCGTGGCAGTTTTCTTTTTGGTATGGTCGGGTATTTTGCAATCCGTCGTAGATGGATTGAAGCTTTTGCATACCCACTGTTGCACTTTCCCACTTGTTGTATTTCCCTTCGGGTAGGGGTTAGAATATACCCGAGGTAAGGCATGCCTGTCGTAAGAGGCGACTAAAATCCACCCTCCGTATGCCGAGCGCTTAGCGCATACAAACTATGCAATGGACAAACATAAGATATTATTATCCCAGGTGGCAATCCAGTTTCACTGGCAAATCCACCCTCTTCGGAGGTAGGCTCTACGGATTCTGGGGAGAGCCATTTATTGCTTAAAAATCCTTTTTTGAAAAAATCAAGGGTGCCTCGATCTCCACCAGCTGGATCGAAGGTCTCCATGAAAGGAAGTCCGCCGGTTTATCAGGACTCAGCGAAAATTAAATGCTTTGAAGCGGAAAACAACGAACTCCGTGTCGAACACCAGTCGTATCAAACAAAGCGACAAGAATACCCCAAGAAAAAAACCGCCGACCACCTGCAATAAATGTCGTTGGGATTGCGGACTACGGAAAGTTGCGAAACATCCTTCAAAATACTGTTGGCACGAAATATAACTTAACATCACTTCGAAACAACGAATGGAAAATTAACGTCGATGACCTATCGGTCACTGTGACAAAAGTTAAATTTAGAGAAAATCAAGTGGTTTACTTATGAAAATAAGTAAATAAAATAAGTAAAATAATATAATAAAATAAAATAAGTAAAATAAATAAGTAAAATATACTTATGAAAATAAGTAAACCTCCTCCACGTCCACTGGAGGAGGTTTACCAATTAAATGTCAAATTTTAGCCTTTAATTGCGGCATAGAGTTTTGAAAATTGTGGTAGTTGCACATTCAGACCGATTGTGGGCGTGTGTGTTGGCGAAATATAAAATTTTTCTTGTACTGCTTCGCATGACGTGGAAGCGGAAGGCCTCATAACATGTGACATACAGACAGACAGAGGGACAAACGGACATGACTTATTCGATTCATAATTTGGTCTCGATCATATGCCCTTGAGGTCTTTGGGGTCTATCATTATTATTTCACCGTGTAACAGACTGTGTGATAAACTTAATATACATCCTATCCTATGAAAGGGATGGGGTATAAATATTAAAGTAAATTTTTAACCCGACCGAGTGTATTTTAATTTCATTGCATAGTTTGTAACACAGTGAATTAATCACCGGTAACCCTAAAGAGCTTTTAGAGTATGATCGACACCGACAGAAGAATCGATTAAGCCATGTTCATCCGTCCGTCCGTCCGTCCGTCCGTCCATCCATCTGACCGTCCATCCGTCAGTATGTGTGAAGGTTTAAGGTCTTCAAGATCGAGCTAGAGAGCTTAAACTTGGTACAAGGCTTGGCTCTTTTGTTTCACAGACTTCACAGACAAAGTGTGAAAATTTGGCTCCATCCGTCGACGGCTAGGCCCACTACTTGCCTCAATGTGAGACAACCTCTATTTCAATTTTTTTTTTTTTTTTCAAAATAGCTTTTGGTCTAGTTAGACAAGGCACAGGAACTTAAATTTTGGTACTGAGAAATATTGGCTTAACAAGGCAAAAATTGGCCCACCCACAATATCGACCATGCCGACTTTTAACATTTAAGATCTTTAAAAACCCGATTTCTCGGAAATTTAACTCTATATCAAAAAAAATTTTATGCCATATTTTAAAGATATTACCATTTGCTAAGTTTGCTTCATACAAAGTTTAGAGCTCCGCCCACTTTAAAGGGGCGTTTTTAGGAAAAAACTATTTATTCTGAAATAATTCTTGCTTTTGCCGTATTTTCTCATGATTCTAACGAAATTACAATTAATTGATATTAATTTTAAGCCCATGCCCACTTTTAGAGGCGTGGCCTATATAAATAATATATGAATTCGGACGAAAAAACTTTAAGATTTTGTGTTACATGGTATATAGGGTCGGGTATTTAATAGTTTTTCACAGACAAACTCTTGCACTTACTCACTTGTTATACTTAAAATTTATACTTAATTGCAAAATTCGCTATATACAAAGTTTTGAGCTCCGCCCGCTTTAAGGAAGCAGTTCTATGAAAAAAAAAATCAATTTTTTTAAGCAAATATTTCCGCTTTTAACGCATTTTCTCATGGATTTAAAAAGGTTAGAATTAATTGATTTTAATTTTTAGTCCAAAACCCATTTTTGAGGTCGCGGCCAATACAAATAATTGACATAACATCATATGAATTCGAAAAACAAAGTTACGTCTTCTTTGTCTAATCTACGTCAGGCAGACTAGCACCAATCTCGACACGAGGTAAATGAAATAATTTTCTACATACCCCTTCGCAGAAGATCATCTCTTCGTTGTATGCGCATCCGCATATGTTGCATTTGGCTCTTCCTCTTCGTCTATCGCTTTGCTGGATTCGAGCGTGCTGCTGTGGCGCCTCGTTTTGCTGTTGTTGGATTTTCTGCTACTGTTGCACATGTTGTTGCTGTTGGATTTGCAGCTGCTGATGCACATGTTGCTGCTCTTCAATGTGCTGCTGTTGTTGCACATTTTGTCGCTCCGCGGGCTCGCTCATGTTGGGCTCAACTGGCGGTGGCGTATATGTGACTGGCATTGATTTTATAATCTAAAATTTAAGAAATTGTCACGAAGTTTTTCTTTTTGAAATAAACAAAAATTTAAAGCTCAAGGTTTACTTTTATTTATAAGATTTTAAGCTTAAATTTTAGTGATTTTATGGAAAAAATTGCCAGTCACATTACTGTTATGTTCATACCAGACAAAAGAAGAAAATCAAATCGGCCACGCTGAGTTCTCAACGAATCCGATCTTAACGAAGTTTTGCCGCAAAAATACATAAAAAATGGTTTCACACATCCTTACGAAAAGAGTGCAGTTAGGCAAAAGAGGGGGACTCACGGCTGCGTTCAGCTCAAGAAATGACAGCTGGTAGAATTCCTAGCGCTCCTGTTATATTTTTCGACAAGGCTTAAGGCCTGTCAAACTTGCGTTTTTATGGAAAACTCAAGGTTTTTCATCACCAATGCCTCCAAATGTGAGTGCGCCCAAAACTATTCTATATTTAAAATAAAGCACTATTATTTTGAAGCAGTATTTTCTACATAAAATATTAAGTAAATTTTTTTCAATTTGGAGCAAAAATATTGAATAAAATGCATTTGAGATTTTTTCCTTAAAATAGATGCCACGTCCACTGGAGGAGGTTTACAAATTAAATGTCAAATTTTAGCCTTTAATTGCGGCATAGAGTTTTGAAAACTCTGGTAGTTGCACATTTAGACCGATTGGGGGCGTGTGTGTTGGCGAAATTTAAAATTTTTCTTGTACTGCTTCGCATGACGTGGAAGCGGAAGGCCTCATAACATGTGACATACAGACAGACAGAGGGACGAACGGACATGGCTTATTCGATTCATAATTTGGTCTCGATCATATGCCCTTGAGGTCTTTGGGGTCTATCATTATTATTTCACCGTGTAACAGACTGTGTGATAAACTTAATATACATCCTATCCTATGAAAGGGATGGGGTATAAATATTAAAGTAATTTTTTAACCCGACCGAGGGTATTTTAATTTTATTGCATAGTTTGTAACTCAGTGAATTAATCACCGGTAACCCTAAAGAGATTTTAGAGTATGATCGACACCGACAGAAGAATCGATTAAGCCATGTTCATCCGTCCGTCCGTCCGTCCGTCCGTCCATCCATCTGACCGTCCATCCGTCAGTATGTGTGAAGGTTTAAGGTCTTCAAGATCGAGCTAGAGAGCTTAAGCTTGGTACAAGGCTTGGCTCTTTTGTTTCACAGACTTCACAGACAAAGTGTGAAAATTTGGCTCCATCCGTCGACGGCTAGGCCCACTACTTGCCTCAATGTGAGACAACCTCTATTTCAATTTTTTTTTTTTTTTTCAAAATAGCTTTTGGTCTAGTTAGACAAGGCACAGGAACTTAAATTTTGGTACTGAGAAATATTGGCTTAACAAGGCAAAAATTGGCCCACCCACAATATCGACCATGCCGACTTTTAACATTTAAGATCTTTAAAAACCCGATTTCTCGGAAATTTAACTCTATATCAAAAAAAATTTTATGCCATATTTTAAAGATATTACCATTTGCTAAGTTTGCTTCATACAAAGTTTAGAGCTCCGCCCACTTTAAAGGGGCGTTTTTAGGAAAAAACTATTTATTCTGAAATAATTCTTGCTTTTGCCGTATTTTCTCATGATTCTAACGAAATTACAATTAATTGATATTAATTTTAAGCCCATGCCCACTTTTAGAGGCGTGGCCTATATAAATAATATATGAATTCGGACGAAAAAACTTTAAGATTTTGTGTTACATGGTATATAGGGTCGGGTATTTAATAGTTTTTCACAGACAAACTCTTGCACTTACTCACTTGTTATACTTAAAATTTATACTTAATTGCAAAATTCGCTATATACAAAGTTTTGAGCTCCGCCCGCTTTAAGGAAGCAGTTCTATGAAAAAAAAATCAATTTTTTTAAGCAAATATTTCCGCTTTTAACGCATTTTCTCATGGATTTAAAAAGGTTAGAATTAATTGATTTTAATTTTTAGTCCAAAACCCATTTTTGAGGTCGCGGCCAATACAAATAATTGACATAACATCATATGAATTCGAAAAACAAAGTTACGTCTTCTTTGTCTAATCTACGTCAGGCAGACTAGCACCAATCTCGACACGAGGTAAATGAAATAATTTTCTACATACCCCTTCGCAGAAGATCATCTCTTCGTTGTATGCGCATCCGCATATGTTGCATTTGGCTCTTCCTCTTCGTCTATCGCTTTGCTGGATTCGAGCGTGCTGCTGTGGCGCCTCGTTTTGCTGTTGTTGGATTTTCTGCTACTGTTGCACATGTTGTTGCTGTTGGATTTGCAGCTGCTGATGCACATGTTGCTGCTCTTCAATGTGCTGCTGTTGTTGCACATTTTGTCGCTCCGCGGGCTCGCTCATGTTGGGCTCAACTGGCGGTGGCGTATATGTGACTGGCATTGATTTTATAATCTAAAATTTAAGAAATTGTCACGAAGTTTTTCTTTTTGAAATAAACAAAAATTTAAAGCTTAAGGTTTACTTTTATTTATAAGATTTTAAGCTTAAATTTTAGTGATTTTATGGAAAAAATTGCCAGTCACATTACTGTTATGTTCATACCAGACAAAAGAAGAAAATCAAATCGGCCACGCTGAGTTCTCAACGAATCCGATCTTAACGAAGTTTTGCCGCAAAAATACATAAAAAATGGTTTCACACATCCTTACGAAAAGAGTGCAGTTAGGCAAAAGAGGGGGACTCACGGCTGCGTTCAGCTCAAGAAATGACAGCTGGTAGAATTCCTAGCGCTCCTGTTATATTTTTCGACAAGGCTTAAGGCCTGTCAAACTTGCGTTTTTATGGAAAACTCAAGGTTTTTCATCACCAATGCCTCCAAATGTGAGTGCGCCCAAAACTATTCTATATTTAAAATAAAGCACTATTATTTTGAAGCAGTATTTTCTACATAAAATATTAAGTAAATTTTTTTCAATTTGGAGCAAAAATATTGAATAAAATGCATTTGAGATTTTTTCCTTAAAATAGATGCCACGTCCACTGGAGGAGGTTTACAAATTAAATGTCAAATTTTAGCCTTTAATTGCGGCATAGAGTTTTGAAAACTCTGGTAGTTGCACATTTAGACCGATTGGGGGCGTGTGTGTTGGCGAAATTTAAAATTTTTCTTGTACTGCTTCGCATGACGTGGAAGCGGAAGGCCTCATAACATGTGACATACAGACAGACAGAGGGACGAACGGACATGGCTTATTCGATTCATAATTTGGTCTCGATCATATGCCCTTGAGGTCTTTGGGGTCTATCATTATTATTTCACCGTGTAACAGACTGTGTGATAAACTTAATATACATCCTATCCTATGAAAGGGATGGGGTATAAATATTAAAGTAATTTTTTAACCCGACCGAGGGTATTTTAATTTTATTGCATAGTTTGTAACTCAGTGAATTAATCACCGGTAACCCTAAAGAGATTTTAGAGTATGATCGACACCGACAGAAGAATCGATTAAGCCATGTTCATCCGTCCGTCCGTCCGTCCGTCCGTCCATCCATCTGACCGTCCATCCGTCAGTATGTGTGAAGGTTTAAGGTCTTCAAGGTCGAGCTAGAGAGCTTAAACTTGGTACAAGGCTTGGCTCTTTTGTTTCACAGACTTCACAGACAAAGTGTGAAAATTTGGCTCCATCCGTCGACGGCTAGGCCCACTACTTGCGTCAATGTGAGACAACCTCTATTTCAATTTTTTTTTTTTTTTCAAAATAGCTTTTGGTCTAGTTAGACAAGGCACAGGAACTTAAATTTTGGTACTGAGAAATATTGGCTTAACAAGGCAAAAATTGGCCCACCCACAATATCGACCATGCCGACTTTTAACATTTAAGATCTTTAAAAACCCGATTTCTCGGAAATTTAACTCTATATCAAAAAAAATTTTATGCTATATTTTAAAGATATTACCATTTGCTAAGTTTGCTTCATACAAAGTTTAGAGCTCCGCCCACTTTAAAGGGGCGTTTTTAGGAAAAAACTATTTATTCTGAAATAATTCTTGCTTTTGCCGTATTTTCTCATGATTCTAACGAAATTACAATTAATTGATATTAATTTTAAGCCCATGCCCACTTTTAGAGGCGTGGCCTATATAAATAATATATTCGGACGTTCGGAATTCGGACGAAAAAACTTTAAGATTTTGTGTTACATGGTATATAGGGTCGGGTATTTAATAGTTTTTCACAGACAAACTCTTGCACTTACTCACTTGTTATACTTAAAATTTATACTTAATTGCAAAATTCGCTATATACAAAGTTTTGAGCTCCGCCCGCTTTAAGGGGGCAGTTCTATGAAAAAAAATCAGTTTTTTTAAGCAAATATTTCCGCTTTTAACGCATTCTCTCGTGGATTTAAAAAGGTTAGAATTAATTTTAATTTTTAGTCCAAAACCCATTTTTGAGGTCGCGGCCAATACAAATAATTGACATACATACATCATATGAATTCGAAAAACAAAGTTACGTCTTCTTTGTTCTCAACTGTGGATCCGTCGAGCAACTTCCCAGCTCCCAACCATAAAAAGACCACTAAATTTTGGCGCCCGAGCAGGGACTTAAACAGAGGTCTACCAGTCCGTACCCGATCGACCGATACCGAGAAGTCTTCAGTAAAAGGACAGTCAGCAAATCCAGTTGTAGAAGCGACCAATACGCTAAACCTGGTACCGAATTCAAACAAGAAAAGAAATTCTACCAGGATCAAGACAGGTCCACCAATTCGTACCTGAAACAGGAGCAGAAGCGATTTTTTTCTACCTACCAATCCGTTCCATACCGATGAGCCGACGACAGCAAGCAATACGTCTCAAGGAGATCTGCTTGTCCTTATTTGTGCGAAAAGGGAGCCATTGCTGATTTGCTAGCCTACACCGACCGAACCGAAGAGGACGCCTCAGCATAAGTAGCTGACCTTACCCACCGACCGACCGAATCAAGTCCCCCGTTCCCGAATATTCGTCAGCCTTCAAGATAACCAATACCGAGAATGATACTCCAATCACCGCACCGACCGAACCGATTTTATCCGATTTTGGGTGGATCTATCTACTAAGTTCGAAGGAGCTGACTACATTGATGATGGAAAGAGGACTTAACAACAATGGAAAAATTGGGGAGCTAAGACGGAAAGCTAACACGGAGTGTTGGCTCCTCTGCCAACATTTGGCGGAAATGGGAGCCAACGATCTTATCGATTTGTACAACCGTATTGCCGAACGAGAGTATGTGATGGAGATCATTTCATCCCCTCAATGACAGAATAGAACCTATAGACCAGATACCCAGCCACAGCGATCGAAAATAAGCCACCAGCTTGAACTACCACCAAGATCCTGCATCAGCTACCACGCCGAAACAATGGACACAGTTCGTAAGTGGGGGTTGCACTTTGACTCAAAAGGCAACGCCAATGAGTTTGTGGAGAGGATCGAGGAACTGGCCCTTTGCTATTGCATCCCATGTGATGCACCTGTGAGAACCCTCCCAAAAATTTTAAAAGGCAAATCCCTGGAGTGGTTACGGATCAAAACGCATAGCATCCAAACATGGGCCCAATTCAGGAAAGAGTTTCTCCAACACTTCTTGCCAGTACGATATGTACTAAATTTGCAGGCGAGGACAAGGACCGAAAGAAAAAGCCCAAGATTTTGTAATGGACATTCAGTACCTAATACACCAACATCCCAGAATAACCGTGGCAGATAGTGTAGACAGGATCTACGACCGCCTCCTACCTGAGTACCGTCTCTATATCCGCCGAAGAGATTTCAACACAATAGAAGAATTGATGGATTTGGCAGAGGAATTCGAATTCATAAAGAATGAAGCCCGTATTAGTAGTAGAACTGTGGCACTCAAGACTAATCATCCTGCCCCCGTACTATATAAACCTATGACTCTCATGTTCATTACAGCAGCGGAAGAGACCAAAACCGAAGAAGAACGGACACCAAAAGGAACCTCCGAAAAACGAGTCGCCTAACGTTTTTGAACAGCAGCAACTGTGTGGAAGCAAGTTAGAGTATAATGATCATTAACAGGCCATTACAGATCAAAAATCACCGCATGAAACACCATCTAAAGTTTTTGCTGAGCAGATTCTGTTTGTGAGCACATCGGAGCCATTTAACGAGAAGAGAAGCAACGAGAAAGTGATCGATGCCGAGATAAATGAACCAGTCAAAACCCGTACGGTGGACGAACCGATCACTACAGCTTGTGCACTACCTAAGTGGACTAGTGCATACTGAAAATTGGCACCGGAGGTGCCTAGAAGAAAACCGTACCGGAGACAATCGCACGAACTATCCAGTTACCAGCATACTTTTTAAAGATTAAGAAAAAAAAGGAAAGAAAAAAAAATACAAAAAAGGAAGAATTAAGAAAAAAAAAATCTTTCATTACAAAAAGAAAAATATATATAAACTGGAAAATATACCTAGATATATAAGAAAAAATTAATAACTTATGATCTTTACATTTCGTTTTAAAAAGGTAAAGCGGCGTGACTGAAAACGGATGCTAACCCATGCTAACCGAGTGTCCTAACCGTACCGACCGACCGACCGCCAGAGCTTGGAGAAACATAGCCATCGCCATCCGTCACCAACCGTAGACAAGGAGCCTCAAAACGCCCGAGACAGCAGACCGAAGCTTAAGGTGGAACATAAGATAGTTGTAAGGGAAACAAATGTAATAGTAGTAAGTTCGGACATAAGATAGACGTAATGTAATAAAATAGAACATAGGATAGTTAAATTACTTATAAGAAATGTATAAGAAGAGTAAAATAAAGTTTTCCACGAGAAGGTTCTCGTCTGGGGAAGAAATGGGGGAATGTAACGAAGTGATTTCGTTACAAAGGAAAAATACTTTTCGCTGTATACCGAAATCAGTTTTGCCACCAATATGCCCCACTGTTATTTATAGTGCATACAGCATAATACCGATTCCCATGCAACTGCTAATTTTGTGTTTTTCCCATAGCAGTTTTACACTAACAACAATTAAAACCAAGGCTCATGATAAACTAGTTGCTCACGCACTGTAGGCATGCAGTGGCTGTGTAACAACAACAAACGTGTTAGTACCCATGGTCTGCCTGTGCACATCGGACAGTGTATCGTGGCTGTACACAGCGTATCGTGGCTGGCCGAACAACAACAACAGTGTGTATGCATCACAACAGAGTGACATCAAAGGGAATTTGTGCGCCATAAGACCACAATGTAAAACGACAATGCACGAAGCCATAGTCGATCTAACCAACCATGTACCATTGTGTCACGACCACAACAAATATCTCTATTGGAATATTTATATTCATTTATAGAATTCACATTTTGTCAGTGTACGAAAGTTATTGAGTAGGAGTGCGGAAGTCCAGGCAATTCAGGCTACACCGGTTGTTAGGTACCAATTTTATGTATCTGTGTCGCCTTGGAATTAAATCAGGTCCAGAAAACATATAAAGAAATAATCACCGTAGACCCCAAGACCTTAAGGGCATATGATCGAGACCTAATTTTCAGTCGAATGAAACATGTCCGTCCGTCCGTCCGTCCGTCTGTCGGTAGTTTTTAGGCCTTGAATTTTGAGCTAGGAGCTTGAAACTTGATATCTGTTCTTTATAGGTCCCGAAGCAGTACAACTGTAATTTTTTTTGCAAACCGCTCACTGACACTTCCACTTTACTTATTAGCCTGAAATACCAAAGCTATCGCAGGAAGCTGAAATTTGGTATGCTATATCCCCGCTTAAGTGTATTGTGATTTTCATTTAATAAAAAAGCGAATACCGCCCCCTTGAAGACGTGGTCATACTTAATATGCATTCTAATAAACGGTTTTTATTATACCCCATCCCATAGGATAGGAGGTATATTAAGTTTGATTCATAGTTTGTAACACAGAGGATTGTAAGTCGAATGAGCCATGTCCGTCCGTCCGTCTGTCGGTAGTTTTTAGGCCTTAAATTTTGAGTTAGGAACTTGAAACTTGATATCTGTTCTTTCTAGGTCCCGAAGCAGTACAAGTGTAAAATGTTTTCAAATCCGACCACTGACACGCCCACTTTACTTACAAGCATGAAAAATCAAAGTTGTCGCAGGAAGCTAAAATTTGGTATGCAATATCCTCGCTTAAGTGCATTGTGATTGTCATTTAAGAAAAAAGCGAATACCGCACCTTTTAGGCGTGGTCATACTTAATATGCATTCTAATAACCGGTTTTTATTTGATATATTTGCTTTAAATCAAAAAAACTTGGACTATCAAATGTTCAGATATGTGCGAAAGCTATCAATTCATAATAAAAAATATAAACAAAAATACGTTGTTATTGAGAAGGGTTGGATGCCACGCCCCTTTCTTAGGGATAAGAATCTTAACTGAGAAATTCTCAATACAATTGAAGTTTAATGAAACGGAAATTTAACTCGGAGCTTGACAGTGGTCAATTGGGATGGGGTATCCAACGATTCGCCTAAGCGGATTGTAACCCTCCCACTAGTTTTTTCTATTGTTCATTATTTGAAACTTTAAAATATGGTAACCATAGATATAGTGCTCACTTACTCACTGGTTCTACATTATTCCACAGGAATGGAGTATATCAAGTTTGATACAGGCGAAAATGTCACATAGAGAAATAATGACGATAGACCCCCAAGACCTTAAGGGCATATGATCGAGCCCGACTTCTGAGTCGAATGAGCCCGTCCGTCCGTCTGTCTGTCCGTATATCCTCAATTTTTAGGCCTTCAGTTTTAAGTAAGGAAGCTGAAATTTTGTACGTAAGCTTTCTGTCATCCGAAGCAATACAAGTGTTAAAATTTTTCAAATCCGCCCACAGACACGCCCACAATCGGTCTAAATATGCAACTACCTCCAGATTTTTCAAAACTGTAAGACGTTCTAAAAGGCTGAAATTTGACATTTAGCATCTCTTAGTGAATATAAGACAGAAAAAAGACAAATTTAATTGGTAAAACTCCTCTAGTGGGTCTGGCATCTATTTTAAGGGTAAATTTTCAAATGCAGCTTACTCACTATTTTTGCTCGAAATTGAAAAAAATTTGCTTAATATTTTATGCAGAAAACGCTTAGTTCCACATGTTTATACAAGACTTTGGGCCCTGCCCACATTTGGAGGCAGAATTGAAGAAAAACCTAAAATTTTCCAGAAAAACTTAATTTCGACTGCCCTTGAGCTTAAATTTGGGAAGCATGAAACAAAAAAGTAGCAGGTTAGGTAAACAATACTACCTTCCAGATTTCGCTCATATAAAGTTCTTAGCCACGCCCCCTTTTAGGGTCGATTTTTTAAAAATATTGAATTTAAACCAAAACATTGCATTTTTACGTACAATTAGGTGTAACTTGGAAATATCTGTGGAAATATCTTATAAATAATAGTTTGTAATTAGGGGCGGTTGGACCACGCCGCTTTTCCAAGTTTGCATTACTTATAAAATGTCAAAAAACAACTATGCCATCAGCATTTTACAATGTATGATAGGATGGGGTATTCAACGGTCCGTTTTACGGACTGTAACTTCTGCGTACACACTGTAGCACTTACTCACTGGTTATTTGATATATTTGCTTTAAATTCAAAAAACTTGGACTATCAAATGTTCGCCACGCTCACTTTTGGGGGCGGTTTTAAGTACAAATCAAATTTTTAATATGAAAATGCAATCAACACGTGTATACCACTTCTGATAAAAAATATAATCAAAAATACGATGCTTTTGAGAAGGGGTGGATGCCACGCCCCTCTCTTGGGGATAAGATTCTTAGCTGAGAAATTCTCAAAACAATTGAAGTTTAATGTATTAAACTTCAATTGTTTTGAGTGTAGAAAGCACTTTTTTTAACTTTCTTTCATACAAAATTTTGGGCTACGCCCACATTTGGAGGCAAAATTTTAGAAAAACCTCTTATTTTCCAGAAAACATGGATTTCGACTACTTTTTAGCCTAACTTTAGTAAGCATAAGAAATAAAATCCAGCACGTTAGCTTTAACGTGTCCTATACTAGATTTCGTTGCTACAAAGTTTTTGGGCACGCCCATGTTTGGAGGCAGATATTACGAAATTGTTGAATTCTAACCAAAATTGCATTTTTGGCAATCATTTTTCAAAAATCATTTTTTTCGAATTAAAAAGTAATTGTTCAAATGCAACTTATTCAACATTTTTGTTCCAGATCGAAAAGATTTTACTTAATATGTTATGTAAAAAATAGTCCATAAAAACCTATAAATTTCCAGAAAAACGTGGATTTCGACTGCTTTTAGCCTTACTAAGGATGGAATAAGAAATAAAATTTAGCACATAAAGTACACCTGATACTCTTTTAGATTTCTTTCAGACAAAGTTTTGGCCACGCCCATCTTTTGAGGTCAATTTCACAAAATTATTGAATTTGAACCAAAAAGTTACAATTTTGCGTACATTTTAACCCGCAAACTTGGATATTTCTATGCTTATATTGATTTTCAGTTAAAGGGGTTGGACATGCCACGCCCCTTTTTTCGAAAAAAGTAAACAAAAACTTATAAGGAATATTTTTTTTCTATTTAAAATGATGCAAATGGTAACGGGACGGGGATGGAAAACAGGAAAATAAACGAATGGAAAGGAGAAAAGGAATGGAAAATAGAATAGGAATTGGAATAGGAATAGGAATAGGAATAGGAATAGGAATAGGAATAGGAATAGGAATAGGAATAGGAATAGGAATAGGAATAGGAATATGAATAGGAATAGGAATAGGAATAGGAATAGGAATAGGAATAGGAATAGGAATAGGAATAGGAATAGGAATAGGAATAGGAATAGGAATAGGAATAGGAATAGGAATAGGAATAGGAATAGGAATAGGAATAGGAATAGGAATAGGAATAGGAATAGGAATAGGAACAGGAATAGGAATAGGAATAGGAATAGGAATAGGAATAGGGTATATTGCGGTCCGTTAAGAAGGTTGAAGATATTACATACGCACTGTTACACTTACTCACTGGTTTTATTTTTTATTCATTTCAAGATAATCAAAACTATTTGCTTATGCCATCGAAACCGTCTTTTGCTGGAGGAGTAACGTTATATCAAAGCTCTGGAAGAAACAATCTGTTCTATATGCAAGATGATGGCATTTCAGCACCAACAGGAAATCATGTGCAGTTTTCGCCAATACATTTGGATCAAAGTCGGCATTTACAGGTAAGCATACGCTTTCAAAACCTTAATCTACTGCAAACCTGTGGTGTGTTTAATATTTGTACCCCATTCCATGGGAGTATATAGATAGATAGATAGATAATTTTATTTTTCATTCATAAAATTTTCAAAAAAAGACTACGTACAACATGAAAAAATTGTATGACGTCTGTTGGAGATATTGACAATTTTGCTATAAAATATATACAAATGCTTGTTATCTTTAAAACTTAAACTTTTTTTCTGTACCAAAAAGCAGTTCTTAAAAATTCGTGCAGCACTTGTCATTTGCTAGCGGGATAGCGGGAAGGCACCTAGCGATTGGCAAACGGGAGCTATAGTGCCCATTTTCAAAAAAGGGAACAGGAGAGATTGCGCCAACTATAGGGGCATATCTCTCTTGAGTCTTCCGGGAAAAGTATTTGCGAAGGTGCTAGAAACGCGTTCCAGAGATGTAATCGAGCCTTTGTTACGGGAAGAACAGTGCTGCTTTCTGCCTGGCAGAGGCACAACCAACCAGCTGTTTACTCTGCAGGTTATTCTTGAGAAGGCCTGGGAATACGCCTAGCCGGTCTTTGCGTGTTTTGTAGATCTGGAAAAGGCATATGACCGAGTCCCTCGGGATACACTGTGGAGAGTTTTGCAGGACTATGCGCTGGGTGCGCCTCTTCTGAGAGCCATCCAGTCTTTGTATGGAAACTGCAGAAGCTGTGTACGGATAAATGGCGTCAAATCCCGTCTTTCTGCGCGTTGGACTTCGCCAGGGCTGTGTTCTGTCGTCGCTCCTTTTCATAGCATAAATAGACTGGATGTTGAAGCGCAGTCTTGGCGAGCAATGTTTCGAATTGGCTGGCATCAGGATGAGCCATCTGCTTTTCGCAGATGATTTGGCCATCCTTGCATTATCCAAAGAGGAACTTCAACGAGCACTAGATAGGTTTGCAGCCGTCTGTGGTGATGCTGGGATGAAAGTTAACGTGGACAAATCGAAAGTGATAGTTGTTTCCCGAACTCCTGTGCAGTGTACCCTGCACATAAATGGAGTTCCATTAAAACAGGTGGAGAAGTTTAAGTATCTCGGGGTCCTTTTCACGGAAGATGGGAGGAGTGATACTGAGTTGTCCAGTAGAATTGGCCCAGCTGGAGCAATAGTAAGGAAACTGCGCCGGCCGATCATCAGGAAAGCTGAGCTTGGGGTGAAAGCAAAGATCGCAGAACACATTCAGTGTTCGTTCCGACCCTCATCTATGGTCATGAAATTTGTATAGTGACCGAAAGAATTAGATCGCGGGTACCAGCTGCCGAAATGAGATTCCTGAGGTGCTTTGCAGGTGTAACTCTAAAGCACAGAAAGGGTAACGTCAGTATTCGTGGGAATCTTAATGTTGAGCAGCTACTTCTTCGAGTGGAGCGATCGATCCTCGATGGTTGCGACACGTTGTTCGCATGCCCCCCGACAGATTTCCTAGACAGCTCATACTAGCCGAGATGCTCGCGCGTCGCCCCCCTGGTAGGCCAAGGAACAGGTGGTGGGATCCGATAAAGAACCTCTCTGGGTCCCGCTTGAACCTTGAGTTGGTGGCGGAGGATCGAGAAAGATGGAAGAACCATTTAGCCAACCTCGCTCCTCGACCCTTTTAAAGGATAAGCGGCATCCGATAATGATGATGATGACTTGTCAAATACTTGCAGCTTCTCTATTTAGTAGTTTGATAATTTAACAAAACGCACCCATTAATAAAACCACTTTTGGGGGGCGTTTTTAAATATTAACCAAATTTTTACACCCCATCCCATAGGATAGGAGGTATTTTAAGTTTGTTTTATGTTTAGTTTGTAACACGGTGAAATAATAATGGTAGACCCCCAAGACCTTAAGGGCTATGTCGAGATCGAATTCTGAATCGAATAAGCCATGTCCGTCCGTCTGTCTGTCTGTATGTCACCCGTTTTTATACCCTATTCCACAGGAATGGAGTATATTAAGTTTGATACACGCGCAAATGTAACATAGAGAAAAAATGACGATAGACCCCCAAGACCTTAAGGGAACATGATCGAGACCGAATTCTGAGTCGAACGAGCTTTGTCCGTCCGTCCGTCCGTATGTCTGTCCGTATGTCACCGATTTTTAGGCCCTACATTTTGAGCTAGCAAGCTGAAATTTTGTACGTAAGCTCTCTGTCATCCGAAGCAATACAAGTGCTAAAATTTTAAATCCGCCCACAGACACGCCCACAATCGGTCTAACTGTGCAACAACCTCCGGTGCTTACAAGACTGTAAGACGTCGTGAGAAGCTGAAATTTATTATTTAGCATCTTCTAATTATAAAAAATAAAAATAAAGTCCGCAGACCGCTCCTTGTGGGCGTGGCATCGATTGAAAGTGTAATCTTTCACATGCAATTTATTCAATATTTTCGTTCCAAATCGAAAAACTTTTTCTTGATATATTATGTAGAAAGCACTTTTTTTTAATTTCTCTTATACAAAGTTTTGGAGGCAGAATTAAAGAAAAACCTATAATTTTTCCAGAAAACATGGATTTCGGCTAATTTTTAGCCTAACTAAAGTAAGGATAAGGAATAAAATTTAGCACATTAGCTTTACCGGGCTTAATGCTAGATTTTGTTGCTACAAAGTTTTTGGCCACGCCCATGTTTAGAGGTTGGTATTACGAAATTTTTGAATTTTAAAAAATTACATTTTTGACATCGAATTCAAGAGTAATTGTTCAAATGCAATTTATTCAATATTTTTGTTCTAAATCGAATTTGTCCGATTGTGGTCGTGCCAAAGCCTCATGGCTCAGCTCGCATATGTGGGGATTTTAAGGCATCGATCAATCCACAATTAGAGGTGCATGGACACCCGTTTTCCAGATTCGATGAACTATGTTATCGTTTACATGGCTGTAAGCATTTCACAAAAATTGATCTGTCTGACGCGTATTAAAAAATCCCTCAAGATGAGGAGTCTAAAAAAATATTTGTAATAAACACAGAGTTTGGGCTATATCAGATTTTACGGTTACCTTTCGGTGCCGTATGTTCTAGTGCCATTTTCCAAGAGTACATTGACCAGTTACTGGCTGGTTTGAAATGTTGTGGTGCCTACGTAGATGATATTATTATTTCTGGAAGGGATAGCACCGAACATCTACAGAATTTGAAGAGATTTTTGGAGAGACTCGAACAACATGGTCTTACATGCAAGTTGAAAAAGTGTGTTTTTGCACAAGAACAGATCGAGTATCTGGGCCATGTAATTGACGCTAAAGGCAAGAGACCCTCTGATGAACGCGTCAAGGCCTTGATGAATTACCGGCTCCAACCGACATAAAGGGGCTGGAAGCCTTTATCGGGAAGATAAACTACTACAACCAATACATAGAAAACTTTGCCCAGTTAGCCGTTCCTTTAAACTTTCTAAAAGGAAATGACCAAGAGTTCATATGGGGTCATGCCAAGAAGACCGCTTTTGAGCGACTGAAAGCCGAAATTGTAAACGTGTCGCGGCTAGTTCATTTTTCGGAGCAATATCCCATATCGTTAGCCACAGATGCTTCTTCGCACGGAATCGGCGCAGTATTGTCACACATTTTTACAGACGGGTCGAAACGCCCTATCGCGTTTGCCTCGAAAACCTTTACAGAAAGCAAAAAAAGGTATAGTCAGATTGAAAAAGAAGCCCTTTCTATAGTATTTGGTGTGCGAAAATTCAACCAATATCTGTACGGTCGCGAATTCAAACTTATAACCGACCACAAGCCGCTGATTACAATTTTTCGCCCAGATAAGAGACTGCCTGAAATGACCATTCACAGATTGCAACGATATGCCATCATCCTTATGGGTTATCGCTACAAACAAGCACAGCAATGCCGACTGCTTATCGAGACTGCCTGTTGGACCCGATATGGAATTCGACCATGGAGAATCTAAGGGAGTAAGGGTCGAAGCCGTATACACACCAGTGTTGGAAGACTTTCCTATAACAAACAAAACCATTGCTGAGGTATCCGCTAAGGACACGACCCTTCAACGCGTTTTCAAGTACATTCAGTACGGTTGGCATAAAAAACTCTAACACGATAACGACGAGTATCATGTCACTTTGCCAGATTTTCGAAGAAAGTTATGTCTTTGTGTTTGTGCTAACGTTATTCTTTTACAGTCCGAGCATACGAAAGTGGTAGTACCACCCCTGTTGCAGAAGAAGGTGCTTTCCATTCTGCACAATGGTCATTGGGGAGTCATTCGCATGAAGCAAATGTCACGTCAGTATTGCTGGTGGCCTGGTATTGACGAGGATATTGAGAACATCGTTGCGGGATGCCAAGCTTGCCAGTTACACTCCACCAGCAGTTGTTTTTTTGAAAAGGTCCACTTGGACTATGCAAGTCTTTTCATCGGGAAGATGTGGCTTGTCATGGTGTATGTTTTTTCAAGATTTCCCTGGTTCATCAAAATGGGCTCTTCGACATCGGCAGCAACTATTGCTGCACTCAGGTCAATCTTTGCGTTAGAAGGATTACCAAAGACCCTTGTGAGTGACAACGGCACACAGTTTATGTCGAAAGATTTCAAGGAGTTCTGTGTGTCACATTCCATACAACATTTGGCGTCCGTTCCGTTCAATCACGAGTCTAATGGTGTTGCAGAAAAGATGTTCCGGACGTTTAAGACGGCGATCACAAAGATTTTGGAAGGGGGAAACACCAACGACATTGCCCTTCAAACATTTTTGTCAACATACCGCGCTCTACCAAATACACCATATACCAAGTACACAAAACCAAACCACGGGACTGAAGCTTAAATCTTGAAGACCCTTGGACGTCGGATAAGTAAGTAAGATAAATAAGTATGTCCATTTCAGATTTTAGAAGGCCCGGCCGATCCTGATGGGAGCCTTTTGCCATGACATGATCAATCGGAACTGACCGCGCAGCACGCAGAACCTGACGTCATGCTTTCGCCTAGTGAAGCTGCGCCTCCAACACCAATGCGGGAACATTCTGACGCTAGCTCTCCACCGGTGAACGTGGCGCCATCTCAATTCGGTCACCAAAATCCAGTCGGTGAATCTTCAACGTCGCGGGTCACTGCGGTACGGAAGTCAGCCCGGCCTAGGAAGCCTCCTGTTAGATTCAACCCGAGCTAGGAAGCTCATCTGGAGTTTTTGTCGAGAAATTAGAAGGGGGAAATGATACACCCTGTGTAGAAGCGCGTCAACGGCTTTCATCTGTAAAATCACTTGACAGTTGATGTAATTCCTAATCGTGATGTGGCACTTTCACTTAGGCCGTCAATCCTTTTTGAATCTCTAATAGATATTAAGTTGAATTATAATAAAGAATTGGAAGTTTACGCTGTTGTTCTTTAAATCATAACAGCATGAAAAGGAGAAAAGGAATGGAAAGTAGAATAGGAATGAAAAGGATAATAGGAATGAAAAGGAGAATAGGAATAGGATTAGGGTATACCGCGGTCCGTTACAGACGGACCGAAGCTGTTATATACGCACTGTAGCACTTATACACTGGTTAGGCCTTAGATTTTAAGCTAGTGAGCTGAAATTTGGTACGTCGGTTTACTGTTATCCGTAGCAGTACAAGTGTAAATTTTTTTTTTAAATCCGGCTAAAGATACACCCAAAATTTGTCTAAATGTGCAACTACCTCCAGAGATTTAAAAACTTTAAGACTTTCTAAAATGCTGAAATTTGACATTTAGCATCTCCTAATTAATGTGAGACACAAAAAAGCAAAAATCAATTGGTTAACCTCCTCCAGTGGGCGTTGCATCTATTTTAAGGGTAAATTTTCAAATGCCGTTTACTCAATATTTTTGCTGCAAATTGGAAAAGTTTTGCTTAATATTTTATATAGAAAAGGCCTTTATTTACATTTTGTTGATACAAGACTTTGGGCCACGCCCACATTTTGAGGCAGAATTGAAGAGAAACCTTAAATTTTCCAGAAAAACGTAATTTCGACTGGCCTTGAGCCTAACAAAAGAAAAGCAGGTTAGGTAAACGAGACTTCAATGCAGATTTCGTTCATATAAAGTTTTTAGTTGCGCCCCCTTTAAGGGGTCCATTTTTCAAAAATACTGAATTTGAACCAAAAAATAGCATTTTTACGTAAATTTAAGCGTAACTTGTAAATATCTGTGGAAATATATTATAATTAATAGTTTGTAATTAGGGACCAGGCCCCTTTTTGAAGTTTGCATTACTTATAAAATGTCGAAAAATAACAACGCCATCAGCATTATACAATGTGGGATAGGATGGGGTATTCAACGGTCCGTTTTACGGACTGTAACTTCTGCGTACACACTGTAGCACTTACTCACTGGTTAATATAACTAATGGGCGGGTAATATTCCACTTAGGCGAATCGCATTAATCTGTTTAAAATCTATTTTTGTGAAAAGGGGGCGTGGCATCGACTCCTTTTCTAAAACAGTGTAGCCTTTGTTCGAATATACTATCCAAAACTGTGGTTTGCATGTTTATGCCCGACCCAGGGTATATTAAGTTTGATGTATAGTTTGTAACGCAGTGAAATAATCACCGTAGACCCCTAAGACCTTTTAGAGATATGAATGAGACCGACAGGAGAATCGATTAAGCCATGTCCGTCCGTCCGTATGTAAACAACTTTTAGGCCTTAAATTTTAAGGCAGAGAGCTGAAATTTTGTGGGTTGGTTGAAATTCCAGTCCTTCAGATCAAGTTTGAAAATAAACTTAATCCGCCCACAGACACGCCCACTACAGGCCTGTATGTGCGACCATCTCTAATTTAAATACATTTTGCAAATTTTAGCTATGTTACAATGGCGCTAGCGCATTCATTTTTGGTACGTAATATTGCCTTATAATTATCTTTAAGGTAGCCAAAAAACGTTAGCTTTTTCATTGGCCACGCCCACTTTTTAAGGGATTTTAGCTTAAAATGACTGTTTTTCAATAGATATATATGAAATTAGACAAAAAATTATGTGACAAAAGCTATAGATATTAGCATTTTCTAACTTTTATGTATATATTGTATGTGCCTCCACCGATTTTTGTGGGCGTGGCGTTAAAAAAAGTTATTTTTTTAGTTAAAAAGGCGGAGTTTTAGGCCGAAATGTATGCAACCACCTAGTATAAAGCATTCAACAGTTATATTTTTATATCCCGCCCACTTTTTGGAGGCGTGGCAGTTTTCTTTTTGGTATGGTCGGGTATTTTGCAATCCGTCGTAGATAGATTGAAGCTTTTGCATACCCACTGTTGCACTTTCCCACTTGTTACGAATATGGTGCCTCCGTTGGAAAAGGCAGATGTTTTTGCAGCCCGGTGTAGAATGCCTAGGTCTTCGAAAATTGTTTTGCCACTGTACGCTGACGTCTTGAGGGCCACGCTTATGCTGCTTTCATTCAAGATAAACGGATGCAACCTGTTCTGATTGAGGTCATCCATGATCGGTAGTTTCGTCGACTTTCTCTGGAATAGTTCGAATACCTTGGATGTTATAAGCGCAATCAGCGCAGTAATTTCTGACTTCAGCTGGAGCGTTGTAATTTCTTTGCTAGTTGTGTTGGCCAAGTTAAACATGACATCGTTCAGCAGCTCGACTCCAGAGGTTATATTATCCACTTCTGCTGCTAACTGACCAATTGGCTTACTCAGTTTGGCGTAATTTGAGCTCATCACCGAGACTTGCCGCCGCATCAATTGGAAGGATGATTCTTCTTTGGTGCCGAGTATTTCTAACTGATTGTAAATTTTGTTGGCATCATTGCTGTCCAATGTGCCAAATGACCATTTCGAGAAATGTCCTATGAAATCCAAGGCTCGTCTGTAGCGACTATGGAACATATTTTTTAGGTGAATGGCGTCGCGTCGCAAGTTGTCTATTTCAACTGCTGTCTCCTGAGCCACTAGTGCACAATACTTTGGAAAATCGTCAGATTAAATCGTCTGGCAAGCGTGTTCCAGGTTCCTCTCGCAAGTTTCCGTAAATCGAAGAATCGTGGAGTAGTTTGTTGGCGTAAATTTGGTCAGATCGTCCACGTATCGCTGAAGAAGACTGCTGGTCCTATACTTTCGAACAACACTGGCGAAGTTTCCTGGAGCTCCTCGATTTCATACGAATCATCAGCTTGTCCCTTGCGTAGTAGCGCAAGCAAAACTAAGATAACGTTTGGGTGTATGGTTGGGAAAAATGGTATTAACTTCTTGTGCGTCTTCTTTGACATATTCTAATTAATCTTAAAGTTACTACACAATTTCCTTTCTTTTTATAAATCAAATAATTTTAGCCAATTAACTAAACTCTTCCTTTTTATTGTAGATGTATCTAGCAGGTTATAAATTGATATTTTTAAATTTACATCCAAAAAATATTATTTCTGCGTACTATTGAGATTTTAATATTTCTTTTGTTTTCCTATTTGACTTACTTAAAAAAAAAATAACTCTTGTTTTCTACAATTTGTACGAATTGCTAACTACCGAAACTATATTTTATATAATTTTTTCTTGCTTAATAGGGTATTATTGATCTACTTTTCATCAAAATATTTTTTTTAAATTTTTGAATTTTGTTATCTTAACCTAATTATTTAGAGAAAACAAATTATGAGCTTAATAGTAATTATTCATTATTTAGGAAAGTAATAAAAATTAAGAGCTTAAAATACCTTTTAATTTTTTTTGGTTTATTAATTTAAGTGATTCGATTTACTTAAATTATTTTGAGTTTTTTATACCCGACCCAGGGTATATTAGGTTTGATGTATAGTTTGTAACGCAGTGAAATAATCACCGTAGAGATATGAATGGGACCGACAGGAGAATCTATTAAGCCATATCCATCCGTCCGTCCATATTTAAACAACTTTTAGGCCTTAAATTTCAAGGCAGAGAGCTGAAAATTTGTGTGTTGGTTGGAAGTCCAGTCCTTCAGACCAATTTTGAAAATACGCTGAATCCGCCCACAGACACGCCCACTACAGGCCTGTATGTGCGACCATCTCTAATTTAAAAAAATACATTTAGCAAATTTTAGCTATGTTTCAATGGCGCTAGCACATTAATTTTTGGTACGTAACATTGCCTTATAATTGCCTTTAAGATTGCCAAAAATTTTTAGCTTTTTCATTGGCCACGCCCACTTTTTAAGGGATTTTAGCTTAAAATGACTGTTTTTCAATAAATATATATGAAATTTGACAAAAAATTGTATGACAAAAGCTGTAGATATTAGCATTTAATCTATCATCTAACTTTTATGTATATATTGTATGTGCCTCCGCCCACTTTTGTGAGCGTGACGTTAAAAAAACTGATTTTTTTAGTTAAGAAGGCGGAGTTTTAGGCCGAAATGTATGCAGCCACCTAATATAAAGCATTCAACAGTTATATTTTTATATCCCGCCCACTTTTTGGAGGCGTAGCAGTTTTCTTTTTGGTATGGTCGGGTATTTTGCAATCCGTCGTAGATGGATTGAAGCTTTTGCATGCCCACTTTTGCACTTTCCCACTTGTTTTAGTTCATTTTTATACCCCATCCCATAGGATAGCAGGTATATTAAGTTTGGTTCGTAGATTTAAACATGGAGAAATAGTCGCCGTAGACCCCCAAGACCTTAAGGGCATATTGCCGAGACCGCATTGTTAGTCGAATGAGTTATGTCATAATAAAAGATCAAAAGAAAACACCCTTGTTCTTCGTTCCACAATATTTTACTTTATTGGAAAAAGAGTTTCCGACACGTTTCGCATCTTCAGAATAACCTGATGATACCCTTATAAGGCGAAACGCGTCATAAATCTTTTTTCCAATAAATTAAAATATTGTAGAACGAAGAACAAGAGTGTTTTCTTTTCACTCTCTTATTTTTATAATCCTTAGTTGATTTATCAGAAATCCTTAATGTTGATTGTCTCAGTGCTGATGTTTTGAAGGTTTCCATGGAAATTAACCATGAAACATTTGTTTTTTTGTCTGTGTATCGATTGCATATGTTCACTGTTTCAAGGAAAAATGTTAAGGGAAATAAAATTTGTGTAAGAAAGATTGAAAGAGGACAGGTCATCTCAATTAAATCGTTTAATGATTTAGCACTTATTTAGTGCTTTCTCCTGCTAAATGAATAATATAATATACGATAATTTAGATGACTTTTCCTCCTTTAATCGTAGTAGCTATAATTTTGAAAAAGTTTTTACTGATAGTTCCTTTTGCAAAGACAAATTTTTAATTATACACCAGAAAGTTAGAAGTCTAAGAGAGAATTTTGCTGCTCTTGTCACACATGTCGATTCTTTCCTTTGCGTTCCAGATATAATTTTTGTTTCGGAAATCTGGATTTATAGGTTAGAGATAAAAGATTATTTTATTCCGGGTTTTAATTTTTTCGCGAATACAAATGAAAATTACGCTGCAGGTGGTGTTGGATGTTTTATAAAAGAGAAAGAGGAATACGTTATTCAAGAAATCCTTAATGTTGATTGTCTCAGTGCTGATGTTTTGAAGGTTTCCATGGAAATTAACCATGAAACATTTGTTTTTTTTGTGTGTGTATCGATTGCATATGTTCACTGTTTCGATGTTTTTGGAAGAATTTTCTTGTATACTTAACAGGGAAAAATCAAGAAACCTCATGGTAGTAGGTGATTTAAATATCAACATTCTGGAAAATTGAAGTCTCGCCTTAAACTACCTAGAACTGTTAGCAATGCACGGTCTCGAAAGTTACATTAACGAACCGACAAGACTTGCTTCGGGTAGGTGTTTAGACCATATTTGTGGAAGATACAGAAATTGGTCGTTCAGTAATTTCGAGAATTGCGTTCTTGACCTTATGATTACCGATCATTCAATGACTGGGTTTTTATTTAGCTCTTCTACAACCAAAAGCAAGCCTAGTAAAGAACCACCTAAGAGTTTTACTAATGTTGATATAAGGAAACTACAAACCGCTCTTTTGAATGAATTTTGGGTTAATGTCTATTCGTGTACTGACGTCTGTTCCTCTTATTCAGTTCTTATTGAGTGTCTAAAGAGTCATATTTTTGATTGTTCCACTACTTTGAGTGCAAAATGTCTACCGAAGAGGCTTAAACCTCGGATCTCCAGTTTTTTATTAAACAAAGTTAAGATTAAAAACAGACTTAGACTAAAACTGTATAGAGAACCTGGTAATATGAGTTTAAAAAACAGTTATAAGAAGCTTTGTGGGGAACTTAAAAAGGAAATTCCAGTTTGCCGCGATAATAACTACTGCTCGAAATTCAGTTCAGTGAAGGGTAACCTAAAAAGTGAATGGAGACTAGTTAACAGCATCTTAAATAAACCTTCTGGTACAAAAAAACTGTCAGTTATTTTGGTTAATGACCATCCTGTATCTGACAAGCAAGCTATTGCAGATGCTTTAAATGGCTATTTCACCAGCATAGCCACCAGTTTGCAGTCTTGTTCTGTGCAACCACGTTGTTTTTCAAGAAGATGTCTTTTGGAGTCGTCTTCCTCTACTAGCTTTAGATTTGAGCCTATAACTCCACTAGAAATTCTAAAGGCAATCGGTTCTCTAAGGAACAGCAGGTCATGTGGGTTTGACGGTATCTCTAGTACTCCACTTAAAAATATTGGTTGGTATACTATAGATGTACTGTCCTTTGTCTTCAATCGCTGCATTTTTGAGGGAGTTTTTCCAGAAGAGCTGAAGTGCGCTGATGTGTTACCGCTTTTTAAAAAAGGTTCCGCTTTACAAATGTGTAATTATAGGCCTATTTCACTTCTTCCAACTTTAAGCAAAATCTTTGAAAAACTCGTTAAGGATAGACTGGTTTCTTTTCTAAGCAAAAATAATTTTTTTCATAAATCTCAGTTTGGCTTTCAAAAGGGAAAATCAACAGAGGATGCGCTTCTTGAATTTTGTAGCAAAGTTATGGCCAATCTTGATGGTAAGAAGTGTACGGCTGGCCTATTCATAGATATTACTAAAGCCTTTGATATGGTTGATCACCATATCCTTCTTAACAAAATTGAAAAGGCAGGCATTCGTGGCTTTATGTTGGACTGGCTTAGATCGTACCTAAAAAATAGATGCCAAAAAGTAAAGATCGGAAATATAAGAAGCAATCTTTTGTTTTTCAACTTAGGGGTGCCCCAAGGTTCCGTCTTAGGTCCAATTTTGTTTCTTATTTACATAAACTCTCTGTTTAAACTGGATTTCAAAGGTGTTCCAACTGCCTTTGCAGATGATGTAGGCTTTTGTTATGGTTCAGACAGTCGCCTTGATCTCATCTCGGACATTAATTGGGACCTAAGTCTGCTGAGAATTTGGTTCTCTAAACATAACCTGGTTATGAGTTCCAAAACAAAGATAATGTTTTTTAATTCGTCGCCTATTCCTGCTCCCGATGTGAATGTCTACTTCCATGCACCAGAGTGCCAAAGGCTGAAACTTGCTTGTTGCAACTCTTCGCAAGAATTATCCACTCCTTCATTTAATTGTAACATTAATTGTAGTGACAAATGTTTTTTGATTGAATCTGTGATAGAGTTTAAATATTTAGGACTTACTTTAGATTCAAGATTAAGCTTCGCTTATCATATATTTTTCCGGTATTTCCGTTTCACCATTAGACATTTTTACTATCTAAGTAATATATGTTCAGCCAATTTGTTAAAAACCATTTACTATGGCATATTTCAATCAAAATTACAATATGGGATCACTTGCTGGGGAGGCGCGTATATGAACAAAAATCAGCCACTCTTGGTTCTACAGAAAAGTATGGTGCGTAGATTACTCCGCAAACAAAGTAGACATCCTTCCTACCCTTTGTTCTATAACTTGAAAATTCTTCCTGTCCGTCATTTGTATTGTTTTAAGGTATTAAAAACTTTCTTTATGAAGTCTGGTAATCGCAATTTTAGAATTATTTCTAATTATAATTTACGTGGCAACTTTTCATACTCAGCTAATGTTCCTTTTTTCCGCACCACAGCGTTTCGTAATTTTTATAGTATTTCCTCGATTCGGCTATTTAACAAACTTCCAGTATCGTACAGATCGGCCTCTCTAACTGTTAAATTTCTTAATCTTTTAAAAAAGTGGCTTCTTGGTTTTAACTTTGCTGCCATTGAACAACTTCTTTCCGAGTATCTGGAGTGACTTAAAAATTTAGTTTTTTCGCTTGATTTTCTCTCAAGTATTAGGTCTTTCGATAAGATTTTCTTTCAACTTCAAATGTAAATTTAATGTATTTTCTTTTGAAACCGCAAGTATGTAATAAAGGTATGCATTGTTTTTATTTTGCTTTTAAGGGTCACCCCACCCATATTTATACTGTATTGTTTTAAAATGCTCAGTAGACATTCAACACTATTTTCTTATTTATTAATATAAAAATATAGAATGTCAAGTAAATTTCCGTACTTTAATTTCTAATTTTAATGAATTGTATCAAATTGTAAATTGTTTTCTAGTTTAATAAGATATTGTACTGAAATAAAATAAAATATCTAATATCTATCTATCTATTGTATTATAATCTCTTATAATGACAAATATGTTCCATCAAGTTCCAAAAATCGACTTAATTGAGATTATAAAGAGCCATATCCGTCCGTCCGTGTGTCGGTAGATTTAGGCCTTAAATTTTGATCTAGGAAGTCAAAATTTAATATCAAATGCATTAGGATTATCTTTCTCAGATATAAGAATGAAATATAACGTCTAAATCTTCATTGTTACTTGTTTCGGACAGGATTTTTAGGTAGTGAGGAACACCATTCCCAATTTCCATTGCACTACGTTTTTCCTCAGTCTCATTCGAAAAGCAACACTCCACAAATTGAAGTTTAAGATGACTTATTGTAAAGTTAACTATTAAATTAAAATAAAATATGAGTCCTCGTTGTAGTGGCATGAAGTAGTAGCCGCTTGAAGATCATAAACGGCAACATATGTACCACTAGAGATAGTTTTATCAGTCTCCTTTTCCTTGCGTGATAGCTAGTTCATTTTATTTTTGCTGACTGTTGAAACAGTCAAGCAACGTTTTTATACCCGACCCAGGGTATATTCATTTTAATGCATAGCTTGTAACATAGTGAAATAATCACCGTAGAGCCGTAAGATCTTTTAGAGATATGATCGAGACCGACAGGTGAATCGATTAAGCTATGTCCATTCGTCCGTCTGTCAGTCTGTCCATATGTATGAAGTTTCTAGGTCTTTATAATTGAGATATCATGAATCATATCTGGGCCAGCGGATAATCCTCTGCACTCAGATATAGCACTTTGGAGTTCTAAGAAAGATAGTGGCCGATTACATATATCGGTTTGGTTTGAAGGAATGTCAAGGCTTAAGATTTCTATTGACCGTTTATGAAGTTGGAAGTTTGAGTTATAGTTTTGAGAGCTGGAATTTTTTGAAAAGATTTTGGCGAACTCTTCGACTATGTCTTGTTTTGTGTTTAGAATCTAGCTGTTTGATATAATTGATCTAATTTGGGTTGACTTAGTTTTTCCGCTTAAGTTTCTTATTTTCCTAAGGACCTCCGATGAAGGTGTCCTGCTAGATATGGTACTAACATATTGCTCCCAAGATTTTTTCTTGTAATATCGGATCATTTTTCTTGCTTTGTATTTGGCTGATATAAAGTTTCTGAAGTCTGATAAACTAAGGGTTTTGGTATATATTCTCAGTAGTTTTCTTCTGTTCTTTAAAAGGCATTTTATTTCAGTGTTCCACCAGGGAACTTGCTTTTTTTTAGAACTGCGGATGACAGCGGGATAGAATCCGCAGCTGCTTTGATTATTCTTTTCCTCAAAAATGTCTCTTGTTGGTTAATGTTTGCGAGTTCGATATTTTGAAAATTGAGCGATAAACTACTTCTATATAAATCCCAATCAGCATTTTAACCAAAAATTTTTTTCGTTGTTTGTTCTCATTACTGGGGGTAAGATTAAATTCCTCTCTCGGTATCGCTTGTTTGCTTCTCTCATGTCAACTTTTTCCAATGTTCTGATTTGTTGAATTTGCTTCTCCTTTAAAAAAATTGGACATAATTTTGAGAAAGCATGATGACATCCAAGGCAGTTGCAGCATTTTGGCAAATCCATACACTTTGATATGTTGTCATTTAGACGGAATTTTTCTATTTTTTATTTTTCTATATTTTTATTTTTACAAACGACAGCAATATGCCCAAAGCGTAGGCAGTTCACGCATCTTAGTGGAGGGGGGATGTAAGGTCTTACGTTGGTCTTTATGTAACCGATGTCGATCGATTGCGGAAAATCGGCGGTAGAAAAGACAATTATGTAAAAATTATTATCCTCAATCGCACCTGTTGACTTATTTTTTGATTTCATTCGCTTGATATCGATAATATTTTGGTCTTTAAAATTTTCAAGTATGTAATCTTTTTCCAATTGATTGAGATCGGGGCAATAGACCACACCCTTCACATTGCTAAGAGTTGGATGTTCATAAATTTTTATATGAGTGGTATTATCCAAATTTTTAAGTTTGATAAGCATGTTTGCTTGTTCACTGTCTTTTGTATTAATAAGTACAGTTCCTTTTTTTAATTTGGCACACTTTAGTAAATCACCACAAACTGCAGAGATGACATTTTTTAACAAAAAAGGGGATACTTTTTCCATGTTAGTATCTGGGTCACACCTTTCCATTATTAAAAATTTTGGACCAGGGGAAGTGTTAACTAAAATTCGCGTTTTATCGAAAAGAAGACCACTGGTTAAAGTTTGTTTCGGGTTTTTCATTTTGGAAAGAAAAAAACTTTGTCTGTTCTTATACCGAGCGCACTAATCACTTGTTGTCTCTCCGAGAGCACAAAACAAACTGTATTTCCACAGATATTTCCTTATATTTTTACTTATAAAAGTTATATTAAGTTACACTTAAGTTACACTTAAATTTTTTGGTTCAAATTCAATACTTTTGAAAAATCGACTCCTAAAAGGTCTCGTTTACCTAACCTGCTACTTTTTTGTTTCATGCTTTCCTAAAAAAATGCTTTCCTGAAATCGCTCGAATGTACGATCCCTTTGGATGGATTTCTCCATGTGTGGTCCTAGGAAAAATTCTTATGCAGGAGATCTGGAAACAAGATAAACCAGTGAGTAAGTGCTACAGAGTGTACGCAGAAGTAACAGTCCGTAAAACGGACCGTTGAATACATCATCCTATCCCATATTGTAAAATGCTGGTGGCATAGTTATTTTTTGACATTTTATAAGTAATGCAGACTTCGAAAAGGGGCATGGTCTAACCGCCCCTAATCAAAAACTATTAATTATAAGATATTTCCACAGATATTTCCAAGTTACACTTAAATTTTTTGGTTCAAATTCAATATGAAAGCACTTGAACATATTTTTTTCCCTTCTAAGGCTTTTTCGATTTCATGCGTTATTCTGTAGACTTGATCTATTGTGGAATGGTTAGGTCTGAAACCGAGTTGATGATCCGGGATCAAGCGTCTTTCTGCAATTATTGGTTGTAATCGCTTCAGCAGAAGTTTCTCGAATACTTTCGATATTATCGGCAGAAGCGATATGGGCCTATAAGATTTTCTATGATTTGCGCATTTCCCCGGTTTCGGAACCATAATGACTTCAGCAACTTTCCATTGTCTTGGAACGTATAGAAGTCTAAGAGAAGCGTTTATCATATAAAGAAGCTTGACTAATGCCTTTTTTGGTGGGCCGGGGCCTTATTATTTTTAAGTTTGCTAATTGTCTGTCGGAGTTCAACTAACGAAACTTTTTTCATTCTAAAGCTATCAGGTTCCGCGTTGTTGTTTAGAAGGTCAGCCAACGGCGGACCGTCGAAAGGCTTGAATGTTTCTTCTAAATGTTCAGCAAACAAATTCGCTTTCTCTTTGTCTTCTCTTGCCCATTCGCCGTTAGTTTTTATACCCGACCCAGGGTATATTAAGTTTGATGTATAGTTTGTAACGCAGTGAAATAATCACCGTAGACCCCTAAGACCTTTTAGAGTTATGAATGGGACCGACAGGAGAATCGATTAAGCCATGTCCGTCCGTCCGTCCGTCCGTCCGTATGTAAACAACTTTTAGGCCTTAAATTTTAAGGCAGAGAGCTGAAATTTTGTGGGTTGGTTGGAAGTCCAGTCCTTCAGATCAAGTTTGAAAATAAGCTGAATCCGCCTACAGACACGCCCACTACAGGCCTGTATGTGCGACCATCTCTAATTTAAAAAAATACAATTTGCAAATTTTAGCTATGTTACAATGGCGCTTGCGCATTAGTTTTTGGTACGTAACATTGCCTTATGATTGTCTTTAAGGTAGCCAGAAAATTTTAGATTTTCAATTGACCACGCCCATTTTTTAAGGGATTTTAGCTTAAAATGACTGTTATTTCAATAATTCAATAAATACATATGAAATTTGACAAAAAATTATATAAAAAAAGTCGTAGATACTAGCATTTTCTAGGTTTAGTGGGTCGGCCGGTTGCAATGAAAGTATTTTTTAACATCGAAGCCTTGACTGCCCTCAATTCTAAGTCAGTGGATTCGGTGGCTGATGGTAATGGAGGTTCCTTATCAAAAGTTTGCAAAAAGTCAGGCCCATGCCACCATTGTTGATTTTGCAAAAGGTCTGCGGGATGTAATCCTCTCGATGCGATGTCTGCTGTCCTTGGACGTAATTTTATTTTTTAATAAAATTTCTGCCACAAAGGTTGGCAACAAAGGTTGTCCTTATATTGGAGGACTTGCAATCCAAGCTAGCGTGATTTTAGAATCACACCAAGCAACTGTTCTTATAGGCTGGAGCTGCATCTTTTCTATGGTATGCATCATCAACTGTGCTAATAATTGAGCTCCACACAGCTCCAACCGTGCAAGAGACTTGGTCTTGAGAGGTGATACTCTAGTTTTTGACAGAAGAAGATTAGCTGTGATTGGCTTTCCGCTGATAGTGCTGATGTACACTGCTGCAGCGTACGCCTTTTCTGACGCATCACAGAACCCGTGGATTTCAACCTGGGTCTCATTTGTAATTTTAACCCACCAAGGAAACTCAATGGAATTGAGGGCGCCTAACTCAATTTTCAAGCTGTGCGATGTTGATATGATAGTTGATGGTAGTTCATTGTCCCATTTTTATCCCCCATCCCATAGAATAGGAGGTATATTAAAATTGTCACATAGTTTGTAGCACGGTGAAATAATAATGGTAGACCCCCAAGACCTTAAGGGCATATGATCGAGACCGAATTCTGAATCGAATGAGTCAAGAGCTAGGGTGCTGAAACTTCGTACGTAAGGTTCACGTCGTGCGAAGCAGTACAAGTGTAAAAATTTTTGAAATCCACCCAAAGACACGCCCACAATCGGTCTAAATGTGCAATTACCTCCAGAGTTTTCAAAACTGTAAGACGTTCTAAAACGCTGAAATTTGCCGTTTAAAATCTCCTATTGAATGTAAGACACGAAAAAGACAAATTTAGTTGGTAAACCTCCTCTTGTGGGCGTGGCATCTATTTTAAGGGTAAATTTTCAACTGCAGTTTACTCAATATTTTTGCTCGAAATTGAAAAAATTTTTCTTAATATTTTATGTTGAACAAACTACTCGCTGTGGAAAGCAGTTAAGTCTATCAAGAAACCAATAATCCACTCGGCACCAATAAAAACAAGTGGGAAAGTGCAACAGTGGGTATGCAAAAGCTTCAATCCATCTACGGCGGATTGCAAAATACCCGGCCATACCAAAAAGAAAACTGCCACGCCTCCAAAAAGTGGGTGGGATATTAAAATATAACTGTTGAATGCTTTATACTAGGTGGTTGCATACATTTCGGCCTAAAACTCCGCCTTTTTAACTAAAAGAATCACTTTTTTAACGCCACGCCTTTTAAAAGTGGGCGGAGGCACATACAATATATACATAAAAGCTAGAAAATGCTAGTATCTACAACTTTTTTTATATAATTTTTTGTCAAATTTCATATGTATTTATTGAAAAAACAGTCATTTTAAGCTAAAATCCCTTAAAAAGTGGGCGTGGTCGATTAAAAATCTAAAATTTTCTGGCTACCTTAAAGACAATCATTAGGCAATGTTACGTACCAAAAACTAATGCGCAAGCGCCATTGTAACATAGCTAAAATTTGCAAATTGTATTTTTTTAAATTAGAGATGGTCGCACATACAGTCCTGTAGTGGGCGTGTCTGTAGGCGGATTCAGCTTATTTTCAAACTTTATCTGAAGGACTGGACTTCCAACCAACCCACAAAATTTCAGCTCTCTGCCTTAAAATTTAAGGCCTAAAAGTTGTTTACATACGGACGGATGGACGGACGGACGGACGGACATGGCTTAATCGATTCTCCTGTCGGTCCCATTCATATCTCTAAAAGGTCTTAGGGGTCTACGGTGATTATTTCACTGCGTTACAAACTATACATCAAACTTAATATACCCTGGGTCGGGTATAAAAACTAACGGCGAATGGGCAAGAGAAGACAAAGAGAAAGCGAATTTGTTTGCTGAACATTTAAAAGAAACATTCAAGCCTTTCGACGGTCCGCCGTTGGCTGACCTTCTAAACAACAACGCGGAACCTGATGGCTTTAGAATGAAAAAAATTTCGTTAGTTGAACTCCGACAGACAATTAGCAAACTTAAAAATAATAAGGCCCCGGGTTACGACCTGATCACTGGCGAAATATTGAAAGAGCTACCAAAAAAGGCATTAGTCAAGCTTCTTTATATGATAAACGCTTCTCTTAGACTTCTATACGTTCCAAGACAAGGGAAAGTTTCTGAAGTCATTATGGTTCCGAAACCGGGGAAATGCGCAAATGATAGAAAATCTTATAGGCCCATATCGCTTCTGCCGATAATATCGAAAGTATTCGAGAAACTTCTGCTGAAGCGATTACAACCAATAATTGCAGAAAGGCGCTTGATCCCGGATCATAAACTCGGTTTCAGACCTAACCATTCCACAATATATCAAGTCTACAGAATAACGCATGAAATCGAAAAAGCCTTAGAAGGGAAAAAAATATGTTCAAGTGCTTTCATATTGAATTTGAACCAAAAAATTTAAGTGTAACTTGGAAATATCTGTGGAAATATCTTATAATTAATAGTTTTTGATTAGGGGCGGTTGGACCATGCCCCTTTTCGAAGTCTGCATTACTTATAAAATGTCAAAAAATAACTATGCCACCAGCATTTTACAATATGGGATAGGATGATGTATTCAACGGTCCGTTTTACGGTGGTCGGGGGTCGATTTTTCAAAAATATTGAATTTGAACCAAAAAATTTAAGTGTAACTTGGAAATATCTGTGGAAATACAGTTTGTTTTATGCTCTCGGACAGACAACAAGTGATTAGTGCGCTCGGTATAAGAACAGACAAAGTTTTTTTCTTTCCAAAATGAAAAACCCGAAACAAACTTTAACCAGTGGTCTTCTTTTTGATAAAACGCGAATTTTAGTTAACACTTCCCCTGGTCCAAAATTCTTAATAATGGAAAGGTGTGACCCAGATACTAACATGGAAAAAGTATCCCCTTTTTTGTTAAAAAATGTCATCTCTGCAGTTTGTGGTGATTTACTAAAGTGTGCCAAATTAAAAAACGGAACTGTACTTATTAATACAAAAGACAGTGAACAAGCAAACATGCTTATCAAACTTAAAAATTTGGATAATACCACTCATATAAAAATTTATGAACATCCTACTCTTAACAATGTGAAGGGTGTGATCTATTGCCCCGATCTCAATCATTTGGAAAAAGATTACATACTTGAAAATTTAAAAGACCAAAATATTATCGATATCAAGCGAATGAAATCAAAAAATTAATTCAACAGGTGCGATTGAGGATAATAATTTTTACATGGTTGTCTTCTCTACCGCCGATTTTCCGCAATCGATCGACATCGGTTACATAAAGACCAACGTAAGACCTTACATCCCCTCTCCACTAAGATGCGTGAACTGCATACGCTTTGGGCATATTGCTGTCGTTTGTAAAAATAAAAATATAGAAAAATAAAAAATAGAAAAATTCCGTCTAAATGACAACATATCAAAGTGTATGGATTTGCCAAAATGCTGCAACTGCCTTGGATGTCATCATGCTTTCTCAAAATTATGTCCAATTTTTTTAAAGGAGAAGCAAATTCAACAAATCAGAACATTGGAAAAAGTTGACATGAGAGAAGCAAACAAGCGATACCGAGAGAGGAATTTAATCTTACCCCCCCCCCCCCCCCCGCATCCCAGAAGCGCCTTAAATACATACTGAAAACAAGCCTCATAACGGAGAAAATCTGGATTCCATCGCGGCACAGCAAGTGACAACCCAAGCTGAAGAAATCCCCCCGCAGTCAGAACCAAACATGGACATCAGCATTAAGCCTCTGCCACCACAAAAGCGCCAGATTAAATCTTCAGATGAGATTTCAACTGATCTGCCCTCCAAAAAAATTATCACAGCGGAGAAAGGTATACTAAAAATATTTCCTACAAAATTGTCAAGTCGAGCAAAACGTAACATAAAAAATAAGAATAAAATACAAATAAGTAACGATAATTATAGTCTGTCTAGTGACCTTCATTCAGAATCAGAGCTAATATAAATGAATTAAATATTATCCAGTGGAACTGTGACGGCTTTTATAGCCATTACGATGAGTTTCAACTACTTACCTGTAAATATAAGCCCTTAGTTTGTAGCATTCAAGAAACAAAATTTAAATTTAAACATATTCCAAAAGTCAAGAATTATGAAGTTTTTTATAAAAGTGTTCCTTCTAATACAGTATCCAATGGTGGTGTTGCCCTATTAGTCAATAACTCTTTTCGTTCTGAGGAATTAAAACTGCAGACCAACCTTCAGGCTGTTGCAGTTAAAATGTTTTTTCCTTGTAAATATATTGTTTTTCGCATTTATTTGCCCGGCTCAGAAAAAATTTCCAGGTCGGATATTGAAAATATTGTTCTCCAGTTTGACTCCCTCTTTTTGTTACTAGGAGATTTTATTTCACATAACCCTCTATGGGTATCTGATAAAACTGACACAAGAGGAAAAATGGTTGAAAATATAATAAATAATCACGATCTGAATATCCTCAACAACGGAGATCCTACACACTTTAGTTTAGCCTACAAAACGTATAGTTGTATTGATCTATCCATATAATCTCCCGTGTTAGAAAATCATTTTGACTGGTTCGTTCGCGATGATTTATATAGCAGCGATCACTTCCCCCTTATAATTCCTTTAAAACTTAGCAGTAATGAGAACAAACAACGAAAAAAATTTTTGGTTAAAATGCTGATTGGGATTTATATAGAAGTAGTTTATCGCTCAATTTTCAAAATATCGAACTCGCAAACATTAACCAACAAGAGACATTTTTGAGGAAAAGAATAATCAAAGCAGCTGCGGATTCTATCCCGCTGTCATCCGCAGTTCTAAAAAAAAGCAAGTTCCCTGGTGGAACACTGAAATAAAATGCCTTTTAAAGAACAGAAGAAAACTACTGAGAATATATACCAAAACCCTTAGTTTATCAGACTTCAGAAACTTTATATCAGCCAAATACAAAGCAAGAAAAATGATCCGATTTTACAAGAAAAAATCTTGGGAGCAATATGTGAGTACCATATCTAGCAGGACACCTTCATCGGAGGTCTTTAGGAAAATAAGAAACTTAAGCGGGAAAACTAAGTCAACCCAAATTAGATCAATTATATCAAACAGCCAGATTCTAAACACAAAACAAGGCATAGTCGAAGAGTTCGCCAAAATCTTTTCAAAAAATTCCAGCTCTCAAAACTATAACTCAAACTTTCAACTTCATAAACGGTCAATAGAAATCTTAAGCCTTGACATTACTTCAAACCAAACCGATATATGTAATCGGCCACTATCTTTCTTAGAACTCCAAAGTGCTATATCTGAGTGCAGAGGATCATCCGCTGGCCCAGATATAATTCACTATGACATGATTAAAAATATGAATTCAACTGATTTGTCCTGCCTTTTTTCTTTCTACAACAAAGTTTTTTGTACTGGAAGTTTCCCTACAACATGGAGAAAGGCTTTATTAATTCCCATTTCGAAAACCGGTAAAGAATGCCAATAAGCCATCCTACGAATGCCAATAATTATCGGCCTATATCCTTAATGAACTGCCTGTGCAAAATTTTAGAAAGAATAATTAATAAAAGGCTACAGTGGTTCCTTGAAAGTAGGTGCATACTCAATAATTTTCAAGCTGGTTTTCGTAAGCAAAGAGGCACTATTGATAATCTCTTGTATCTTGAATCTGAAGTTATGGAAGCTTTCTCTAGTAGAAAATTTCTTTTAGCTGTTTTCTTCGATATGAAAAAGGCTTACGACACTGTTTGGAGAAGAAATGTGGTCCAAGAACTACTTAAACTGGGACTCACAGGAAATATTGTGAAATTTATAAATATTTTCTGACAGAAAGATCTTTTCAGGTAATTATTGGTGATACCTTCTCAAATCAGCATGTCCTAGAAAACGGAATACCGCAAGGTTCAGTTTTAAGCGTTACACTTTTTCTTATTGCTGTTAATAGTATTTTTTCTCAACTGCAAAATCCTCTTAAATTCGCCATGTACGCTGATGACCTAGTTATCTTCCGTTCGTCAAAAAATACTAAAACAATACAAAAAAATACACAAAAAAATTTAGACAAATTAAAAAATTGGTGCGATAGTTCAGGATTTTGTTTTTCCAGTGAAAAAACTGTAGCTATGATATTCTCACGTAAGAGGAAAGTTATAATGCCGCCGGGTCTGATGTTAAACGGGTCAAAGTTGAAATTTGTAGACTCACACAAGTTTCTAGGAATGATTTTCGACAAAAAACTAACATGCACAGAGCATATAAAAGAAATTAAAGCTAAGGCTTCAAAAAATCTAAACTTACTTAAGCTTCTCTCCCACACAAATTACGGATCAGATAGAAAACTTCTGCTAAGATTGCATAACACGGTAGTATTACCCATTATAGACTACGGCAGCATCTTATATCTCTCTGCTCGTAAGTCTTTGCTGAAGTCACTTGACTCTGTACATAACGCCGGTGTCAGAACAGGTGCTTTTCGAACTTCTCCGGTAAAGAGCCTTTTAGTAGATGCAGGATTAAGACCACTAGAATATAAAAGAGAAGAGCAGGAATTAAGTTCATATCGGAAAATATCTTCCTTTACAGGACATCCTCTCTTTAATAAAGTCATGAATAACAATCTGTTTACAAAACTTAAAACTCGGCCTCTTAACTATCAACCAACATATGTCTGACTTAAAAATACATTTCAAAAAAATTTTGCCCAAAACCCTGTCTTTTATAAAACAAAAATTCAAATTTCACCACCCTGGTTTTCTACATCTCTTCAAATAGACATATCGCTTTCAAAATTTAAAAAGCAAGAGACCCATCCCCAACAATTTATATCCCATTTTCGCGAAAAGTGTAGCCTGAGGTATACTGATTGTGAGCACATTTTCACAGATGGGTCTGTAATAAAGTCCGAGACAGGATGTGCCTTCAAACATAAGTCAGTCGAGAGAAAATTTCACCTTAGCTAGTTCTCAAACATTTGTACAGCTGAGCTATATGCCATCCAAAAAGCTGTTGAATATGCAATCTCAACCCAATATTTAAGATTCCTTATTTGTACTGACTCATTGAGTGCAGTACAGATATTAAAAAAACTATACAGTAGTCACCCTATTGCCTACAAAATTAAAGAACTTATCTACCAGTCCTCCAAAAGCTTTGTACTTTTTTGGGTCCCAAGTCACATGAATATTGGTTTTAACCAAAGAGCTGATGAACTAGCTAAAGAATCTGTACATGAACCTTTCGATACAGATTTCCTCTTTTACCATAAAGATTTGAATGAGAGGATAAAGTTTACAGTAAACGATAAATGGAAACACAAATGGCAACAGGTACCATTATCAAACAAACTTCGGTCATTGAAAAGTTCGACTGAATGCTGGTCGTCCATAGAGAGTCTTGGAAGAAGGGACTCAATTGTCCTAACAAGACTTAGAATTGGACACACATTCCTTACACATGAGTTCCTAATAAATAAAACCAACCCAATAACTTGCGTATGCAATAATATGCCTTCAATCAAGCACATTTTCACCATTTGCCTTGGGTATACTAGTTTAAGGAATCAATTTAAAATCAACAATTTTCAAACATTTGGCTCTGATAATTTGCAAGACAATAAAAATATTCTAGAATTTATTAAATCGACTGGACTCTATGATAGAATATGATGTATAAATACAAATTTTTAAGATGTGAAATATTTTCTACAAATGTTTCAATCGGAGAAAAAAGCCCAATGAAATGTAATTCCTAATTTTGTTAAATATTATAATTAACTTACATTATATTCTTTATATTTTTATTATTTATAATTATCTTTTTTCTGTATAATCTTCTTTATTACCATCAATTAAATATAAGGATTTGGTTTATCTACTGCAGTCAGATTTCTTTATAACCATGGAAAGTTAAGTATTAAGCTAATGCTTTATTTCGTAATTTGTATTTATAAGACATATTTTTGTAAATTATTATTATAAAATCAAAATGTACATAAATGGAAAAGGGCTTTAAAAACCTTTAGTGTTGAAGGCCAAATAAATACATATTTAATCTAATCTAAATCTGTGGAAATATCTTATAATTAATAGTTTTTAATTAGGGGCGGTTGGACCATGCCCCTTTTTGAAGTCTGCATTACTTATAAAATGTCAAAAAATAACTATGCCCCGAGCATTTTACAATATGGGATAGGATGGGGTATTCAACCATATTCCGTTTTACGGACTGTAACTTCTGCGTACACTCTGTAGCACTTACTCACTGGTTTATCTTGTTTCCAGATCTCCTGCATAAGAATTTTTCCTAGGACCACACATGGAGAAATCCATCCAAAGGGATCGTACATTCGAGCGATGTCTGACAGAATTTGTCTTTTCGTCGTCCTTGTTGAATCTTAAATCCATATTTTGAATGAGAAGTTGTCTTTTCTAGGATGCCATTGATTTCCTAGAGTCTTTATAGTACTTCCTTCGTCAAATGATAGTGGCACCCCGATCTCCCTGTCTCCCTCTGTAACCGAACACATCAGCTTGTCACTGTTGCTGGCCAATTTTCGAAGTAGGAAACCTCCATTCTGCAAAATTTTCCTGAGTTGTTTTTGCATTTCAATAGCTTCATCTTCGGAATCCGCGCCGTGTATGACATCATCGACATAAAAGTTTTGACAAGCGATTTCTGAGGCAATAGGGAAGTCATCCCTTTCACCCGATGCCAGTTGTTGAAGAGTACATACGGCTAAATATGGTGCAGCAGCTGTACCAAAAGTAATCGTGTTCAAGCGATAAGTTTTGATATCTTCTCTTTCTTGATCTTTCAATAATAAAGGGTGATTTTTTAGCTGGTTTGGTTTTGGCAACACTGGTTTTGACAGCTGACGTGTGTTTAGTACCTTGTGTCACTGTCAAACAGCTTCAGTTTGGTTTGCATTTTAACCATGGATCGTCTTACATATGAACAACGCTTGCAAATTATTGAATTTTACTATCAAAATTCGTGCTCGCTTCGAAATGTTCATCGCGCGCTGCTTCTGCGATTGCGAGGCGAGTTTGGTGAACAGTTAATTTCACGTTTCGGGCCGTTCAATTGGCCGCCTAGATCGTGCGATTCGATACCATTAGATTATTTTTTGTGGGGGTATGTCAAGGCTTATGTCTATAGGGACAAGCCCGCTTCGATTGACGCACTGAAAGCCAACATCCATGCATTCATTCGTGAGATACCGGCCGATATGTGTGAAAGAGTATGTCAAAATTGGACTCAGCGGATGGGCTACCTGAGACGCAGCCGCGGTCAACATTTGCATGAAATTATCTTTAAACATTAAATTGCAAGGTTCAAACTATCGATTCAAATAAATATTTCATTAATTTTTTAAGTTTTTTATTTAAAAAAAGTTCTCAACCTCTTAAAAAATCACCCGTTACAATTTGAAACAGAGCATCTTTAAAGGGGACCCAAATTTGTCTGTACATTTTGTTAATATCAGCAACGAAGACTATTTTATGCTTTCGAAATCGAATGACGTGGTCAAAAATTTTGTCTTGGAGCCTTGGACTAATAAAAAGATGTTCGTTAAGTGATGTGTTGCATGACACATCAAAAACTATTCGCAGTTTTGTTGTTGAACTAGATTCTTTGATCACTGCTTGATGCGGAATGAAGTAGTGTTTATTGGTTAGCAAGGTGGGGTTTATTCCGGTCGTATGCCGTAGCTCCTTATATTGTTCAAATACATTTTTGTATTGATCATAGAAGGAGGGATTTGGTTGAAACCTTTTTTCCAATTGAAGGAACCTTATAAGAGCTGATCAATTAGACAGCCCCCTCTTGGCGCATCCCTTCTTTAAACGGAAGTTGCACTATGTATTTTCCATCTGCTTATATTTGATGTGAAGAACACTTCTTCTAGTTCCTAGTGGAGATTTCCTGGTGGAAATCGATCCAGATAGGACCCAGCCGAATTCCGTTCGTTGGGCAATAGGGGAGCCTGGATGTCCCTTAATTAGACCCTCTAGTAAAATTAGTGGATAAACATCACTGCCAAGTAGGACATCAATCTCACCCGGCCTGTTGAATGTGGGATCAGCCAGTTGAATATTTTTAATATGATTCCAATTTTCAAATGGAACGTTGTGTGTAGGAAGACAAGCAGTGAGTTTCGGCAAGAATAAAGCCGTCAGCTGCAGATAGAAGGATTCATTGATTGTTGAAAAATTGGTGAGGTTTACCTTATGCTTGGCCATGCAAGAGTTGGTTGCTCCCACACCCAGGACATATACCAAACTCCGTTCCTTTTTGAGATTTAATTGTTGTGCAACAGCTTCAGAAACAAAGGAAGGTTCGGATCCAGGAGAGCTCGAAACATTACCAGCCGTCCATCAGCGGTGAAAACTTTGATGATTGCTGTAGCCAGAAGAGCAATTCTCGTGCGTCTGGTAAGTGTTGCATGATTGAGTGGTTCTAGTAAAGGAGTCTGGATTATTTTTGACTTCCGACCGCGCAATCTGAGTGGAAGAGACTGTGGAAGCGGACCCTTTTGTAGTAGGTTCGTTAACTTACATTGCGTTACCTTGCTCTTCGAAGTGAAGCAATCAATGATGTTTTTTTGTGACACGTGGAACACTCAAAGGTGTTTGGGCCACTTTGGGTAAAGTGCGCATTTCACAGGCAGTTAAAACACAATCGCTTTTTCCGTACAATATCTTTTCGTTTCTTTGGGCTTAATGCCTTGAATTTGAAGCAATTCCGGATAAAATGTGTTCCTTGGCACATGGAGCAGTTCTGCAAAGTCGAATCGTAGGAGCGAACTGTGCTCGAGGTGTGCCGTTGGTTTCTTTTAAGTTGGGTTGGACCCGATGTGGATTGCCCCATTACGTCCAAAGTCCTGGATTGTCTCATTACGTCCAAAGTGCATTAACAAGAATTTTTCCAATATATTGTAGGTAGGATAATCAACATATGATGAAATGTGAGATTCCCACAGACCACGAGTGGTGAGTGGTAGCTTATGTACTGTGTGATAGATGAGCACATCTCCCCATGTATCCACACTCATACCCAGATTTTCATGTGATTGCTTGGCTTCGTTAGTTGTGTCTAACAATAACTAGACGTCCTCAGCTGATTCTTGAAAAGCTTAAATTGATTGTCTTTGATCAATCGGAGATTTTGATAACGTTTAACTAACAGTGCCCATGCAGCCTCGAAGTTCGAGTCAGTGTTCCGCAATATACGTGAGGCTTCACCAGTTAAATTTGACTTTAAATACTGAAATCGTTGTGCATCAGAAATCGATGAATTTTTGTTCACCAGACTTTCGAACAAGCCTTTGAATTCAGGCCGGAGTTGCAGCGTGCCATCGAACGTGGGAATTTTAATGGGAGGAAGTTTAATTTCAATACGTGAGCCCTTGACTCCTGCTGCTGACGCATTGAGAAGACTTTGAGATTGGTTAAGGCCGTCGATTGAAGATAACTGAGCCTTCAGTTCCGATGAATAAGTGAAATAAAGCTCCTTTAATTGATGGTATGTAAGAGCTTCCATGTATTTTGTCGCTAGGAGCAGCAATAATTTTTTGATGTATGGTTCGTGCCTCGTTAAAAGACTGTTCTGCATTAAGCAATCGAATTTCGTTCATATGCATGGATTTGTTCGCCGCTGGCGCTGCTATCAATTTATATGCCTTATGTTCGGCTTCCAATTCTAACAGAATCAATTGAACCGCCTCAACTGACGTAGCCAACTTTACTTTACTCATAATGCCTTATTATACTATATATATTTCATCAATATACTATATTTCACCGTAAGTTTCCACAAGGCTTACGTCATTAATATTCTTGGGATCCGGCTGGAAGGACCAAATATTACGCAGGGTAACTTAGCGAAATGAGAAGACACGAAATTGCACCAAAATGAGAAGACACGAATTGAACTAAGTGTATTTTATTCAATCTGGTACTACGACTAAATTTTCATGAACAATATTTTCGATTTATTTGCATATTATCCCATAGGATAGGAGGTATATTAAGTTTGATTCATAGCTTGTAACATAGAGAATTAATCACCGTAGACCCCCAAGACCTTAAGGGCATATGATCGAGACCGAATTGTAAGTCGAATGAGCCATGTCCGTCCGTCCGTCGGTAGTTTTTAGGCCTTAAATTTTGAGCCAGGAAATTTAAACATGATATCTGTTCTTTTTAGGTCCCGAAGCAGTACAAGTGTAAAATTTTTTGAAATCCGCCCACTGACACGCCCATTTTACTTAATAGCATGAAAAATGAAGGTTGTCGCAGGAGGCAGAAATTTGGTATGCGATATCCTCGTTTAGGTGCATTGTGATTGACATTTAAAAAAATTCAAAAACCGCCCCTTTTTGGGCGTGGTCATATTTTATTTGCATTTTATTAAGCATTTTTTATACCATATATTATCTTTGAATGAATCCTGCCATCGTCACCTGAAAAAAAAGACTTGTTCTTTTTCACGGTCCCCACCTCCGCGAGGGTTTGACAAGCCCTCCGAGAGTATTAACTGTCTTGAAAAACTTCTCAAAGTGCCGTTCGGATTCGGCAAAAAATTGTAGGCCCCCTTGTATGTAAAGAAATTAACACACCAGCATACATTGTTGAGAAGTCCCTGGAGAAGGCCCTGGTTCACCTCGAGCTGTTGCGCCACTCTATTTATTTATTTTATCTTTGAATACAAAAAACTTGCGCTATAAAATGTTCAGATACGTGTGAAAGCTATCAACTGAAATGAATAAATTTATGCCATTTTTGTTTTTAAGTATAAACCAAATTTTTAATACGAAAATACAATCAACACGCAATGCAAATAACCACTTCTAATAAAAAATATATAAAATACGGATAAAAAAAATATAGATAAAAAGTTTATGTGTTAAAAGATTTCAAGGTTTTATCCGCATCTTGAAGATGTGGATAAAACCTAAGATGTTACTGCTGCCACTGGTCAATCACGACTGCCAATCCACCGGTCACCACCAGTCCCATACGCCCCACAGTTTCACGCTCCTTGTACCTTGTACCAAGCTGTCTTGTACCATTTCATCGCCTTCCACAATTCGTTGAGGAGGTAGGTGGCCCCTCATAAGGAAGCGATGACCTCAAGTATCACGAAATTGTGTCTTGATTGTGCTTTGTATACAAAATTGATCGTAGATTTGCTTGCCCTTTTTTATACGATCGTGTTTATGTTGGACGCTCACATCGCTCACATAGCTCACATAGCTCACATTGCTACAAAGTTTCAATGGAGCTTATCGTTTTACTTTTGGAATTTTAACTGCTGGAATGTGGTGTGGTGCGTTTATCTGTGGAGTGGTCAGGTGGTCGTGTCAAATGTTTACGGGTCGACCGGTCGATGGCTTCGTAAGTACAATTATTATTAATTTGATCTGGTCAATGGCTTTGTGATTACAATGATGATTCATTTTATGTGGGCTTTGCCTTGTTGCGATGCAACATTCTGCCGCGCCACAGAATATGAGGTCCTCGATTGCGGTACCATAATGTTCAATGCCTCGAGCTCGATGAGGAACATGTGTGAGGTACATGTGTGTGAGGTACATGTGTGTGAGGTACATGTGATGTGTACATGAAAAAAAATGAACATTGGGTGAATATTGTGTGGCAATATTAGGTTAAAGATTTCTTAAATTGATCTTATTTAATTTATCTTAGCTTAGATAGTTATATGTTAATTTAACATTGGTAAAAGGCAAAGTCGAGAAAGTTGAGAAGTTGGCCCTGGTTCACCTCGAGCTGTTGCGCCACTCTATTTATTTATTTATTTATTTAAAAAGCAAAGTCTGGCTATTGGGCGCTTCAGTGTTGTAGTTGCCGTTTTGACTGTGACAACTCGAACGTTTTCATCAGCTCCTGAATGTGTGCCCACAATTCTACCACGCCACCACAGGGAAGGTGGTGATTGATCATCGGGAGGTAGTACCAAGTTAGTACCAAGCTGCCTATTTCCAAGTTTGACTGTGTAGCAAGCCATTTTGGACGCTGTTGGAGGCAAACAAGGTATTCAACTTTCCATCTAGTCCAGAAGTTTTGTTGGATTCTTCGCATCAATTGCCATCTGTCCAAGTGATTGGGCTTAATATCAGTCAAATCCCTTTCAGGCACGGTGTTGAGGGCAGTACCAATCAAAAAATGTCCCGGTGTCAAGATGGATAAGTCTTCAGGCCCCTCCGATACTGGGCACAGTGGTCTTGAGCATTGAGCAAGACCACTGTGCCCAACAAACACTGTTGCATATTCTTTAAAGGTCAAAGTGTAATGACCAATGACTCGTATAAGATGATGCTTCATTAACTTCATAACTCCTGCCTCCCATAATCCACCAAAATGGGGAGCAGCAGGAGCATTAAATGGCCACGATGTTCCGTTAGCTTGAACCTGTTCAGCAATATAATCAGTCCAAATTTTTGATCTATGCGTCTTGGATTCATCTAAGGTTTTCGCAGCCCCTTGAAAACTAGTTCCACAGTCACTGTAAATCGTTTTAACGCCGCTAGGAAAGCGGGTGTGAAGTTATCACTGACCAGTTCAAGGTGCACTGCCTTTGTGGTTATTTTGTTGCACCTATCTTTCCATGCCTTCAATTGGACCGGGTCAGCATTTTTTTTTATATACCTGACTCGCCTATTGAAAGCCACCGGGTCAGCATAGTCAACACCAGATGTATGAAATGGGCGAGCGTGGTTGGCACGACAAGAGGGTAGGTTGCCCATTTTCTGTTGGACTTGCTTGCATTTGTGCCTATAGCATTTCAAGCACTTATGAATGCACGCTTTCACATTGGATTTGAGGTGCAGTAAAGAATATTCACTACGAAGGGTTGCCACCATGTTGTGACTTCATGAGAGCGTCGTGGATTATCAGAGACGTCACGAAGTTGTTTGACGGGAGTATTATAGGATGACGTTGTGAGTAGGGCAAATTGGCGTTTTCTAATCGACCCCCAACTCTTAAAAAATCGACCCCCACCTCGAAGCCTTGACTGCCTTCAATTCTAAATCACGGGAGTTCGGTGGCTGGTGCTACGGAGGTTCCTGATCGAAAGTTTGCAAAAACTCAGGCCCATGCAACCATTGTTGATTTTGCAAAAGGTCTGCGGGATGTAATCCTCTCGATGCGATGTCTGCTGTCCTTGGACGGAATGTACTTCCAGCATAAATTTCTGCCACTCTTTTGGTAACAAAGGTTGTCCTTATATTGGAGGACTTGCAATCCAAGCTAGCAGGATTTGAGAATGACACCAAGCAACTGTTCTTATAAGCTGGAGCTGCATCTTTTCTATGGTGTGCATCATTAACTGTGCTAATAATTAAGCTCCATACAGCTCCAACCGTGCAAGAGACTTGTTCTTAAGAGGTGATACTCTAGTTTTTGACAGAAGAAGATTAGCTGTGATTGTCTTTCCGCTGATAGCTCTGATGTACACTGCTGCAGCGTACGCCTTTTCTGACGCATCACAGAACCCGTTGATTTCAACCTGGGTCTCATTTGTAATGTTAGCCCACCAAGGAATCTCAATGGAATTGAGGGCGCCTAACTCGATTTTCCAGCTGTGCCATGATGATATGATAGTTGATGGTAGTTCATTGCCCCATTTATATACACCATCCCATAGAGTAGGAGGTATATTAAGTTTGTCACATAGTTTGTAACACGGTGAAATAATAATGGTAGACCCCCAAAACATTAATGGCATATGATCGAGACCGAATTCTAGACCGAATTAGAGCTAGGGTGCATAAACTTCGTACGTAAGGTCCACGTCGTGCGAAGCAGTACAAGTGCAAAAATTTTTGAAATCCGCCCAAAGACACGCCCACAATCGGTCTAAATGTGCAACTACCTAAAAAGTTTTCTAAACTGTAAGACGTTCTAAAAGGCTGAAATTTGACATTTAGCATCTTCTAAACCTCCTCTAGTGGGCGTGGCATCTATTTTAAGGGTTAATTTTCAACTGCAGTTTACTCAATATTTTTGCTCGAAATTGAAAAAAATTTGCTTAATATTTTTTTCACATTTTTTTCACATTTTGCTCTTACAAGACTTTGGGCCACGCCCACATTTGGAGGCAGAATTGAAGAAAAACCTAAAACTTTCCAGAAAAACTTAATTTCGACTGGCCTTGAGCCTAATTTAGGAAAGCATGAAACAAAAAAAGTAGCAGGTTAGGTAAACGAGATCTCAGTCCAGATTTTTTTTTTGTTTTTTTTTTCTCAGTTCAGATTTGGTTTGCATAAAGTTTTTAGCCACGCCCCCTTTTAGGGGTCGATTTTTCAAAAATATTGAATTTGAGCCAAAAAACTTCATTTTTACGTGCATTTAAGTGTAACTTGGAAATATATGTGAAAATATCTTATAATTAATAGTTTGTAATTAGGGGCGGTTGGACCGCGCCCCTTTTCGAAGTTTGCATTACTTATAAAATGTCAAAAAATAACTATGCCATCAGCATTTTACAATGTGGGATAGGATGGGGTACTCAACAATCCGTTTTACGGACTGTAACTTCTGCGTACACACTGTAACACTTACTCAATGGTTTATCTTGTTTCCAGATCTCCTGCATAAGAATTTTCCCTAGGACCACACATGGAGAAATCCATCCCAAAGGATCGTTCATTCGAGCGATTTCTGACAGAATTCCTCTTTTCGTCGTCCTTATAGTATCTTAAATCCATATTTTGAATGAGAAGTTGACTTTTCCAGGATGCCATTGAATTCCTAGAGTCTTTATAGTATTTCCTTCGTCAAATGATATTGGCACCCAGATCTCCCTGTCTTCCTCTGGAACCGAAAACATCAGCTTTTCACTGTTGCTGGCCAATTTTCGAAGTAGGAAACCTGCATTCTGCAACATTTTCCTGAGTTGTTGTTGCATTTCAATAGCTTCATCTTCGGAATCCGCACAGTGTATGACATCATCGACATAAAAGTTTTGACAAGTGATTTGTGAGGCAATAGGGCAGTCATCCCTTTTATCCGATGCCAGTTACTGAAGAGTACGTACGGCTAAATATGGTGCAGAAGATGTGCCAAAAGTAACCGTGTTCAAGCGATAAGTTTTGATAACTTCTCCTTCTTGATCTCTCCATAATACAAGTTGAAACAGAGCATCTATAAAGGGGACCCAAATTTGTCTGTACATTTTGTTAATATCAGCAACGAAGACTATTTTATGCTTTCGAAATCGAATGACGTAGTCAAAAATGTCGTCTTGGAGCCTTGGACCAATAAAAAGATGTTCGTTGAGTGATGTGTTGCATGACGCATCAAAAACTATTCGCAGTTTTGTTGTGCTTTAGTCACTCCGTGATGCGGAATGAAGTAGTGTTTATTGGTGAGCAAGGTGAGGTTAATTCCGGTCATATGCCCCAACGCCTTATTTTCTTCAAATACCTTTTTGTATTGATCATAGAAGTAGGGATTTGATTGAAACCTTCCAATTGAAGGATCCTTATAAGAGCTGATCGGTGAGACAGCCCCCCAGACATGACCCCTCTTGGCGCATCCCTTCTTTAAACGGAAGTTGCACTATGTATTTTCCATCTGCTTATCTTTGATGTGTTCTGCGAAAATGTAATTCACACCGCTCTTCCTCGACTGAAAGTGGCCTTTTGCGTTCCACTTCTTCTAGTTCCTAAAATCTTTGCAAAATCTTGTCTAAATCAGCATCTTCTACAAGTGTATGATTGATCGTCCGTATGTCACCAATTTTAAAGTCTTACATTTTGAGCTAGAACGCTGAAATTCTTCACATGAGCTTTCTGTTTCCCGAAGCAATATAAATTTTAAAATTGTTTAAATCCGTACACAGACACGCCCACAATCGGTCTAAATGTGCAACTACCTCCAGTGCTTTCAAAATTGTAAGACGTCGTGAAAAGCTGGAATTTGACATTTAGCATCTCTTTCTGAATATAAGATTCAAAAGTATAAACGAAATCGGCAGAAATTTCGAAATAGTGAAAAAGTCACCGTTAGATCCCTAAGACCTTTTAGAGATATGATCGAGACCGACAGGTGAGTCGATTAAGCCATGTCCATCCGTCCGTCCGTCTGTCCGTATGTATGCACTTTTGAGGTCTTTCGAATTGAGCTAGGAAACCGAAACTTCCAGCGTTGCTTGGTTCTTATTTTTTACAGACAAAGTATGAAAATTGAGGAGATCCGCCAACAGCCACGCCCACAATTGGCTTAAATGTCAGACATGAAGGTCAGACCTCAAATTTACATTTTATTTCAAAATGCCTTTTTGTCAAGATAGACAAAACATATGAACTCAAATTTTGGTGGAGAAGAATTTCGACCAGAAGCCTTTAATAAGACAAAAATTGGACCGCCCACTCTTTTGACCATGCCCACTTTTAACATCTGAAATATTTGAAAACCTGATTTATCGGGAAATTCATTCTAAATTGAAAAAATATTATATGACAAATATTAAAGATATTATAAAATAAAAAAATAGAGTGGCGCAACAGCTCGAGGTGAACCAGGGCCAACTTCTCAACAATGTATGCTGGTGTGTTAATTTCTTTACATACAAGGGGACCTACAATTTTTTGCCGAATCCGAACGGCACTTTGAGAAGTTTTCCAAGACAAATGATACCTCTACGCCACAGCACCCCACATTAAAGATATTACCATTTGCTAAGTTTTTTGCATACAAAGCATGGACGGACGGACGGACGGACATGGCTTAATCGATACTCCTGTCGGTCCCATCCATAGCTCTAAAAGGTCTTAGGGGTCTACAGTGATTATATCACTGCGTTACAAACTATACATCAAACTTAATATACCCTGGGTCGGGTATAAACTAGTGGGAGGGTTACAATCCGCTTGGGCTAATCGTTGGATACCCCATCCCAATTGACCAGTTTCAAGCTCCGATTTGTTTGTATTTAGAATTTCTCTGTTAAAGAATCTTCTCCCTTAAAAAGGGGCGTGACATCCACCCCTTTTCAATAACATCGTTTTTTTGTTTATATTTTTTATCAGAAGTGATATACACGTGTTGATTGCATTTTTACATTGAAAATTTGGTTTATACTTAAAACCGCCCCCAAAAGAGGGCGTGGCAAAAATTTATTCATTTCAGTTCATAGCTTTCACAGATATCTGAACAAATTTAATAGCGAAAGTTTTTTGGATTCAAAGAAAATATATCGAATAAAAACCGTTTATTAAAATGCAAATAAAATTTGAGCACGCCCAAAAGGGGGCGGGTTTTGCCTTTTTTTGAAATGTCAATCGCAATGCACGTACTAAGTTTTAGCTTCCTGCGACAACTTTTAATTTTCGTGCTAAGAAGTAAAGTGTCAGTGGGCGGATTTAAAAAATTTCTACACTTGTACTGCTTCGGGACCTAGAAAGAACATATATTAAGTTTTAAGCTCCTAGCTCAAAATTAAGGGCCTAAAAACTACCGACACACGGGCAGACGGACGGACATGGCTCATTCGACTAACAATTCGGTCTCGATCATATGCACTTAAGGTCTTGGGGGTCTACGGTGATTATTTCTCTATGTTACAAATTATGAATCAAACTTAATATACCTCCTATCCTATGGGATGGAGTATACAAAAGTTAAAAGCACCTATTTCTACATTTTTTTCATACAAGACTTTAGGCCACGCCCTTATTTGGAGGCAGAATTGAAGAAAAACCTAGAATTTTCTGGCTTTGAGCCTAATTTAGGAAGTTAGGTAGGTAGGTAGAAGTGACGGTTCAGGAAAGAACCCAAGTAGCACTTGATGTGCCTTTTTGATGCCACAACTCGTTTAACCTGGTTTGTGATGGTAGTTGAGATTCTTGTGTGATCGGAGCCCATATCCAACCAGTGGAGTTGAGAAACTGGATAAGCGCTTGTATCCGTTTACTCGAAATAAGGTCAACCAATAAAGGTTGGTTCAGTGCACGCAGTCTGGTTTTTGCTAGTATCTGACATTTGCAGAGGAAGTGGGAGAGAGTTTCTTTCTCATCATATTTCCCCAACTTCGCAGTGAGGGTTGTATGGGATACCCAGTTTGGCCGCATCGTCTCCAATTGGCCAATGCCCCGTTATTACTTCTGTAGTTCTGGCGATGTCAGGGCGGGTTCAGTTGAGCAGGTCTTTTGTTCCATTTTTATCATATTTTAGGCCATGTCTGCCTAGATATAGCGCAATTGGTCAGACCCCTCTATTGGGAGTTGGCCCTTTCCAGGAAATATGAGTGTATTTGCTCCTTAACTGTTCCTAGCGGAATGTTGACCCTTGTCGCGAGTGAGGCGTGTAGAGCTGATTAAGGAAAGCATGAAACAAAAAAAGTACCAGGTTAGGTAAACGAGGCTATAGTCCAGATTTCGTTCATATAAAGTTTTTAGCCACGCCCGTTTTTTTATGTGCCCATTTTTCGAAGATACTGAATTTGAACCAAAAAAATGCATTTTTACGTACACTTAAGCGTCGCTTGGAAATATCTGTGGAAATATCTTATAATTTATTGATAGTTTGTAATTAGGGGCGATTGGACCACGCCACTTTTCGAAGTTTGAATTACTTATAAAATGTCAAAAAATAACAATACCGTCAGCATATTACAAGGTGGTATAGAATGGGGTATTCAACGTATTACGGACTGTAGCTTCTGCATACACACTGTAGCACTTACTCACTGGTTTTAAATAGAACCAGTGCGTAAGTGCTACAGTGTGTTCGCAGAAGTTACAGTCCGTAAAACGGTTATTGATTTTTTTGACGCTTTATAAGAAGTGAAACTTCTACAGACTAACGATTATAATGGCTTCTGCATACATACTGTAGCACTTACTCACTAGTTTTAAATAGAACCAGTGCGTAAGTGCTACAGTGTGTTCGCAGAAGTTACAGTCCGTAAAACGGACCGTTGAATACCCCATCCTATCCCTCATTGTAAAATGCTGATGGCATTACTATTTTTCCAACCGCGCCTAATTGCAAACTATAAATTATAAGATATTTCCACAGATATCTCCAAGTTACGCTTAAATGTACGTAAAAATGCAATTTTTTGCTTCAAACTCAATATTTTTTAAAAATCGACCCCTAAAAGGGGGCGTGGCTAAAAACTCAATACGAACGAAATCTGGACTGAGCTGCTACCTTTTTTATACTCCTAGGTAAACTTATTGTTTATTATATTATAAATTAATTATATTATGTTATTATTGTTTATTTATTATATTACTTATTGTACTTATTATTACTAATTACTTATTTATTATATTACTTATTATACCGGCGGATTTCAAAATTTTTTACACTTGTACTGCTTCGTACGACGTGGACCTTACGCACGGAATTTTAGCATCCTACCTTAAAATTTGAGGCCTAAAACATGTGACATACAGACGGACGGATGGACGGTTGTACGGATGGACAAACATGGGTTATTCGATTCAGAATTCGGTCTCGATCATATGCCTTTAAGGTCATGGGGGTCTACCATTACTATTTCACCGTGTTACAAGCTACGTGACAAACTTAATATACCTCCTATCCTATGGGATGGGGCATAAAAAAAATTATTCCTGATAAGTTTTTCTTTTCATACTCCATCCCGTAGGATAGGAGGTATATTAAGTTAACTTAGACATTTTAGAGATTATCTAGATCGACAAGTTCGATTAAGCCATGTCCGTCCAAGTTATTGAAAAGCGGTTAATGCCGCGTCACATTTTGGTGGACGGAGATCTGAATGTGATAAATTCTCTTTGCAATTTGAGTAATTATAACTAATTAAATTGTAAATGCCTTATTTGACAATTAAGCCTATAGCGATTGGGACAATTAGCACCTTGACAGGAGTCAATTGAGTTGAGACGAATTAGCTCGGCGGATTGTAGATGGTCTAATAGTTGCCTGTAATAAACTGATTTTTTTGTTTGTTTTAAGCTCCAACAGACAACGGGCAACCCGGATTATGATATTTCACCAAGGCCATTTGGTACACCACACGAATACAATGGACTGAGCGGGACGAGCGCATTTGGTTCGAGAAACTTTTTTAGCGATGACCTCAAAGAGCCCTTTAGTTCTTACGAAATAAGAGCACAATTCCCTGCTAATCAAAAAGCAGAGGTGTTTTCGGATGCTTTCAAAAAAGAAGTAAGTTTCAGTTATACGGCAGAAATAATTTTTTTACATGCTAATGTTTATTAAGTTTTTTCTTTGTCTTAATGCACTGTTTGTAACAAAGTAAAATAATTATCGTAGACCCCTAAGATCTTTAAGAGATATGATCGAGACCGACAGGTGAATCGATTAAGCTATGTCCATCCTACAGTCCGTCCATCTGTCTATATGTGTGAAGGTTTAGGTCTTCAAAATCAAGCCAGAGAGCTAAAACTTGGTACACGGCTTGGTTTTCTATTGCACAGTCAAAATATGAAAATTAGCTCAATCCGTCCACGCCCACTTTTGGCTTCAAAGTGAGACAACCTGTATTTCACATTCTCTTTAAAAATGCCTTTTGGTCAAGCTTAGGAACTCAAGTTTTGGTACTGAGCAATATTGGCCCAAGACCTTTGACAAGGCAAAAATTGAACGTTCCACAATATCGAGCATGCCCACTTTTAAGGTGTAAGATCTTTAAAAAATCTATTCCTCGCAAAGTTTACCCCAAATTGAAAAGAAACTGAAATTTAACAACCAAGATTTATGACACATTTCGGGGCTTGAAAGTGGTCAATTGGGATGGGTTATCCAACGATTCGCCTAAGCGGATTGTAACCCTCCCAATAGTTTTTTAATACTTTTGTATTAAAATATGATACAAATGCATCCATAATACGCAATCGTGTTCAGTATTTAAATGACACATGACAATTTAAAAAAATATCATGCCCTAAAAATAAACACATAGCCCGATTTGAATATAAACCGGAGACTAGGCATAGCCCACCGGGCACTATTTTTATATATTTTGGCTATAGTTATTGTCTATAAGGTTTCTTTTTCATTACCATGTTGTTTTTGATAGCAAGGTGATGTCGTGTAATTAATTAGGGTTCTTACTGGCATTCCTTCTCTGTGTATTTTGGGGAGTCCTGTGAATTGTGGTGCTCTTGCTTTTGGCTGCATAAGTTTGATTTTAGTTATGTTATTGAAGAGGTTATTGCACTTATTTATTATACCCCATCCCATAGGTAAAGAGGTATATTAAGTTTGATTCATAGTTTGTACAATAGAGAAATAATCACCATAGACCCCCAAGACCGTAAGGGAATATGACCGAGACCGAATTGTGAGTCGAATGAGCCATGTCCGTCCGTCCGTCCGTCCGTGTGTCGGTAGTTTAAAGTCCTTAAATTTTTACCTAGGAGCTTGAAACTTGATATCTGTTCTTTCCAGGTCCCGGAGCATTACAATTGTAAAATTTTTTGAAATCCGCCCACTTTACTTAATTGTTGTAATAATTGTGATTGACATTTAAAAATAAGCCAAAAACCGCCCCTTTTAGGAGTGGTCATATATAATATGCATTCTTATAAACGGTTTTTATTTGATATTATTTGCTTTAAATCCAAAAAACTTGCACCATAGAATGTTCAGATATGTGTGTTAGGGTGGGTCGAAAAAATTAATTTCGCCTGATCGTTTTGGAATAGCAACCAAAATGTGACCGAAGCCTCTAACATGATCGTACATATTTTTTTATATTTAGTCGTTCTACCCGCGCATTTCATTTGAATTCGTGGCATATTTGTAAAATCTGGCCAAAAATAGTCGATTTTATTAGAACTCACAATTTTGTTCCAAATAAATGAAAAGTACCTACTTGACTCTGAAAATGTGTCTAAGAAAAGCATTCACAAATTCGCGCAATAATCTGCCAAAACGCCGTTTGTTAACGAGTCATCTTAAACAGTTACTCTGAATTCATCCGTCAAGGTTGAAGTGCTCCCTTTTCTGCGTTAAACTCAGTTTTTTCGCTTTTCCTTGTTTTCACTCGGTGTGATAAATTTAACCGGTGTGATTAAATTAAAATATGATACAAATGCATCCATAATACGCAATCGTGTTCAGTATTCAAATGACACATGACAATTTAAAAAAATATCATGCCCTAAAAATAAACACATAGCCCGATTTGAATATAAACCGGAGACTAGGCATAGCCCACCGGGCACTATTTTTATATATTTTGGCTATAGTTATTGTCTATAAGGTTTCTGTTTCATTACCATGTTGTGTTTGATTATTTATAGCAAGGTGATGTCGTGTAATTAATTAGGGTTCTTACTGGCATTCCTTCTCTGTGAATTGTGGTGCTCTTGCTTTTGGCTGCATGAGTTTGATTTTAGTTATGTTATTGAAGAGCTTATTGCACTTATTTATTATACCCCATCCCATAGGTAAAGAGGTATATTAAGTTTGACTCATAGTTTGTACAATAGAGAAATAATCACCGTAGACCCCCAAGACCTTAAGGGCATATGACCGAGACCGAATTGTGAGTCGACTGAGCCACGTCCGTCCGTCCGTCCGTCCGTCCGTGTGTCGGTAGTTTTAAGTCCTTAAATTTTTAGCTAGGAGCTTGAACCTTGATATCTGTTCTTTCCAGGTCCCGGAGCATTACAATTGTAAAATTTTTTGAAATCCGCCCACTTTACTTAATTGTTGTAATAATTGTGATTGACATTTAAAAATAAGCCAAAAACCGCCCCTTGTAGGAGTGGTCATATTTAATATGCATTCTTATAAACGGTTTTTATTTGATATAATTTGCTTTAAGTCCAAAAAAACTTGCACCTCTGAACTAGAATGTTCAGATATGTGTGTTAGGGTGGGTCGAAAAAATTAATTTCGTCCGATGGTTTTGGAATAGCAACCAAAATGTGACCCAAGCCTCTAACATGATCGTACATATTTTTTTAGTTTTTTATACTTAGTCGTTAACATTTCGAGTGATTGAATTGACTTGGGCATGATGATTTTTATACCCCATCCCATAGGATAGGAGGTATATTAAGTTTGATTCATAGTTTGTAACATAGAGAAATAATCACCGTAGACCCCAAAGACCTTAAGGGCATATGATCGAGACGGAATTGTTAGTCGAATGAGCCATGTCCGTTCGTCCGTCCGTGGGTTTTTAGGCCTTTAATTTTGAGCTAGGAGCTTGAAACTTAATATCTGTTCTTTCTAGGTCCCGAAGCCGTACAAGTGTAAAAAATTTCGAAATTCGCCCACTGACACGCCCACTTTACCTAGTAGCATGAAAATTCAAAGTTGTCGTAGGAAGCTGAAATTTGGTGTGCGATATTCTCGCTTAAGTGTGTTGTGATTGGCATTTAAAAAAAAGCGAATACCGCCCCCTTGTAGGTGTGGTCATACTTAATATGCATTCTAATAAACGGTTCTTATACCCCATTCTATAGGATAGGAGGTATGTTAAGTTTGATTCATAGCTTGTAACATCTTTTTTTTTTTTTTGAATACTAGGGTGGACGGAGGCTAAAACTCCAAAATCTTTCAAAGATACCAATACGCCCACTATAGCAGGTATATAATACCGACGTAGCCGATATTGGTTATGCCCGATTTCCACGTGCTAAAAAACCACCCATTTATGAGAGACACTATGAAACTAAATTTTCGCTCTCTCTTAATACTTCTTGACTACAATTAAGTTAACTTAACAAGTTGTTTACGCTTCCGTAGTGTTAATCGCATTGGATAGGTTGCTTTCCAGTGAATTCACCTACTTAGCCGTTCATTCATGCGGCTTCACTCTACGTCGCTAGATCCAAGGGTCTTATTCTTTATAGTCGTCCATCGTTGTTTACATCGTTAAGAGTCTCGTTTAGAGTACGGATCATTTCATTGTTGCAATGAACATGCAGGCGAGCATTTAGCTTTCGAGCAAAGTTTGTTACTTCTTCGCTCACGGTAGCTATTCCTAAATCTCTGTGAATATCACTATTCCTAATATACCATGGAGCATTCACAATTGCTCTTAATGCCTTGTTTTGGAAAGTCTGCAACATGGACATGTTGCTCGGCTTGGTACAACCCCAAAATTGTATACCGTATATCCAGGACGGCTCTAACACATGCCTGTACAAGAGCAGTTTGTTATATATGCTTAATTTCGAAAATCTTCTGATAAGCCAATACATTTCCCTGAGCCTAATCTCGAGCTCGTCGCGCTTCTTCTTTACATGTGGTTTCCACCTTAGTTTAGCGTCCAGTGTCATCCCTAGATACTTTGCTTCATTTGCATAAGGTATTTGTGCAGAATTTATGATCAGAGGTAAATTGTTAACCCTTCTGTAAGTGAAATTCACATGCGTAGACTTGTTCTCGTTAAGGCCGATTCGCCAAGTCTTCATCCAGACACAATTTCTGTCCAATGCTCGTTGGAGGTTTCTCGTTGATGACACGACTGATTCACCTGTTGCCAGGATGGCCGTATCGTCCGCAAACGTGGCCACGACAGTCTCGTCATCTAGAGGTATGTCTCTTGTGTAGAGCAAGAACAGGGCCGGGCCGAGGACACTTCCCTGGGGTACGCCAGCCCGAATTTGCTTGAAACTCGAGTATTCACTACTACACCTAACACGAAAGAGTCTGCTTTCAAGATAATTTTCCAATTTTTTTAAACATGTCTTCCGGCAAGTTTTGCCGTAGCTTATATTTCAAGCCTTCGTGCCATACCTTGTCGAAGGCTTGCGATACGTCGAGGAAAGCACTTGAACATATTCTTTTCCCTTCTAAGGCTTTTTCAATTTCATGCGTTATTCTTAGACTTGATCTATTGTGGAATGGTTAGGTCTGAAACCGAATTGATGATGATATGGGCCTATAAGATTTTTTATCATTTGCGCATTTCCCCGGTTTTGGAACCATAATGACTTCAGCAACTTTCCATTGTCTTGGAACGTATAGGACTAAGAGAAGCGTTTATCATATATACTAGCTTGACTAATGCCTTTTTTGGTAGCTCTTTCAATATTTCGCCAGTGATCAGGTCGTAACCCGGGGCCTTATTATTTTTAAGTTTGCTAATTGTCTGTCGGAGTTCAACTAACGAAACTTTTTTCATTCTAAAGCTATCAGGTTCCGCGCTGTTGTTTAGAACGTCAGCCAACGGCGGACCGTCGAAAGGCTTGAATGTTTTTTCTAAATGTTCAGCAAACAAATTCGCTTTCTCTTTGTCTTCTCTTGCCCATTCACGTACATGCCCGTCGGTGCTAACTGCGTTCTTTTGGGACGAATTGTTGTTTCAAACAGCGCTCTGAATTGCTTCAATGAATTTGTCAACTGCGGTTTCCAACCCGAAAGGAGTTTTCAATGGCACATTCAAGCAAACACTCTCCTTACAGTCCTGTCTCAAGGCGTCCCAGTTCATGTTTTTGCTTGCTAATCTAGGAGCTCTTTCTATTTTCGCCAGTCTTCCACCCATCTTCAAGATTACTCCTGAGTGGTCTGAGCAAAGATCATAACACTGTTCAATTCGCGTAAGGTATTTGGGGTACCCTTTAGCGATGAAAAAATCGACAAGGTCAGGCTTTTTATTCCTATCGGTTGGCCAATATGTTGGCTTACCCGTGGAGAAAAAGTCCACCCCACGCTTCAAAATATTTTTGTACAGTAATCTGCCTCTTGTTGAATTGCATCGTGAGCCCCAAAAAGTATGCTTCGCGTTAAAGTCACCCCCAATGATAAAATTGGACCCAATGAAGTCATACATACGATCAAGATCGTCTTCTATATCCTGGCGGGAAATAACAAGATGCAATGTTATAATCTAAGCAGTCAATTTTTACAGAAACTGAACTGATCTGCATAGAGTCTAGCTCAACTTCTGTGTTCTTGAAGTGCTTTATGCAGTTCTTAATGTAGAGAGAGGATCCTCCTCTCGAATTTTGCGAAGGGTTATGTGCGTGATAGTCATTGTAACCTTAAAGTTTGGGTCTAGACCCGTTTTTAAGGTAAGTCTCCGTAATCTTGCAAATATCAATATTATTTTTCCGTAGAAATACTTCTAGTTCGTCTATTTTATTCAGAAGGCCGTTTGCATTCCATGTTAGTGTTTTAAATAACTGTTTCATATTCATGTTCTCTTGTAGTATTTTCGAGGCTTAAACTCGAGCTTGCTTAAACTCGAGCTTGCTCAGTTTGTCAAATATAACTTTGTTGATTTTAGTCTGATCCTCAAGTTTCTCCAAGATTACAGCGAGGATCTGAGACAATGCATCTGTTGTGGGCAATCTTGCCTTCTTTTCGTTTTCCGCAACCTGTGCGTATGATTTCGGTCCGACCAGTGGTGGTTTCTCCGCTGCACTTGAACTGGCGCCGCTCTTTTGTGGAGCTTTTACGCCTTTAGTCGACGCCTCCTTTGCCAATCTCGCACTTTTGATCGGCTTTGGCATCTTTGGAGTCTTTGGCTTAGGAGTTTCAGCAGTTTTTGGACGTCCTAGGCTTGGATTCAGACCTCGAGTATTTTCCTTAAGAGGTTCTCGTCCCTTTTGCAGCTCTATGGCTACTTCGCATCCTCGATAGTTTGCGGGGTGGTTTCCGTTGCAATTGGCGCAAACTGGTGGAGCCTTCGTGTCAACTTTGCACTCTGTTGAGAGGTGCTTTCCGGCTCTTTTTGGCAGTAGGCACTTGTGTGCCTGAATTCTTGGCATCGCTTGCACTGTGGTATCAGTCTATTGCACTTTCGCATGGGTTCGATTTTAACTTTGATGTTAAGTATCATTTTTATTTTATAAATATCGTTTATGCTCTCGGTTCTTTCAAAGGAGAGCATAAAAATTGGAAGGCCGCGTCTGATCACAGTGTCTCTTTCTCATTCCGTGCGTTGCTTTCCCTTTAAATGATATTGACGGCATCAATAATTTTAAGGCCTTTATTTTTTGCGTCTTTTACAACGTCTTCTTTTGTGCATGATGGGTGGAGCCCCCTTACAATGACTCGCAGTGGTTTTTCGTACTTATTTTGATAAGTATACCACTCGATTCCTTCTGCATTCAGTCTAAGAGACAGTGCACGATAGAAATCGGCGTTGTCAACATTTACTTTCCACACGTTATTTCGGTGCGAAGTAAGCTTATAGTTTTCTGTTCTCACCGTGTTTGCAAGAAGGCTGCGCAATCTCCCGAAGTCTGCTATCCCGACGATGTTTATTGCGGGAGGTGGACGAATTTTCGCTTCTGGTTTAGCCATTTTTGAGCCAGAGGGCTTATCTTCTTTTTGTATTACTTCGGGAGAGGAATTCGCCTTTCGCTTCTTGCTAGACCTTTTCCTTGAGACTTGAGAAGTATTTTTAATATCCTCGTTTTCTTTTCGCAGAGAGTCAACTTCCATTTTTAGATCTTGGAAGAGTCGCTCCATTTCAGTAAGCTTAGCTCGGAGTTCATTATTCTCCTTTTCTAAGCTCTTAATTTTCACAGAGTCCTGGTTTACCGGTGGACTGCTTTTTCCGGATATGTTCGATCTAGGTGGTGGTGATCGATTTAGTTTTGTCCTTTTCTCAAAAGGATTTATAAGCAATAAAAGGCTCTCCCCAGAATCCGTAGAGGCTGCCTCCGAAGAGGGTGGAGCATAGCTGGGCTGCCACCTGGGGTAATCAAATCTTTCGTTTTGTTCATTGCCATTTTTTTTTAACTTGTGGTTTTTATGAGAAATAGGTAAGTCACTTCTATTTTCATTTTTAAATAAAGCCGCCCCTTTTTAGACAGACGCCGACCAGTGAGCCGCAATTTAACCTTCAGATTCATCTATAAGTTAAAACCTTACTGCCAAAATTTACCCCAAATGGAGCAGCATCGACAGCATCCGTTGAAACATTAAAGAATATTTCTTCCGGTGGATTTTAGTCGGCTCTTACGACAAGCATACCTTACCTCAAGGTTATTCTAACCCCGACCTTGCAGGGGTAAAGCTTGTAACATAGAGAAATAATCACCGTAGACCCCAAAGACCTTAAGGGCATATGATCGAGACCGAATTGTTAGTCGAATCAGTCATGTCCGTCCGTCCGTCCGTCCATGTTTCGGTAGTTTTTAGGCCTTAAATTTTGAGCTAGGAGCTTGAAACTTAATACCTGTTCTTTCCAGGTCCCGAAGCAGTACAAGTGTATAATTTTTTAAAATCCGCCCACTGACATGCCCACTTTACTTAATAGCATAAAAATTCAAAGTTGTCGTAGGAAGCTGAAATTTGGAAAAAATTTGAAGTTTGAAACCGCCCCCTTTTGGACGTGGTCATATTTCAAACGCCCAGTTTTGGGGGCGTTTTTAAGAATAAACCAAATTTTTAATGTGAAAATGCAATCAACACAAGTATACCACTTCTGAGTTAGCTATCAACTCAAGTTCATAAATTTTCGCCACACCCACTTTTGGGAGCGTTTTTAAGTATAAACCAAATTTTTATTATGAAAATGCAGTGAACACGTGTATACCACTTCTGATAAAAAATATAAACAAAAATACGATGTTGTTGAGATGGGGTGGATGCCACGCCCCTTTCTTAGGGGGAAGATTCTTAGCTGAAATCTAACAACCATGATCTATGACGCAATTCGGAGCTTGACAGTGGTCAATTCAATTTTCTTATTGATTAGAGATCGGAGCGAAAAATGGTAATAGGTAGCCTAGACCATTCGACAACCAAAAAAAACGTACGCAGAAGTTACAGTCCGTAAAACGGACCGTCGAATACCCCATCCTATCCCTCATTGTAAAATGCTGATGGCACAGTTATTTTTTAACATTTTTAAGAAATGCAAACTTCGAAAAGGGGCGTTTTCCAACCGCCCCTAATTACAAACTATTGATTATAACATATTTCGACAGATATTTACAAGTTACACTTAAATGTACATGGGGTGCCGTGGCGTGGTGGTTAGTGTGTGTGCTTACTACGCCGGAGGTCTGGGTTCGAATCCTGCCATCGTCACCTGAAAAAAAACAGACTTGTTCTTTTTCACGGCCCCCACCTCCGCGAGGGTCTGACAAGCCCTCCGAGAGTATCGTTTGTCTTGAAAAACTTCTCAAAGTGGCGTTCGGATTCGGCAAAAAATTGTAGGCCCCTTGTTTGTAAAGAAATTAACACACCAGCATACATTGTTGAGAAGTTGGCCCTGGTTCACCTCGAGCTGTTGCGCCACTCTATTTATTTATTTATTTTATTTTACTTAAATGTACGTAAAAATGCAATTTTTTGGTTCGAATGCAATATTTTTGAAAAATCGACCCCTTAAAGGGGGCGTGGCTAAAAACTTTATCAGAACAAAATCTGGACTGAAGTTTCGTTTACCTAACTTTTTTTGTTTCATGCTTTCCTTTATTAGGCTCAAGACCAGTCGAAATTAGGCCCAAAGACTTGTATAGACAAAGTGTGGAACTAAGAGTTTTCTATATGAAATATTAAGCAAACTTTTTTCAATTTCGAGCAAAAATATTGAGTTAAATGCATTGGAAAATTTAACCTTAAAATAGATGCCACGCCCACTAGAGGAGGTTTACCAATAAAATTTGTCTGTTTTGTGTCTTACATTCATTAGGAGATGCTAAATGTAAAATTTCGGCCTTTTGGAACGTCTTACTGTTTTGAAAACTCTGGAGGTAGTTGCATTTTAGACCGATTGTAGGCGTGTCTTTGGTCGGATTTCAAAACTTGTACTGCTTCGCACGACGTGGACCTTACGTACAATGTTTCAGCACCCTAGCTCATAATGTAGGGCCTAAAGACATGTGGCATACAGACGGACGGACGGACGGACGTATGGAAGGACGGACATGGCTTATTTGATTCAGAATTCGGCCTCGATCATATGCCCATCATACTTAGGTCTTGGGGTTCTACCATTATTATTCTACCGTGTTACAAACTATGTGACAAACTTAATATACCTCCTATCCTATGGGATGGGGTATAAGAATCCATACAACAGTGACCCACCCAAATGTGCGTAAACTATCAACTCAAATGAATAAATTTTTGCTACGCACACCCGTGGGGGCGTTTTTTTTATAAAAGAAACAAATTTTAAATAAAGGGTGATTTTTTAGCTGGTTTGGTTTTGGCAACACAGGTTTTGACAGCTGACGTGTGTTTAGTACCTTGTGTCACTGTCAAACAGCTTCAGTTTGGTTTGCTATTTAACCATGGATCATCTTACAAATGAACAACGCTTGCAAATTATTGAATTTTACTATCAAAATTCGTGCTCGGTTCGAAATGTTCATCGCGCGCTACTTCCATTTTATGGTCGGCATTCTCGACCTTCTGAGCAGTCTATTCGAAAGATTGTCAATTGGCCGCCTAGATCGTGCGATTTGACACCATTAGATTATTTTTTGTGGGGGTATGTCAAGGGTTATGTCTATAGGGACAAGCCCGCTTCGATTGACGCACTGGAAGCCAACATCCATGCATTCATTCGTGAGATACCGGCCGATATGTGTGAAAGAGTATGCCAAATTGGACTCAGCGGATGGGCTACCTGAGACGCAGCCGCGGTCAACATTTGCATGAAATTATCTTTAAACATTAAATTGCAAGGTTCAAACTATCGATTCAAATAAATATTTCATTAATTTTTGCGAATTTTTTGTGTTTTTTTTTTTTAAAAAGTTCTCAACCTCTTAAAAAATCACCCGTTATAAAACTGCGATTAACACGTGCATACCACATCCGATAAAAAAATAACCCATCCCATAGGATAGGAGGTATATTAAGTTTGATTCATAGTTTGTAATATAGATAAATAATCACTGTAGACCCCCAAGACCTTAATGGCAGATGACTGAGACCGAATTGTTAGTCGAATAGGTAATGTCCGTCCGTCCGACCGTACGGGTGTCGGTAGTTTTTAGGCCTTAAATTTTGAGCTAGGAACTTGAAACTTAATATCTGTTGTTTTTAGGTCCCGAAGCAGTACAAGTGTAAACATTCTTGGAATCCGCCCACTGACACGCCCACTTTACTTAGTAGCATGAAGATTCAAGTTTGTCGTAGAAAGCTCCCTTTTGGGCGTGGTTCTTTTTCATTTGCATTTTAATAAACAGTTTTTATTCGATATACTTTCTTTGAATCCAAAAAAAATTGCGCTATAAAATGTTCAGATATGTGTGAAAGCTATCAACTGAACTGAATTAATTTTTGCCTCGCCCGTTTTTTGGGGCGTTTTAAAGTACAAACCAAATTTTTAATGTGAAAATGCAATCAACACGTGTATATCACTTCTGATAAAAAATATAAACGAAACCAGTGAGTAAGTGCAACAGTGAAGTAATAGCTTCGGTATGCCCTATTCCTATTCCTATTCTCCTCTCCATTCCTATTCTCCTCTCCATTCCTATTCTCCTCTCTATTCCTATTCTCCTCTCCATTCCAATTCTCCTTTCCATTTCCTTTCTCCTTTCCATTCGTATTCTCCTTTCCATTCGTATTCTCCTTTCCATTCGTATTCTCCTTTCCATTCGTATTCTCCTTTCCATTCGTATTCTCCTTTCCATTCGTATTCTCCTTTCCATTCGTATTCTCCTTTCCATTCGTTTATTTTCTTGTTTTCCATTCCCGTGCCGTTACCATTTGCATCATTTTAAATAGAAAAAAAAATTATTCCTAATAAGTTTTTGTTTACTTTTTTTAAAAAAGGGACGTGGCATGTCCAACCTCTTTAACCGAAAATCAATATTAGCATAGAACAAGTGAGTAAGTGCAAGAGTTTGTCTGCGACAAACTTCTATATATATACCCGACCCTATATACGGTGTAACACCAAATCTTAATTTTTTTTGTCCCGATTCATATATTATTTGTATAGGCCACGCTATACAAATAATATATTTGTATAGGTCTGGGCTAAAAATTAAAATCAATTAATTGTAATTTCGTTAGAATCATTACAAAATGCGTTGAAACCGAAAATTTTTGCAAAAAAAAAGTTTTTCCCTAACTTTGATATACAATTTTTTTTCAATTCGGAGTATACTTTCCGAGAAATCGGATTTTTAAAGATCTGATATGGTAAAAATGGGCATGGTCGATATTGTGGGCGGTCCAATAGGTTTTGGGCGATTGCTGCTCTATACCAAAATTTGAATTTCTACGCCTTGTCTAACTTGACCAAAAGGCACTTTGAAAGAAAATTTGAAATAGAGTTTGTCTTACATTGAAGCCAGTAAGGGGCGTGGCCGTCGGCGGATTTAACTGATTTTCACACTTTGTCTGTACAAAATAAGAACCAAGATATACTCCAAGTTTGAGCATCCTAGCTCAGACCTAAAAACTTCACACATACGGACAGACGGACGGACGGACATGGCTTAATCGACTCACCTGTCGGTCTCCATCATACCTCTTAAAGGTCTTAGGGGTCTACGGTGATTATATCACTGTACTACAAATAAAATTAATATTCAAGTTTGCGGCTACAATGTACGCAAAACTGTAATTTTATGGTTCAAATTCAATAATTTTGTGAGATCGAACTCAAAAGATGGGCGTGGACAAAAACTTTGTATGAATGAAATCTGAAATAGTATCAGGTGTACTTTATATGCTAAATTTTATATCTTATTCTATCCTTAGTGAAGGTAAAAGCAGTCGAAATCTATATTTTTCTGGAAATTTATAGGTTTTTTGGAATTCTGCCTCTAAATGTGGGCGTGGCCCAAAGCTTTGTATGAACAAAATGAAGAGTATTTTCTACATAACATAGTAGGTAAAATTTTTTCGATGTGGAACTAAAATATTGAATAAGTTGCATTTGAAAAATTACTCTTAAATTCGATGTCAAAAATGTAATTTTTTGGTTAAAATTCGACAATTTCGTAATATCTGGGTACGTCCAAAAACTTTGTATGAACGAAATCTGGTATAGAACACGTTAAAGCTAATGTGCTAAATTTTATTTCCTATGCTTACTTAAGTTATGCTAAAAAGTGCTTAACTTAAATAAATCCCTTCGCCTACCCAACCAATGCAGCGTCTTCCAATCAGAAATAATGGCAATTAGTAAAGCCTTGTCCTGGCTAAAGTGGAACGTGATATCCGCCCGTGATTTCTGTATCTTTACGGATATCCTGGCTGCATTCAAATCCCTGACATGGATCTCTATAAACTCTAAATTAGTTAAACTGTCGCACTGATGAAATCTCCTGTAACATAGGTATTCCCCCAACTACCTTCAAATTACAGCTCAAATATCGCAGCATACAAGAAACTAACGCCATATGGTGGACAGACACCACCTGTTTAACCTCCAAGCAAATCTGGCATTGCCTCGATCCAAAAAGATCAGATAGCTTGATCTCCTTAAAGAGATATAAAATTAGCACTGCAGTGGGAATTATATCACCGGATACTGCCTATTAGGTCTTCACGCAAAAAGACTAGGTCTATTCTCAAATGACTTTGGTAGAAGCTGCAGTGTACAAAACTTTCTCTGTTGCTGCCCGGCACTCGCGTCGTACAGGAAATCCTTACTAGGCTCCTACTTCTACGACTACCTAAGTAAAACACCGGTCAAAAAGCTACTAAAATTCATCGAAAAGACTGGCTGGCTGTCATAGAACTCACGCCAACCTACTCCCTTTGTAATATACCGAATGTGGCGGTACAATGGGCCTACTTTTTGGCCTAAGTGCATGTAATAAGCCACTTTCCTACCTACCTATGCTGAAAAGTAGTCGAAATCCATGTTTTCTGGAAAATAAGAGGTTTTTTTTTAAATTTTGTCTCCAAATGTGGGCGTGGCCCAAAACTTTGTACGACAGAAATTTAAAAAAAGCGCTTTCTATATAATATGTAAAGTAAAACATTTTCGATTTGGAACAGAAATATTCAATAAATTGCATTTGAAAGGTTACACTTACAATCGATGCCGCGCCCACAAAGGGTTGTCTGCGGACTTTATTTTTATTTTTTATGGCTTGTAATCATTAGAAGATGCTAAATAAAAGATTTCAGCTTTTCACGACGTCTTAGAGTCTTGAAAGCATCGGAGGTTGTTGCATATTTAGACCGATTGTGGGCGTATCTGTTGGCGGATTTGAAAAATTTTAACCATTGTATTGCTTCGGATGACAGAAAGCTTACGTACAAAATTTCAGCTTTCTTGCTTAAAATTTAAGGCTTAATTATTAAAATTGTTGACATATTAACAGACAGACGGATGGACGGACGGACGGACGGACATGGCTCATTCGGCTCAGAAGTCGGTCTCGATCATATGCCCTTACGGTCTTGGGGGTCTATCGTCATTATTTCTCTATGTTACATATTCGCCTGTATCAAACTTAATATACTCCATTCCTGTGGAATATGGTACAAAAAGGTGCGTGATCCAACCGCTCCTAATAACAAACTATCAATTATAACGCAGATATTTCCAAATAGCGCCTATATGTACGTAAAAATGCAATTTTTCGGTTCAAGTTCAATATTTTTGGAAATTCGACCCCTTAAAGGGGGCGTGGATAAAACTTTGTAGTAACGAAGTCTAGGATAAAATCTCGTTTATCTAACCTGTTTTATTTTTATTCTTTTCTAAATTAGGCTTAAGGCCAGCAGAAATTACGTTTTGCTCGAAATTTTTAGGTTTTTCTTCAATACTGCCAAATGTGCTCCAAATGTGGGCGTGGCCCTAAGTCTTGTTTGAACGAAATGTAGAACTATGTGTTTAATTATGTCTACACAATACAATAGGTAAACTTTTTTGATTTTGAACAAAAATATTGAATACCAGTGAGTAAGTGCAACAGTGCATATGTAATAGCTTCGTTCTACCCTATTCTTATTCCTATTCTCCTTTCCATTCCTATTCTCCTCTCTATTCCTATTCTCCTTTCCATTCCTTTTCTCCTTTCCATCCCTATTCTCCTTTCCATTCGTTTATTTTCCCTTTTTCCATCCCCGTCCCGTTACCATTTGCATCATTTTAAATAGAAAACAAAATTATTCCTTATAAGGTTTTGTTTACTTTTTTCTTAAAAAATGGGCGTGGCATGTCCAACCCCTTTTAAGTGTATGCAAAACTGTAATTTTTTGGTTCGAATTCAATAATTTTGTGAAATCGACGACTAAGGATGGGCGTGGCTGAAAATTTTGTAAGAACTAAATCTGAAATAGTATCCGGTGTTCCTTATGTTGTAAATTTTATTTCTTATTCTATACTTAGTAAAGCTAAGGAGCAGTCGAAAACCATATTTTTCTGGAAATTTATAGGTTTTTATGGGATTGTGCCTCTAACTATTTGTGTGGTCCAAAACCTTATATAAACTAAATGTAGAACTTAATATTTTCTACTTAACATAACGGGTGATTTTTTAGCTGGTTTGGTTTTGGCAACACTGGTTTTGACAGCTGACGTGTGTTTAGTACCTTGTGTCACTGTCAAACAGCTTCAGTTTGGTTTGCAATTTAACCATGGATCGTCTTACAAATGAACAACGCTTGCAAATTATTGAATTTTACAATCAAAATTCGTGCTTGGTTCGAAATGTTCATCGCGCGCTGCTTCCATTTTATGGTCGGCATTCTCGACCTTCTGAGCAGTCTATTGACTATCCGGTCAATTGGCCGCCTAGATCGTGCGATTTGACACCATTAGATTATTTTTTGTGGGGGTATGTCAAGGGTAATGTCTATAGGGACAAGCCCGCTTCGATTGACGCACTGGAAGCCAACATCCATGCATTCATTCGTGAGATACCGGCCGATATGTGTGAAAGAGTATGCCAAATTGGACTCAGCGGATGGGCTACCTGAGACGCAGCTGCGGTCAACATTTGCATGAAATTATCTTTAAACATTAAATTGCAAGGTTCAAACTATCGATTTAAATAAATATTTCATTAATTTTTTCGAATTTTTTGTGTTTTTTTTTTAAAAAAAAGTTCTCAACCTCTTAAAAAATCACCCGTGATTTTTTAGCTGGTTTGGTTTTGGCAACACTGGTTTTGACAGCTGACGTGTGTTTAGTACCTTGTGTCACTGTCAAACAGCTTTAGTTTGGTTTGCAATTTAACTATGGATCGTCTTACAAATGAACAACGCTTGCAAATTATTGAATTGTACTATCAAAATTCGTGCTCGGTTCGAAATGTTCATCGCGCGCTGCTTCCATTTTATGGTCGCCATTCTCGACCTTCTGAGCAGTCTATTCGGAAGATTGTTTCGGGCCGGTCAATTGGCCGCCTAGATCGTGCGATTTGACACCATTAGATTATTTTTTGTGGGGGTATGTCAAGGCTAATGTCTATAGGGACAGCCCGCTTCGATTGACGCACTGGAAGCCAACATCCATGCATTCATTCGTGAGATACCGGCCGATATGTGTGAAAGAGTATGCCAAAATTGGACTCGGCGGATGGGCTACCTGAGACGCAGCCGCGGTCAACATTTGCATGAAATTATCTTTAAACATTAAATTGTAAGGTTCAAACTATCGATTCAAATAAATATTTCATTAATTTTTTCGAATATTTTGTGTTTTTTTTTTTTTTTTAAAAAGTTCTCAACCTCTTAAAAAATCACCCGTTATAATAACACAATAACACTTGTATTGCTTTGGATGGCAAAGAGCTTACGTACAAAATTTCAGCTTCCTAGCTGAAAATTTAAGGCCTAAACATTAATGACGTACGGACAGACAGACGGACAGACGGACATGGCTCATTCGACTCAGATTTCGGTCTCGATCATATGCCCTTAAGGTCTTGGGGCTCTATTGTCATTATTTCTCTTTGTTACATTTTCGCCTGTATCAAACTTAATATACTCCATTCCTGTGGAATAGGTTATAAAAACGATGTAATTGACCAGTGAGTGAGTGCTACAGTGTGTACGCAGAAGTTACAGTCCGTAAAACGGATCGATAAATACCCCATCCTATCCCACATTGTAAAATGCTGATGGCATAGTTATTTTTTGACATTTTATAAGTAATTCAAACTTCGAAAAGGGGCGTGGTCCAACCGCCCTTAATTACAAACTATTAAATATAATATATTTCCACAGATATTTCCAAGTTACACTTGGAAATGTACGTAATGTTGTAAATGTATTGTAAAATGCAATTGTAATGTACAATGCAATCCAAATGTGCAATTTTTTGGTTCAAATTCAATATTTTTGAAAAATCGACCCCTAAAAGGAAGCGTAATTAAAAACTTTATATCGACGAAATCTGGACTGAAGTCTCGTTTACCTAACCTTCTACTTTTTTTGTTTGATGCAGAAACTACGTTTTTATGGAAAATTTTAGGTTTTTCTTCAATTCTGCTTCCAAATGTGGGCGTGACCCAAAGACTTGTATAAACAAAATGTAGAACTAAACGTTTTCTACATAAAATATTCAGCAACATTTTTTTAATTTCGAGCAAAAATATTGAAAATTTACCTTTAAAATAGTTGCCACGCCCACTGGAGGATGTTTTCCGATAATTAAGTTCTTCTTTTTTGTGTCTTATATTTATTAGAAGATGCTTAATTGCAGTTACAGAAACAATTACAGTCGTACAGTTCTGGTTTCTCTGGAGGTAGTTTCACATTTAGTCTGATTGTGGGCGTGTCTTTGGGCGGATTTCAATAGTACACCTGTACTGCTTCGCACGACGTGGACCTTACGCACGAAATTTAAGGCCAAAAAACATGTGAAATACAGACGGACGGATGGACGGACATAGCTTATTCGATTCAGATTTCGGTCTCGATCATATGCCCTTAAGGTCTTGGGGGTCTACCATTAATATTTCACCGTGTAACATGCTATGTGACAAACCTAATATACCTCCTATCCTATGGGATGGGGTATAAAAACTATGTAGTTTAAAAGTGGTGGAATCCACGCCTCTTTTTAAGGGAGAAGATTTTTTAACTGAGAAATTACAAATACAGTTGAAGTTAATAGAAACTGAAATTTAACAACCAAAATGTATGACACAATTCGGAGCTTGAAAGTGGTCAATTGGGGTGGGGTATCCAACGATTCGGGTAGGCGGATTGTAACCCCTCCACTAGTTGTTTCATGCTTTCCTAAATTAAGCTTAAGACTAGTCGAAATTACGTTTTTATGGAAAATTTTAGGTTTTTCTTCAATTCTGCTTCCAAATGTGGGCGTGACCAAAGACTTGTATAAACAAAATGTAGAACTAAACGTTTCCTACATAAAATATTAAGCAAAATTTTTTCAAAAATATTAAAAATTTACCCTTAAAATAGATGCCACGCCCACTGGAGGATGTGTACCAATAATTAAGTTCTTCTTTTTTGTGTCTTACATTCATTTGGATATTCTAAATTACAGTAACAATTACAGTCGTACAGTTTCTCTGGAGGTAGTTGCACATTTAGTCCGATTGTAAGCGTGTCTTTGGGCGGGTTTCAATAGTCTCTACACTTGTACTGCTTCGCACGACGTGGACCTTACGTACGAAATTCAGCGCCCTAGCTCAAAATTTAAGGCCAAAAAACATGTGACATACTAACGGGCGGACGGACATGGCTTCTCCGATTCAGAATTCTGTCTCGATCATATGCCCTTAAGTTTTTGGGGGTCTACCATTATTATCTTACCGTGTTACAAGCTATGTCATCATCATTATCATCATCATATACGAATGCCGCTTATCCTTTAAAAGGGTCGCGGAGCCAGTGTGGCTAAATTGTCTTTCCATCGTTCTCGATCCTCCGCCACCAACTTAAGAGACTCCGGTGCAATCCCCAGACGGGACTCAGAGATGTTCTTTGCCTGATCCCATCACCTGTTTCTTGGTCTACCAGGGGGGCGACGTGCTCGCATCTCGGCTAGCATGACTTGTCTAGGACGTCTGTCAGGGGGCATGCGAACAATGTGTCCAAATCATCGAAGAATCGATCGCTCCACTTGGAGAAATAGCTGCTCAACATTAAGATTCGCACGATTACTAACGATTGTTTCCCTTAGAGTAATACCAGCAACGGACCTCAGGAATCTCATTTCGGCAGCTTGTACCCGCGATCTAATTCTTTCGGTCATTACCCAAATTTCATGACCATAGATGAGGGTCGGAACGAACACTGAATTAAAAACTGAGATCTTTGCTTTCACTCCAAGCTCAGTTTTCCTGATGACCGGCCGGCACAGTTCCTTTACTATTGCTCCAGCTTGGTCAATTCTACAGGACAAATCCGTATCACTCCTCCCATCTTTCAAGAAAAAGACTCCGAGATACTAAAACTCCACCTGTTTTAAGAGAACTCCATTTATGTGCAGGGTACACTGCACAGGAGTTCGGAGAATGACCATCACTTCCGGTTTGTTCACGTTTACTTTCATCCCAACATCACCACAGGCGGCTGTAAACCTATCCAGTGCTCGTTGAAGTTCCTCTTTGGATGAAGCAATGATGGCCAAATCATCTTCGAAAAGCAGATGGCTCATCCTGATGCCAGCCAATTCGAAACATTGCTCGCCAAGTCTGCGCTTCACCATCCAGTCCATATATGCTATGAAAAGGAGCGGCGACAGAACACAGCCCTGACGAAGTTCAACGCGCACATCAAAAGGACGGGACTTGACGCCATTGCTCCGTACACAGCTTCTGCAGTTTCCATACAAAGACTGGATGGCTCTCAGAAGAGGCCTTTTTAGCGGATAGTCCTGCGAAACTCTCCACAGTGTATCCCGAGGGACTCGGTCATACGCCTTTTCCAGGTCTACAAAGCACGCATAGACTGGTTTGGCATATTCCCAGGCCTTCTCAAGAATAACCTTCAGAGTAAAAAGCTGGTCGGCTGTCCCTCTGCCAGGCCGAAAGCCGCACTGCTCTTCCCGCAAAAAAGGCTCGATTACAGCTCTGGAACGCGTTTCCAACACCTTCGCGAATACTTATCCCGGAAGACTTAGAAGATATATGCCCCTATAGTTGGCGCAACCTCTCCTGTTCCCTTTTTTGAAAATGGGCACAATAACTCCTGTTTGCCAAACGCTAGGTGCCTAGGTTAATGACACGTGTTAGACATTTAAAACCCTCTTCACAAACTATCTGACAAGCTTAATATACCTCCTATCCTATGGGATGGGGTATAAAAAACCAATGAGGAAGTGCAATAGCGCGTATCTAATAGCTTCGGTCGGTCTGTAAAGAACCGCGGTATACCCTATTCCTATTCCTGTTCCTATTCCTATTCCTATTCTCCTTTCCATTCCTATTCTCCTTTCCATTCCTATTCTCCTTTCCATTCCTATTCTCCTTTCCATTCCTATTCTCCTTTCCATTCCTATTCTCCTTTCCATTCCTATTCTCCTTTCCATTCTTATTCTCCTTTCCATTCTTATTCTCCTTTCCATTCCTATTCTCCTTTCCATTCCTATTCTCCTTTCCATTCCTATCTCCTTTCCATTCGTATATTTTCTTGTTTTTCATCCCCGTCCCGTAACCATTCATGCATCATCATATTAAATAGCAAAAAATGTTTATAACCCATCCCATAGGATAGGAATTTCGAGACCTAATTGTTAGTCGAATGAGCCATGTCCGTCGGTTTGTCGGTAGTTTTTAGGCTTTAAATTTTACCCAAAAATGTAATTTTTTGGTATATTTCTTTTTTTGGTTTATTTTATTATTTCATTATTATAATTGTTGATATTTCAACAATTTCGTAATATCAACCTCTTAACATGGGCGTGGCCAAAAACTTTGTAGAAACAAAATCTAGTATAGAACCCGGTGAAGCTAATGTGCTTAATTTTATTTCCTATCCTTACTTAAGTTAGGCTAAAAAGTAGTCGAAATCCATGTTTTCTAGAAAATTAGAGGTTTTTCTTAAATTCTTCCTCCAAATGTGGGCGTAGCCCAAAACTTTGTATGTAGAAATTTAAAAAAAAAGTGCTTTCTACTTAACATATTAAGTAAACATTTTTCGATTTGAAACAAAAATATTGAATAAATTACATTTGAAAGATTACACTTCAATCGCCTACAAGTGCGGTCGGCGGACTTTATATTTATTTTTTGTGACTGGCAATCATTAGAAGATGCTTAATAAAAAAATTTCAGCTTTTCACGACGTCTTACAGTCTTGAAAGCACCGGAGGCTGTTGCACATTCAGACCGATTGTGGGCGTGTCTGTGGGCGGATTCGAAAATTTTATTGTATAATAACACAATAACACTTGTATTGCTTCGGATGACAGAGAGCTTACGTACAAAATTTCAGCTTCCTAGCTCAAAATTTAAGGCCTGAAAATTGGTGACATACGGACAGACAGACGGACGGACGGATACGGCTCATTTGACTCAGATTTCGGTCTCGATTATATGCCCTTAAGGTCTTGGGGCTCTATTGTCATTATTTCTCTTTGTTACATTTTCGCCTGTATCAAACTTAATATACTCTTATCCTGTGGAATAGATTATAAAAACGATATAATTGACCAGTGAGTGAGTGCTACAGTGTGTGCGCAGAAGTTTCAGTCCCTAAAACGGATCGTTGAATACCCCATCCTATCCCACATTGTAAAATGCTGATGGCATAGTTATTTTTTGACATTTTATAAGTAATTCAAAGGCGCGTGGTCCAACCGCCCCTAGTTACAAACTATTAAATATAAGATATTTCCAAGTAACACTTAAATGTACGTAAAAATGCCATTTTTTGGTTCAAATTCAATATTTTTGAAAAATCGACCCCTAAAAGGGGGCGTGGCTAAAAACTTTATATCGACGAAATCTTGACTGAAGTCTCGTTTACCTAACCTTCTACTTTTTTTGTTTGATGCAGAAACTACGTTTTTCTGGAAAATTTTTGGTTTTTCTTCAATTCTACTTCAAAATGTGGGCGTGACCCAAAGACTTGTATAAACAAAATGTAGAACTAAACGTTTTCTACATAAAATATTTAGCAACATTTTTTCAATTTCGAGAAAAATATTGAAAATTTACCCTTAAAATAGATTTTTTTGTTTTTCCGTGGGTACGTAAAAACCTTCATAGGCACTATGAGAATCGAACGCGCGTGCTCATAGTAGTGTGAGATTCTAACTCACTAAAAAACCTCCCAATCTTTGTAAGACTACGACTAAGTTTTCTCAACAAGTAGTTCAAGCTTCTGTATAGTAATCGCGTTCGGCAGGCTACCTTCCAACGAAAGCACCTGCAATACCATCATTATGATCCAACGGTCTTGTTCGTTGTAGTCGGCGTGCAAGATTTGTCTGATCCAGAGTTCGGATTATTTCGTGGTTGCAATGGCCGTGAAGACGAGTATGAAGTTTGCGAGCAAAGTTTCTTACTTCGTCGGTCACGGTTGCGATGCCTAGATCTCGATGTAAATCGCTATTTCTTATAAACCATGGAGCATTTACGATTGCTCTTAGTGTCTTATTCTGAAAAGTTTCTAATATAGATATGTTGCTTGGTTTGGTACAACCCCAAAGTTGTATACCGTACGTCCAAGATGGTTTTAGCACTTGCTTATACAATAGCAGTTTGTTATATACGCTTAGTTTCGAAAAACGTCCGATAAGCCAATTCAGTTCTCGTAGCTTGATTTCAAGTTCATCGCGTTTCTTTTTAACGTGTGGCTTCCACTTAAGTTTTGCGTCTAGGGTCATGCCTAAATATTTCGCCTCGTTTGCGTACGGAATTTTTACCGAGTTTATAAATAGAGGTAAGCTGATTACCCTTTTGTAAGCAAAAATTTACATGCGTTGATTTTGTCTCATTTAGGAGGATTCGCCAGGCCTTTGTCCATTCGCATATTTTATTCAAAGCGCGTTGGAGTTTTCCCGTTGATAGTTCGACTGTCTTGTCCGTAGCGAGGATAGCCGTGTCGTCAGCGAACGTGGCTACAGTCGTTGTCTCTATTTGAGGTACATCTCTTGTAAAAAGTAAAAACAGTGTTGGACCGAGGACGCTACCTTGTGGAACGCCGGCTTGTATTTCTTTGAATTCTGAGTATTCGCTCCCGTATCTCACTCGAAAAAGTCTGTTGTCAAGATAAGACTCTAAGAGCTCATACATTTTTTCCGGCAAAACTTTCCGTAGCTTATATTTTAGGTAGCTTATATATACGTCAAGAAAAGCGGTAGAGAATATCATTTTCGCTTCTAAGGCTTTCTCAATTTCATTAGTTATTCGATAGACCTGGTCAATTGTTGAATGTTTGGCCCTAAAGCCGAATTGGTGGTCCGGAATCAATCGTCTTTCTTCAATTATTGGTTGCAGTCGTTTTAGCACAAGTTTCTCGAAGACTTTAGATATAATCGGCAGAAGCGAAATCGGTCTATATGATTTTTTGTCGTTCGGGCATTTCCCTGGTTTCGGAACCATTATTACCTCTGCGACTTTCCACTGCCGTGGAACGTATGAAATTCTCATTGATGCGTTTATGATGTAGAGAAGCTTGACTAACGCTCTTTTCGGTAGCTCCTTCAAAATTTCCCCAGTAATTAGGTCGTAGCCTGGAGCTTTGTTATTCTTCAAATTTCGGATTGTTTGACGAAGTTCAGACAGTGTCACGGTTTTCATTCGATAATTGTCTAGTTCCGCATTGCGATACAGATCGTCAACCAACGGCTCCCCGTCAAACGGTTTGAATGTTTCTTCTAGATGTTCTGCAAATACATCTGCTTTCTCTTTGTCGCCTTTTACCCATTCACCGTTATCTTTTCTTATTGGCGCCGAGTGTACTATGGGCTTTTGAATGGACTTCACCGCTTTCCAAAGTGAATAGTTTGACCCTCTATCGGCAGTCAAGTTTTCAAGGTAGTTGGTAGTCTCGCGACTTTTAAAATCTTGAAGTAAGTGCTTTAATTTGTTAGATAGCCCATTCAGAATGGTTTTATCAGGAGGAGCTCGAGACAAATGCCACCTCTTTCGAGCCTTTCTCTTTTCGCGTATGAGCTCTTCAATTTCGCGCGGGTAAATTGATCCACTTTTCCTTACTCCAGTCTTCCGGAAAGAAGTATTGCTCCAAGCAGCGTCTTGAATAGTTCTAACGAGTTTATCGACTTCGTCTTCTATTTCTAAAGGGGTTGTATGTGGTACATGTAGAGATACATTTTCTTTGCAGTATTTCCTAAAGCCATCCCAGTCGGTGTTGTTATTAGTAAGCCTAGGCGCTCTATCATTTTTTGCTAGACTTCCGCCAATTTTCAAAACGACTGCCGAGTGATCCGAAGAGAGATCATAGCCTTCTTCTACATTTGTGAGGTGGCGAGGAACCCCTCTTGCGATAAAGAAGTCGACAAGATCAAGTGCTTTGTTTCTGTCGGTTGGCCAATACGTTGGTTTTCCCGTCGAAAGGAAAACCACGCCACGTTTCATGCTAGCTTTGAAGAGTACTCTACCTCTTGTTGAATTGCACCGTGATCCCCAAAAGTTGTTTTTCGCATTAAAGTCCCCGCCGATGATAAAATTCGACCCAAGTAAGTCAAAGAGGGGAGTAAGATCGTCGTCCGCTAGCCTATACTGTGGAGGCAAATAACTCGAGGCAATATTAAAATCTAGGTGACCTATTTGTTACCGATACTGAAGTTATTTGCATAGAGTCAAGCTCAATTTCTTCGTTTTTGTAATGCTTAATGCAGTCTTTGATGTAGAGAGAGGATCCGCCTCTCAAATTTTCTGATGGATGATGCGCGTGGTAGTCGATGTAACCTCTAATTTTGGGTCCGGATCCCTTCTTAAAGTGTGTTTCCGAAATCAGGCATAGGTCAATATTTTTTTCCCGTAGAAATACTTCTAGTTCGTCGATTTTCTTTAATAGACCATTTTCATTCCATGTAAGTATGTTAATGAGCTTCATATTCATGATTTGTTATTCGTTTTGCGAGGTTTAAACTCTAGCTCGCTCAGTTTGTCAAATATAACTTGATTAACTTTAGTTTGTTGCTCAAGCTTTTCCAATATCATAAATAATATTTGAGATAGCGAATCTGTTGTGGTAGGTTCTGGAGGTTTGCTTTTGTGTGACGCGACTTCAGCGTACAATCTTGGGCCGATGAGTGATGATTTTCCCTTTATACTTGGACCGGCGACGTTTTCTTGCGGAGTTTGTATTTTTTCCTTGTCAATCTCGTGTTTCTGACCGATTTTGGAGTTTTCGGCTTGTCAGCTCTAGAACGTTTTGGGGTTGTGGCCCTATCTACAATATGTTGCTTAACAGTTTCGTGACGTTTTTGTAGCTCTATTGCGATTTCGCAACCTCGGTAGCTCGCCGGGTGACTTCCATTACAATTGGCGCAAGTCGCTGGGGCCTGACCGCTTACGTTGCAGTCTTTTGAAAGATGTCCACCGGCGCATTTGACACATCGCGGTTCTTTTTGGCAGTACGCTTGAGTATGTCGGAAGCTTTGGCATCGCTTACATTGAGGTACTAGTCTATTGCCCTTTCGCTTGGGCTCAATTTTTACCCTGATATTTAGGATCGTTTTTATTTTATATATTTCGTTTATGTTTTCAATCCTATCGAACGTCAGCATGAAAATAGGAAGGCCGCGCTTGACCACGGTGTCTTTTTCTCCTTCCGTACGTTGTTTTTCTTTCTTAAGTATGTTCACGGCATCAAGAATTTTAAAGCCTTGGGCTTGAACATCTTCGACAATTTCTTCCTTCGTGCTGGTTGGGTGAAGTTTCTTCATTTTGTTTTCGTAAGTATACCATTGTACATTTTCGGTATTTAATTTTTGCGAAAGTGCGCGATAGGCATCAGAGTCATCGACATTGACTTTCCATACATTATTTCATCGAGAAATTAAATTATACTTCGCCCCAGAGTATTTTTTAAGATATTTCGCAGCTTTTCGTAGTCTGCGACCCCAACGACATTTATTGCAGGCGGTCGGCGAATTTTTTCTTCAATTTTCGTTGTCGCTTTTTTTGACACGGTTGGTGTTTCATCGTGTTTATATACGCCCTCAACTACTGGCGAAGACTCAATTTTTCGTTTTTTGGTAGATCTTTTCTTAAGAGCCGGATTAGTTTTACGTGCAAGCTCTTCTTCGTCTGTCACGTATTCGCTTTGACGCTTCGGCGTGTCCTCACGTTTTGTAGTATCACGGGGATTCCTAAGAGCCTCGTTTTCTTTTCGTAACGAATCTACTTCATTTTTGAGCTCATGGTAGAGACGTTCCATATCTTTAAGCTTAGCGCGGAGTTCGTTGTTTTCCGCTTCAAAGCATTTAGTTTTCGCTGAGTCCCGATTAACCGGCGGACTTCCTTTCCCGGAGATGATCGATCTAGGTGGTGGTGATCGAGGTACCCTTGGTTTCTTCATAAAGGGATTTGAACGCAATAAATGGCTCTCCCCAGAATCCGTAGAGCCTGCCTCCGAAGAGGGTGGATTTGCCAGTGATGCTGGATTACCACCTGGGGTATTACTTCCGTTCGTTTTGTCCATTGCATGGTAAGTATGCGCTACGCGCTCGGCATACGGAGGGTGGATTTTAGTCGCCTCTTACGACAGGCATGCCTTACCTCTAACCCCTACCCGAAGGGGGTAAATAGATGCCACGCCCACTGGAGGAGGTTTTCCAATAATTAAGTTCTTCTTTTTGTCTTATATTTATTAGGAGATGGGAGGTTTTAAGTGAGTAAGAATCTTACACTACTATGAGCACGCGTGGCCGGTCCCCGGCTGGTTTTTTTCCTACCCACGGAAAAAAACCAGCGAGTGAGTGCTACAGTGTGTACGCAGAAGTTACAGTCCGTAAAACGGATCGTTGAATACCCCATCCTATCCCACATTGTAAAATGCTGATGTCGATGGCATAGTTATTTTTTGACATTTTATAAGTAATGAAAATTTCGAAAAGGGGCTTGGTCCAACCGCCCCTATTTACAAACTATTAAAAATAAGATATTTCCACAGATATTTCCAAGCTACACTTAAATGTACGTAAAAATGCAATTTTTTGGTTCTAACCCCTACCCGAAGGGGGTAAATAGATGCCACGCCCACTGGAGGAGGTTTTCCAATAATTAAGTTCTTCTTTTTGTCTTATATTTATTAGGAGATGGGAGGTTTTAAGTGAGTAAGAATCTTACACTACTATGAGCACGCGTGGCCGGTCCCCGGCTGGTTTTTTTCCTACCCACGGAAAAAAACCAGCGAGTGAGTGCTACAGTGTGTACGCAGAAGTTACAGTCCGTAAAACGGATCGTTGAATACCCCATCCTATCCCACATTGTAAAATGCTGATGGTGATGGCATAGTTATTTTTTGACATTTTATAAGTAATGAAAATTTCGAAAAGGGGCTTGGTCCAACCGCCCCTATTTACAAACTATTAAAAATAAGATATTTCCACAGATATTTCCAAGTTACACTTAAATGTACGTAAAAATGCAATTTTTTGGTTCAAATTCAATATTTTTGAAAAATAAACTCCTAAAAGGGGGCGTGGCTAAAAACTTAATATAAACGAAATATGAGCTTAAGTCTTGTTTACCAACGTGCTACTTTTTTTGATTGTTGTGGTGTGGTTTCGATTGTGCGAATAATATTTACCAAAATAAAATGAAAAGAGGTTTTTACTTTTTATGTTGGAAAAACTTTATTAATTTTCACTGTTTATACAATCTTTTTTGTTTTGTTTAGGCGACGCGTTTCGGAAATTAAATTTCCATCATCAGGTCTGGATTAAAATTAAAAATTAACCAGTGAGTAAGTGCTACAGTGTGTACGCAGAAGTAACAGTCCGTAAAACGGACCGTTGAATACCCCATTTTATCCCAAATTGTAAAATGCTGATGACATAGTTATTTTTTGACATTTTATAAGTAATGCAAACTTCGAAAAGGGGCGTGGTCCAACCGCCGCCAATTACAAACTATTAATTATAAAATATTTTCACAGATATTTCCAAGTTACACATAATTGTACGTAAAAATGCAATTTTTTGGTTCAAATTCAAAATTTTTGAAAAATCGACCCCTAAAATGGGGCGTGGCTAAAAACTTTATATGAACGAAATCTGGACGAAAGTATTGTTAACCTAATCTGCTACTTTTTTTGTTTTATGCTTTCCTAAATTAGGCTCAAGGGCAGTCGAAATTAAGTTTTTCTGGAAAATTTTAGGTTTTTCTTCAATTCTGCCTCCAAATGTGGGCAAGGCCCAAAGTCTTATATGAACAAAATGTGGAACTAAGCGTTTTCTACATAAAATATTGAGTAAATTTTTTTCAATTTCGAGCAAAAATACTGAGTAAACTGCATTTGAAAACTTACCCTTAAAATAGATGCCACGCCCACTAGAGGAGGTTTACCAATTGAATTTGTCTTTTTTGTGTCTTACATTCACTAAGAGATGCTAAATGTCAAATTTCAGCCTTTTAGAACGTCTTACAGTTTTGAAAAATCTGGAGGTAGTTGCATATTTAGACCGATTATGGGCGTGTCTTTGGGCGGATTTTTTTACACTTGTACTGCTTCGCATGACGTGCACCTTAAGTACGAAGTTTCAGCACCCTAGCTCAAAATTTAAGGCCTAAAAACATGTTACATACAGACGGACGGACGGACATGGCTCATTCGATTCAGAATTAGGTCTCGATCATATGCCCTTAAAATCTTGGGGGTATACCATTAATATTTCACCGTGTTACAAACTATGTGACAAACTTATTATACCTCCTATCCTATGGGATGGGGTATAAGAATTAAAAACTGTTGAGAAAAAAAACTGCATCAATAAATAAACACCAAATCGACGAAATTATAATACTTTTACAAATAATCCAACGGCAAAACTACTTCACTTTTAACGACCAATAATATACGCAAGAGCAAGGCCTAGCAACGGGATCACCCCTGAGCGGATTTATAGCAGACTTTATCCTTAATTACTTCGAATATAAATACATTTTATCCCACCTCAACGCACAGCACAACAAGATAATCACATATTCAAGATACGTTGACGACACGTTCATCATATTCGACGGAACACGCAAACAAATAGACTAACTACATATGCTTTTTAGCTCCTTTAGGTCTACGGTGATCATTTCTCTATGTTACAAACTATGAATCAAACTCAACATGCCTCCTATCTCCTGTCCTGCCCTATCGACGTTGAGAAGGAAAACTTTATGTAAATAGTTCCTCGATTTAAGGAGGCTAATGAACTTTATCTCTGCCTAACTGTGATCACACACCCCATCTCTCCTCCACATGGAAAGTCTATGTGGGCAAGGAAGCACCTACAGTGGAGCGCCATGTATATCCCACAACACCTCCCCAAGGTTTTCCCAACTGGAACGGCCTGGTAAGGGCTCATACCGATTCGGTTGCCCTCACCTCTCCCCTCTTGTTGGAACACTGGTACACATTCCCCCTGGTATGGGTTCATACCACTTCGGTTACCCCTACCACTCCAACCTACTGAAATCGGTTGCCTTGCTCGGCTCTCCTATAGGAACTATTCCGCACTGACACACCCACCTTCTCCTGTGCGTGTGAATCCGCCGATGATAAAATTCGACCCAAGTAAGTCAAAGAGGGGAGTAAGATCGTCGTCCGCTAGCCTATACTGTGGAGGAAAATAACTCGAGGCAATATTATAATCTAGGTGACCTATTTTAACCGATACTGAAGTTATTTGCATAGAGTCAAGCTCAATTTCTTCGTTTTTGTAATGCTTAATGCAGTCTTTGATGTAGAGAGAGGATCCGCCTCTCGAATTTTCTGATGGATGATGCGCGTGGTAGTCGATGTAACCTCTAATTTTGGGTCCGGATCCCTTCTTAAAGTGTGTTTTCGAAATCAGGCATAGGTCAATATTTTTTTCCCGTAGAAATACTTCTAGTTCGTCGATTTTCTTTAATAGACCATTTGCATTCCATGTAAGTATGTTAATGAGCTTCATATTCATGATTTGTTATTCGTTTTGCGAGGTTTAAACTCTAGCTTGCTCAGTTTGTCAAATATTACTTGATTAACTTTAGTTTGTTGCTCAAGCTTTTCCAATATCATAAATAATATTTGAGATAGCGAATCTGTTGTGGTAGGTTCTGGAGGTTTGCTTTTGTGTGACGCGACTTCAGCGTACAATCTTGGGCCGATGAGTGATGATTTTCCCTTTATACTTGGACCGGCGACGTTTTCTTGCGGAGTTTGTATTTTTTTCCTTGTCAATCTCGTGTTTCTGACCGATTTTGGAGTTTTCGGCTTGTCAGCTCTAGAACGTTTTGGGGTTGTGGCCCTATCTACAATATGTTGCTTAACAGTTTCGTGACGTTTTTGTAGCTCTATTGCGATTTCGTAACCTCGGTAGCTCGCCGGGTGACTTCCATTACAATTGGCGCAAGTCGCTGGGGCCTGACCGCTTACGTTGCAGTCTTTTGAAAGATGTCCACCGGCGCATTTGACACATCGCGGTTCTTTTTGGCAGTACGCTTGAGTATGTCGGAAGCTTTGGCATCGCTTACATTGAGGTACTAGTCTATTGCCCTTTCGCTTGGGCTCAATTTTTACCCTGATATTTAGGATCGTTTTTATTTTATATATTTCGTTTATGTTTTCAATCCTATCGAACGTCAGCATGAAAATAGGAAGGCCGCGCTTGACCACGGTGTCTTTTTCTCCTTCCGTACGTTGTTTTTCTTTCTTAGGTATGTTCACGGCATCAAGAATTTTAAAGCCTTGGGCTTGAACATCTTCGACAATTTCTTCCTTCGTGCTGGTTGGGTGAAGTTTCTTCATTTTGTTTTCGTAAGTATACCATTGTACATTCTCGGTATTTAATTTTTGCAAAAGTGCGCGATAGGCATCAGAGTCATCGACATTGACTTTCCATACATTATTTCATCGAGAAATTAAATTATACTTCGTCCCAGAGTATTTTTTAAGATATTTCGCAGCTTTTCGTAGTCTGCGACCCCAACGACATTTATTGCAGGCGGTCGGCGAATTTTTTCTTCAATTTTCGTTGTCGCTTTTTTTGACACGGTTGGTGTTTCATCGTGTTTATATACGCCCTCAACTACTGGCGAAGACTCAATTTTTCGTTTTTTGGTAGATCTTTTCTTAAGAGCCGGATTAGTTTTACGTGCAAGCTCTTCTTCGTCTGTCACGTATTCGCTTTGACGCTTCGGCGTGTCCTCACGTTTTGTAGTATCACGGGGATTCCTAAGAGCCTCGTTTTCTTTTCGTAACGAATCTACTTCATTTTTGAGCTCATGGTAGAGACGTTCCATATCTTTAAGCTTAGCGCGGAGTTCGTTGTTTTCCGCTTCAAAGCATTTAGTTTTCGCTGAGTCCCGATTAACCGGCGGACTTCCTTTCCCGGAGATGATCGATCTAGGTGGTGGTGATCGAGGTACCCTTGGTTTCTTCATAAAGGGATTTGAACGCAATAAATGGCTCTCCCCAGAATCCGTAGAGCCTGCCTCCGAAGAGGGTGGATTTGCCAGTGATGCTGGATTACCACCTGGGGTATTACTTCCGTTCGTTTTGTCCATTGCATGGTAAGTATGCGCTACGCGCTCGGCATACGGAGGGTGGATTTTAGTCGCCTCTAACGACAGGCATGCCTTACCTCTAACCCCTACCCGAAGGGGGTAAATAGATGCCACGCCCACTGGAGGAGGTTTTCCAATAATTAAGTTCTTCTTTTTGTCTTATATTTATTAGGAGATGGGAGGTTTTAAGTGAGTAAGAATCTTACACTACTATGAGCACGCGTGGCCGGTCCTCGGCTGGTTTTTTTCCTACCCACGGAAAAAAACCAGCGAGTGAGTGCTACAGTGTGTACGCAGAAGTTACAGTCCGTAAAACGGATCGTTGAATACCCCATCCTATCCCACATTGCAAAATGCTGATGGTGATGGCATAGTTATTTTTTGACATTTTATAAGTAATGAAAATTTCGAAAAGGGGCTTGGTCCAACCGCCCCTATTTACAAACTATTAAAAATAAGATATTTCCACAGATATTTCCAAGTTACACTTAAATGTACGTAAAAATGCAATTTTTTGGTTCAAATTCAATATTTTTGAAAAATCAACTCCTAAAAGGGGGCGTGGCTAAAAACTTAATATAAACGAAATATGAGCTTAAGTCTCGTTTACCAACGTGCTACTTTTTTTGATTGTTGTGGTGTGGTTTCGATTGTGCGAATAATATTTACCAAAATAAAATGAAAAGAGGTTTTTACTTTTTATGTTGGAAAAACTTTATTAATTTTCACTGTTTACACAATCTTTTTTGTTTTGTTTAGGCGACGCGTTTCGTTAATTAAATTTCCATCATCAGGTCTGGATTAAAATTAAAAATTAACCAGTGAGTAAGTGCTACAGTGTGTACGCAGAAGTAACAGTCCGTAAAACGGACCGTTGAATACCCCATTTTATCCCAAATTGTAAAATGCTGATGACATAGTTATTTTTTGACATTTTATAAGTAATGCAAACTTCGAAAAGGGGCGTGGTCCAACCGCCGCCAATTACAAACTATTAATTATAAAATATTTTCACAGACATTTCCAAGTAACACCTAATTGTACGTAAAAATGCAATTTTTTGGTTCAAATTCAAAATTTTTGAAAAATCGACCCCTAAAATGGGGCGTGGCTAAAAACTTTATATGAACGAAATCTGGACGAAAGTATTGTTAACCTCACCTGCTACTTTTTTGTTTTATGCTTTCCTAAATTAGGGTCAAGGGCAGTCGAAATTAAGTTTTTCTGAAAAATTCTAGGTTTTTCTTCAATTCTGCCTCCAAATGTGGGCAAGGCCCAAAGTCTTATATGAACAAAATGTGGAACTAAGCGTTTTCTACATAAAATATTGAGTAAATTTTTTTCAATTTCGAGCAAAAATACTGAGTAAACTGCATTTGAAAACTTACCCTTAAAATAGATGCCACGCCCACTAGAGGAGGTTTACCAATTGAATTTGTCTTTTTTGTGTCTTACATTCACTAAGAGATGCTAAATGTCAAATTTCAGCCTTTTAGAACGTCTTACAGTTTTAAAAAATCTGGAGGTAGTTGCATATTTAGACCGATTATGGGCGTGTCTTTGGGCGGATTTTTTTACACTTGTACTGCTTCGCATGACGTGCACCTTAAGTACGAAGTTTCAGCACCCTAGCTCAAAATTTAAGGCCTAAAAACATGTTACATACAGACGGACGGACGGACATGGCTCATTCGATTCAGAATTCGGTCTCGATCATATGCCCTTAAAATCTTGGGGGTATACCATTATTATTTCACCGTGTTACAAACTATGTGACAAACTTATTATACCTCCTATCCTATGGGATGGGGTATAAGAATTAAAAACTGTTGAGAAAAAAAACTGCATCAATAAATAAACACCAAATCGACGAAATTATAATACTTTTACAAATAATCCAACGGCAAAACTACTTCACTTTTAACGACCAATAATATACGCAAGAGCAAGGCCTAGCAACGGGATCACCCCTGAGCGGATTTATAGCAGACTTTATCCTTAATTACTTCGAATATAAATACATTTTATCCCACCTCAACGCACAGCACAACAAGATAGTCACATATTCAAGATACGTTGACGACACGTTCATCATATTCGACGGAACACGCAAACAAATAGACTAACTACATATGCTTTTTAGCTCCTTTAGGTCTACGGTGATCATTTCTCTATGTTACAAACTATGAATCAAACTCAACATGCCTCCTATCTCCTGTCCTGCCCTATCGACGTTGAGAAGGAAAACTTTATGTAAATAGTTCCTCGATTTAAGGAGGCTAATGAACTTTATCTCTGCCTAACTGTGATCACACACCCCATCTCTCCTCCACATGGAAAGTCTATGTGGGCAAGGAAGCACCTACAGTGGAGCGCCATATATATCCCACAACACCTCCCCAAGGTTTTCCCAACTGGAACGGCCTGGTAAGGGCTCATACCGATTCGGTTGCCCTCACCTCTCCCCTCTTGTTGGAACACTGGTACACATTCCCCCTGGTATGGGTTCATACCACTTCGGTTACTCCTGCCACTCCAACCTACTGAAATCGGTTGCCTTGCTCGGCTCTCCTATAGGAACTATTCCGCACTGACCCACCCACCTTCTCCTCGACCTCAAGAAACCCCTCCCCCAATCTGTATCAACAAGGCAAATTCCCATCTGGAGTCCAACAGTTACGAGACAACCCTTTCTTTAGGAAACTCTCTCACTAGCCCCCCTCAACTCTGCTGACAACGGCTAACACCGAAACGGTTACCCCCAGCCTTCATTACCCTCGGGTATGTCTAAACCAATCAAACTCTGGTTGGTGATCTTCGGTATAAGTTTCTACTGTCAACGGTTGTTAAGACCCCTCCCACCCAAACGGGTAGTCATCATTAAGGTCCCGGGCTGGTAACTCCGGTCCTACAAGTGGTATCACAATGGACTTCATTTGGTCTAAGTGTGTCCCTGCCCAGCGGGGACATCCACCCAACCTAACCTCACCTAATATACCTCCTGTCCTATGGGATGGTGTATAAAAATACGATGTTATTGAGAAGGGATGGGTGCCACGCCCCTTTCTTAGGAAGAAGATTCTTAACTGAGAAATTCTAAATACAATTAAAGTTGAATGAAACGGAAATTTAACAACCAAAATTTATGACACAATTCGGAGCTTGACAGTGGTCAATTGGGATGGGGTATCCAGCGATTGGCCTAAGCGGATTGTAACCCTCCCACTAGTTATTCCTTATAAGGTTATGTTGAAATTATTTTAATGCCCCATCCCATAGGCTAGGAGGTATACTAAGTTTGTCACATAGTTGTAGCACGGTGAAATAATAATGGGGGACCCCCAAGACCTTAACGGCATATGAACGAAACCGAATTTTGAATCGAATAAGCCATGTTCTTTCGTCCGCCCTTCTGTATGTCACATGTTTATAGGCCTAAATTTTAGGTCCACGTATTGCAAAGGAGTACAAGTGTAAAAATTCTTGAAATCCGCCCAAGGACACGCCCACAATCAGTCTAAATGTGCAACTACCTCCAGAGATTTCAAAACTGTAAGACGTTCTAAAAGGCAGATTTTTGACATCTCTGTTGAGTTCGTCTGGTGCCGTCGTGGGGTACAAACGTGCCAAGAACTTTTTCTCTCTCTATAAAGTTACGCTTCTCTGTTTTTTTTTTTACAACCGAATTCTCGTTTCATTTTTAAACCAAGTATTTCATAATGCAGTGTTTTAATTGTAACCAAAAAATAGATAGAGCAGACTTAAAAGTGGAGTGCAGTGATTGCAAAGCTTTTTTTCATGGGAGCTGCGCAAAATTAAATGCCACCGAACTCGACATTATGAAAAAGAATAAATCTGTGTGACGATGTATAACATGCACTAACAAGCGACGTTCGTCTTTTTCTGATTCTACAGCTGTTAATGGCAAGCAAAATCAATCTCCGCTTGCAAACCAACCATCATGCGGCAAACAAAATAAAAACAAAACTCAATCTTTGTCCACACCAAAAGAATCTGAAAATTCTACAATAGCTCTGGAAATGGTTTATAAGGAAGTCATTTCTCTCAAGGCCATCCATCAAAATGAAGTCGAAATGCTCACAGCCACAAGCAAGCATTTTGAGGAAAAAATCAGTTTACTGGAGAAGAAGGTCAATAACCTGGAACAGCAATTACTTGGAAACAGTATCGACATCTTCAATGTGCCTATCGGAAAGACAAACACACCAGCAACAAGCATTGATCTCGCTCTTAAAATATTTCGCAACGGTCTTAACATAAACATTAATGAGAGCGACATCGACTTTTGCTACACAAAGCAAATCAAAGCTAACTCACCGTCACCACCAGCTGATGCACCGTCATCTAATGCAGCGGTAAAAATGAAAAACATTTTGCACGTCAAATTTGTCTCGCGGAACATGAAGGACAAGATAATGAGAGCAAAGAAGGAGGCGAAAGCAAAGTTGAAGACAACTCTAATCAACACCCAAGGAGTGAAAGAGAACATGTTCATCTACGAGAGCCTGACCTACAACACACGTCAACTGTACAAGGCAGCAGCAGTAAAGCAGTCGAAGCAGTATAGTTTTTTGTATACGAGAAATGGGATTATTTACATGAGGAAAAAAGAGGGTGATAATGCGATTAGATTTCACTGTGCGCCTGATCTTAAAAAAATAACATGATAACAATCAACTTCCATGTAAACAATCCCACTCTTCGTAATTGTGTAAACAAAAACAACTCTTGTGATATTGTTCCGTCTCTATCTAATTGTAATGAATCTTTTTGCATACATCAAAATATTCGCAGTTTAAGACAAAATTTTGATAGTTTCTTAGTCTATGTTCAGTCCCTTGTAAAGCTACCTTTGTTTATTGTGCTTAGTGAGATTTGGGTGTATGAAAATGAGTTTGACTCGTATAACATAGATGGTTACATTCCCTATGGAAGTATGATGAATGTATGATGAATGTACCTACCCGCATAACAAGCTCAACCAGTACCTGCATTGACCATATATTTTTAAGACTTGAAAAAAATATTAGTACGGTCTTTAATTATAAAGCGCACGATTATAGAATAACCGATCACCACTTATGTGAAATTAGTAACCAAACGGAGACTTCGCCTAGGAAAATTTGTAGCAGGCAAAAAGCCCAAATAGACCACCAAGCCTTGAAGGAAAAACTCAGGTATGAAAATTGGGAAACTGTTTTCTCAGAAAGTAACCCTTCCGTAGCTTACGATATTTTTATTGCGATTTTAACTAATCATATCCTTAGCACAACTACTATCCTTAACATCAGACAGCACGATTTGTTTTTAAAACCTTGGATGACATTGCACGTACTTAATCAAATCAAGCGTAAAAAAGAAATTGCAAAAAAATGTAGAAAACACCCACAAAATCTTAGTCTGAAGATATATTATAATAATTTGTGTAATAGAACTAAGGTTATGGTAGAACAAGCACGCCATAGAAGGCCAGGGGAAATATAAAGAAGGAATGGGAGGTAGTAAATAGCATCTTAGGTAGGAAAAAAAAGGCTAGTGATTTCCTTAACATAGAGGTTGATAACTCAACCTTGACTGATCCACGTGCTATATCAAATACATTCAATAGCTTCTTTGTTAATGTTTCTGAGACTATTAAACCCTCCGAACCACCTTCCAGTTGTAACTGCAATATTTCCTCGAACTTAATTGAAGATAGGTGGCAGAGTAATAGTTTTTTTTTCACCAGTTCACTTCTTGTGAAATTTTCAAGACGATTATGAGTTTGCGAAACAAGAATACTTGTACAAGTGATGGTATTTCTGCATTAACTCTTAAAAAAATCTCTTGGGAAATTGTTGATGTTCTGTGTTATCTATTTAACCTCAGCGTTAACAGTGGCATATTTCCGGCGGCTCTAAAGAGACCAGAGGTTCTACCTTTGTTTAAAAAAGGGAGTTGCAAAATGATTACAGACCGATTTCTCTTCTTCCCACGATTTCCAAAATTTTCGAGAAATTGATGAAATCAAGAATTTTGTCGTTCTTGAATAAAAACAACTTCTTCTCAGAAGCACAATATGGCTTCAGACCTGGAAAATCCACCGAGGATGCAATATTAAATGTCTGCTGTGATTTGTACAGCGGTGTTAATAAAAGTCATTCTACAATGGCGCTTTTCATTGACATGACTAAAGCCTTTGATATGGTGGATCTAAATGTAGTCCTAACAAAATTATATAAGGCTGGCTTCAGAGGATCGACATATAAATGGCTTAGGTCATACTTGTTGGATAGGGAGCAGAGAGTATTGGTGAATGGTGTTTTCAGTGATTCGCTCAATCTAAGAAATGGTGTTCCGCAAGGATCTGTGCTAGGCCCTATACTGTTCCTTATATATATATAAACTCACTGTTCATCCAGAGCTTTAACGGAAATCTTAGCGCATTTGCTGACGACATTGTCTTCACCTATACTGATGCCTCGCTCCATGAATGCGTTGCGAAAGTCAACAACGACCTTCGATTGCTTAGAATTTGGTTCACTTCTTGTTTAAGCAGCAATAAAGATTTATTGTAGTTCTTACCGCTGGAGGGGGAAACTAAATAAAATGACCGTATTGCTGGGTGTCCAATGTGAACATAAAAACTTTATTCTATTCTAATGCCTTATATATACTAAAATAATGCTTACTGTACAATTTCTTATTCTAAGGTTTATTTACACTCGCTACACATTTTGTTATCATGAGGTTCAATTACAATAATTTTTAATTAACTTAATTAACTTCAATAATTAACTTTGCGTTTTGAAATAATTCTCATGCATTGCTGGGAACTGCGAATTGTTCGGCGTCATCAAATGTTGGACACAACATGCTGGGGCCTCTTCACACGGACGATATGCAGAAGTCGGTGTCATCAAGCGTCGGTTGTAGTGGTGGCGTGATTGATTTTTTGGTTTCATACAGGTGTTGAGCTCTCGTTGATTGACCTCCTCTTTTTCGCAAGATGATAATGGCGATGACGATAACGACCATCAGAATAATTGCACTTGAACCAACAAGTGAATACTGATGAATCCTATGTATGCGTATTTCTTCCAGAATGTGTTCCTGATTCTTTTGCAAATTAATTGCCCTTTCAATGTTGGAAAGGGCTTGTTTGTTGCCACTTCCTTGAACGTTTGCTGGCAGTTCATTTACTGTTGACATATTACGTGTCGGTAAATGGAGGGTCAAGTTTTGTGATGGGAGAAACGAAGACACAATTCTGCTGGTTATTGTCTGCCGGCCGATTATGATCATGGTTTGATCTTGAATCACGCAGTGTGAAAGCAACTTTTTTATCCCTCTTTTTTCCAAGACTACTGGTGTTGGGTGCAAATCACAGATAATGTTGATCGTTGTCTGCTGCGGCATGCTGAATATCCACGTATTTATGTGGTGCATCTCTTTCCAGTATGCCTTTGCTGGGATATTTCTTAAAACGCACGATGTTGACAGTTTTTGGTTGTATCGCAACATGTTCATTTCACAAGAACTGATCTCTGATCCATACATCAATAATGGATGTTGCAAGTTGCACCAATATCTATCAGTTGACCTTTGTTGGCATGACATGAATTCATCTTTCTTGATCGGGTAAAAGTGATCTCCTTGATGATTGACTAATAAATAATCCGAGGACGGAACAATGCATGTAAAATTTTCAGTGGTCCATGTGGGAACTGGAAGCAACTTGTAAATCTTGAAGTCTTCATTGTAGAGAAGTGGAAGTGAAATCTCTATTATAATGTTGCTGCTTGTAACCCTTCCTCTCGGGCGAAGATTCTTGTAGCGAGCGTTTCGATCGCGTGGTCCCATTGTCGCTGTAGAAATGCGAACAAATTCCTCTTCTTGATGTAAAGCGCCGTACAGCTGCTAAAAACGCAGCAGAGCTCAGATCGCTCACTAGTTCAATGTGAATAGCCTTGGTTGCCAGGCATATGAAAATTGCAATGTAACCCTTTGTGGTACGGTGTCCTCTACCCTTTGATATAAGGACTTGAACAGGTCCGGCATAATCGACTCCAGTATGTGTAAATGGCCTTGATTGAGTTACTCTTGAGGCTGGTAGAATTCCCATAAGTTGGGTTTTTCCTTGTGCTCTAAACCGATGACAACGCACACAGTTGTGTATAATCTGCCGCACCACATGTTTTGCTTGAAGGATCCAGTATGATTTGCGCAACGTCGATAGTGTTAATCGAATGCCTCCATGAAGGGTGCGCTGATGTACGTTTTCAACCAATAATTTAGTAAATCTGTCATTGGGTGGTAGAATGTAAGGATGTTTCTCGATTTCCGATAAGTTTGCGTTTTCCAATCGACCTCCTACGACTAACAGATCTTCTTCATCCAAGTGTGGGTTAAGCGATAAAAGTTTACTTTTACAATTTAAGCTTTTTCCTTCTTGGAGGTGTTTGATTTCTTCTGGAAACGTCTTTTTTTTAACTGCTCGTATGATGTTTTTGCGTGCTGTGTTGAATTCATTTAGCTGTAACTCTAAGCTTTGCGGTCGTTTTGAGTTTGGAGATCTGCAGTTGTCACTAAATCTTTTGCAATAAGCGACTGCTTTTATTAAAGTGTTAAAACTGGAGAATCCTTCGGTGATATCGAACGAATCAGAAACAACGGTATTTAGGACTACTTTCGCTACTCTTGCCTCTGTGACTTCAACTTCAGGTACGACTTGTTTCGGTCAGCTATCTTCATTGTGAAGTAGCCACTTTAGCCTTCGCAATCAGTAATGCTGTAATATAGCTACCTCCGCGCATAGGCACCCTCGAATATACAACAGCTGAATAAGCGGCTTCAGATGCGTCACAAAATCCATGTAATTCTATTTTTTTGAATTGATCAACTCCCAGCCATCTCGGAATTCTGATGTTTTCCAATACCACAAGGTTATTCTTCAGCTTATTACATTGATCTTCTAGTTCAGTTGTGAGTGGTTGATCCCAATCCAGATCAGTTTTCCAGATCTGTTGCATTAAGATTTTTGCGCTAACAGTAACCGGGGCCAACCATCCGAGTGGGTCATACAGCTTTGCTATTTCTGATAATGTCGTTCTCTTCGTAAGAGTTTCAATTTCTTCTTTTGGTGGGCTTATATGGACTTTAAACTGAAAGGTATCACTTGAAGGACTCCAGTGGATACCCAGTGTTTTAATGGTCTCTTCTTTGTCGATTTGTATGCTGCTGAGGCACTGAGACTCCTGTGGCACGTTCTTAAGCAGCCGAATGTCATTGGTAGCCCACTTACGAAGGTTGAAACCTGCCCCTTTAAGCATTGTTGTCAATTGCATTTGAGTTTCTTCGCATTCTTTTAAGGTATCTCGTCCAGACATCACATCATCAACATAGAAATCGTTTTTGACAATGTCTGCTGCAAGCGGATACCTCTCCTGCTCATCTAGAGCCAGTTGTTGAAGTGTTTTAACTGCCAAATAAGGTGCAGCGGCCGTACCGTAGGTCACTGTTGTGAGCTTGTACTCCCTTATTGGATGATTAATCGAACTTCGCCATAAAATACGCTGGTAGTCCTGGTCGTCTTCGTTCAGCTTTATTTGGCGGTACATTTTTTCTATGTCCGCAGTGTAGACATACTTATGTTTTCGCCAGCACATAAAAATTGTTGTTATGTCCTCTTGAAGTTTTGGACCAACTAGCATTAATTCGTTTAAACTGACTCCTGTCGAAGTCTTTGCTGATCCGTCAAATACTACTCGTAGTTTGGTTGTAGTACTCTCAGGTTTCAAAACAGCATGATGAGGTATGTAGTAACTGTTGTTCATTGATTTCGTGTTGGGAGGTGCTTCAATCATATGTCCCAGTTCCAGAAACTCTTCTATCACCTTCGTTTAGTCTGCTTTGAGTTGTTTATCCTTACTCAACCTTGCTTCTAGCTGATGGAATGTTGCCACAGCTCTGTATTTGGATTGTCCCAGCTCCAGTGATTCCCTTTTTTTCTGGTTAAAAGGGATTTTAACTACATATCTGCCATCTATGTCTCTGCGGTGTGTTTTACTTGAAGATATCTTCACATTCCTTGTCACTTTGCGTTTTAAATGTTGGCTGTGGTAACTCTTCCAGCTCCCAAAACCTTTGAAGTTGCTGATCAGCTGCTGTTTGTACCACGAATCCGTTTATTGTGCCAACTCTGTCCAGTTTTGGAGATATGCGACCAGAAATAAGCCATCCTAAGTGTGACTCTTGTGCTATCAGCATATTACTGGTTTCTCTCCGTAAACCCTTGAGGATAATGTCACCATAAGCATCTGCCCCAATAATCATATCGATTGATAATGGAATGTTGAATGTAGGATCTGCCAATTCTATGTCGTCAAACTTATCCGTTGTAAGGTTGTGAGTTGAAGAGGATGGCAGCTGCCTTGTTAGTTTTGGTAATACAAGGGCTTCTAGATGAAGTTTGAATTTAGACGATAAGTGTGGAGATATTGTCACATCTACTCTGTGTAGTGCTGTTTCTGCGCCAATTGCACCAAGCCCGCATACTTCAACGAGTACTTTTTGCTTTCTAAGCCGCAACGATTGGGTGATTGCCTCAGTTATAAGGGACGCCTGAGATCCTGGATCGATCAGGGCTCGTATCCTCACACTTTTCATCCCATCACTGCTGCTTGCGTGAAGCATAGCCGTTGCCAGAAGGACGTTCTGATTTTGATGGCCATGGGCTATCTGTTTAGATTCGACCTTTTGTTGAACACCTGGTTGTTGAACTGCCGGTTGTTGACTCCCCTGAGTTTGTTGGACCTCCACTCTCTTATTTTGAGGTGCTTTTTCAGACCACTCCACATGTAGAAGAGAGTGATGATTTTTGTTGCAGTATCTGCAGGTTCTTTTGCTAAGGCACTGACTCTGCTTGTCATGTCGTAAGCAATTATGACACAAATTGGCTTGCTTTATTTGCTGAAACCTTTGTTTTGGTGGTGCACTTAGAAACTTGGGACATGAGTATATCACGTGGTCCCCTTTGCATAAAGAACATTGATTTGATCTCGAGGCTACGTGAAAGTTTCTCACTGACGTGTGCCGTCCATTTTCAGTTTTGTTTTGTCTGTGCTTTGTTGGAGGTAGGACATCTAGCGCTTGATATCTTCCTGAGAGGAACTCGAAAAGAATTTTTATTGACGGCACCTTGTATGGTTGCTCTAAACCTTGTTCAAACAAGTTTCTGCTTTCTGGATCTAAGCTTTTGTTTAAAAGATGTACGATTATAGGGTCCCACGAAGAGGTGTTGAAACCCATGTTGCTAATTGCTGACAACCCTTCCTTAGCTGCATCTAGAATTGCCTTGATTGATGTTGATGTTGGCTGATTTCCTTGATGTCCAGGCTTTATCATTTTGTCAATGTACATCGAGACAATTTTTCTTTCATTGTCATAACGCGCCTTCAATGTTTCCCATACACAGAGATAATTTACACTTGATATTGTTAAATGTTGAATCAAATGCATCTGCTCGCCTTCCAAATGAGTTTTCAAGTACTCCATCTTTTCTGTAGCACTAAGTGATGACCTTTCGTGTATTATTGTAGAGAAAATGTCACAGAACGAGCGCCATTCAAGATAATTTCCCTTAAATGTTGGAATTTTGAGCATTGGTAGTTTTGCATTTGAACTGGACTCTTTGACAACATTTGTGGAATGAGATTCCCTCAGCGTACATGCCATTCTATGCAGACATTGGTTAATGTCTTTTTTTATATCGTTATACTTAGAGTCTTTTACGTATGGAGTTTGAATGTCAGACTCTGAAGCATTTGCCATGAAGTCCTCATGCACATCCGTTAGGTTTCTCATCTGCTTCATGATTATTTTTGCTGATACTCGTATATCTCTTTCGAGTACTCAGCAAATGTGCCCTCAAACTCTTCCATGTTTTGCAGAATCGTCTCAATCTTCAAATGCAGTTTTCTTAATCGCTGCATTTGAGCTGTACTCTGATCGGGGCCTGAGGTTTGTGCAGGCGTCGTGACCTCTGTCTGTGGATTGAGTTTTTCCAGCAGAGTTTTTATCTCTACATACATTTCTTCCACCTTTCCATACGTATTTCTCTGCATATAATTGGTGTCTAGTTTCACCAGTGGTCTGATCTTTTCATGGTTCCGTTTAAACTTCGTCCAAATGGCCTCAAATTTTGTCAGTCGCTCTTCCTTATATTTGAGAGTTTTTCTGGATGGGCTGTCTTTCTTGAAATTGATAATATTTTTTTTAAAATCTTCAGCGAGTGCCTTTTGTGTGGCTACTATGACGTATATGTCGATTTCATCCGTCATATTTCTTCACTTTTTTTTTGTTGTTGTTGTTTAATGTATCACTATTTATTTCACTACCAGTGTCTTATCCCTGGCAACGCTAATAAGTAGGTTGTAGGTGTGTTTACGTTTTGTATTTACGTTTACTTACTACCAGTATTGTAGCTCTGGTAACGCTAGTTATTCAAAAAAGGCTCGAAGGACCAGTGTTTAAGCAGCAATAAAGATTTATTGTAGTTCTTACCGCTGGAGGGGGAAACTAAATAAAATGAATGAATGAATGTACTTTATTTAGCTTTGAAAAGCAATTTAGTTAACAATTATACATCTTTTCAATTATATCTAGATATACATGTTTTATATTATATAAATTACATATATTATTACAGCGTTTTAACATATTCAATCATTTTTCTTTTAAATTCATTAAAATTGTTTGTATTTTTAATTTCACTGGGAAGGTTATTGAAATCATTAAAGCCCATATAAAAAACTGTTCTTTGTCCTCTTGATGTTCTTGAATAATCTATTCTAAGGTCTCCAGTGTTTCTTAAATTGTATACTACCGTTTCATTAGTACGTACATTTTCACATAAATAACCGGGAAGCATATTGTTTTTAATTTTAAATACAAATATCATACATAACAGAAAAAGTCGTTGGTCTATATTTAACCATCTTAAAGCATTCAGCATAAATCTTATTGGCGTGTATCTACTACATTTTAATATATTTCTCATAATCTTGTTTTGCAACAATTGCAGCCTATCCTTGTAACATTGAGGACACAAATACAATAAACTAGCACAATAATCAAAATGAGGTTTTATCAACATATTAGATACATTTACAGCAATACTCATTGAAATATTTTTCCTTATTTTTCTTAAAACACCAATTTTATTAGAATTTTTTTTACAAATATAGTCTATGTGTTCCTTAAAGCTTAGGTTTTCATCCAAAATAACCCCAAGGTATTTTATTTGTTTCACTTGTTCGATTTGCTCATGGTTTATTTGTAGATTTACATACTCAGAATTGTTACCAAAAACCATACACTTCGTTTTGTTGACATTAAGCACCAGCCTATTCATTTTCATCCACGTATCTATTCTATCCAGGTCCGCATTCAACTTCTCCAAGCACTCCGCAATGTTTTTCCCAGTTATGTACAGTAGACCATCATCAGCAAATAAAATTAATTTTGCAGACATTATGACTTTCCTCATATCATTAATAAACAAGAGAAATAGCAACACTCCCAGGATTGTGCCTTGAGGGACTCCTACATTTACATCAATAGGAGGCGAGGTGCTGCCATTGACCGACGTTCGTTGCGTACGACCCGTCATAAAGGATTTAAACCATTTAAGCTCAACTGATTTGATGCCGTAACACATTAACTTTTTAAATAGTATTTTACGATTTACAGTTTCAAAAGCACGTTTTAAGTCTAAGAACACAGCAATCACCACAATTTTCTTATCAATCTCTCTCCTCCAATCATTGACAACAAAGTTCAAGCATGTTTCACAAGAGTGATTTTCACGAAACCCTGATTGTTGGCTATCTATAAGGGACTGACTCTCAAGATGTTCTTGCAGTTGTACGGCAACAATTTTCTCAAAAATTTTTTCGTAGACCGGCATCATATTAATTGGTCTATAGTCACTTAGATTTTTCGGGTTAGGAATCTTTTTTATCGGTATAACAAGTGAATCTTTCCAAGATTGGGGGAAAATACCCGAACTTAAGGATGCATTTACGATTCTTTCAAATATTGGGCTGATTATGGACAGAGAGTCTTTAAACATCTTGGCACTCATAAAATTGAAGTCACTTTTTTTATTAATTCTATCTATTGCACAACTTATAGCATCTATGTCCACTAGATTAAACTTAAAATCTATATTGCACTCCTCAATCAAGTTGGTATAATCACAGTATATCACAGCTCGGGTTATTTCATTTATTGACTCCACGAAGAATTTGTTGAATTTATCACATAATATTGCACTATTGTTTATCACAGAACCATCTTCCAATTGCACATCAAATATTGTTTCAGGACTTTTCTTAAACACATATTTCTTTAATTTTTGCCACATATCTTTTTGAGAATTCGCATTGTCAATTTTACTTTTTATAAAACGCGATTTATATAATCTAATTAGATTCTTGTAATGGTTTCTATATTGCCGATATAGGTTCCACGCATTTATGTCATTGCTCCATGTTGCCTGCCTATATAAATTAATTTTCCTTTGTTTTGCCACTTCGATATTATTGCACATAAGTAAATCACAGGATAGTTTTCAAATTGCACTCTTACGATTAAGCACCAAAATTGCATGGCAGTTTTAATTTTTTTTAAAACGCGACACTTAAAACTATTTTTAACATAAACAGCTACACCACCAGTATGACTAGATTCACTTTCGCACATAAATGGAGGGTAGTATCCATCAAGTTGGAAATCATCTAGGTTTCTATTTTTTGTAACGTGCGTTTCGGACACTACCAATAAGTCAACATTTTCACACTGCACTAAAATTTCCAACTCGTTAAAGTTGTTTGACAGGCCCTGTGCGTTGAAATAAATACACCTTGCGGCATTGAATTGCTAGTAATCAGTTCTTTCATCAGCAATTTTTAGTTTTCTCTTGAAAACCGGACAATTTACATCACTTGCTTTATGTTTGTAGTCTAAGTCAATTTTGAGTTTTTCTTTGGCATTAAAACAATTAATACATTTAATATCACTACTTGGACACACTTTTACGTCATGGTTTCCCGCACAATTCATACAAACTTTAACACTGGAGCAATTTTTTGATATATGGTTAAAACCACAGCAGTTAAAACATCTTACAACATAAGTACGCTGGTGAACTCTACATCTATCCCAACCAATACTAACTTTAGTACTATTTATTACTTTCGAAAAGGCAACACTGTCCATTTCCGCTATTGCATTATAGCACTTGATTTTTGGTGACAGGTACACACGCACACACTTAAGGTCACAACTATTCAGATCGTTTTGCTTCTTCAGGGATCTTTCTACCTCTTCCTCACACAATTTCTCTTTCATTCCAACTATTAGCACTTGTGGCTTTCTTCGAGCCGGAATTTTAACATTGTAATTGTCACTGTTTTTCTCCTTAAACTCATTTTCAATTTTTTTTTAATGACTCTTCATTACCCTTTATCAATACCGCACCATTCTGTATATCCTTTACATCACCAATTTTTAAAGATAAATTTGTTGGGTCAATAATGTTTTTGATTGCCTCTCTTGTTTTATTATTGTTTTGGTTTTCTCTTGGTTTTATTATAATGATGTTTTCTTTTTCTTTTACCTTATCCGCGTATGTTACCTGTTTCGCTTGTATTGTTGATGTTTTGGTTGATTCTTTAATTTGCTTCCACTCCTGCACTAAATCATCTTTTATTTCTTTGACACTTTTTATTGCATTATCATTTCCACTTTCAATTCTTTTAACGTCTTCACAAATCTTGGCACTCTGCACTTTGAAGCATTCACTATATTTACCTATTTTTGCGATTTCTTTCACACTTTTTTCACACGCGCCCTGGGCAGCCTTCATTTCTTTTAGCCTATCAGCGTATCTGGTTTCAATCGCTTCTAATAAAGATTTTAATTCCAATTCACTTTTTTTCAATGATTGATCAAATTCATATCGATATTCTCGCAAATAGTTACCGTTTTTCTTCACAGTTTCTTGTATATCGCGCACCGCCAAATCAACATTGTGAATGTACGTAACACAGTCATCACACATAAACTTTAGCATTGTATTAGTCTCCAACACATTACTGCTGTAGCGGTCGAGACCACTACAAGCCACTTTAGCATGGAATACTTTTCCGCAAATGCCCGCACAATGTATTCCGGATTCACCACTAATTACACTTTTACATTTTGCACACTCCATTTTAATTCGCCTTCAGCCCAATAAATCCGTTGCGTTCGTCACTTTATAGTACAACACAACTGAGCTTAATGAATATACTTATGGATTTTTACTGGATTTTCTCTAAAAGAGTTTTCTAATTCGGAATCAAGAGCACACGTCTGTTCGCCACTATAGATCGAACCGAACTGAATAAAATGACCGTATTGCTGGGTGTCCAATGTGAACATAAAAACTTTATTCTATTCTAATGCCTTATATATACTAAAATAATGCTTACTGTACAATTTCTTATTCTAAGGTTTATTTACACTCGCTACACATTTTGTTATCATGAGGTTCAATTACAATAATTGTAATTGAACGCATGGGAATGATAGAAATAACTTTGCGTTTTGAAGTCATTCTCATGCATCTCTGGGAACTGCGAATTGTTCGGCGTCATCAAATGTTGGACACAACACTTCTCATGAACTTATTGTAAGCGAAAAAACAAAATTCATGAAATTTAAACTGAGCCAAAATAATCTCGAAAGCTTCGAGTTTGTCTTTCATACAAGTTATTGCCAAAAGTTTTGCTTACCACTCCGCACATGTGGGAAGCAAAACTATAGCGTTTCTGGTAATTGTTCAACAGTTTATTTTAAGATTGAAGCAGTCGAGTCTTTCAAATATCTTGGAATTCTTATTGATAACAATCTCAATTGGAAGGCACAAGCCCTACAGTTAAAATCATACATGACTCTTATAACACGAAAAATTTATCTTCTGAAGCAGTACTGCTCGCAAAGAGTTCTTTCAATGCTTTATTATGGATTAGTCCAGTCAAAGCTTCAATATAGGATTTTTAGTTGGGGAGGAACCTTTCTCAATACCTTAAGACCACTCTTCGTTGCCCAAAAGCATATTATCAGAATTATATGTGGCAAAAATCGCTATACGGAAAGTTGGCCACTTTTTACAAGTCTTCATATATTGCCTCTCAGGAATCTATACGTTTTTAAGGTACTCAAAGAGTTTTTTAAACGAAGCGGTAATGTTCCTTTTAGAAATTCTTCGATTTACAACTTGCGATTAAATAACATGGTACTTTTTGACATCCCCCGCGTGCACAAAACACATTTTATAAATTTTTATATAATTTCTTCGCGTAGAATGTTTAACAAACTTCCTATGTTTAAAAAACTTTCATTTTTTCTTAAAATCACTTAAGGAATGACTTTTTACTATGAACCCATTAAGCTTGAAGCTGCTTTTGAAAATAATAACATAAATTATTAAAAAATGCAAAAAGATACTCTTCTCGTTCTTTTTTGTTCTATTATTCATTAAAAAACTTTTATTTTTTGTTCCTGCGGTTCAACACTCAATCCTTTTTGAATTCTTAAAGTTGTAACTAAAGAACACCTGATGGTACCCCACGTCAGTTATTCTTGCGTTAAATTTTTTTTCGTTTGTTTTCAATGGATCTTTCAACACAAACTTATAGGTTTTAGAATGATCTTTCATTTGTTCATAAATTTTTAACAAATTATATGAATTTTGTATCCTGAATTAAGGAAATATATTTTGTTAGCTAGTTTTAAGATGATATTGAATAAATAAAAAACAATACAATACAATACAATGCATTTAGCATCTCCTAATCTCCTAAAAATTAATTGGCAACCCTCCTCCAGTAGGCGTAGTATCTATTTTAAGGGTAAATTTTCAAAACCAGTTTACTCAATATTTAATACCCCATCCCATAGGATAGAAGATAGGTATATTAAGTTTGATTTATTGTTTGTAACATAGAGAAATAATCACCGTAGACACCAAAGACCTTAAAGGCATATGATCGAGACTGAATTGTAAGTCGAATGAGCCATGTCCATCCGTCCGTCCGTCTCGGTAGTTTTTAGACCTTAAATTTGTTCTTTTTAGTTCCCGAAGCAGTACAAGTGTAAAATTTTTTGAAATCCGCCCACTGACACGTCCAGTTTACTTAATAGCATGAAAAATCAAAGTTGTCGTAGGAAGCTGAAATCTGGTATACAATATCCTCGCTTAAGTGTATTGTGATTGGCATTTAAAAAAAAGCAAATACCACCCCTTGTAGGCGTGGTCATATTTAATATGCATTCTAATAAACGGCTTTTATTTGATATATTTGCCTTAAATTCAAAAACTTGCACTATAAAATGTTCAGATATGAGCGTAAGCTATCAACTCAAATGAATAAATTTTTGCCACGCCCACTTTTGGTTGCGTTTTTAAGTAAAAAATCAAATTTTTAATATAAAACTGCGATCAACACGTGTATACTGCATCTGATAAAAAATATGATAAAACTAGTGGGAGGGTTACAATCCGCTTAGGCGAGTCGTTGGATACCCCATCCCAATTGACCACTTTCAAGCTCCGAATTGTGTCATAAATCTAAATTGCTAGATTGCTAAATTTCAGTTTCTATTAACTCCAACTGTATTTAGAACTTCTCAGTTAATGAATCTTCTCCCTTAAAAAGTGACGTGGCATCTAGCCCTTTTCAATTACATCTTTTTTTTGTTTTCCTTTTTTATCAGAAGTGATATACACGCCTTGATTGCATTTTCACATTAAAAATTTGCTTTATGCTTAAAAACGCCCCCAAAAGTGGGCGTGGCAAAAATTTATTCATTTGAGTTAATAGCTTACGTACATATCTGAAGATTTTATGGTCCAAGTTTTTTTGGATTTAAAGCAAATATATCAAATATAAACCCTTTATTAGAATGCATTTCTATATGACTACGCCTACTATGGGGCGGTTTTCGCTTTTTCCTTAAATGCCAGTCATAATATACTTAAGCGAGGGTAACGCGTACCAACTTTCAGCTTCCTACGACAGCTTTGAATTTTCATGCTAATAAGTAAACTGGGCGTGTCAGTGGGCGGATTGTAAAATTTTTACACTTGTACTGCTTCGGGACCTAGAAAGAACAGATATTAAGTTTCAAGTTTCTAGCTCAAAATCTAAAGCCTGAAAACTACCGACACACGGACGGACGGATGGACGGGCATGGCTCATTCGACTAACAATTCGGTCTCGATCATATGCCCTGGTCTTGGGGGTCTACGGTGATTATTTCTCTATGTTACAAACTATGAATCAAACTTAATATCCTTACCATCCTATGGGATGGGGTATAAAAAATTATGTTATTGAAAAGGGGTTGATGCAACACCCCTTTCTAAAGAAAGAAGATTCTTAACTGAAAAATTCTTAACACAATTAAAGTTAATAGAAACTGAAACTTAACAACCAAGATTTTTGATGCATTTTGGAGCTTGACAGGGGTCAATTTGGATGGGGTATCCAACGATTCGCCTAGGCGAATTGTTACCCTCCCACTAGTTTCTTATTCTTTCCTTAATTAGGCTTAAGGCCAGTCGAAATTACATTTTTCTGGAAATCTTTGGGTTTTTCTTCAATTCAGTCTTGTATGAACGAAATGTTAAACTATGTGATTTACATAATATAATTACATAGTATATTAATACATATAATTACATAATATTGAATAAAATGCATTTGAAAATTTAATAAACAGGAGAAAATAACCAGGGAGTAAGTGCTACAGTGTGTACGCAGAAGTTACAGTCCGTAAAACGGACCGTTGAATACCCCATCCTATCCCATACTGTAAAATGCTGATGGCATTGTTTTTTTTTTTCATTTAATAAGTAATGCAAACTTCGAAAAGGGCGTGGTCCAATCGCCCCTAATTACAAACTATCAATAATAAGATATTTCCACAGATATTTCCAAGTAACGCTTAAACGTACGTAAAAATGCAATTTTTTGCTTCAAATTTAATATTTTTAAAAATCGACCCCTAAAAGGTGGCGTAGCTAAAAACTTCATATGAACGAAACCTGGGTCGAAGTCTTGTTTACCTAACGTGCTTCATTTTTTGTTTCATGCTTTGCTAAATTAGGCCAGTAGGCGTAGTATCTATTTTAAGGGTAAATTTTCAAAACCAGTTTACTCAATATTTAATACCCCATCCCATAGGATAGAAGATAGGTATATTAAGTTTGATTTATTGTTTGTAACATAGAGAAATAATCACCGTAGACACCAAAGACCTTAAAGCCATATGATCGAGACTGAATTGTAAGTCGAATGAGCCATGTCCATCCGTCCGTCCGTCTCGGTAGTTTTTAGACCTTAAATTTGTTCTTTTTAGTTCCCGAAGCAGTACAAGTGTAAAATTTTTTGAAATCCGCCCACTGACACGTCAGGTTTACTTAATAGCATGAAAAATCAAAGTTGTCGTAGGAAGCTGAAATCTGGTATACAATATCCTCGCTTAAGTGTATTGTGATTGGCATTTAAAAAAAAGCAAATACCACCCCTTGTAGGCGTGGTCATATTTAATATGCATTCCAATAAACGGCTTTTTTTTTTAATATATTTGCCTTAAATTCAAAAACTTGCACTATAAAATGTTCAGATATGAGCGTAAGCTATCAACTCAAATGAATAAATTTTTGCCACGCCCACTTTTGGTTGCGTTTTTAAGTAAAAAATCAAATTTTTAATATAAAACTGCGATCAACACGTGTATACTGCATCTGATAAAAAATATGATAAAACTAGTGGGAGGGTTACAATCCGCTTAGGCGAGTCGTTGGATACCCCATCCCAATTGACCACTTTCAAGCTCCGAATTGTGTCATAAATCTAAATTGCTAGATTGCTAAATTTCAGTTTCTATTAACTCCAACTGTATTTAGAACTTCTCAGTTAATGAATCTTCTCCCTTAAAAAGTGACGTGGCATCTAGCCCTTTTCAATTACATCTTTTTTTTGTTTTCCTTTTTTATCAGAAGTGATATACACGCCTTGATTGCATTTTCACATTAAAAATTTGCTTTATGCTTAAAAACGCCCCCAAAAGTGGGCGTGGCAAAAATTTATTCATTTGAGTTAATAGCTTACGTACATATCTGAAGATTTTATGGTCCAAGTTTTTTTGGATTTAAAGCAAATATATCAAATATAAACCCTTTATTAGAATGCAAATTCTATATGACTACGCCTACTATGGGGCGGTTTTCGCTTTTTCCTTAAATGCCAGTCATAATATACTTAAGCGAGGGTAACGCGTACCAACTTTCAGCTTCCTACGACAGCTTTGAATTTTCATGCTAATAAGTAAACTGGGCGTGTCAGTGGGCGGATTGTAAAATTTTTACACTTGTACTGCTTCGGGACCTAGAAAGAACAGATATTAAGTTTCAAGTTTCTAGCTCAAAATCTAAAGCCTGAAAACTACCGACACACGGACGGACGGATGGACGGGCATGGCTCATTCGACTAACAATTCGGTCTCGATCATATGCCCTGGTCTTGGGGGTCTACGGTGATTATTTCTCTATGTTACAAACTATGAATCAAACTTAATATCCTTACTATCCTATGGGATGGGGTATAAAAAATTATGTTATTGAAAAGGGGTTGATGCAACACCCCTTTCTAAAGAAAGAAGATTCTTAACTGAAAAATTCTTAACACAATTAAAGTTAATAGAAACTGAAACTTAACAACCAAGATTTTTGATGCATTTTGGAGCTTGACAGGGGTCAATTTGGATGGGGTATCCAACGATTCGCCTAGGCGAATTGTTACCCTCCCACTAGTTTCTTATTCTTTCCTTAATTAGGCTTAAGGCCAGTCGAAATTACATTTTTCTGGAAATCTTTGGGTTTTTCTTCAATTCAGTCTTGTATGAACGAAATGTTAAACTATGTGATTTACATAATATAATTACATAGTATATTAATACATATAATTACATAATATTGAATAAAATGCATTTGAAAATTTAATAAACAGGAGAAAATAACCAGGGAGTAAGTGCTACAGTGTGTACGCAGAAGTTACAGTCCGTAAAACGGACCGTTGAATACCCCATCCTATCCCATACTGTAAAATGCTGATGGCATTGTTTTTTTTTTTCATTTAATAAGTAATGCAAACTTCGAAAAGGGCGTGGTCCAATCGCCCCTAATTACAAACTATCAATAATAAGATATTTCCACAGATATTTCCAAGTAACGCTTAAACGTACGTAAAAATGCAATTTTTTGCTTCAAATTTAATATTTTTAAAAATCGACCCCTAAAAGGTGGCGTAGCTAAAAACTTCATATGAACGAAACCTGGGTCGAAGTCTTGTTTACCTAACGTGCTTCATTTTTTGTTTCATGCTTTGCTAAATTAGGCTTAAGGCCAGTCGAAATTACGTTTTTCTGGAAAATTTTAGGTTTTTCTTCAATTTTGCCTACAAGTGTGGGTGTGGCCCAAAGTCTTGTATGAACAACATTTAGAACAATAATTTTGCTCTAAACTTTTTCAATTTAGAGCAAAAATATTGAGTAAACTGCACTTGAAAATTTACCTTTAAGATAGATTACCAATTGATTTTTTCTTTTTGGTATCTTACATTCATTAGGAGATGCTAAATTTTTTTTTTTCCCCGTGGGTAGGAAAAACCTTCATAGGCACTACGAGGACCGGCCGCGCGTGCTCATAGTAGTGTGAGATTCTTACTCACTAAAAAACCTCCCATTTTCTGTCAGACTACGACTTAGTTTCCTTAACAAGTAGTTCAAGCTTCTGTAGTAATCGCGTGTGGCAGGCTGCCTTCCAACAAAGGCACCTACAATACCGTCAATTTATGCGGTTTCATCTTATGCTGCTAGATCTAACGGTCTCATTCGTTGTAGTCGGCGCGTAAGATTTGTCTGATCCAAAGTTCGGATAATTTCATATTTGCAGTATCCGCGAAGACGAGTACTAAGTTTGCGAGCAAAGTTTGTTACCTCGTCAGACACGCTTGCGATTTCTAGATCTCGGTGTAGATCGCTATTTCTTGTGTACCATGGAGCATTAACGATTGCTCTGAGTGTCTTATTTTGAAAAGTTTCTAAAATAGATATATTGCTTGGTTTAGTACAACCCCAGAGTTGTATACCGTACGTCCAAGATGGTTTTAGCACTTGCTTATGCAAAAGCAGTTTGTTATATATGCTTAATTTCGAAAATCTTCCGATAAGCCAATTCGTTTCTCTTAACTTGATTTCGAGCTCGTCGCGTGTCTTTTTAACGTGCGGCTTCCATTTAAGTCTTGCGTCTAGAGTCATTCCTAGATATTTCGCTTCATTTGAGTACGGGATTTGTACCGAGTTAATGAATAAAGGTTTGTTGTTTATCTTTTTATAAGTAAAGTTAACATGCGTTGACTTAGTTTCGTTAAGGACGACTCGCCAGCTCTTCGTCCAGTCGCATATTTTGTCTAAAGCGCGCTGGAGTTTCCCTGTTGATAATTTAACTGTCGTGTCAATAGCGAGAATAGCAGTGTCGTCTGCGAACGTAGCTAAAATTGTTCCCTCATCGTGGGGAATGTCTCTTGTATAAAGCAAAAATAATATTGGGCCGAGAACGCTTCCTTGCGGGACACCGGCATTTATCTCTTTGAATTCCGAGTACTCATTTTCGTACCTTACGCGAAAGATTCTGTCTTTAAGGTAAGACTCTAAGATTCTATAGAGTTTTTCTGGTAAGCTAAGCTTTAACGTGTACTTCAGGCCTTCGTGCCACACCTTGTCGAAGGCTTGCGATACGTCGAGAAAAGCGCTAGTACATATCTTTTTCGCTTCCAGAGCTTTTTCGATTTCGTTTGATATTCGATAGACGTGGTCGATTGTTGAATGCTTTTTCCTAAATCCGAATTGGTGATCCGGAATCAATCGTCTTTCTTCAATGATTGGTTGCAACCTTTTAAGCAACAGTTTCTCGAATACCTTAGATATTATCGGCAGTAGCGAAATAGGTCTGTATGACTTTTTGTCGTTTGGACATTTTCCTGGTTTCGGAACCATTATGACCTCAGCCACTTTCCATTGCCTTGGAACGTATAAAATTCTCATGGAGGCGTTAATGATATAGAGTAGCTTGACCAAAGCTTTTTTCGGTAGTTCCTTTAGAATTTCGCTAGTAATTAAGTCGTAGCCAGGGGCTTAATTGTTTTTCAGATTATTTATCGTTTGACGAAGTTCAGCCAACGACACGGTTTTTATTCTATAATTATCTTGTACCGCATAAGGATTGAGCTCCTCGACCAACGGTTCCCCGTCAAACGGTTTGAATGTTTCTTCTAGGTAATCTGCAAATAAATCCGCTTTTTCTTTGTCTTCTCTCGCCCATTCGCCGTTGGCTTTTCTTAATGGCGTGCAGAGTGTGCTATAGGCTTCTTAACGGACTTGACTGCTTTCCAAAGAGAGTAGTTCGAACCTTTATCGGCAGTCAAACTTTCGAGGTAAGCAGTAGTCTCGCGACTTTTAAAATCTTGAAGTTCCTGCTTCAGTTTGTTAGAAAGGTGGTTCAAGATGGTCTTATCCGGGGGTGCTCGCGAATGTTGCCATCTCTTGCGCGCTCTCCTCTTTTCACATATTGGCTCTTCTATTTCTCGCGGATATATTGTACCGCTGTCGAAAATTCGGACCTCCGAAAAGAAGTGTTAATTCACGCAGCGCTCTGAATAACTCTCACGAGTTTATCTAATTCGTCTTCTATTTCAAGTGGCGTTTTGAGCGGTACATTTAAAGCTATGTTTTCTTTGCAGTATTTTCTATAGCCGTCCCAGTCGGTGTTGTTGTTAGTTAATCTAGGTGCTCTATTCTTTTTCGCTAGGCTTCCGCCGATTTTCAAAAGAACTGCCGAGTGATCTGAACAGAGATCAAAGCGTTCTTCTACGTTCGTAAGGTAACGACGTACCCCCGTGGCGATAAAGAAGTCGACGAGATCAGGTATTTTATTTCTGTCGGTTGGCCAAGATGTTGGCTTTCCCGTCGATAAAAAAAACACGCCGCGTTTTGTACGTGAGCCCCAAAAAGTATTTTTCGCGTTAAAGTCCCCGCCGATGATAAAGCTTGACCCAAGTGAATTAAAGAGCAGAGCAAGATCTTCATCTGCCAGCTGATACTGCGGAGGAAAATAGCTCGTCGTGATGTTGCAATTTATGTGACTTAATTTTACTGAGACTGAGGTTATTTGCATAGAGTCAAGTTCTATTTCATCTAGAGCGGATGGACACCAACGCCCCGGCCCGGAAAATCTTCGAATCCACACCGCAGGGACGACGCGGTAGAGGAGCACCGAGAATCAGGTGGCGCATGCAAGTGGAAGGGGACCTCAGCCAACTTCGCGTGCGAAACTGGAGACGGCTAGCTAGAGACAGGGGGCTTCGCTTACATTGGGGAACTAGTTTGTTGCCCTTCCGCTTGGGCTCGATTTTTACCTTAATGTTAAGGATTGATTTAATTTTGTAGATTTCGTTAATATTTTCAGTTCTATCAAAAGAAAGCATAAAAATTTGCAGGCCGCGTCGGACAACAGGTCCGTACGTTGCTTCTCTTTCTTTATTATGTTCACGGCGTCAAGAATTTTAAAGCCTTGGGCTTGAACGTCTTGTATTATTTCGTCCTTGGTACAGGATGGGTGTAGTCCCCTCTCGATAACCCGTAGCGGCCTATCGAGGTGATTTTCATAAGTAAACCATTGGATTTTCTCTAAATTTAACTTTTATGACAGTGACCGATAGGCATCAGAGTCATCGACGTTAACTTTCCATACGTTGTTTCGAAGTGATGTTAAGTTATATTTCGTCGCAAGAGTATTTTTAAGGATGTTTCGCAACTTTCCGTAGTCCGCGATCCCAACGACATTTATTGCAGGTGGTCGGCAGTTTTTTTCTTGGGGAATTCCTGTCGCTTTGTTTGATACGACTGGTGTTTCTTCTTTTTGCTGCACGGTTTCTACTTCGGGTGAAGAACCGGCCTTTCGTTTCTTGGTAAGCCTTTTCCTAAAGACCGGATTCGTTTCGCGTGGAAGTTTTTCCTCGTCCGTCTGGTATTCACATTGACGTTTCGGCGTTTCCTCGCATACTATTGTACAACGGGGGTTCCTTAAGGCTTCATTTTCTTTACGTTACGAATCTACTTCGCTTTTAAGTTCATGGTAGAGACGTTCCATTTCATTAAGCTTAGCACGGAGTTCGTTGTTTTCCGCTTCAAAGCATTTAATTTTCGCTGAGTCCTGATTAACCGGCGGACTTCCTTTCCCGGAGACCTTCGATCCAGCTGGTGGACATCGAGGCACCCTTGATTTTTTCAAAAAGGGATTTATAAGCAATAAATGGCTCTCCCCAGAATCCGTAGAGCCTACCTCCGGAGAGGGTGGATTTGCCAGTGAAACTGGATTGCCACCTGGGGTAATAATATCTCTTGTTTTGTCCATTGCATAGTTTGTATGCGCTACGTGCTCGGCATATGGAGGGTGGATTTTAGTCGCCGCTTACGACAGGCATGCCTTACCTCGGGTATATTCTAACCCCTACCCGAAGGGGAGATGCTTAATGTGAAATTTCAGCCTTTTGGAACGTCTTACAATTTTGAAATCTCTGGAGGTAGTTGCACATTTAGACCGATTGTGGGCGTGTCTTTGGGCGGATTTTAAATTTTTTTTACACTTTAACTCCACTCTGACAGTACCCTGGCTCAAAATTTAAGGCCTAAAAACATGTGACATACAGACGGAAGGATGGATATGGCTTATTCGATTTAAATTCGGTCTCGATCATATGCCCTTAAGATCTTGGCGGTCTGCCATTATTATTTTACCGTGTTACAAACTATGTGACAAACTTAATGTACCTCCTATCCTACGGGATGGGGTTTAAAAATAAGCAGGTTAGATAAAGAAGACTTTTAGCCCAGCCCCCTTTTAGGGATCGATTTTTCAAAAATATTGAATTTGAATCAAAAAGTTGCATTTTTACGTGCATTTAAGTGTAACTTGCAAATATCTGCATTTTATTTGATAGTTTGTGATTAGGGGCGGTCGGACCACGCCCCTTTTAAAAGTTTGCACTTCTTACAAAACGTCAAAAACAACAATAACATCAGCATTTTACAAAGTAGGATGGGGTATTCAACGGCCCGTTTTACGGACACACTGTAGCACTTACTCACTGCTTCGGTTCAAATTCAGTAGTTTTGAAATATGGACTTTTAAAAGGGGGCGTGGGTAAAAACTTTATATGAACGAAATCTGGACTGAAGTCTCGTTTACCTAACCTGTCACTTTTTGTACCCCATCCCATAGGATAGGAGGTATATTAAGTTTGTCACATAGTTTGTAACACGGTGAAAAAATAATAGTAGACTCCCAAGACCTTAGGGGCATATGATCGAAACCGAATTCTGAATCGAATAAGTATGTCACACGTTTTAGGCCTTAAATTTCAAGTAAGGGAGCTGAAATTTGGTACATAGGCTAACTGGTATCCGAAGCAGTACAGTTGTAAAAATTTTTTAATTCCGCACAAAGACACGCCCACAATCGGTGTAAATGTGCAACTACCTCCAGAGATTTCAAAAGTGTAAGAAGTTCTAAAAGGCTGAAATTTCAAATTTAGCATCTATTATTGAATGTAAGCTACAAAAAAGAAAAATTTAATTGGTAAACCTCCTCCAGTGGGCGTGGCATCTATTTTAAAGGTAAATTTTCAAATGCAGTTTACTCAATATTTTTGCTCTAGATTGAAAAAATTTGCTTAATATTTTTTACCAACAAGACTTTGGTACACGCCCTCGTTTGGAGGCAGAATTGAAGAAAAACCTGAAATTTTCCAGTAAAACGTAATTTTAAGAAACGAGATGAAATAAGAAAGTCATTTTTTCCCTTTGCGTATGATGCGTATGGTGCGTATGCCACCTGGGGTAATAATATCTCTTGTTTTGTCCATTGCATAGTTTGTATGCGCTACGCGCTCGGCATATGGAGGGTGGATTTTAGTCGCCGCTTACGACGGGCATGCCTTACCTCGGGTATATTCTAACCCCTACCCGAAGGGGAGATGCTTAATGTGAAATTTCAGCCTTTTGGAACGTCTTACAATTTTGAAATCTCTGGAGGTAGTTGCACATTTAGACCGATTGTGGGCGTGTCTTAGCATCTATTATTGAATGTAAGATACAAAAAAGAAAAATTTAATTGGTAAACCTCCTCCAGTGGGCGTGGCATCTATTTTAAAGGTAAATTTTCAAATGCAGTTTATTCAATATTTTTGCTCTAGATTGAAAAAATTTGCTTAATATTTTTTACCAACAAGACTTTGGTACACGCCCTCGTTTGGAGGCAGAATTGAAGAAAAACCTGAAATTTTCCAGTAAAACGTAATTTTAAGAAACGAGATGACATAAGAAAGTCTTACGTCATCTCATCTTACGGACGCACATGGCTTAAGCAATTCAAATGTCGGTCTCGATCATATCTCTTAAAGTTCTTGGGGGTCTACGGTGATTATATCTCTGTGTTACAAGCTAGCTATGCACTAAAATTAATATTCCCTGATAACAAATATGTATGCACAATCAAAAACCGATGCAAAAACTTGTGGGAGGGATACAATCCACTTAGGCAAATCGGTGGATACCCCATTTCAGTTGATCACTCAATCAGGCTCAGTCAAGCCCCGAACTGCGTCATAAATGTTTGTTGTCAAATTTTAGTTTCTATTAACTTTAATTATACCCAGGGTATATTAAGCTCTATGTATAGCTTGTTACGCAGTGAAATAAACACCATAGGCCCCTTAAATCTTAAAGAGATATGAATGGGACCTTCAGGAGAATCGATTAAGCCACGTCCGTACGTTTGTCCGTCCGTCCATATGTAAAAATCGTTCAGGCCTTAAATTTTAAGCTAAAGAGCTGAAAGCTGGTAAGTGAGTAGGAAGTCCAGTCTATCAGATTAAGTTGGAAAATTTTCACTACAGGCCTGTATGTGCGTGTCTGTGAATTTGATTTTTAAAAATACTCTTTTTCAAATTTAAACTATGTAATAATGGCGCTAGCGCTTAAATTCAAGCATGTGTCATAACCTTGTAATTGTATTTGAGAAAGCAGAAAAAATTTAGCCTTTTCATTAACCGCGCTCACTTTTCAAGGGATTTTATCTTAAAATTTGACTTAAATATTCATTACAAAAGTAGAAGATATTAGCTTTTTCTAGCTTTTTTGTCAGGGAACTCAGTATGCTAGGCAAGAAAAAAGCAGAACCCTTTCCATGCTTGAACCGTTTAGGTCTTTTCGTTTTACCGCTTTCCTAAAGTTCCCTCACCCAATCACCCTTACATCACCTTTACGGCCCACGACTACAGGACCCTTGGATCAGTCCGGGCAGCTAGATGGTTGGGGTGTCCTTTTGCCCTTGCAGCAGGAGGCATACTGTTGGCTACGTGGACCTAGCTCATCGGATCATGCTGCAAAGTCGGACCGAGTTACGCATTTTTCACGCCTCAGAATTAGGTGTTGGTTATCTAGAATTAATTGAAGAGCCCAATTCGTTTCATTGTAGCTTCTTATATCGCCCTAGCCTTCGGTCAACGGAGAAAAAAGGTGGTAGGACTCTCCTTGGGTGAGCTCACCTCCAGTACCTCCGGGTGGAGATACCATCCTTGGCTGCCATGAACCCCCGATTTATGGCAGCCCCTAAATAGTTTTTCGTCGCATACATAGCTAGAACTTCAAAATACTCTGCATTCAATTCAAAATCTTACATCACTAGGCTTTCATAATCTAACGATGGCATTAGTATATAATTTCTATCTATACATACAAAGTGGCTGATAAATATTGCTTCAATAAGAAACTTGAATAAATTTTGTTAGAAAATGTTTATTTAATTTTTTTTTCAAGCTATTCGAAAGATAAATCAATTTTATTAGATATTTTCAATCGTTCGTATAAATAAAAGAGTTAAAGTTGCTTCCACGTGCAGCATCTCATAAAAAAGTTATCCGCAACCGACTGAAGAGTTGTTATCGGAATCGATTCAATTATTATTTGACTCTCTTGCCTAAGGGTACTAAAAATGTTTGGTTTTGTCTTATAGACTTTCTGTTTGTAGCAGCCCCACAAAAAAATCTGGGGGAGTTAGGTTTAGAGACCGGAAAGCCAACGAAACTAAGAGTTTCTGAAAATGACTTCATAGGGAAACTTTCGTTGCAAATTCTGCCATAACGGGTCTGGTTACATGCGAACTTGCTCCATTTTACTGAAACTTGACAGATTTAAAAGGGATTCTTTTCCGGCTCAGCGCCGGGAAAGAAAATTCCCTCAGAATTTGTAAATATCAGTCACCATTGGCCGATAAGATGCGTCCGTTTTCTTTAAAAAAGTAAGAGCCTTCAATTTTGCTACAAAGAAAGTAGAAAGTCTTCTTGCTACAAAAGACTTCATTTTTTCCACATCTGGATGAAGTTTACTTTCATGCAGCTTGCGTGGGTTTGACTTACACCATTTTCAACAGTTTAGCTTGTAAAAATTACCATTTTAGCCCCACTGAGCTGCATCCGACATAAAAATGCAAGTTAACATGGCTTGATTCTCGTCCACCATTCGGAGCAGTTTTTAACGGAATTACAAGCGCATCGGAGAGTCAGAGGTGCTAAGTTTTTTTTTTACATGTAAATTGAACCTTGTACGGAAGCATATTCGTATTCATTATTTTTGACTGTACACGTTTGTCTGTTGATACCCAAACGTGCAGGCTTCTTGAGGAAACGCCTGGAGTATCGTGTATGATAATAGTTACAGCAGAAATTTTCTTAGGTGTCCGAGCGTAAGGATTTCAATGGTAAATCCTTCAGGCAACTGTCCCACGATAGAAAAAATTTTGAACAAGCCATATTATTGTCCATTTGCTGGAAGGCGTGACGCCAAACAGGTACCGAAATTCTTTTTGGACACAAATTACAGGCTTTAGTGCATGCTACCGGCTCACAGCTCAAATTCGGGTTCCCTTATCCCAATTAGCTATTCATTTTTATTAAATTTAAAGAACGTTCTACTAGTTAATACTAAATTGAGGTTAAGAAACTATTACGAAAAAAGTTTTTTAGTTTTCTTTTGGAAGCGCGATTCATCAGCCACTCTGTACTTTCCTGCATTCTTCATTCCATCTGCCTTCAGGTAGCTTCCCTGCCAGGGGGTTCCATTGGATCGGGAGTCAAATCCTCCCCTCGGCTATCGTTTACTTCATCCTTTTAACGAGCTTAACCCCATCCAGAATAATAACTGGATAATAAATCATCAATTGTTAAGTATTCCAAAAGTCCTTGGATATCAACTCTTTATTTGGGGAAAAATCTCTACCCGGTAATCTAACAAGAGAAAGAGGCACGATTTATTACGGTGTAAGAATAATATAGGTACTTAACAAATTTAGTGAAAGTCTTAGTGTCTTGGATTAAACCACACAAAAAATTGGAAAATACGCCAAAATGAAAAGCCAGTCGATTCGAAGAAATTCCAACAAAATTTAATATAATATAATCGAAAAAATAATACAAGATACTTAGCAAGTTGGCCAAAGGTGTGGTGTTTAATGTTGTCACGATCCAAGTGAACGAGTGCATTCGCGATTGATGCTTTTAAGGGCTGAAACTAAGCTCTCTTCCACCAATGCACTATTGTTGTAAAAGAGTTAGTCAGTAAAAGAAATGAGATAAGCATTACTCACGACACCTTTGACCATGACAATGAGACACAAACTTTAAAGATCTAAGTGATTGATAACACACAACACTTGATGAAGTCAATGGTAAGAATGAAAGCGCAAAGCAAACAATGAAATTACATGAGAAAAGCTAATGATTACGTTAAAGAGAGTTGCAAAGGAATATAAAAAGCATTTAAATTAGAATTAGAGCAAAATCAATAATACTGAATACAATAATTCTCTAGAATCAAATCCAATAAACAATTAAGTTGATAAAGATTGATACATATTCAGATCTAACAAGCAAAAGAAGATATTTATGAAGAATATAGCCGCTGAGTCCTAAACATCCCGCCCCCCCTGGAACGAGTTTCAGGACGTCGGTAGTAGAGCCACTTTGGTTATTGGACGAACAAATGTGCCTGATGCTGTCCTCACTGAAACGACTCGTACTTGGTGATCAGAGCCAGGGTTGACGGATACGATTCTGCCCATAATCCACTTTGTAGGCGGTGTATTTGGTTCTTTGATAACCACTAAGTCCCCAGGTTTGAAGTTGATCGTCTTTTGCTGCCATTTCGGTCGTTCTTGCAGCGTCGTAAGGTACTCCGAATGCCATCTCTTCCAGAAGCCTTGGACCATATTTTGGACGAGATTCCAACGTGAAAGGCGGTTGATTGGAATGTCAAGGTTGCTTGGTTCTGGAACAGCTGTCAATGGTTCACCTACGAGAAAATGACCTGGGGTTAATGGGTTCAAATCAAAATCGGATATAGGACACAAAGGACGAGAATTAAGGACGGCTTCTATTTGTGTAATTACGGTACAAAATTCTTCAAAAGTAAGAATCGAGCTACCAATAACACGGCGCAAGTGCAGCTTAACTGACTTGACGCCAGCCTCCCATAACCCACCAAAATGTGGTGCGGAAGGAGGGATAAAATGCCAGGTTGTACCATCCTTGGCAAGAGCGGCAGCGATGATGTCGTTATGGGCTTGTGCCATAACCAATTTGTGCATCTCAGTCAGACACCGGCGAGCTCCTTGAAAATTCGTCCCGTTGTCGCTGTAAAGATTCGCACACTTGCCACGACGAGACACAAATCTACGCAAGGCTGCGACAAAGGCATCTGTTGTGAGATCACTCACCAACTCCAGGTGAATCGCCTTCGTAGACATACAAACAAATAAGGCAATGTATGCCTTGGACGTCTTGGCATTGCGACAGCGGGACAATTTGATGGTGAATGGACCAGCGTAGTCACATCCGCTGTTGGAAAACGGGCGGCTTGGTTCTGTACGACTGGCTGGTAGATCTCCCATGATCTGCTGACTGGTAGCCTTCCTCTGCATAAAACAGTTTTTGCATTTATGAATAATGCTCCGAATGAGGTTGCGGCTGCCCATGATCCAAAATTCTTGCCTGACGAACGCAAAGGTTTCCGATACTCCAGAATGCATATAACGTTGATGAAACTCTGCAATGATAAGGCTTGAAACAGGGGAATTTTTTGGTAAAATAATCGGGTGTTTTATATTGAAGGGAACACAAGCATGCTTAATTCGACCACCAACGCGGAGGAGTCCGTCACTATCCAGGAACGCTGAGTACTTTAAAAGCTTCGATTTGGTAGGAAGTTGCTGCGTTGAACTCAGATGCTGGATGTCGTCTTCGAAGAACCTTTGCTGGACCAATTTCAAAATTGCGATTTTTCCCTTTCGCATTTCTGCACACTTAAGTCCATACGATGGCGATGCTAGACGGGGAGTCGACGGTTTTGATGTCAAGCCAAACTTCAGTACGTAAGCGGCAACTCGTTGCAGCTGAAACCACGATGACATCCTGTTAATTAAGTCGTCGAAGACATGCCCATCAGACAACGTGACCAGCACATGCCTTACGACTGACTTCTCCTCGCGCCGAATTGATTCCTGTCCAGATAAATACAACGATGATTTGGAAACAGGCCAATGGTTTTCGGATTGATAAAGCCAGGTTGGACCGTTCCACCAGAGAGAGTGCTTAAAAAGAATCGAAGGTGGAATACCACGTGAAGCACAGTCAGCTGGATTAGATGCGGAGGGTACGTAGCGCCACGAATGCCTTGGAAGCGTTTCCAAAATTGCTGCTGTTCGATTTGCAACAAAGGTTGTCCAACGACGAGGGGGTGAAGATAACCAATGTAGTACGATTTCAGAATCGCACCACGCAAATGTTCTACCGATTTTAATATTGAGCGACGACCGCACTAGAGCTATTAACCGAACTAATAGCAAAGCACCGCAAAGTTCAAGCCGGGGAATAGAGACAGGTTTAATAGGGGCCACTTTTGTTTTTGCCGCAACTATTGTGACAGTTATTTCACCAGTGGGGGATTTCGAAAGGGCGTAAACTACGGCAGCGTAGGCTAGCGAAGATGCGTCACAGAAGCCATGGAGTTCAATTGTCTCTTCGAATAAAACGATATTTCGCGGAACTCGGATTTGTTCGAAACATGGCAGCTGATCGCGGTAGTTAACCCATTGATCAGAAAGTTCACAGGGAAGGGGGTCATTCCAATCCAGATTTAGTTCAGCCGACCAGAGCTTCTGGAACATTATTTTAAATAGTACAACCGAAGGTGCAAGGAGTCCTAAGGGGTCAAAAATCTGTGCAATTTCAGATAACAAAGTTCGTCTGGTAACCGTACCAGAGGGTTTAGACAATGATAAACGATATGAAAAAATGTCCGCGGCAGGATTCCAATACATCCCCAACACTTTTATAAGAACCTGTGAATGTTCTGGATCAAACGAATATTCACACTCATCAGGATTTTGCTGGGCAAGAAGAGTCCAACAATTGGAACTCCATTTTCGAAGCTTCAACCCGGCTTCAGACAATAACGCGTTAAGTTCCGATTGTAATTCTAGCAAACTTTCGATTGATGATGCCCCCGTCATAACGTCGTCTACGTAGACATCGTTGAGCAATATACGAGAGGCGTTAGGGTATTTCGACTGGTAATCATACGCGATTTGTTGCAAAACCCTAACCGACAAAAAAGGAGCCGAAGCCGTGCCATATGTCACGGTTTTCAACCGAAAGTGCTGAATTTCATGATTTGGAGATTGACGCCACACGATGCGTTGGTAATTAGAGTCTTTATCCGAGATCCAAATCTGTCGAAACATTTTAACAATGTCGGCAGTAAAAACAAAGCGATGTTGCCGAAAGCGTAAGCACACACCGATGAGATCGCGCTGTATTGGAGGGCCGATCAATAATTGACTATTTAATGAATTTCCGCATAAGTCTTTAACCGAACCATCGAACACGACGCGAAGTTTTGTTGTCGAGCTGTCTGGTTTAAGTACCGCGTGATGAGGAAGATAAAACTGACGCGAAGGGTCTTTATAAATTTTGTCACGGGGGATCACTTCCATATGGCCAAGCTCAAGATACTCGCTCATGAATTTGGAGTACGCTTGCTTCAAGTCTGGGTTATTTCGGAACCGACGCTCCATCGAATGGAGCCGCGAAACCGCCGATTGCAAAGTACCTGCGAACTTGGGTTCAGGGTTCTTAAATGGAAGCGACACAATATATTTTTTATCCGCAGCGCGAGAAAAGGTATTTAAAAAATGTTCTTCGGCAGGATCATTGAAACTTGCACGCGATGGTAGGGGAGGAACTTCTTCCAGAGCCCAAAACCGTTGTAAAAGACAATCTAAGTCCATATCCACAGCGGAATGAAACGAAGAAACTTCGGGAACTTCGGGATCAAACCCATCAGACACCTCTCCAGAAATTACCCAACCGAATGAAGTATTTTGAGCTATTGGTTTTCCTTGCGGTCCAAGAATTTGTTCGGCTTTCAAAAGGGACCAAACTTTGTTAGCTCCAAGGATCAGGTCAACTGCACAAGAGACGTTGAAGCTAGGATCAGCCAGATCCAAACCACGAATATAATCCCAAGTCGATGCATCAAACGAATTCGAAGGTAGGTTTGAGGTCAATTTTCCTAGCACGTAGGCATCGACTGGTAATTGTAAATTATCGGCAAAACGAGAAAGAAGAACTACCGACACGCATCCCCTGGTGTGTCCAGCTTTGGTTGAACCTAGTCCCATAACCGGAATACGAGCATGTGCCCGGGACAGCCCAAGTCTCTGCACACACGCTTCAGATATAAATGATGATTGTGACCCTGTGTCTAACAGAGCCCGAACATTAACAAACTGACCCCATTTATTTTTAAGCTTAGCAAGAATTGTTGGCAGCACGGTCTGCACACGAGGGCTAAGCTTCAACGAATGGTTATTAACCAATGGGGCAACAGTTCACGAGTTAGATCCAGAATTCGAAGATGTCGAAGGCAAATTTTCAGATATGGGCTCAGGTATCGTTGAAGAGCCACCGTTAGGAGCATCTTGATGAACCAGATGATGATGCCGAGCCTTACAAATACGGCAACGAAACGATGACATGCATTTGTTCGACGAATGACCTGACCGCAGGCAACAAAAGCAAATTGAATTATTTTTCGTAAAATCTCTACGCGACGGAACGTCTAATACAAGAAACTGAGCACACTGATATAATTGATGAGACCCTTTACACAACCGGCATTGAGATTTGGTTTCAGAGTTTTTTGCTACAAGAGCTCTAAGCTGACCCGATTGCTTTCCACGCGAGGTGTTCGAACGAGTGAGGGGTTGGCATGCTTCTAAAGCGTTGCAACGAACCTCCAAAAAGTCAATAAGTTCTTGTATCGTACTGTCTTCCCGAGAACCGATTTCTTCCGCCCACGCGTGTTTCGTATCGCTATCTAATTTATTAATCAAAATGTATATAAGCCATGGGTCACGACTGGTTTTCCCTAAAGCACTTAAGCCCCGAATAACTTCGTCGGCACCGTCTGTAACTTTGCGAAGTGTCTGTGCATTGGAAACGTTTATTGAAGGTAGCGATAGAAACGTGTGCACAAACGATTGCACAATTAAATTGCCGCGATCAAAACGCCTTTCAAGCCTATCCCACGCTTCGGGATAATTGGCCTCTGAAACTTGTATGTGCTGTATAAGATCGGCAGCAGTTCCGGTCAAAAAAGATTTTAAATAATGAAATTTGTGCGTAGAGGACAAAGTTTTGTTACTATCGACCGAGCCTAAGAACGAATCGCGGAAGGAAGGCCAATCCTTATAGTCACCAGAGAATTTCGGAATCACTATTGGAGGGAGATTAATTTTTTCGCACGCTTTGGGGACAGATTCTAACCCTTTTAAAAAGTCACTTTGCTGATTTGCAATTCTTTCAAGAACCGAGGTTTTCAGATTAGGATCTGAATTACTAGCCGCTTGTCTTTCCCGAATGGCCTTTTTTAAACCCGCATGCGCCTCAAAGTATTTGATCTCATAGACCCCGAAATCATCATAAAATTCCTGCACTTCATTTTCCGCTGCATCTTTGAGGCACTCGTAATGAAGCGAAGAAAATTCACCCCATGCTTCCACAACTCTGCTCAACCGAATCTCGAGCATCTCCAGAGTTGTTTTCGAATCGATGGTCGATATAAATTCTACCGCACGTGTTAGGCATGCCTTTGCATTACCACGTTTTTGTTTAAGTACATTCATTGTACGAAAAATTAGCACACCTTTTCTCCAAGGAAATAAAAAGTTCAAGGGAAAAAAACCACGGTCAAATGCTGACTAAAATGCAGCAAACTATCTTAAATCAATTGTAACCCACGTGTTACAATTGGAAAAAATCTCTGCCACGAGGAAAATTATATTTTTTCACTAGATTTTCCCGCCTGATAAGTACAGCACAACCTCTTGTACACGAGGTTTTTCTTCTCCACGGAGAAAAAAAGTCAATTTATCACGATAAACTAAGAGTTTTTCACGAGAAAGTTTAATTGTTCATTTGGTTTCCAATAAACCAATAAATCCGGACAATCGAAGGACCAGTATGTCTTGGATTAAACCACACAAAAAATTGGAAAATACGCCAAAATGAAAAGCCAGTCGATTCGAAGAAATTCCAACAAAATTTAATATAATATAATCGAAAAAATAATACAAGATACTTAGCAAGTTGGCCAAAGGTGTGGTGTTTAATGTTGTCACGATCCAAGTGAACGAGTGCATTCGCGATTGATGCTTTTAAGGGCTGAAACTAAGCTCTCTTCCACCAATGCACTATTGTTGTAAAAGAGTTAGTCAGTAAAAGAAATGAGATAAGCATTACTCACGACACCTTTGACCATGACAATGAGACACAAACTTTAAAGATCTAAGTGATTGATAACACACAACACTTGATGAAGTCAATGGTAAGAATGAAAGCGCAAAGCAAACAATGAAATTACATGAGAAAAGCTAATGATTACGTTAAAGAGAGTTGCAAAGGAACATAAAAAGCATTTAAATTAGAATTAGAGCAAAATCAATAATACTGAATACAATAATTCTCTAGAATCAAATCCAATAAACAATTAAGTTGATAAAGATTGATACATATTCAGATCTAACAAGCAAAAGAAGATATTTATGAAGAATATAGCCGCTGAGTCCTAAACACTTAGTGATACCTTAAGGGTATGTTCCCTGCACAAATTTATGGTGATGTGCTCTTAATTAAGCCATAACTTCCAAATTTTTAAAGATAATTTATTCTAATAAAAAACATTATTTTGGTATTGAAAGTGGCCAGATATGCTCATTGTTAAAAATTGATTTAGCGTAGGAAAAACAATGTTTTTTTAGTATTATTTGGGCACAGTCTAAATCCTACCGCGGGGCAGTACTTAGAATTCACTTTTTTATTTTTATACCCGACCCAGGGTATATTAAGTTTGATGTATAGTTTGTAACGCAGTGAAATAATCACCGTAGACCCCTAAGACCTTTTAGAGATATGAATGGGACCGACAGGACAATCGATTAAGCCATGTCCGTCCGTCCGTATGTTAACAACTTTTAGGCCTTAAATTTTAAGGCAGAGAGCTGAAATTGTGGGTTGGTCGGAAGTCCAGTCCTTCAGATCAAGTTTGAAAATAAGCTGAATCCGCCCACAGACACGCCCACTACAGGCCTGTATGTGCGACCATCTCTAATTTAAAAAAATACATTTTGCAAATTTTAGCTATGTTACAATGGCGCTGGCGCATCCATTTTTGGTACGTAACATTGCCTTATAATTGTCTTTAAGGTAGCAGAAAAATTTTAACTTTTTTATTGGCCACGCTCACTTTTTAAGGGATTTTAGCTTAAAATGACTGTTTTTCAATAAATATATATGAAATTTGACAAAAAATTGTATGACAAAAGCTGTAGATATTAGCATTTTCTAACTTTTATGTATATATTGTATGTGCCTCCGCCCACTTTTGTGGGCGTGGCGTTAAAAAAATGATTTATTTAGTTAAAAAGGCGGAGCTTAAGGCCGAAATGTATGCAACCACCTAGTATAAAGCATTCAACAGTTATATTTTTATATCCCTCCCACTTTTGGAGGCGTGGCAGTTTTCTTTTTGGTATGGTCGGGTATTTTGCAATCCGTCGTAGATGGATTGAAGCTTTTGCATACCCACTGTTGCACTTTCCCACATGTATTTATTCTATTTATTGAATTCTCATATGTTTTTCCTTGGAGCTGTTGTCGCAGAAAATTGATTTTTTGTTTTAACTATTGTAAATTGAGGTGCAAAAAGTAGACCTTTTTTGGAATTTTACCATGCATTTGCAAGCGCTGCTTCCAAAATACAAACCGAATTTTACAAAATATCTATTTTTATGTAGCTAAAGGTAGATGCTTTTAGTGGAACAATGGTATTTTTTTGCAAATTTTTTTCTTGATGTATAAGGCTTTGAATCGAAAAATGCCGCATTTTTTCAAATCCGACCACGAGGCAAGCTCAATTTTAAAACTTGATCTTCGATTTTTCTTTAAGTAAATACTCCGTTCATTTTTACAATTTGTGGTTGTAGCAAAAATTTAATTTTTTTTGCTAATGTTCTTAGAATTGCAATTTTTCAATTGCAACTTTTTAATTCGATTATTGAGGTAGCTAAAACACCAATCAATTTTTATTTTTGTATTTTTCTTTGTCATTTTTTCCCTTTGCGTATGATGCGTATGGTGCGTATGCCACCTGGGGTAATAATATCTCTTGTTTTGTCCATTGCATAGTTTGTATGCGCTACGCGCTCGGCATATGGAGGGTGGATTTTAGTCGCCGCTTACGACGGGCATGCCTTACCTCGGGTATATTCTAACCCCTACCCGAAGGGGAGATGCTTAATGTGAAATTTCAGCCTTTTGGAACGTCTTACAATTTTGAAATCTCTGGAGGTAGTTGCACATTTAGACCGATTGTGGGCGTGTCTTAGCATCTATTATTGAATGTAAGATACAAAAAAGAAAAATTTAATTGGTAAACCTCCTCCAGTGGGCGTGGCATCTATTTTAAAGGTAAATTTTCAAATGCAGTTTATTCAATATTTTTGCTCTAGATTGAAAAAATTTGCTTAATATTTTTTACCAACAAGACTTTGGTACACGCCCTCGTTTGGAGGCAGAATTGAAGAAAAACCTGAAATTTTCCAGTAAAACGTAATTTTAAGAAACGAGATGACATAAGAAAGTCTTACGTCATCTCATCTTACGGACGCACATGGCTTAAGCAATTCAAATGTCGGTCTCGATCATATCTCTTAAAGTTCTTGGGGGTCTACGGTGATTATATCTCTGTGTTACAAGCTAGCTATGCACTAAAATTAATATTCCCTGATAACAAATATGTATGCACAATCAAAAACCGATGCAAAAACTTGTGGGAGGGATACAATCCACTTAGGCAAATCGGTGGATACCCCATTTCAGTTGATCACTCAATCAGGCTCAGTCAAGCCCCGAACTGCGTCATAAATGTTTGTTGTCAAATTTTAGTTTCTATTAACTTTAATTATACCCAGGGTATATTAAGCTCTATGTATAGCTTGTTACGCAGTGAAATAAACACCATAGGCCCCTTAAATCTTAAAGAGATATGAATGGGACCTTCAGGAGAATCGATTAAGCCACGTCCGTACGTTTGTCCGTCCGTCCATATGTAAAAATCGTTCAGGCCTTAAATTTTAAGCTAAAGAGCTGAAAGCTGGTAAGTGAGTAGGAAGTCCAGTCTATCAGATTAAGTTGGAAAATTTTCACTACAGGCCTGTATGTGCGTGTCTGTGAATTTGATTTTTAAAAATACTCTTTTTCAAATTTAAACTATGTAATAATGGCGCTAGCGCTTAAATTCAAGCATGTGTCATAACCTTGTAATTGTATTTGAGAAAGCAGAAAAAATTTAGCCTTTTCATTAACCGCGCTCACTTTTCAAGGGATTTTATCTTAAAATTTGACTTAAATATTCATTACAAAAGTAGAAGATATTAGCTTTTTCTAGCTTTTTTGTCAGGGAACTCAGTATGCTAGGCAAGAAAAAAGCAGAACCCTTTCCATGCTTGAACCGTTTAGGTCTTTTCGTTTTACCGCTTTCCTAAAGTTCCCTCACCCAATCACCCTTACATCACCTTTACGGCCCACGACTACAGGACCCTTGGATCAGTCCGGGCAGCTAGATGGTTGGGGTGTCCTTTTGCCCTTGCAGCAGGAGGCATACTGTTGGCTACGTGGACCTAGCTCATCGGATCATGCTGCAAAGTCGGACCGAGTTACGCATTTTTCACGCCTCAGAATTAGGTGTTGGTCATCTAGAATTAATTGAAGAGCCCAATTCGTTTCATTGTAGCTTCTTATATCGCCCTAGCCTTCGGTCAACGGAGAAAAAAGGTGGTAGGACTCTCCTTGGGTGAGCTCACCTCCAGTACCTCCGGGTGGAGATACCATCCTTGGCTGCCATGAACCCCCGATTTATGGCAGCCCCTAAATAGTTTTTCGTCGCATACATAGCTAGAACTTCAAAATACTCTGCATTCAATTCAAAATCTTACATCACTAGGCTTTCATAATCTAACGATGGCATTAGTATATAATTTCTATCTATACATACAAAGTGGCTGATAAATATTGCTTCAATAAGAAACTTGAATAAATTTTGTTAGAAAATGTTTATTTAATTTTTTTTTCAAGCTATTCGAAAGATAAATCAATTTTATTAGATATTTTCAATCGTTCGTATAAATAAAAGAGTTAAAGTTGCTTCCACGTGCAGCATCTTATAAAAAAGTTATCCGCAACCGACTGAAGAGTTGTTATCGGAATCGATTCAATTATTATTTGACTCTCTTGCCTAAGGGTACTAAAAATGTTTGGTTTTGTCTTATAGACTTTCTGTTTGTAGCAGCCCCACAAAAAAATCTGGGGGAGTTAGGTTTAGAGACCGGAAAGCCAACGAAACTAAGAGTTTCTGAAAATGACTTCATAGGGAAACTTTCGTTGCAAATTCTGCCATAACGGGTCTGGTTACATGCGAACTTGCTCCATTTTACTGAAACTTGACAGATTTAAAAGGGATTCTTTTCCGGCTCAGCGCCGGGAAAGAAAATTCCCTCAGAATTTGTAAATATCAGTCACCATTGGCCGATAAGATGCGTCCGTTTTCTTTAAAAAAGTAAGGGCCTTCAATTTTGCTACAAAGAAAGTGGAAAATTCTTGCTACAAAAGACTTCATTTTTTCCACATCTGGATGAAGTTTACTTTCATGCAGCTTGCGTGGGTTTGACTTACACCATTTTCAACAGTTTAGCTTGTAAAAATTACCATTTTAGCCCCACTGAGCTGCATCCGACATAAAAATGCAAGTTAACATGGCTTGATTCTCGTCCACCATTCGGAGCAGTTTTTAACGGAATTACAAGCGCATCGGAGAGTCAGAGGTGTTAAGTTTTTTTTACATGTAAATTGAACCTTGTACGGAAGCATATTCGTATTCATTATTTTTGACTGTACACGTTTGTCTGTTGATACCCAAACGTGCAGGCTTCTTGAGGAAACGCCTGGAGTATCGTGTATGATAATAGTTACAGCAGAAATTTTCTTAGGTGTCCGAGCGTAAGGATTTCAATGGTAAATCCTTTAAGCAACTGTCCCACGATAGAAAAAATTTTGAACAAGCCATATTATTGTCCATTTGCTGGAAGGCGTGACGCCAAACAGGTACCGAAATTCTTTTTGGACACAAATTACAGACTTTAGTGCATGCTACCGGCTCACAGCTCAAATTCGGGTTCCCTTATCCCAATTAGCTATTCATTTTTATTAAATTCAAAGAACGTTCTACTAGTTTATACTAAATTGAGGTTAAGAAACTATTACGAAAAAAGTTATTTAGTTTTCTTTTGGAAGCGCGATTCATCAGCCACTCTGTACTTTCCTGCATTCTTCATTCCATCTGCCTTCAGGTAGCTTCCCTGCCAGGGGGTTCCATTGGATCGGGAGTCAAATCCTCCCCTCGGCTATCGTTTACTTCATCCTTTTAACGAGCTTAACCCCATCCAGAATAAAAACTGGATAATAAATCATCAATTGTTAAGTATTCCAAAAGTCCTTGGATATCAACTCTTTATTTGGGGAAAAATCTCTACCCGGTAATCTAACAAGAGAAAGAGGCACGATTTATTTCGGTGTAAGAATAATATAGGTACTTAACAAATTTAGTGAAAGTCTTTTTATAGATCTCTCTCTCATTATGACTCCTGAAATTTTACAACCACACAAGCTTACACTCCTTTCCTTAAGGGTATATTCCCTGCACAAATTTATGGTGATGTGCTCTTAATTAAGCCATAACTTCCAAATTTTTAAAGATAATTTATTCTAATAAAAAACATTATTTTGGTATTGAAAGTGGCCAGATATGCTCATTGTTAAAAATTGATTTAGCGTAGGAAAAACAATGTTTTTTTAGTATTATTTGGGCACAGTCTAAATCCTACCGCGGGGCAGTACTTAGATTTCACTTTTTAATTTTTATACCCGACCCAGGGTATATTAAGTTTGATGTATAGTTTGTAACGCAGTGAAATAATCACCGTAGACCCCTAAGACCTTTTAGAGATATGAATGGGACCGACAGGACAATCGATTAAGCCATGTCCGTCCGTCCGTCCGTCCGTATGTTAACAACTTTTAGGCCTTAAATTTTAAGGCAGAGAGCTGAAATTGTGGGTTGGTCGGAAGTCCAGTCCTTCAGATCAAGTTTGAAAATAAGCTGAATCCGCCCACAGACACGCCCACTACAGGCCTGTATGTGCGACCATCTCTAATTTAAAAAAATACATTTTGCAAATTTTAGCTATGTTACAATGGCGCTGGCGCATCCATTTTTGGTACGTAACATTGCCTTATAATTGTCTTTAAGGTAGCAGAAAAATTTTAACTTTTTTATTGGCCACGCCCACTTTTTAAGGGATTTTAGCTTAAAATGACTGTTTTTCAATAAATATATATGAAATTTGACAAAAAATTGTATGACAAAAGCTGTAGATATTAGCATTTTCTAACTTTTATGTATATATTGTATGTGCCTCCGCCCACTTTTGTGGGCGTGGCGTTAAAAAAATGATTTATTTAGTTAAAAAGGCGGAGCTTAAGGCCGAAATGTATGCAACCACCTAGTATAAAGCATTCAACAGTTATATTTTTATATCCCTCCCACTTTTGGAGGCGTGGCAGTTTTCTTTTTGGTATGGTCGGGTATTTTGCAATCCGTCGTAGATGGATTGAAGCTTTTGCATACCCACTGTTGCACTTTCCCACATGTTTTTATTCTATTTATTGAATTCTCATACGACCATCTCTAATTTAAAAAAATACATTTTGCAAATTTTAGCTATGTTACAATGGCGCTGGCGCATCCATTTTTGGTGCGTAACATTGCCTTATAATTGTCTTTAAGGTAGCAGAAAAATTTTAACTTTTTTATTGGCCACGCCCACTTTTTAAGGGATTTTAGCTTAAAATGACTGTTTTTCAATAAATATATATGAAATTTGACAAAAAATTGTATGACAAAAGCTGTAGATATTAGCATTTTCTAACTTTTATGTATATATTGTATGTGCCTCCGCCCACTTTTGTGGGCGTGGCGTTAAAAAAATGATTTATTTAGTTAAAAAGGCGGAGCTTAAGGCCGAAATGTATGCAACCACCTAGTATAAAGCATTCAACAGTTATATTTTTATATCCCTCCCACTTTTGGAGGCGTGGCAGTTTTCTTTTTGGTATGATCGGGTATTTTGCAATCCGTCGTAGATGGATTGAAGCTTTTGCATACCCACTGTTGCACTTTCCCACATGTTTTTATTCTATTTATTGAATTCTCATATGTTTTTCCTTGGAGCTGTTGTCGCAGAAAATTGATTTTTTGTTTTAACTATTGTAAATTGAGGTGCAAAAAGTAGACCTTTTTTGGAATTTTACCATGCATTTGCAAGCGCTGCTTCCAAAATACAAACCGAATTTTACAAAATATCTATTTTTATGTAGCTAAAGGTAGATGCTTTTAGTGGAACAATGGTATTTTTTTGCAAATTTTTTTCTTGATGTATAAGGCTTTGAATCGAAAAATGCCGCATTTTTTCAAATCCGACCACGAGGCAAGCTCAATTTTAAAACTTGATCTTCGATTTTTCTTTAAGTTAATACTCCGTTCATTTTTACAATTTGTGGTTGTAGCAAAAATTTAATTTTTTTTGCTAATGTTCTTAGAATTGCAATTTTTCAATTGCAGCTTTTTAATTCGATTATTGAGGTAGCTAAAACACCAATCAATTTTTATTTTTGTATTTTTCTTTGTCATTTTTTCCCTTTGCGTATGAAAAATCAAAGTTGTAACTGTCGTATGACCTTTACTATGTTAGTTTTAAAAAGTGCCTTTTTCGCACTTTTTGCAAATAAAATTCGTTGTAAACGCACACAATCGAATATGAAGTTCCCGCAAAAGCCGTGGCGCTGGCAAATGGCCTTTCCTCAATCGTTTAAAAGAGAAATGTGGCTTGGATCTTTATTGTTTTTTTGTTGCTTGCTTCTTATTTGTATGTATCTATGTACCTACCTACTTTTTCGAGGTTTCATTTTTTGGCAAGCTGAATATAAAGAAGAATTTGGTATTTGTGTAAAATGTTTCATGTCAATATTCATAATCCGATGAAAGTAAATGGTAGTTAACTATAAATATTTTATATTTAAATTGGTAGGTATGTACATAGGCAAGGTGCGTAGGTACTATTGTGTAAGTCGATTGGGTGAGTGATTGACTCGATTGATACATAACCAAATCTATCAAGCACGTAAGTAAGATAGGTACGTGGGTCTGGGTATCCCTATGTAAGAAACGGGTAGCCTGTTGTTTTTAGCGGTCCGTCCGAAAATGGAAAAAGGACTTCTTATGGTATCATAAGGAAGATTACATCTTTTTTTAATAATTGCAGTTGCTCTTTTTATACTTTTTGTGTGATAATTCTTTATGAACAATCGCCCCAACCAAAAAATTAATAATCACCCAAAATTCAATACACTATTGCCCAAATTGGATTTTGGGCGATTATTCGTTTTTGAGCTTAAGAGGATTAGAGTCGTTTGTGGTAAGTGTGCGCATAAGAATTTTCTCGAAATATGTGGCAAAATTAAGATTTCTAATGATGCACAAATATATAGGCACCTGTTTCTTATAGAGGTCAATTGCATTTTGGCGGTTGCGGTTCATGTTGCTTCAATAAATGACAAAAGAAAAAATTAGTATGTTTTACTAAAATTTTTCATCTTTTACAAAACGTGACAGTTACCTGTGACTGTGTTTTAGCGCAGCGAGCTTAGCATTTTTACAGAATATAGGATATAAGCCTCACATTAAATTTTTCATTTTTTTTTTTTTTTTTTTTATTGAGACATTTTTAAATCAGTACATTTGATTTGTTAACATAGGACTATTATGGTAGCCGACTTTTTTTTTTGGTATGTCTGGCTGAGCTTAATAAGACTAAATTAATTTATAAATTTATGTTAATTTGAAAATAATCGTGGTAATAGGAACTGTTTTAAAGAGTATGCTTGCTCCCGGCGTACATTATCGGCTTTGCTTCTTTGAGCACTTAAAACTATTTTTGAAATTTGACTAGAGATAAAAACTTAAACTTAAGAAAACAAAACTCAAAGGAGAGATCAAATACACATCATTAATATATAAATTTAATTCACATCATCAAGGGGCATAAATTCTCCTCAGATACATTGGGTGAATTTGTCTTTCAGCCATGACACCCATCAATATTAGTACATATCTAAACATAGCTTTATCTCCTTACTGACTTATATATTTCTATATGAGCAAAAACAGATAAAACCAAATTGTCTATGTATGTACTGCAAGTCCGATTTACCCTCTAAAGTTACTGGGAAGGGTCTTCTCATAAAATGGAACAATGAGGTTTCTATTTGTATCTGGTCTCAAAGTGGTGGCAGATGCAGGATGCAGGAGGTTAACAGGCGAAAGGTAATAGTTATCCATAATGCTAGCATTGCAGTTAGTATCAAATACGGCACATACTAGGGGATTGGGATGTGAGCTGAGTCGCTCTAATTTTTTTAACAAAATCTCGATCTGATAAGCCATAAGAGGTGTTATTTTAGTGATTTCATAGAAAGTTTTGTTTGAGTACCATTTCTTATTCGGCCTCCGAAATTTTCCACTGCAAAATCTTAGAATTTTTCGTTCAAAACTCTCCAACTCTTTTGCCACAGTTGGAGAGATCGCAAACCAAATACCAAACCCATAGGTCAATATGGGCCGGATAAGTGTCTTGTACATTAGGACTTTTGTGCTCCCTGGCAAGTGCTTGGAGTGCAGTAAGGGTTTCAACTTCGACGTTACTACCTTTGCTTTCATTAAAACTCTCCTCGCATGTTTGTTGAATAAAAATCTATTTTGAAGGCTTATACCTAATAGCTTTGTTTCAACTATCAGGGGCACATTGTAGCCATTAATCTGAAGACTTAATGTCTTGCTTTCTTTGACAGCGAGATAGTGTCCCTTTCCACTTGAATTTCTAAAGCACGTTATGCTACACTTTTCCGCGTCGATTTTAAGACCCCACCTTTTGTAATAGTTTTCCAGGGCAGGAATTTTGTCTTTGAGTTTGCTGAGTGCAGTACACGGCTTTTTATCGCTTACTAAAATAGTTGTGTCGTCTGCATAAAGCAAACTATAGGGTTCCTGAATCAAATCTGCAAATGGAGAGTCGTGAAGAAAGATGTTGAACCAAGTTGGGCCCAGTATTGAACCCTGGGCTACACCCGACAGTACAGCTATTTGCTCAGAAAAATCCGATCCTATATATACAGAAGTGAATCTGTCCTCAAAAAAGTTTTGAATTATTCGAGTAAGCCAATTTGGAAAGCCTAAGGAAATAAGTTTAAATAATAAACCTTTATGCCAGATGTTATCAAAGGCCTTTTCAAGATCTATATCTAAGCATAGGGTTACTTCTTTATTTCTTAAGCTTTTTATGACTTTGTCTGACAAACTGATTATTTGGGATAACATTTAACTCTTCACATACTCTGTTCAGATTTTCTGCTAAGACTCTTTCATAAAGCTTACCAATATTTGAGAGTAAAGAGATTGGGCGAAAGTCTTTGATATCCCTTGAATTTTTGCTTTTAGCTATTGGTATAAGCTTAGCAATTTTCCAGATTTTGGGAAAGTAACCATTATTAATGCAATGGTTAAATATAGTTGTCAGAGTTACGTCAAGGGAGTAGGGACATTTCCTTAAAATAAAATTGGATATGTTGTCAACACCCTGTGACTTTTTGTTGTTAAGGTTGAGTCTAAGGTCATTTACAAAACTTGGGGATGTAAAGGGTGGTTCGTTTAAACTTGCTGCATTTTCAACTGGAGAAAAGTTTTTTAAGGGTTGACTGGTTTGTGCTCGACAGAAATCACTGACTTTTTCATTGACCTCATTTATGAGCCTCTGATCGAATGTTGGTGTTTTAAGACAGTATAGATTGGAGTAAAAATTTGAAAAAGCTTCCAACTTGCTTTCTATACTATCTAAGTTTATACCGTTATGGCTCAGCGCCTCCTTGCGAATATCCGTGCCGAAGAGTTTCCTACCAGTTATTTGATCTATTTTCTTAAAAGCTTGGGGTGATGGTCTTATATTCTCCAATTTTTTTTTGAAACTTTCATTGAGTTTTGTGGTTACCCTGTCCTTGATTATTTTACTCAAACACTGGATTCTGGAATGCAATTGTTGGTATTCCGAATTGACCCTATTGAGATGGCGATGGAATACTCTCTTTAGTTTTTGTAGCCATGTGTTTCTTAGTTTCAATAGCTTTTTTGTGAAATCAGAGATGTTATGCTATCTTAAATTTCGCGTATGGCATCTTTCGGAATTTCTTTCGATACTCGAAGAAAGCTTTGTATTTATTTGACCTATAAGTGGGTCTATTTCAGAATTGGTTGCATTTCTTTCGGAAGGTATATGAATTTGAGAGAGGCCATTATGCAGATCATATCTGAAAGTGTCCCAATTGGTACTTTTAAAGCTAATGTATGTTTCTGGGGGTTGCAAAAGTGGTGTGAAGTTCGTAAAATTGAATTCAAGCGAAATTCCAAGGTGGTCTGCTATTGTTGGAAATGTGGAACATACGGGCGGGTGTGCATATGCCAGAGTAGATGAAATTAAGAAGTAATCCAAAACTGAAGAAGATCTTGGGAAAGTCGGGCTAAAGGGTGAAATTAAATCTAAGTTCAGAAAAGGACCGTCAAAATACCAATTGTGAAGCACTTTTCCATTTGGGTTATTTATGGTGTCACCCCAAACTGTGTGGCGCGCATTAAAATCACCTCCGAGTATTGCCATATCAAAAGTTTCAATTAGTGCAAAGAGCCTTTCTAGTTCCCTTTTTAAGCCTGCGCCTGCTTTAGGCGGAATATATAAACTTCCAATAAGAGTTCTGGATGTTAGACCTGAAGCGTTTTGTGAGGTTAAAAAAGCTAAGGCTGCGGATATTATTTCACTTTGGAAAGGTACTTCATCGTACTTGTATTTCTTTTCTATAATTATAGCAGTTCCTCTGCCGGAAAAATTCGGAATTATATTAAAGCCATCAAAGATAGGCTTATGCCTAGGATTTATCCTCGTTTCCGATAGGAAACATATTTGTGGTTTTTTAAGTTTTAGCAGGTTATTGACTGCGAGTCTTCTGTCATGCGAGATAATTGAATTAAAATTAGCTGATATAATTTTCATTTGAGTTGAAGCCATCATATTACAATGGATGCGACGAAGTCGAGATATGCGAACATTTTCTCTTCCTTCGTTTTAAGTTGTTGGAACTGAGGCCAGAATTGTCGTATTTTCACAAGAAGATCTTGGAATGAAATATTAAATAAATTTTTGGATTCATTCAAAAAATTATTGAGGTCACCTGTTGGAGGATTAGCGTTACTGACTTTTGCCCGGGATATGGGCTTAAGGGATGTTTTTGCCATCTCAGCAAAACTTACATTTGTACTTGTAAAGTTGGTTATATTATCAAGCACTGCCGACCTATTGTCTTGGATCACTTTTCTCTCCTTTTGCGCAATAGAGTCTTTTTTATTTTTGTATTTGAGATAGGCCGGACAGCCCATATAACTTGCTGCATGACCTGTTTGGTTACAGTTGACGCAGACAGGTGTAGGAACATCTTTGTTAGCTTCCTTAAGGCTTTTGAAAGATGCTATACATGCTTCTGAATCATGAGATTCTCCACACAGTACGCACCTGCTTATATACGCACAGCATTCCCCAGAGTGGCCGAATCGCTGGCATCGAAAACATCTTATGACCGATCTAGTGTGTCTTTTTTCCCAATAGATGCGTTGAAAAAGTAGATACCTAATGCAAGTAAGCTCTTTGGCCGATTCTCCTAACTCTAATTGAACTGTAAAAATGTTCAATTTAACATTTTGTTCCTTAGTTCTTGCGGTGGAAAAAGGTGAAATTTTATAAATTTTTAGATCGGGGGCTACTTCAAGTAAAGCTTGTTTAACTTTTTCTATGGGGGTTTCACCGTCAAGACCCTTCAACAAGATTTTTTTTTTTTTTTTTTTTTATCCATACTATACTAGGATGGACGGAGACTAAAACTCCAAAATCTGTCAAAGATACCAATACGCCCACTATAGCAGGTATATAATACCGAAGTAGCCGATATTGGTTATGCCCGATTTCCACGTGCTAAAAAACCACCCATTTATGAGAGACACTATGAAACTGCCAGAACGCACTTCATAGTAGTAAATTTTCGCTCCCTCATAATACTTCTTGACTACGACTAAGTTAACTTAACAAGTAGTTTACGCTTCCATAGTGTTAATCGCATTGGATAGGTTGCTTTCCAGTGAATGCACCTACTAAGCCGTTCATTCATGCGGCTTCACCCTACGTCGCTAGATCGAAGGGTCTTGTTCTTTGTAGTCGTCGCTCGTTGTTAACATCGTTAAGAGTCTCGTTTAGAGTACGGATCATTTCATTGTTGCAATGAACATGAAGGCGAGCATTTAGCTTTCGAGCGAAGTTTGTTACTTCTTCGCCCACGGTAGCTATTCCTAAATCTCTGTGAATATCGCTATTCCTAATATACCATGGAGCATTCACAATTGCTCTTAGTGTCTTGTTTTGGAAAGTCTGCAACATGGACATGTTGCTCGGCTTGGTACAACCCGAAAGTTGTATACCGTATATCCAGGACGGCTTTAACACCTGCCTGTACAAGAGCAGTTTGTTATATGTGCTTAATTTCGAAAATCTTCCAATAAGCCAATACATTTCCCTGAGCCTAATCTCGAGCTCGTCACGCTTCTTCTTTACGTGTGGTTTCCACCTTAGTTTAGCGTCCAGTGTCATCCCTAGATACTTCGCTTCATTTGCATAAGGTATTTGTGCAGAATTTATGAACAGAGGAAAATTGTTAACCCTTCTGTAATTGAAATTCACATGCGTAGACTTGTTCTCGTTAAGAGCGATTCGCCAAGTCTTCGTCCAGACACAAATTCTGTCCAATGCTCGTTGGAGGTTTCTCGTTGATGACTCGACTGATTCACCTGTTGCCAGGATGGCCGTATCGTCCGCAAACGTGGCCATGACTGTCTCGTCATCTAGAGGTATGTCTCTTGTGTAGAGCAGGAACAGGGTCGGACCGAGGACGCTTCCCTGGGGTACGCCAGCCCGAATTTACTTGAAATTCGAGTATTCACTACTACACCTAACACGAAAGAGTCTGCTTTCAAGATAATTTTCCAATAATTAAACATGTCTTCCGGCAAGTTTTGCCGTAGCTTATATTTCAAGCCTTCGTGCCATACCTTGTCGAAGGCTTGCGATACGTCGAGGAAAGCACTTGAACATATTTTTTTCCCTTCTAAGGCTTTTTCAATTTCATGCGTTATTCTGTAGACTTGATCTATTGTGGAATGGTTAGGTCTGAAACCGAATTGATGATCCGGGATCAAGCGTCTTTCTGCAATTATTGGTTGTAATCGCTTCAGCAGAAGTTTCTCGAACACTTTCGATATTATTGGCAGAAGCGATATGGGCCTATAAGATTTTTTATCATTTGCGCATTTCCCCGGTTTTGGAACCATAATGACTTCAGCAACTTTCCATTGTCTTGGAACGTATAGAAGTCTAAGAGAAGCGTTTATCATATAAAGTAGCTTGACTAATGCCTTTTTTGGTAGCTCTTTTAATATTTCGCCAGTGATCAGGTCGTAACCCGGGGCCTTATTATTTTTAAGTTTGCTAATTGTCTGTCGGAGTTCAACTAACGAAACTTTTTTCATTCTAAAGCTATCAGGTTCCCCGTTGATTTCTAGAACGTCAGTTCTAAGAACGTCGTTCTTCAACAAGATAGAAACGCGCTTGCATTCTTTAGGAGAAAATGAGAACGCTCCAATGCCAGTTCCACGTATTTTTTCTATAATTACTTTGTGCACATCGGAGTTGCTTACATAGACCTTGGTTTTTCTATAGCCTATATTTACGAATTTATGTTTCAGATCTGATATTTTACACTCGGTAGCTGCCAGCTCTACCACCTTACTAATAAGCTCACAGTTGGCTCCAAAAATAAATATTGGTGGGCAAAATGAGATCTTTTTTCCAACACCAAGGTTAGTCTCATTTATCAATACATTAGTGGGTTTATTAGTAAGTAAAGCATTAGATTTATTGTTAGTAGTGGATGATTCTGGTAGCGATGAGCCCAGATTTAGTAAAGGGGCATATTTGTTGTTGGATAGCTTATCGTGACTCGTTGACTTCTGTGATGAGTCATCCGTCGTGTTTCGTAATTTTTTCCCAGGGATAGGTTGAAAGCTGCTTGCCGAGCGTTTCAAATTGTGTATGACCGTTGTCCATTCGATTTGCTGATCGTCGTTTTCGTCCATCTCAGTTATTTGATTACCACGTGAGTATTTCTCACTGTTTGTCTGAGTTTTAGAAGGTATACCAGAAAAAACTGGCTGAGATCGGTTCACATTCGAGCCTGCAGCATTTATTGCGTTGGCGTGCAGAGAGTGACAGGTACTAGAGCCCGAGTTACTTGCCGTTGCGTCAGAGAGTTTACTCGCGTTATTGTTTATGAAAAAATTTTGATTGCTTTCGGTGGCTAGCACATGTAAATCGATTATTGCATCGTCGCAGGTTGTAACATGCGTGTTACTATTTTTTTCAACACTGTTTTGATACTCCAGCGTTGACGCTGGAATATTTGAAATATTTATGCTATTATTTTCCACTTTAAGAGTCACTATCTCAGGGGCGGGGAAAATTAAATATGCGCGGATATTACCGCGATAAAATTGAGTGAATAAGCAAAACTAAAATTCGCACTGTAACACACAACTAATCACTTCGACAGATCGATGCGAACCATAAGCCTCACATTGGCTTGAGGATTTTACTGCTTTTTAGACCCATTTGTTTAAATTTTAGCGAAAAAAATAGAAAAGTGCATTCGGGGCAAGTGTGCGCGGAAACTTGTGGACAAGTGTGCGTGTGTGCGTAGCTGCTTCAAATCAGTTTTTGTAGTGAATTTTAATATAAAAAATTGTAAATGAAAACATTTTTTGAATTATTATTTACCATTAATATTATAATTTTGCTATATTTAGCTGAAAGTCTATCAATAGACACTTTTTTATTATTTTTTTCCATTTTTTTTAATTTTGAATATTTTTCAATGAAATTAATTTAAGGTAATCGTTTACATTTCCTGCTGAATTTAATTAAAAACAAAAAAATTATAAAATATTTCATTTTAATCAAGCCAAATGTAGGAAAAAAACTTGCGCACCCTTAACCCACTGCTTGCGTATGCTTTCCCTAACCTAGGGGCAAGTGTGCGCAATTTGACTTGATTTGGTATTTTGACGAAAAAGTAGTAAAATTTATAAATAATTCATAAATCATGCTTCGGAATAAGAAGACAAAATATGTAGTTTCAATATACAATTTACTACTTTTATGTTTACGCAAAATTCCGTTTGGATTCCTTCTCGAAAGTCAAAAGTGCGCTCACTTTCCACAAATGACTCTATAACTCGGAGAATTAGCCAATTCAAATTTTGGGCAAATGTCCACAATTTTTTTTTTGGCGATTGTTCGTTTTTGTACATTTTTGGGTGATTATTCATTTTTTGGTTTTGGGCGATTGTTTGCACAGGCACAGATCGAAATATAACATAAATATCTTACAAGCGAAACAAATGAGTTATGAAAATGCGTTGGAAAAAAGCCGAAATTGTCCTCGCGCTGGCGTCGCGTAACCTACTAAGGAGAGTAGAGGTGCTCCGTGCTTGTCGACGAACTTCCGACCAGCGAACTGGCGACCAAATGACTACTCCAAAATACTGTTTCCAAATCAAAATCGCAGCACGGAAATCGTTTAAAGATCAAATTATCTATAACTTGACACTACTACATAATTAATTTACACTAAGTTCTGTCAAGATTATTTATCGATGGTTTCAAAACGAATTCGCAGCGCCTTGTGCAAATTACAATGCGCATTGTAAATATTCTCACAAAGCTATTGAAAACGATTGATTTAAAAATGTCAAATAGTAGAATTGAGGACTCTTGTTAGGATTCTACTTGACAAAGTAAAGTTTTAAGCAATTCTTTAGAGGTATATCCAATTAAGTGCTGATTCGCAGGGAGCAAAGTTCGCCGGCTGTGAAAGTACCTTAGCAGTGGAGCAAATATTTAATGTATGTAGGTAAATACATATACCTACCTGTAGACAAGGTACCCCCTGCAAGGTCGGGGTTAGAATAGCCTTGAGGTAAGGTATGCCTGTCGTAAGAGCCGACTAAAATCCACCGGAAGAAATATTCTTTAATGTTTCAACGGATGCTGTCGATGCTGCCCCATTTGGGCAACTTTTGGCAGTAAGGTTTTAACTTATAGATGAATCTGAAGGTTAAATTAAAATCCAGAAGCGTCTGTCACACATTGTGCGGCTCACTGGTCGGCGTCTGTCTCCAAAGGGGCGGCTGTATTTAAAAATGAAAATAGAAGTGACTTACCTATTTCTCATAAAAACGACAAGTTAAAAAAAATGGCAATGAACAAAACGAAAGATTTGATTACCCCAGGTGGCAGCCCAGCTATGCTGGAAAATCCACCCTCTTCGGAGGCAGGCTCTACGGATTCTGGGGAGAGCCTTTTATTGCTTATAAATCCTTTTGAGAAAAGGACAAAACTAAATCGATCACCACCACCTAGATCGAACATATCCGGAAAAAGCAGTCCACCGGTAAACCAGGACTCTGTGAAAATTAAGAGCTTAGAAAAGGAGAATAATGAACTCCGAGCTAAGCTTACTGAAATGGAGCGACTCTTCCAAGATCTAAAAATGGAAGTTGACTCTCTGCGAAAAGAAAACGAGGATATTAAAAATACTTCTCAAGTCTCAAGGAAAAGGTCTAGCAAGAAGCGAAAGGCGAATTCCTCTCCCGAAGTAATACAAAAAGAAGATAAGCCCTCTGGCTCAAACAAGGCTAAACCAGAAGCGAAAATTCGTCCACCTCCCGCAATAAACATCGTCGGGATAGCAGACTTTGGGAGATTGCGCAACCTTCTTGCAAACACGGTGAGAACAGAAAACTATAAGCTTACCTCGCACCGAAATAACGTGTGGAAAGTAAATGTTGACAACGCCGATTTCTATCGCGCGCTGTCTCTTAGACTGAATGCAGAAAGAATCGAGTGGTATACTTATCAAAATAAGTACGAAAAACCACTGCGAGTCATTGTAAGGGGGCTCCACCCATCATGCACAAAAGAAGACGTTGTAAAAGACGTAAAAAATAAAGGCCTTAAAATTATTGATGCCGTCAATATCATTAAAAAGGAAAAGCAACGCACGGAAGGAGAAAGAGACACTGTGATCAGACGCGGCCTTCCAATTTTTATGCTCTCCTTTGGAAAAACTGAGAGCATAAACGATATTTATAAAATAAAAATGATACTTAACATCAGGGTTAAAATCGAACCCATGCGAAAGGCAACAGACTGATACCACAGTGTAAGCGATGCCAAGAATTCAGGCACACAAGTGCCTACTGCCAAAAAGAACCACGTTGCGTGAAATGTGCCGGAAAACACCTGTCAACAGAGTGCAAAGTTGACATAAAGGCTCCAGCAGTTTGCGCCAATTGCCACGGAAACCACCCCGCGAACTATCGAGTATGCGAAGTAGCCATAGAGCTGCAAAAGGGACGAGAACCTCTTAAGGAAAATACTAGAGGTCAGAATCAAAGCCTAGGACGCCCAAAACCTGCTGAAACTCCTAAGCCAAAGACTCCAAAGACGCCAAAGCCGATCAAAAGTGGAAGATTGGCAAAGGAGGCGTAGACAAAAGGCGTAAAAGCTCCACAAAAGAGCGGCGCCAGTTCAAGTGCAGCGGAGAAACCACCACTGGTCGGACCGAAATCATACGCACAGGTTGCGGCAAACGAAAACAAGGCAAGATCGCCCACAACAGATGCAGTGTCTCAGATCCTCGCTGTAATCTTGGAGAAACTTGAGGATCAGACTAAAATCAACAAAGTTATATTTGACAAACTGAGCAAGCTCGAGTTTAAGCCTCGAAAAAATTACAAGAGAACATGAATATGAAACAGTTATTTAAAATACTAACATGGAATGCAAACGGCCTTTTGAATAAAATAGACGAACTAGAAGTATTTCTACGGAAAAACAATATTGATATATGCATGATTACGGAAACTTACCTTGAAAACGGGTCTACACCCAAACTTAAAGGTTACAATGACTATCACGCACATCACCCTTCGCAGAATTCGAGAGGAGGATCCTCCCTCTACATTAAGAACTGCATAAAGCACTTCAAGAACACAGAAGTTGAGCTAGACTCTATGCAGATCAGTTCAGTTTCTGTAAAAATTGACTGCTTAGATTATAACATTGCATTTTTTTATTTCCCGCCAGGATATAGACTGGTGGAAGACGATCTTGATCGTATGTATGACTTCATTGGGTCCAATTTTATCATTGGGGGTGACTTTAACGCGAAGCATACTTTATGGGGCTCACGATGCAATTCAACAAGAGGCAGATTACTGCACAAAAATAGTATGAAGCGTGGGGTGGACTTTTTCTCCACGGGTAAGCCAACATATTGGCCAACCGATAGGAATAAAAAGCCTGACCTTGTCGATTTTTTCATCGCTAAAGGGTACCCCAAATACCTTACGCGAATTGAAGAGTATTATGATCTTTGCTCAGACCACTCAGGAGTTTTCTTGAAGATGGGTGGAAGACTGGCGAAAATAGAAAGAGCTCCTAGATTAGCTAGCAAAAACATGAACTGGGACGCTTTCAGAAAGGACTGTAAGGAGGGTGTTGGCTTGAATGTGCCATTGAAAACTCCTTTCGAGTAAGAAACCGCAGTTGACAAATTCATTGAAGCAATTCTGAGCGCTGCTTGGAACAACAATTCGTCCCAAAAGAACGCAGTTAGCACCGACGGGCATGTACGTAAAACATATTTGCTCGAAATCGAAGAATTGATTCGTGAAAAAAAAGAGCGCGTAGGAGATGGCAAGGCACGAGGGCCCCCCCAGACAAAACCCTATTGAACCACCTCTCTTACAAACTGAAAGGAATGTATACCTTGAAGGCTTGTCGGCGGATAGGAGCTCAAACTACTCGCTTAGGAAAGCAGTTAAGTCTACCAAGAAACCTATAATCCACTCGGCACCAATAAAAAAAGCTAACGGCGAATGGGCAAGAGAAGACAAAGAGAAAGCGAATTTGTTTGCTGAACATTTAGAAGAAACATTCAAGCCTTTCGACGGTCCGCCGTTGGCTGACGTTCTAAACAACAACAGGGAACCTGATAGCTTTAGAATGAAAAAAGTTTCGTTAGTTGAACTCCGACAGACAATTAGCAAACTTAAATATAATAAGGCCCCGGGTTACGACCTGATCACTGGCGAAATATTAAAAGAGCTACCAAAAAAGGCATTATTCAAGCTACTTTATATGATAAACGCTTCTCTTAGACTTCTATACGTTCCAAGACAATGGAAAGTTGCTGAAGTCATTATAGTTCCAAAACCGGGGAAACGCGCAAATGATAAAAAATCTTATAGGCCCATATCGCTTCTGCCGATAATATCGAAAGTGTTCGAGAAACTTCTGCTGAAGCGATTACAACCAATAATTGCAGAAAGACGCTTGATCCCGGATCATCAATTCGGTTTCAGACCTAACCATTCCACAATAGATCAAGTCTACAGAATAACGCATGAAATTGAAAAAGCCTTAGAAGGGAAAAAAATATGTTCAAGTGCTTTCCTCGACGTATCGCAAGCCTTCGACAAGGTATGGCACGAAGGCTTGAAATATAAGCTATGGCAAAACTTGCCGGAAGACATGTTTAAAATATTGGAAAATTATCTTGAAAGCAGACTCTTTCATGTTAGGTGTAGTAGTGAATACTCGAGTTTCAAGCCAATTCGGGCTGGCGTACCCCAGGGAAGCGTCCTCGGTCCGACCCTGTTCCTGCTCTACACAAGAGACATACCTCTAGATGACGGATCTGTCGTGGCCACGTTTGCGGACGATACGGCCATCCTGGCAACTGGTGAATCAGTCGAGTCATCAACGAGAAACCTCCAACGAGCATTGGACAGAATTTGTGTCTGGACGAAGACTTGGCGAATCGCTCTTAACGAGAACAAGTCTACGCATTTGAATTTCACTTACAGAAGGGTTAACAATTTGCCTCTGTTCATAAATTCTGCACAAATACCTTATGCAAATGAAGCGAAGTATCTAGGGATGACACTGGACGCTAAACTAAGGTGGAAACCACACGTAAAGAAGAAGCGTGACGAGCTCGAGATTAGGCTCAGGGAAATGTATTGGCTTATTGGAAGATTTTCGAAATTAAGCACATATAACAAACTGCTCTTGTACAGGCAGGTGTTAAAGCCGTCCTGGACATACGGTATACAACTTTGGGATTGTACCAAGCCGAGCAACATGTCAATGTTGCAGACTTTCCAAAACAAGACACTAAGAGCAATTGTGAATGCTCCATGGTATATTAGGAATAGCGATATTCACAGAGATTTAGGAATAGCTACCGTGGGCGAAGAATTAACAAACTTCGCTCGAAAGCTAAATGCTCGCCTTCATGTTCATTGCAACAATGAAATGATCCGTACTCTAAACGAGACTCTTAACGATGTAAACAACGAGCGACGACTACAAAGAACAAGACCCTTCGATCTAGCGACGTAGGGTCGCCGCATGAATGAACGGCTTAGTAGGTGCATTCACTGGAAAGCAACCTTTCCAATGCGATTAACACTATGGAAGCGTAAACTACTTGTTAAGTTAACTTAGTTGTAGTCAAGAAGTATTATGAGAGAGCGAAAATTTACTACTATGAAGTGCGTTCTGGCAGTTTTGCCTCCGTCCATCCTAGTATTCAAAAAAAAAAAAAAACCTGTAGACAAAAATTTATCTCGCATTGTTAACGATCCTGTGCAACATACTTCATATATAGTACAGTAGAATGGTGGTCATGATCGCATGATCGACCCGCACGTAAATATGAACCTGTATTATATAATGCTTATGTTAAAAAGCAGCTTTCGATGGCTGTACTTGTAATTGCTAATAAATTGCCTTTACGAGAACTTCGGTCTTTTCTTGAACTAGCCTTTGGAAATCCCTTTGGAGCCTACATACCTATGTACTGTACTGCCTGAGGAGATATTGGATCTGTAAAGTAAACCTATGACAGGCCCAGCAAAGGCATCTGCTTTTGTTTCCTTGGCGCTTTTATGGCCTCAAGTTTGATAACAATTATTCAATACTCCGATTCCTTGAAAAGTTCTCATATGTATAATAGGTATAATAGTACTAATATGTATAATATAAAATCAAAATGTACAAAAATGTAAAATTTGGTTTCGAATGCCTTTTCCACGTACATATGACGTATACATACAGGTAGGTATACTTACCTCCTTTTTGCAAAACCATTTGGAGGCCAACCTATAATTGAAAGGAATTTATTCATCGAAATAATTTTTTATCCGTTTGTGCCTACCCACCTATACCTACATTTAGAAATAAAACATGTCCTAAAGCTATTTATGTCCTTAGGTTAGGTAAGTACCTACCTATATACACGATTCTCTTTTGTACTACCTACATGCACCTAACATTATGCATTTTATGCCAACTACATCAAGGTAAATTACCAAATAATTAGAACGTTAGTACATTAGTTAGTGCACAAACAAACAAAGGAACGCAAAAAAGATACAACAACAAATTCCACAGCAGACAGCGACGAAGAAAATGAACAAAAGGTCGGTTGTCAGTATGTTATGGGTAAAATTTTTTTGTGGGTAGATATTTCATGCGCGCGCATCGAGTTGCAATGAAGATGGAGAAGGAGGATCGAACATTATTCAAAGAGCGGAAAGAAATAAAGTTAAGAGAAATTATATCTTCTTACCAATACATGTAAATACGTTTACTTGAGTTTTGACTTCAGCGCTGGGGTGGACCTCCCCTTAAGTGCAAAACGACCAGCAAAAAAACTTCGATTTTTTTAACCTTTTCTTCGTTGTCCGAAAAAATAGTCCCTCCTCTTCCCCGTCAACAGAATGCAGCGATATCGTGACGATACGATATGCCATAGCAACAAATTACATTTTACATACAATTTTTACATACAATTACAACTTTCCGATATAACTTTAAGCTTTCACTCTCAGACATTAAATTTAATTGAGAGATTGATAAAGCATATCATAATCAAACCCATATAAACAGGAGAAATAAAACAAGTGAGTAAGTGCAAGAGTTCGTCTGTGACAAACTTATATATACCCGTGTAACACCAAATCTTTAAGTTTTTTGTCCCGTATTCATATGTTTTTTGTAAGCCCCAAAAGTGGGCCTGGGCTAAAAATTGACTGTATTTTTATTGCTCGCAAAACGAAATGCTTTATTAAAGAAACTGAATGTCTTTTAGATTCAAGTGCTGGCTTGGCACATTCCTATGTGCGATCATTGTTTACTCAGTTGCAGGGATGCTGTATAGATCCTGTATTGATATATCAAGTGGCTGACCATAATTACAGGCTTGATTTACCGGTTTTTTTTTCGGATTTACCGGATTTATCGGTTTAATTGTAAGGGGTGGTTGACGGGTGAGCTGACCGTAATTTTCAGCATAATTATGCCCCATCCCATAGGATAGGAGGTATATTAAGTTTATCACCTAGTTTGTAACACTGTGAAATAAGAATGGTAGACCCCCAAGACCTTAAGGGCATATGATCGAGGCCGAATTCTAAATCGAATAAGTCATGCCCATCCGTCCGTCCGTCTGTATGTCACACGGTTTAAGGTCTAAAATTTTAAGCTAGGGAGCTGAAAGTCGGTACATAGGTTTATTGTTATCCGAAGTAGTACAAAAATTTCTTAAATCCGCTTAAAGACACGCCCACAATCAGTCTAAATGTGCAACTACCTCCATAGATTTCAAAACTGTAAGACGTTCTGAAAGGCTGAAATTTGACATTTAGCATCTCCTTATGAATGTAAGACAGTGGGAAAGTGGGAAAGTGCAACAGTGCGTATGCAAAAGCTTTAATCCATCTACAACGGATTGCAAAATACCCAACCATACCAAAAAGAAAACTGCTACGCCACCAAAAAGTGGGCGGGATATAAAAATATAACTGTTGAATGCTTTAAACTAGGTGGTTGCATTCATTTCGGCCTAAAACTCCGCCTTTTTAACTAAAAAAAATCACTTTTTTTAACGCCACGCCCAAAAAAGTGGGCGGAGGCACATACAATATATACATAAAAGTTGGAAAATGCTAGTATCTACAGCTTTTGTTATAAAATTTTTTGTCAAATTTCATATGTATTTATTGAAAAACAGTCATTTTAAGCTAAAACCCCTAAAAAAGTGGGCGTGGTCAATGAAAAATCTAAAATTTTTTGACTACCTTAAAGACAATCATAAGGCAATGTTACGTACCAAAAATTAATGCGCTGGCGCCATTGTAACATAGCTAAAATTTGCAAAATGTATTTTTTTAAATTAGAGATGGTCGCCCAATTTGTTAAAGCATGAAACTAAACAAGTGGCAGGTTAGGTAAACCAGACTTCAGTTCAGATTTCATTCATATAAAGTTTTTAGCCGCGCCCCCTTTTAGGGATCAATTTTTTAAAAATACTGAATTTACATTGTGGAAATATCTTATAATTGATAGTTTGCAATTAGGGGTGATGGGACCACGTGTTTTTCGAAGTGTGATTTCATTTCATGTGATGTCATTTAACTTCAATTGTATAAAGAATTTCTCAGTTAAAGGGACCTACAATTTTTCGCCGAACGGCACTTTGAAAAGTTTTCCAAGACAAATGATACTCTCGGAGGGCTTGTCAGACCCTCGCGGAGGTGGGGGCCGTGAAAAAGAACAAGTCTTTTTTTTCAGGTGACGATGGCAGGATTCGAACACACACTAACCACTACGCCACGGCACCCCCGTCACGTAGTGGTTAGTGTGTGTGCTTACACTTAAATGTACGTAAAAATGCAATTTTCTGGTTCAAATCAAAATTTTTTAAAAATCGACCCCTAAAAGGGGGCGTGGCTAAAAACTTTATATGAACGAAATCTAGAACGAAGTCTCCTTTACCTAACCTGCTACTTTTTTTGTTTCATGCTTTCCTATTGTGATATCGCGATAAGAAAGTTTTCGATTCAATTTATTATGGGACACCCGCTATAATCAAAATATCCCGAAATTTCCCCACCAGTGGAGACTTTAGTGAATACAACGAATTCCAGTCGTCAAACTCCGCCCTCCATCTAGTGTGATGTAGAAGTTTCACGAATTGTCATAATGATTGTATAAATAGCCGATACCCGTTGCCTAGTTTTTCAGTTTTGAATCGGAATACTTGAAAAGCGAACTTCGAGTGTGAAAGTAATAAAGTTTTTTGGTATAGACTTAGTTCAATCTAGTTACGGTGAACTAGATTGAACGAAGTGTTCGATAAATAAAGATATTCGTTTCTGTTTATCAAAAGTGAAATTGAGTTTTATTCGACGAACCCCAGGAAAAATATTACATTGGTGTCAGATTGGGAATAAAACTCAAAACTTTAAACAGTGTTAGTGTAACACACGGTGTTAAAAACGGAAACCGCGTCGCGTGTCGGTGACTTATAGAGTTTTGACTGCGGAATTTCTCACACATATTTAAGCTAATTGTGCTATTGTGCAAACTGTAAAAACAGTGTCGGTGATAAATTCAAAAGTGAAGTGAATTTTTATTCGATAATTAAAAATGTGTCGCATATTGGACAATTGTCAACATCCGAACTAAAAGAAGAATTGCGTAAAAGAGACCTCCATACATGGGGGCTTAAAAAGAAATTGTTGCTCCGACTTCAGGCCAGTATTACTGAGGAAAGTGGAGATCCCGACACGATGCTGTTCGATGTTCAAGAAGACCAGCAAGAAAGCACAGTAAATACTGCCGATGAAATGCCCGCTTTCATGAAGTTGCTGTAGGAAAAATTCGAGAAGCTTGAGAGTGGCCAAAACGAACAAAAGAATGCTTTCGACGAACAAAAGAACGAGCAAAGGAATGCATTCGAAATTCTCCAGAAACAACTTAGCGAGCAAAGGGACGCTCTCGTAGACAAACTCGATGCACAGAACGTCCTCTTCGAGAAAAGACTTCAAACTGCTGATGATAAATTTGAAGCAAAACTGGAAAACTTAGAAGAAAAGTTTGGCAAGCAAGTGCAAGGCGTAGAGCAACAGTTTGAACATCTGGCTAAGGAACTCGAATTGGTTAAGAAACAAAAAGTTCGAGAATGTTTGCCCGACGGTCCACGCCGAAAAGAAATGCAGCCTCCTGTCTTTGATGTTCAAACTCCACGGCCGATTTATAAGAAGCAATTCGAAGCTGCTGCCATGACGAACAATTGGGACGACGAAGAAAGGTCTATTGCACTCACGCTTGCGCTAAGAGGAACAGCCGCAGAATTGCTGCAGACCATTCCTGAAGAAAAACAACGGGACTTTGACGCCATGGTCAAGGTCATTGAAATGAGGTTTCTAGACGACCACATGCAACAAGTTTACCGTGTCCAGTTGCGCCGAAGAGTCCAGACAAGAGGCGAAACGCTACAGCAGTTGCAAGCGGACATTGAACGTTTAGCGAATTTATCTTACCCAAATGCCAACAGGGAAATAATAAACGAGCTTGCAACCAATGCCTTCACAAATGCCATCGCGGACGGGAAATTACAAATGGCCGTTAGAATGGCAGGCAAGAAAACGCTCGCTGAGGCTTTGGCATTCGCCCTGACTATGGAAGCAGCCGATCAAGCTTCGCAAGGAAGCCATCGCATCAGGGAAATAGCTACAGTAGAGTGTTCATGTCAACGTGTAGACATCGAAAGACAAAACACAAGCAACGCTCGAGGACAAATCAGATGTTAGAACTGCAACAAGATGGGATACCTGCAGCGACAGTGCAGAGCTCCACTAAGGCAAGCAAGCTGCCCACATTGCTTTAGGAGAAGACAAAATGACGAAGCATCTGGCAGGGCCGACATTTTACCAGCTGGACATGCTTCGGAGCAACAGCAGTCGGGAAATGCCTAAGGACCATCTTCGCGGGGCAGAAGTTGGTTGATGGAATCGACGCCCCCAGGACCATCATTCAAGTTTCACAAACAAAACGCCACAACAAAAGTCTGACAGTGGATGGACAGAAAATGTGTGGCCACCATCCATACGGGTGCCACGGCCTCCATAATCAGAAGAGACCTTGTCCAGACTTCTTGGATGAAGTTCTGCAGTCCTCTTTAGAGACAGTACTCTGGGCGCGTTTGGAAGGCGATCCTGGGAACCACCGATTCTATCTAGTTGAGCAAGATATTGAAAAATAATTCCAGAAATATTTCGTGGGAAAATTCTTATGGAACCAAAAAACAACATGATACCGGTCAGGGTGTTGAACCCGAACAAACACACCGTCAAGCTTAGACAAGGAGAGGTGATTGGAAGATGCAAACCCATTGCAGCAGTTTCGACTGTAACTGAGAGTGAATCTGTGAGTCCAGTCTCGACAACAAAACTGGCAGAACTATGCAAGACTATTCTTGGACACTCTGAGCTAAATCAAGAGTAGAAAACCATGGCTAAGAATTTCCTTGGTGAGTTTGCTGATGTATTTGCATCACAGGATGGAGACTTTGGTCGAACACACCTAGTACAGCAACGCATAGACACCGGAGATGTCAACCCGATCCGACAACCTTCCTTTGGCGAAAAACGCAGAGGTCGAAGAGATGATATCAACCATGGAAAAGGAAGGTTTGAGCGAAAGTTCAAAAAGTCCGTGGGCATCACCTGTTGTACTGGTGAAAAAGAAGGATGGCAGTACTAGATTCTGCGTAGACTACCGGAGGCTAAACGATGTCACGAAGAAGGACAGCTACCCTTTGCCTCGAATTGACGACACCTTGGACACACTCTCTGAAGCAAAATGGTTTTCCACCCTTGACCTGAAAAGTGGCTACTGGCAGGTACAGATCCATCCAGAAGACAGAGAGAAGACAGCTCTCACAACCGGAAACGGATTATGGCAGTTTAGAGTAATGCCATTTGGTTTGTGTAACGCTCCGGCCACCTTTGAGCGTCTTATGGAACGTGTCTTACATGGTTTGACGTTGAAAACCTGTTTGGTGTACTTGGACCATGTCTTCGTTGTGGGAAAGACTTTCGCTGAACATCGAGACAACTTGAGAGATGTGTTCACATGGCTTCGAGGAGCACAATTGAAACTCAATCCAAAGAAGTGTACACTCTTCAGAGAAGAAGTAAAGTATCTGGGGCACGTGATATCGTCGGATGGAGTGAAGACGGATCCAGAGAAAATTAAAGCTGTGAGAAGTTGGCCAGTAACAAAAGACAAACACCAGCTAAGGAGCTTTCTCGGTCTTGCCACATATTACAGAAGATTGTGAAGGACTTCGCCGGAATCGCCAAATGTCTGCACCAGTTGACCGAAAAGGGAAGACAGTTTAAATGGTCAGGTTAGTGCGAAAAGAGCTTTCAATATTTGAAGCAGCGACTTTGTGAAGCACCGATACTAGCTTACCCCATCCCTGGCAAGACATTTATTATGGACGCAAACGCTAGCTAGCAATGTGGGTGTTGGCGCAGTATTGTCGCAATTACACGATGGGCAGGAGAAAGTCGTAGCATACTTCAGCAAAGTTCTTACCCGACCAGAGAGAAATTATTGTGTTACCAGACGAGAACTCCTTGCTCTTATACTGGCAACGAAGCATTTCCAGAAGTTCCTGAGCAAGAAGCTTATCATGCGGACAGACCACGCCGCTCTTAAATAGTTACTTCAGCTCAAAAATCCTGAGGGCCAAGTCGCAAGATGGATCGAGCGATTGCAGGCTTATGACTTCGTGGTACAACATCGCAAAGGAAGACTGCACTGTGGAGTATCTGGCGGGCACTTGGGAATCAACAAGACACTGGAAAATGTTCGTGAACGCTTTTATTGGCTAAGTGCAAGAAACGATGTCGAGAGCTGGTGTCGGAGGTGCACCACATGCGCTGCTAGTAAGGGACCCAAAGTCAAAACAAGAGGTAGAATGCATCAGTACAACGTAGGGGCCCCATTTGAAAGAATCGCCGTCGACATCGCAGGCCCGTTTCCAGAAACTGAGAATGGCAACCGTTACATCCTTGTAATTACCGACTACTTCAGCAAGTGGCCTGAGGCTTTCGCGATCCCAAACCAAGAAGTTAAAACCGTTGTCGACCAGATAGTGGACCACTAGGTGTGCAGATTCGGTGTGCCGATGGAACTACATTCCGATCAAGGACGAAACTTCGAGTCAAAGATATTCCAGGAGGTATGTGCGTCAATAGGACTACAGAAGACACGAACCACACCCCTTCACCTGCAATCAGATGGTATGGTAGAACGCTTTAACAAGACTTTGAAGGAACATCTTTCCAAAGTCGTGGACGAGAATCAGCGGAATTCGGATCGGCGAATACCCTTGTTCCTAATGGCCTACCGAAATGCGATTCATAGTACAACTGGTTATACTCCATCTGATGTTCTTTTTGGACGAACTGCCAGGCTACCCAGTGAGCTGAAATTCGGATCTCCTTTAGAAGAATCAAAATGTGAAGAATACTACGTAGTAGATTTCAGGGAAAGGATCAACGACATACACCAGAGGGCCAGAAGAAATATAAAAATTGCGAGTGATCGAATGAAGACCGGAATTCAACGTGGAAGATCTAGTGTGGCTCTACAATCCCCATCGTACAAAGGGAAAATCGCCGAAGTTGCAGCAGAACTGGGAAGGTCCCTACCAAGTTGTTACGCGAATTAATGATGTAGTCTTTCGAATTCAACGAGGACCAAGAGCGAAAATGAAAATTGTCCATGTAGATCGCTTGCATCGTTACAACGAAAACAATGATGATGTGCTTGTTCGGGACGAAACAAACTAGGTGGGAGACAATGTGATATCGCGATATAAATGTTTTCGATTCAATTTATTATGGGACACCCGCTATAATTAAAATATCACGAAATTTCCCCACCAGTGGAGACTTTAGTGAATACAACGAATTCCAGTCGTCAAACTCCGCCCTCCATCTAGCGTGATGTAGAAGTTTCACGAATTGTCATAACTATTGTATAAATAGCCGATACTCGTTGCCTAGCTTTCAGTTTTGAATCGGAATACTTGAAAAGCGAATGTCGAGTGTGTAAGTAATAAAAACGGTTACGGTGAACTAGATTGAACTAAGTGTTTGATAAATAAAGATATTCGTTTGTGTTAATCAAAAGTGAAATTGAGTTTTATTCGACGAACCCCAGGAAAAATATTGCATTATATTAGGCTCAAGGCCAGTCGAAATTAAGTTTTCCTGGAAAATTTTAGGTTTTTCTTCAATTCTGCCTCCAAATGTGGGCGGAGCCCAAGGCCTTGTATAAACAAAATGTGCAGCTAAGGTTTTCTACCTAGAATATTAAGCAATTTTCCATTTCGAGCAAAAATATTGAGTAAACTGCATTTGAAAATTTACCCTTTAAATAGATGCCACGCCCACTAGAGGAGGCTTACCAATTAAATTTGTCTTTTTTGTGTCTAACATTCACTAAGAGATGCTAAATTTCAAATTTCAGCCTTTTGGAACGTCTTACAGTTTTGAAAACTTTGGAGGTAGTTGCACATTTAGACCGATTGTGGGCGTGTCTTTGGGCGGATTTAAAATTTTTACACTTGTACTGCTTCGCATGACGTGGACCTTACGTACGAAGTTTCAGCACTCTAGCTCAAAATTTAAGGCCTTAAAACATCTGACATACAGACGGACGGACGGACGGACATGGCTCATCCGATTCAGAATTCGGTCTCGATCATATGCCCTTAAGGTCTTGGGGGTCTACCATTATTATTTCACCGTGTTACAAACTATGTGACAAACTTAACATACCTCCTATCCTATGGAATGGGGTATAAAAATAACAATGCCGTTAGCATTTTACAATGTGGGATAGGATGGGGTATTCAACAGTCCGTTGTACGGACTGTAGCTTCTGCGTACACACTGATTTATGGTGTGGTTAACTCCATCCCATCTATACGAAGCGTCCCCGCTTCTTCATTACATTTTTCGAATTTTTGTAGGAGTGACTGGAATCTTACTTCATTTGGTTCAACATCGGGAATTCCTTGGCGCCTTATCTTGTAGTTGTAAAGCAACAAGAATGTTAAGCAAATAAAAATGGTCAGGATTATAGTAGTGTAGATGACAGGGTTATTTGTAAGTTCTTCTTGGAAGTTTTCTAGGATATTGGTGTTGTCTAATTTAAGATCCTCGACATCTGTTTCCAAGTATTGATTTATTTAGTATTGATCCGGAGAATATGTCTTCAAAAATGTTTGTATGGTTCCTGTGGGATTTTCGTATTAAGTGTAATTGATGATAATAGTGTCATTAAATGTGATTAAGAACTTTACCTTTGTAGTTATGTAGCATTCTTTTCTTTAATTTTGTTACAATTTGCGTTCTCTTTGTTAAGTATATTAGACAAGCGTGTTTCACTAGTATTTCACTAGTATATATAGATCTCTCGCTCATCATGACTCCTGAAATTTTACAACCATACAAGCTAACACTCCTTTCGTGCAAAACGAACAGCAAAAAAACTTCGATTTTCTTTACCTTTTCTTCGTTGTCCGCAAAAATAGTCCCTCCTCTTCCCCGTCAACAGAATGCAGCGTTATCGTTTCGATACGATCTGCCATAACACTGAAAGGCGAACAACAAATTTGTTTGAAAATCTTTTTGCAGATCTCTCGCATTGTCATCAGTAACAAAAACCGCTTTTCGCTTCTGCATAGTAAATACATTTTTGTTTGTTTGCAGTTTGTTTTATTGTGGTTGCCTGCTGTGGTTTCTTGTGTGTAGCCTGTCGCACTACTGTTTAAATAAATACAGCGAGTGTCACTATAAAATACGTTTTATTAACTAATATACTATATACATATAATATGTCGATTATGATATGTTCGACCCCCTTATCCCCTGCAAGGTCGGTGTTAGAATAGCCTCTAGCCTAAAATCCACCGGAAGAAGTATTCTTTAATGTTTCAACGGATGCTGTCGATGCTGCTCCCTTTGGGGCAACTTTTGGCAGCAAGGTTTCAACTTATAGATGAATCTTAAGGTTAAATTAAAATCTAGAAGCGCCTGTCACACATCGTGCGGCTCACTGGTCGGTGTCTGTCTCCAAAGGGGCAGCTGTATTTAAAAATGAAAATAGAAGTGACTTACCTATTTCGCATAAAAACGTCTAGTTAAAAAAAAATGGCAATGAACAAAACGAAAGATTTGATAACCCAGCTATGCTGGAAAATCCACCCTCTTCGGAAGCAGGCTCTACGGATTCTTTTTATTGCTTATAAAACCCTTTGAGAAAACGACAAAACTAAATTGATCCCCACAACCTAGATCGAGCATATCCAGAAAAAGCAGTCCACTGGTAAACCAGGACTCAGTGAAAATTAAGAGCTTAGAAAAGGAGAATAATGAACCCCGAGCTAAGTTTACTGAAATGGAGCGACTCTTGCACGATTTAAAAATGGAAGTTGGATCTCTGCGAAAAGAAAACGAGGACATTAAAAATACTCGTTTTACGAAAGACTGTGAGCTAACGAAAGAGTGTGTAACACCGAACCGACCAGCAGTCGAATACTTCAAGGACGAGGAAGAACTTGCACTTGAGACCGATTCAGTCTTAAGGAAAAGATCTAGCAAGAAGCGAAAGGCGAATTCCTCTCCCGAAGTAATACAAAAAGAAGATAAGCCCTCTGGCTCAAACAAGGTTAAGCCAGAAGCGAAAATTCGTCCACCTCCCGCAATAAACATCGTCGGGATAGCAGACCTTGGGAGATCGCGCAACCTTCTTGCAAACACGGTGAGAACAGAAAACTATAAGCTGACCTCGCACCGAAATAACGTGTGGAAAGTAAATGTTGACAACGCCGATTCCTATCGCGCGTTGTCACTTAGACTGAATGCAGAAAGAATCGAGTGGTATACTTATCAAAATAAGTACGAAAAACCACTTCATGCACAAAAGAAGACGTTGTAAAAGACTTAAAAACTAAAGGCCTTAAAATTATCGTTGCTGTCAATATCATTAAAAAGGAAAAGCAACGCACGGAAGGAGAAAGAGACACTGTGATCAGACGCGGCCTTCCAATTTATATGCTCTCCTTTAAAAGAACTGAAAGCATAAACTATATTTATAAAATAAAAAGGGTTAAAATCGAACCCATGCGAAAGGGCAATAGACTTATACCACAGTGTAAGCGATGCCAAGCATTCAGGCACCCAAGTGCCTACTGCCAAAAAGAACCACGTTGCGTGAAATGTGCCGGAAAACATCTCTCAACAGAGTGCAAAGTTGACATGAAAGCTCAAGCAGTTTGCGCCAATTGCGACAGAAACCACCCCGCAAACTATCGAGGATGCGAAGTAGCCATAGAGCTGCAAAAGGGACGAGAAACTCTTAAGGAAAATATTCGAGGTCAGAAACCAAGCCCTGGACGTCCAATAACTGCTGAAATTCCTAAGCCAAAGACTCCAAAGACGCCAAAGCCGATCAAAAGTGCGAGATTGGCAAAGGAGGCGTTGACAAAAGGCGTAAAAGCTCCTTTGTCAGCAAAAAAAGGAGAAACCGCCACTGGCCGGACCGAAATCAAACGCATAGGTTGCGGCAAACGAAAACAAGTGACGATCGCCCACAACAGATGCAGTGTCTCAGATCCTTGGTGTAATCTTGGAAAAACTTGAGGATCAGACTAAAGTCAACAAACATATATTTGACAAACTGAGCAAGCTCGAGTTTAAGCCTCGAAAAAATTACAAGAGAAGACGAATATGAAACAGTTATTTACAACACTAACATGGACTGCCAATGGCCTTCTAAATAAAATAGACGAATATAAAAAATAAAAACGGGAATATAAAAAATAAAAATCAGTGCGCGTATACATCTGTGTAGTGATCAACCATAATCCTACATAAAACAAAATATATATACCTACAAATAAACATACATTCACTCGCCCGACACCTCGAGTGCATCATACGCGCCATCCCATCGTCATCCATCTCACGTGATCCTCCCTCTCCCCCTCCCATCTACCGTATTAAACCACAGCCCACACCATTTCTATTTTCTTTTTTCCCCTTTCTTTTGCCCTTTGCCTGTCACTGTAGGTATCGGCGATCCACTATCGTGTGTCTCCATACACACGTATGGAGTGCCTGTACTAGCAGTGGCATTGAGTGGATAGCGGGTTGTTGGTGAATTTTTTTTTTCGCTTGATTCACCACGCAATGCCTTGTAAAGGCATAGTACTTACAAATTGTTGCTGTGGTTTTTTCGTTGTGAGAATTTTCACGCAACAGTTCTATTTAGTGTTTATCGCTTAAAAATTGTTTTGAATAGTTGTTGTTTATGTTCGTAATGAAGGACTTTCGTGTGGACCTCTGTACTTACAGCCCAGCTGTTTTGGCTCTCAGCGACACCCAGGTATTAGGCATAGATCCTGCCACTGGTCACCCTGACCCGAGTTTTGAACTCCCTGGCTATCGCTTAGAACCATTATTCTAGAGTTTGGCACCAAGCTCTTTTGTCGAAAATGCGTGCATTTGGAATCGACGAATCTCTTATTCAGTGGACTAGTAATTACCTTTCGAACCGTTCAATTCAAGTTGTTTTGGACGGCTTCAAGTCTGCAGTTCAAAAAATAAATGCTGGGGTTCGCCAGGGCTCTGTTTTGTCTCCGACTATCTTCCTCGTTTTCATAAACGATCTCTTGTCTGCTACTACTGATCCAATTCACTACTTTGCCGATGACAGTAACCTCAGTTTCTCATATTCGTTCTCGGTTCCTCGCCCCTGCTCTTCGGACGTAGAACTGGAACGGCAGCGTATGTCAAACTCATTAAACTCTGACCTTAACAGCATTGTATCATGGGGATCTCAAAATAGAGTAGAGTTTAATGCTTCTAAAACTCAATGCTGTCTTCTGTCATTGAAGCAAAACCAAAACACTCAGCCATTATTCATGAATGGCACTTGCATCCACGAAACCGAAACGCTTTCCATTCTCGGCATGTGTGTTAATAAAAACCTTCGTTGGAATGACCACATATTCGACGTCGCCAAGAACGCTGCGAAATGCCTAGGTTTTCTCAAAAGGTGTAAGAAATATTTCACCCCTTCTGATTTGGCTATTTTATATGAGGCTACATCCGCCCCAAGCTGGAAAATAACTCCCACGTCTGGGCTGGTGCTCCAAAAACAGCATTGCACCTGCTAGACAGGATACAAAAACGGGCGATAAAACTGTTTGGAGAGAGAAATATTGCGCAGTCAATTGACTCATTAGAGCATCGACGCAATGTCTCTTGCCTTTCACTGTTCTATCGCTTTTTCCACAAACAGTGTTCCATCGAAATAGCCAATTGCATTCCGCCCCTTAAGACTTTCAACCGTGATACTCGCCAAAGATCGAATGCACATCAGTTTACCACTTCCGGACGTACAGTCAAGTTTAGAAGTTCCTTCATAAGCCGCTCAACGCGAATGTGGAATGTTCTCCCACGTTTAGTCTTTCCGTCACGTTACAACCCGCAACTGTTCAAAACAAGAGTGCATCGGTACCTCTCCTCCTTTTCCTCTTTTTCTAATCCTTTCCGCTCGTGAGATGTGTAACATTAAAAGGGTAGCCCATCCCTTAATCCGCGAGTAAATTATAAAAAAAAAAGACGAACTAGAAATATTTCTACGAAAAATTATTATATTTGCATGATTATGGAAACTCACCTTAAAAACGGGTCTAGACCTAAACTTAAAGGTTACAATGACTTTCACGCACATCACCCTTCGCAAAATTCGACAGGAGGATCCTCCCTCTACATTAAGAACTGCATAAAGCACTTCAAGAACATAGAAGTTGAGCTAGACTCTATGCAGATCAGTTCAGTTTCTGTAAAAATTTACTGCTTAGATTACAAAAATACATCCTGTTATTTCCCGCCAGGATATAGACTGGTGGAGGATCTTAATCGTATCTATGACTTCATTGGGTCCAACTTTATCATTGGGGGTGACTTTAATGCGAAGCATACTTTTTCACGATGCAATTCAACAAGAGGCAGATAACTGTACAAAAACAGAATGAAACGAGGGGGAAGACTGGCGAAAATAGAAAGAGCTCCCAGATTAGCTAGCAAAAAAATGAACTGGGACGCCTTCAGAAAGGACTGTTAGGAGGGTGTTGGCTTGAATGAGACATTGAGAACTCCTTTCGAGTTAGAAACCGCAGTTGACAAATTCATTGAAGCAATTCAGAGCGCTGCTTGGAACAACACTTCGTCCCAAAAGAACGCAGTTAGCACCGACGGGTATGTTCGTAAAACATATCCGCTCGAAATCGAAGAATTGATTCGTGAAAAGAGAAGAGCGCGTAGGAGATGGCAAGGCACGAGGGCTCCCCCTGATAAAATCCTCTTGAACCACCTCCCTAACAAACTGAAAGGAATGTTGCAAGATTTTAAAAATCGTGAGACCACCAAATACGTTGAAGGCTTGTCGGTGGATAGGAGCTCAAACTACTTGCTGTGGAAAGCAGTTAAGTCTATCAAGAAACCTATAACCCACTCGGCACCAATAAAAAAAGCTAACGGCGAATGGGCAAGAGAAGACAAAGAGAAGGCGAATTTAGTAGAAACATTCAAGCCTTACGACGGTTCGTTGTTGGTAGACGTTCAAAACAACAACCCGGAACCTGATAGCTTTAGAATGAAAAAAGTTTCGTTAGTTGAACTCCGACAGACAATAAGCAAACTTAAAAATTTTTCGTAATTTGTATCAGTCTCCGTGAGCTAAATCAGCAAAACAAAATCAGATCTATCCACGAAGAAATCCCTTTTGTTCCGTTTTAAGCTAAACCAAAAGCCCATAAGTATAGATGACAAAGAAGTCACAATCTTTTCTTTTGTATTACAAATTAAATTAACAAAAAAAAAAAAAAAAACCTAATACAGGGTGTTTCCAAATTCGATGCAAATATTTTGACACAAGATTCTTGGGTATATTTGAAGAAAAAAATTGTTCAACAGTATGGGCCTATCTCAAATTTTGATACCACTTATTGGGAATCTAAGAAAACACCTGCTTTGAGGTACCTTGACCCATACTAACACAAATATCTCCGCTAACACTTACAACAGGTACTTCATTCAGGACTTAAATTTTAGAAGAAATAGCACTCCTTTTAACTGCATTAAAATAAAATTGATGACTTTTTTAACTTTCGAGACATTTGCTTTTAAGTCGGATCCTTTTTCCCTGCCCATGACATTTTTTTGACTTTCAAGACACATTTCTGCGAAAAATGCGTAATAAACATATCGTTTATTTTTTTTTCTAGTGCACCTAACAATACTTAATAAAAATTGCTAAGACAAGTTACCCGAAAAACCCACAGATTTTATGATACTTGGGAAATTCCATAGCAGGTAAAATTATGAAAAACTCGATTCATAGTGTTCAATTCCTATTATTCTGAATAAAAATGCTTGTGTTTGGTTTATGTTTTTTTTTATTTCATTAAGTTAACTTTACAATCAAATAAGGTGTTCAAAGCGTCCTCCTCCATTTTGTAAGCAGGCTAGAGCCCGTTTTTGGATTGCGCTGTCAACGTTTATTGAAAATAACTCCTGCCTCACTTGTGACGAGGCTTGGAGAATGCGATCTTCTAAATCATTTAGAGTTGATGTTTCTGTAGAATAAACAAGTTCTTTCATTCTCCCCCATACAAAAAATCCATAATTGTAAGGTCTGGAGATCTTGCAGGCCAGTGAACTGGTCCATTTCTTCCTATCCAACGACCAGCGTACTTTTCATCCAGCCAATTCTTAACCTCGCGACCAAAGTAAGCTGGGGCTCTATCCTGTTGAAAATATGACGAAGCTCGTTGAGTTACCGGAACATCCTCCAGTAGATCTGTTAAATCATTGCGCAAAAATTCCAGATAGTTTGCAGAATTCAGTGTGGGAAGCAGTTTGAAGGGACCGATTAAGTTGTTTCCAATAACACCTGCCCACAAATTGACGCTAAATCTGTGTTAAAATGATGACTCTCTCCTTGTGTGTGGGTTTTCCGCAGCCCATGTGTGTAGATTGTGAAAATTTGTAATCCCATCTCTAGTAAATTGAGATTCGTCCGTCCATAGAATTCTGCTTATAAAACCGTTGTCATCCAAGCTCCGCTCTAACAACCAGTTGCAAAACTCAAGTCTCGGCTCCAAATCACTCGGAAGCAGTTCCTGCACAGGTGTATGGTGGTATGGATACAAGTTTTCCGTATACAGGAGACGAATAATTTTATGTGTTGAAACATTATATCGCAAGGATAAGCGCCTGATGCTGATTGATGGATCATTTGCAACCGCTTCCAGTATTCTTTCATCAACTGCAATTCTTCCTGGTGAAGCTCCTGCGTTAGGTCGTCTTGTTGAAACAGATCCCGTTTCCCGAAGTCTTCGAAACGAATTTGTAATTTGCGGGGATTAGGTACTCTTCGGTTAGGATAAAGCTGATGGTATCTTTGTTGTGCTCTAAAAGAACTTCCGTTGCACATCCCATAAACGTAGATAATATCGGCGTATTCTTCGTTTGTAAAAGGTGCCATTTCAAGTAAGGTTTCTTAACAACTGTTGTGTCACCTCGGCTTCAAAAATGACTTTGATGGATTTAATTTTGTTTTCTAACCTTTTATACAATTTACATTAGGTAAATTTTCCATCTAGGCGACCAACCTCAAACTTAATCCTTTTTGAGATTTAACAGAAAAATGATAGGGAAATTACCTTTTTATCAGGTAGTCTAATAAAAATGCATGCTCTAAAACCTACGTAAATTATTAATACATAGTCGAAAAATCGTTCTTGTTATCAATCGCGGTTATAAAAGTAGGTAACAAATCATATTTCCACCTTATACCTGTCGCGGCTTCGTGAAAAGAGTTTTTCATAATTTTACCTGCTATGGAATTTCCCAAGTATCATAAAATCTGTGGGTTTTTCGGGTAACTTGTCTTAGCAATTTTTATTAAGTATTGTTAGGTGCACTAGAAAAAAAAAATTACCGATATGTTTATTACGCATTTTTCGCAGAAATGTGTCTTGAAAGTCAAAAAAAAGTCATGGGCAGGGAAAAAGGATCCGACTTAAAAGCAAATATCTCGAAAGTTAAAAAAGTCATCAATTTTATTTTAATGCAGTTAAAAGGAGTACTATTTCTTCTAAAATTTAAGTCCTAAATGAAGTACCTCTTGTAAGCGTAAGCGGAGATATTTGTGTTAGTATGGGTCAAGGTACCTCAAAGTAGGTGTTTTCTTAAATTCCCAATAAGTGGTATCAAAATTTGAGATAGGCCCATACTGTAGAACAATTTTTTTCTTCAAATATACCCAAGAATCTTGTGTCAAAATATTTGCATCGAATTTGGAAACACCCTGTATAAGCACTAATTTTTAATTAACTTTGTCGGTCCTATCATTCAACGGCAGACGGGTCTAAGCCATGTTGTATACTACTTTTTGTAAACTTCTTTTTGTAAAACTTATCGAAATGAAAATAAAAAGTTTTTTGAATTGAATTGAATTGAAACAAACTTAAAAATAAAAAGGCCCTCACTGGCGAAATATTGAAAGAACTACCAAAAATGGCACTAGTCAAGCTACTTTTCATGATAAACGCTTCAAAAGTATTCGAGAAACTTCTGCTGAAGCGATTACAACCAATAATTGCAGAAAGCCGCTTGATCCCAGATCATCAATTCGGTTTCAGACCTAACTATTCCACAACAGATCAAGTCTACAGAATAACGCATGAAATTGAAAAAGCCTTAGAAGGGAAAAAATATGTTCAAGTGCTTTCCTCGACGTATCGCAAGCCTTCGACAAGGTATGTCACGAAGGCTTGAAATATAAGCTACAGCAAAACTTGCCGGAAGACATGTTTAAGATATTAAAAAATTATCTTAAAAGCAGACTCTTTCGTGTTAGGTGTAGTAGTGAATACTCGAGTTTCAAGCAAATTCGGGCTGGCGTACCCCAGGGAAGCGTCCTCGGTCCGACCCTGTTCCTGCTCTACACAAGAGACATACCTCTAGATGACGAGACAGTCGTGGCCACGTTTACGGACGATACGGCCATCTTCGCAACAGGTTAATCAGTATCAATGAGAAACCTCCAACGAGCATTGGACAGAATTTGTGTCTGGACGAAGACTCGGCGAATAGCTCTTAACGAGAACAGCTCCACGCATGTGAATTTTACTTACAGAAGGGTTATCAATTTACATCTGTTCAAAAATTCTGCACAAATACCTTATGCGAAATGAAGCGAAATATCTAGGGATAACACTGGACGCTAAACTTAGGTGGAAACCACACGTAAAGAAGAAGCGTGACGAGCTCGAGATTAGGCTCAGGTATGTATTGGCTTATCGGAAGATTTTCGAAATAAAGCTTATATAACAAACTGCTCTTGTTCAGACAGGTGTTAAAGCCGTCCTGGACATATGGAACATGTCCATGGTACAGACTTTCCAAAACAAGACACTAAGAGCAATTGTGAATGCTCCATGGAAAAGTTCCATTAGGAAAAGTAATATTCACAAAGACTTAGGAATAGCTACCGTGAGCGAAGAAGTAACAAACTTTGCTCGATAGCTATATGCTCGCCTTCATGTTCATTGCAACAATGATATGATCCGAACTCTCAACGAGACTCTTAACGATGTAAACAACGAGCGACGACTACAGTAGTTGCATTCTTTAGTAGTTGAACGTCTTTAGTAGTTGCATTCACTGGATGGCAACCTACCCAATGCGATAAACCCTACGGAAGCGTAAACTACTTGTTTAGTTAATTTAGTTGTAGTCAAGAAGTATTATGAGAGAGCGAAAACTTACTTCTACGAAGTGCGTTCTGGCAGTTTCATAGTGCCTCTCATAAATGGGTGGTTTTTAAGCACGTGGAAATCGGGCATAACCAATATCAGGTACTTCGGTATTATATACCTGCTATAGTGGGCGAATTGGTATCTTTGAAGGATTTTGGAGTTTTAGCCTCCGTCCACCCTAGTATTCAAAAAAATAAAAAATGTCGATTATAAATCCGGAAACAAAAGTTTCCTGTCGTCTTGACGGTGTTTTTATTCGCAATGCGCAATGATGAAAATGTCGTCATCCCTCAGCTCTGTGTGTGTTCATTCGTTGAATTGCTGACGGATGCATTCCACAGCGTGAAGTGTGGAGTTTTGATGTGGAATGTCTCGAATGTTTTGACATTTCGTTTTGTATTTTTCATCCTGTGTTTTTTTATTTTGAATATTCGTATTGTTAATCGAATTTGATTTTTGTTTAATTTTTGTAATTTGTTTAGTTTAGTTTTACTAAACTATTTCTGCTAAATAAATTATTCTGAAATTCAAATTATTTCTGTTGTTGTTTTTGTTTGATATGTAGGTGGCTTATTGGTCGCCACAGTATTCCCCCCGAGTAACAAAGCTATTGCTTTGTTGCGGAATCATATCGAATATTTCTCCTTTTAGTTTTCGGTTCGAGATAAGTTTTAATGATTCTTTTTTAATTACCTGGAGTCGGTATGGTCCTCGTTGATTTCGTTGTCGTATAGGATGTGTTGTCTGTCGATTTTGATCCAGGCAAGGATGCAGATGAACATGAAGATGTATGTCTTGCCGATGATGAGGCTGATGCAGTGTCCACATATTTCTTGGCGGATGCCAATTCTTTCCCTTTGGTCATGTCTGGTGTGTTGTTGGCTGATGTTGGTGCAGTGACAGACAAAGACGATGCATCTTTCACAGTTTTTGAAGATGATGTTCTCGTTGTATCAGAATTGCTATCTTCTGTCGATGCAGTTACAGTGGCCGACGAAAATTTAGAGGATTCTGTAGTTCCTTCCAGCGTCTGTCCGAACTTTTCAATGAAAGCAGGTTTTAGCCTTTCAGTTGAGATTTTTGTAAGAGTGCCTTTGACGTCGATGCGGAATATAAAATCAGAGATTCGTTCGATGGCTTAGAACGGTCCATCATAAGGCTTCTCACACGGCTTTCTGACTACATCCACCCTCAGGAAAACATGTGTGCAAGTGAGTAGGGTCTTGTGTACGAACGGTTTTCGTCTGCTGTGGTGTGCGGATGGTGCAGATCGTATGTCTCGCATGTGTTGTCGAAACTTTTCGATGAATATCTGTGGCTCGGGTGAGACGTCCTCATCAATGAAGAACTCGCCTGGAAGTCGCGGGTGTTGTGCCGTAGACAAGCACAGCTACTGTGCATCTAACGTCTTCTTTGCAGCTGGTGCATAAGCCCAAGAGGATAGTCGGTAGTAGACGTACCCAGTCAAAGGTTTCTTCGCACTTAGTGCGGCTTTCAGTGATCTGTGCCATCGCTCAATCATACCGTTGGATGCAGGATGGTATGCAGTAGTTCTGGTGCGGCTGCTACCAATTAGTTTCGCCAGTGCGTCGAATAAAACTGATTCGAACTGCGAGCCCCGGTCTGATGTCATCGTTGCTGGTGCTCCAAAGCGTGAAACCCAGTTGCTTTAGAACGCTTCGTTGACGGTTTCTGCTGTTACGTCCTTTAGTGGCACAGCTTCTGGCCAGCGAGTGAACCGATCGATCATCGTGAGTAGTTATTGGAAACCTTTAACCAAAGGCATCACCACGATGTCGATGTGTAAATGGTGAAATCGGTCACTCGGGATGGGAATGTGCTGAGGAACGTTCTTAGTGTGTCGGCTGATTTTCGAACGCTGGCGTGGCAGACATGAACGTGCCCAGTTCGATATGTCTTTGCTCATGCTAGGCCAGGGGAAGTTCTTTAAGATCAGCTTCTTTGTCGCTCGTCCACTCAGGTCTGCTGGATTGTGGCTGCGAGCCCCGGTCTGATGTCATCGTTGCTGGTGCTCCAAAGCGTGAAACCCAGCCACTTTAGAACGCTTCGTTGACGTTTCTGCTGTTACGTCCTTTAGTGGCACAGCTTCTGGCCAGCGAGTGAACCGATCGATCATCGTGAGTAGTTATTGGAAACCTTTAACCAAAGGCATCACCACGATGTCGATGTGTAAATGGTGAAATCGGGATGGGAATGTGCTGAGGAACGTTCTTAGTGTGTCGGTTGATTTTCGAACGCTGGCGTGGCAGACATGAACGTGCCCAGTTCGATATGTCTTTGCTCATGCTAGGCCAGAGGAAGTTCTTTGAGATCAGCTTCTTTGTCGCTCGTCCACTCAGGTCTGCTGGATTGTGGCTGTTGCTGGAGTGTGTCGAACACACGTTTGCGAAGGTTAAGCGGAACGAACAGTCATATGTCGGGTCCGCTTATGTCGAAGTAGACTACCGCTTGAGTTCCGTCGACACATAGCTCACGTAGTTGTAGTGATGTGCTGCCTGGTGCTTGGATGAGTTGCCGAAGATCGTTGTCGACCTTCTGCATGTCTGCCAGTTCCTGCGTACTGAAGATAACAGGAAGGTCAATCGTTTGCACACAAGACAAGGAATCAGCTACAACGTTGTCTTCGCCGGAGATGTGCACTATCCGCGTTGAGTATTGACCGATCTCCTCCAGTTGACACGTGACTCGATCACAAGCATGAATCGTCTTCTTGTTGAAGGCATGTGTTAGCGGCTTGTGAGCGGTCAGGATGATGAGCTCTCTTCCTTCGACGAGGTGTTTGAAGTGTCGAACAGCTCTGAAGATTGCGAGTAGCTCTCGGTCGTACACTTTGTATTTGGCTTTTGTCTCACTAAGCTTTTTCGAGAAGAAGCCAAGTGGTTGCAGCTTGTCACCGCAGCGTTGATCGAGTGCAGCACCTATTGCCATGTCGGAAGCATTGCAGCGAAAAACAAGTGGGACATCAACTCGGGGATGTGCTAGTTGCACGGCGTTTGCAAGCTTGATTTTGCATTCCTCAAATACTCTGTCAGCTTCCGGTGTCCACTGTATAGGCCGCTTGTCCTTCTTCTTCGCTCCGATGGTGAGTTAGATCAGTGGAGCTTGTGTTGTCGCTGCTCCAGGAATGCAATTTCGGTAGAAATCTCACTAGCCGAAAAAAAACGTCGTAGCTGGTCCATCATCCGTGGTTTGGTTCGGTCCTCTGGTGGCTTGATACCGTGTTGGTTGACGGTGTAGCTGAGGTATCGAACTTCGGTTTGCCCAAAGCAGCATTTTGCCACGTTGATGGTCAAGCCGTACTGTTGTAGGAGTGCGAGGACTATGCGTAGGTGTTGGCAATGTTCGTGCACGTCTTTTGATGCTATGATGATATCATCAATGTAGCAGTGCACGAAGTCCAGTCCTCGTAGTACAGCGTCCATGAAGTGCTGCATGGTTTGAGCGGCATTGCGAAGTCCGAACGTCATCACCAGGAACTCTAACAGTCCAAACGGAGTGATGGCCGCTGTCTTGTGACGATCTTCTGGGGCAAATGGTATCTGGTGAAACGGTCGTACCAGATCCAGCATGGTAAGGATGGTGCAGTCGACCAGTTGGTGGTGAAAATCCTGGAGATGTGGTATCGGGTACTTGTCGGGTACCGTCATGTTGTTGAGCGGACGGTAGTCTCCACATAATCTCCAAGCACCAAACTTCTTTTTCACCATATGTAACGGTGAGGCCCATTCGCTTTCCGAAGGTTGCCAAATTCCAAGTCTCATCACCTACTCGAACTCATCTTTTACCACTTTAAGCTTGTCACCGGCCAGCCGGCGGGCTCTTTCTGCGACAAAACGACCTCGAGTGATGATGTTGTGTTGGACGAAGTGTTCGAAGAAGTTGCGATTGCTCTCTTTGGTGATGTCGATGATGTCCTTCAGAACGTAAGCGAACGGGTTTGTCACGTCGATAGGGTGGAGAATTGGCAGGTCAGAGTTGACGATGATGCCTTTCGTGTTGAGCTGGGTGGAGTTGTCAATCAGCATCTTCCCTCTCAATCGGATGGTCAGGTCGAAGTGGTGAATAAAGTCCACCCCGATAATTGCCTGGGTGACGTCGGCAATCATGAAAGGCCACCGAAAAACGCGTCGAAGCCCGAGGTCGAGTACCATCTCTTTCTTACCGAAAGTTGCAATAGTGGCACCATTGGCAACGTAGAGTTCGGAGTCAGCTGGTGTTGTAGAGTTGGCGAAGCGTTTTGGAAGGACGAAAACGTCTGCTCCGCTGTCGATCAGGAAAGGAATCTTGGGATTGTTGTCGACAATTTGGAGGCGATAATGATTCCTGCTATACTTTGATTCTTGCTATTGCCGATTGCACTCGCCAGCATGCGAATCGGCAGGTTTAGTTTCCCGACTGAGCGGCAGTTGCGTGCATCGTCTCCAATTTTTTCGTGGAAGTAGCATAGCTTCCTTTCCTTGGCGGCGATATCTGGGCGGTTGCCACTGGTATTGCGGTTTCCACTGTTGCTTCGGTTGTCACTGTTTCGGTTGCGGGACTGAGACCGGTTTCGGGATGCGCCCTGACTTTTAAGGTGTCGCACTTCCTTGCGTAGGTCCTCGATGGACTTGGCCAGTTCAGCCAAGCTGATCGGTGTGGTGGTTGCGACGGCCTGAACAAAAGTGCTAGCATTGGGAGTGGCGACCTCGACAGTGCACAGGTGTGCGTTCAACATGTCGAAGGTCTTGTCGCCCGCTTCCGCCAGCTTCTCCAAATCCTCTTGTCCAATGGCGATCAGAACTGCGCGCATGTTCTCTGGAAGGCGGTTGAAGAACACCGTGCGCATGATGGCTGTGCCGCAGCGGCCAGCCGCAAGCTGTTTTATGTGGGCAAGGATGGTTGATGGTTTCTTGCCCTCCGTGTCCTCCCCACGAAGCATATGTCGTACCTGCGACTCTGGCGTCGGCACGTTGTTGTTAAGCAGCCGTTCTTTTATCGCTGCAAACTTGTTCGTTGCTGGAGGGTTGGATGCGAAATCTCCTACAAAACGCAACGGTTCACCTTCCAGATTGACCAGCATATGCGCGTACTTCTGTGCGTCGTTTGTAATGCCACTCAAGAGGAATGCCATTTCCACCTGTGTAATCCACAACTGCGGACAAAGAGTGTCAAACTTCGGCAGCTGGATGCGTTGAACAGGTGGATTAGGTACTTAGTTGGAGATGCTTGGTGACTGTGGTGGTGGAATGTCCAGCTTCGGTCTTGGTGGTTGTGGGGCTTTGAGTTGCCGAATGGCTACGACAGCCTTCGCAAGCTCGTGACGCAGTTGGTCGATGAGCTGCGCATCGTCATCACCGGACATTTCTTCCTGGTCGTTCATTGCACTTTCGTCGTCAGAAACAAATGAATCGTCGGCGTCTGCCTCAAAGTACGACCGATTCAGGTTTCTTGTTCGTCTTGTTGGATTACTCATTCGTTGAAACGAACGCTATCAGCACTGTTGTAGGCTGTGTTTGACCAAATTTCTGTGACCAAATTTCATCTTCGTACGACAATTTTGATTTTTAATGCAAATAAATAAAGTGGGCTTGTCAGTGGGCGGATTTAAAAAAAATTTACACTTGTACTGCTTCGGGACCTAAAAAGAACAGATATCAAGTTAATAGCTCAAAAGTTAAGGCCTTAAATCTACCGACAGACGGATGGAGGGACGGACGGACGGACGTACGGACATGCCTTATTCGACTTACAATTCGGTCTCGATCATATGTCAAGAAGGTCTTGGGGGTCTACGATGATTATTTCTCTATGTTACAAACTATGAATCAAACTTAGTAAACTCCTATCCTATGGGATGGGGTATAAAATAAGAGTTAAGAGAGTTAAGAGTTATAAGATAAGAGTTTAAGTCCGATAAGCATAAAGGATTTAATATTAACCGTTTTTTTGAACGCGTGCCAGTTTCGTTTTTTGCTTGATTAGTTTATATTTTGCAATCCGTCGCAGATGGACTGAAGTTTTTACATACGCACTGAGTTGCGCTTTGCCACTTGTTGTATTACAATTACCCAAGACATGTTAAATGTCAAATTTCAGCTTTTAACAACGTCTTGCCCTTTTGACAGCACTGGAGGTATCTGCACATTAACACCGGTTGAAGGCGTAGCTGTGGGCGTTTTTGAAAAATATAAACCCTTGTCCTGCGTCAGATGACAAGAAGCTCATACAAAAAATCTCTAGCTCAGTACTTAGGCCCTAAAAACGTTTGACACACAGACAGACGGACGGACGGACATGGCTTATTCGATTCAGAATTTGCTCACGATCATATGCCCTTGAGGTCTTGGGGGTCTACCATTATTATTTAACTATGTAATGTATAACTATTATTTATAACTATGTGACAAACTTAATATACCTCCTATCCTATGGAATGGGGTATAAAAACGTGTGGCACACAGATGGACGGGCGAACGGACGAACGGACATATATGGCTTATTCGGCTCACAATTTTAACGTCTTGGGGTCTACCACAATCATTTTACAATGTTACAAAATATGTGACAAGCTTAATAAACTCCCATAATGTTGGGCATAAAAGAATTATTATACCCGACCGAGGGTATATCAATTTTAATGCATAGTTTGTAACACAGTTTAATAATCACCGTAGACCCCTTAAGACCTTTTAGAGGTATGATCGAGACCGACAAGTGAGTCGATTAAGACATGTCGGTCCGTCCGTCCATCCGTCTGTCCGTATGTGTGAAGTTTTTATGTCTTTAAAATTGAGCTAGGACGCTCAAACTCGGAGTATATCTTGGTTCTTATTTTGTACATTTACTTTTAAAATGTTTTTTTGTCAAGTTAGACTCAAAAATTTTGGTAAAGAGCAATAATGGCGCAAAACCTATAAGAGGGCAAAAATTGGACCGCCTACAATATCGACCATGCCCACTTTTACCATGTTAGATCTTGAAAAAGCCGATTTCTCGGAAAGTTTACTCCAAACTGAAAAAAAATTTATAGCAAATATTCAAGATATTACTAGTTGCTAGGTTTGCTCCATACAAAGTTTTGAGTTCCGCCCACTTTTAAGGGGCGTGTTTAGGAAAAAACGGGGTTTTTTGCAATAATTTTCGGGTTCAGCGCATTTTGTCATGATTCTAACGAAATTACAATTAACTGATTTTATTTTTAGCCCAGACCCACTTTTGGGGGCGTGGTCTATACAAATTATATATGAATTCAGGACAAAAAAATTTAAGTTTTGGTGTTACACCGTATATAGGGTCGGTTTATAGAAGTTTGTCACAGACGAACTCTTGCACTTACTCACTTGTTTATTGTTTATTTTTGTGTCATTATGATTAATGTTTATTTTTATAATTTCTCCTTGAGTTTATTGAGAAAAAGCTTTAACACATTCCTACAATTTTATCGTTTTTAGGGTAGGCGGCTAAAAAGCTCTACTGAAACATTGAACTTGCATCGAACTCTGGACGTTGATGGTGGTTATACAAGAAAAGAAAATATTAGCAGCGGAAATGGCAGCAGAAGGTTTTTTCCAACAAATCAATCACAAATTAATAATCGGCAGACTTCAGAATATGATCAGTTGCGTAAACAGCAGTATTTACCATTTCATTCTACACGCCCTGGATTTCAGACGAGCTTTGATACGCAGACACCGAAAACCTCTCGTTACAATCGTTTTGAGTCTAAGCGATTGCCTATCGCTTTAGAGAAAGGCGTCCTCCAAGCTCCATTAAAAACATATTCGATGACATCACAATTGCCTTTTTTGACGACTAACAAATCAATTTCAAGCCCGCGCCGGCCAGTTTTCTTAAGCCGCGAAATAAATAGCCCCTTTGATTTTAGCAGCGAAAAATCCACCCGGACATTAAACACAACCTATGATAAAGGCGAAAGTGAGTCAGCATTTAGACTCCATGTTTTCAAGGAAGTTTATGAAAAGAATTATACAAGCTCTAGCGAAATAGATGAGACTTTAAAAAACAAAAATTCAAAAGAATTAGCCTTGCCTACGACAACTCAGGAATTATCATATGTTCTCACACCAACTGTTGCCACTTATGAAAAAGGTCAAGATGATCACACAGTAATTATAACCTCAAATTTTTATTTGCCAGACTCAACAGAAGAGAGTGGTGAAGAAGTATATAACAAAAGAAAAAAAATTGACACCAACACAAAACCGAGAAGCCAAGAAAGCAATTTTGAAATTATCAGCACGACCACGGAAAAAACCTTAGAATTAAACAATAACAGCTCTGATAATAGTGGTATGGTAACAACAAATGTTTCACCCAAATATTTACATGAGAAACAAAATTTTTCGGAACTTGTAACAGAGTTTAAAGCAGATATTGAAACTAGTTCACGCAATGTCAACACATTAAAGCTGGGGGATGCTCAAACTGAATTCAGTCAACAATCTACAGAATCCACCATATTGACTGAAAAAGCAATTGAGTCACCAAACGAATCTAGTACAGCCTACGATGACTACGGAGATGACATCTATGAAGATGTGTCTTCAGGAGAAGACAGATTGGGTGACAGTGATATGGAACAGATCGAACAACTGAACGAAACTAATGTCGTTGGAAGGGAAGTCGTTTCAGTGGTCACAACAAAAAGCGTCATCAACGGATCTACCGCCCTACCTCAACCGATAACGTCTAGCATCAATGTGACAAATAGCAGGCTATTTGACTTAGATATAGTGCAAGATACTGCAACTACTCAAGATGCGACTGAATTGAAAGCAAAAGAACTTAAAGCGGAATCAGGTGAGGAACTAAATATCAATAAATCGACTGAGAGCTACGTAGTAATTGCATCGATCCAGACAAGTAGAAGCATTAATGGTGCAAGATTTCTTCCTTTTCCAGCTATTGAACAAGAAGAAACAAAGCAGACCTTGTCCGAACTTGAGCGTAAGATACATGGCAAATCTTCACGAAAGAGGCCATATGAACTAGGATCGGTGAACAAAGAAAAAATGCTTAGAACGGAAACATCTGCTGGAATCACATCAGAGACAAGTAACCAGGGTGCTAAAGATATGCCAAAAATTGAGGAAACAGTTAAAATACACGCTCACGCTACACCCCTTGTAATATCAAAGTTTTCTTCCAATACAAGGAAATTTACGCCAAAAACTGCTTCCAAGCAAAGGATTAACATTGATGAATTACCTATGGATAATCTCACTGGACTTTTACCAATAGGTTTTAAGCCTCGTCCATCATATAAATTTAAGATGGCAACTAACTTTTCAAGCACTACCCGACAACCACAGCTGGAGAACCAAAATATGCCTTCAACACTAAGCCATAACAATACGAAGCCATCACATATATCAAACAATGCTGCTTCTCGAACACCTATTGCTATTATCAAAGATAAGAAACTTAACTCAGTTTTACATATTTCCGTATTGCCTTCCCTTATTCCTGAAGAAGATGTTCCACCTTACTTAAACAAAAAAGTTTCAGCTGATGAAAACAATAAAAAAAATAGAAAAAATCAAATAAACATCATTGACGACATCAATCCCAATCTCTCCACCAGGAAACCAAATTTTGATGGGCAAAGTGTCTTCAAAAAGAGTGCAGGAGGGGATAAGCTTGAATTTAGAACTATAAAAGACATAAGCGAAATTTTTCTGCCTGATAGCTATAGCACTGAAAATAGAACTGGGGCAGAAACCGTTAACCCAACATATGTTTTGCAAACGCAGATAAGGCCTTATCACCCCGAAGAACCCATAAGCGCTATTGAAACTTCTACTGCTCAGACCTCTCTTTATCGTTTCACAACAAACTCAGGACTAAAAATTGTGTTCCCAAAAAGTATCAACAAGCGTCCTGGACATAGATTAACAACGCCCTCTCTTATTTCTGGAAAACCCGCCGGAACATCAATACCCACAATAACAATCAAAAAGGGTCCACCTATTAGGTCAAGTACAGAATTTAAGGGCTGGCCAACGCCTTCAACAACCCCCATCTCAATTGAAAAATTCTTAGAGCACGCTAGAACAGCTAAAATTGAAACATTCCCGTCTCTTTTGCCGGAAGTAGATGCGTCGGACACAACTTTTAGCTCAACGACCCCAACAACGCTAGAGCCGCCTAGGCCTACTAAACCAGGTCAGTGTAAATCAGAATGTGATCTTGCCGCAACAATAAAAATAATTGACGGTGTCACTTGGAAACCAGAATTACTTGACCATAACACCTTGGAATGGAAAAATCTTGCACGCGAGATTGAGTCCCAGGTAAGTGATCAGTGTATGATTTCTGCATATTTAAAATTGTGCGAAAAATAGGAGAACGTGCAACTGTGCGTATGTTTAAGCTGAAGCTTGTTTGCGATCGATTGCATAATATCCTACCTTAACTTAAATAACAGGAAATCGCCGTGCATTAAATGATCTTTTAAATGATTTAGGCAAGATAGTTGTTCATACACATAAAAATCTATACATTGTGTTTGCTGTTTAAATTTAATCATAAGTGCTTCAAGCCGTTCTCCTCGCTTAACGTTTTCGGCTTCTGGCTCGTTTTTATACCCGACCTAGGGTTTGTTAATTTTAATGCATAGTTTGCATTAAAATTAAGCTTTAAGCTTTAATCAGCTCCTTCCCTTTCCAAAGCCAAGATCATCGTGTCTATCGCCGTGCGTAGGATCTGTACGGCTGGGGGCTTTAACACCCTTTCGCGAACGGTAATACTCCGGATATCGGGCATCCTCCGGTTTTAACTCCAGCCTTGTCCGCGTATTACGGGGCTCTGCACGGATGGACCGTCTTTCCCGCGTTACTCGTGGGATCCTTATGTCCAAAAACAATAATAAAATTATTCGTCTTGAAGTAGACACTAAAGTACTTCGAAAAGAGTGTCTGGAATGTGACCTTCCTAAACTATCATGCGAAGAGAAACTTCTGTTTGGTCTGGGTGGAAAGGAGAGATTCGGCACAGACACGGCGGATTCGGAGGAGGAAGCAGTGACCATGCTCCGTGAGGAAGAACTTCTCAAGGATCAGCATAGCTCCTCTTCCAGTTGCTTCGGTGGTGCGCTGTCCGGAAGCAGTGCAAGGAGGGCGTAAGTAAGCGTTAAAGGAGATGCGAAGGCTTCCTCCGGCAGTAGCCAGGTACAACTTGGTCATGAGATTCAGTGAATTGCGGGGAAAACATCCGGCAGCTCTCTGATGTCAATTGACCAAGTGGATCTGATCCCATGCGTTTAAACCGGGGAGCGGGGGCTGCTCCACCCACGGGCCACGGCCTATGGGGCCCAAGTAGCTCACAGCTCAACGGAGAAGATGGATGTGATATCTGAGCCCGTGGGGGACGCCGTTAATACCTCCCTTAACACGTCCGCGAAAACGTTCATACTCGCGGATATAAAGGAAGTTGGGGTGGTCGTAAGCGGTTCTGAATCGCTGAAAACCACTACAACAAATACAAGCGGCAACTCGAGACGGAATGCAAGACGTCTTATTCGCCGTTTGAAAAAAATCGACACGTCATCGCTAACTAATCGGGAAAAGTGCCTTCTTAATAAAGCTAACAATGCGGTAGGCATCGTCACGGAGACGGTACTACGAACTAATTTGGGGAAGGCAATTGCGGGCACTTAGCCCTCCTCTGCCTTGCCTAAGGAATCGCTGGTGGATTCGAAGCTGGAAGAGCGCTTGCCTAAAACCAAGCTTCTGCGGGACACCGTCCTGCAATTCTAACAAGCTAGGCCCTTGGTTAAATAGGGATCAAAAATCCTTTTTGACGCCTGCTTCGAGCGGGCAGAAAAGAGTTAGGCCAGATGCTACATCTCTTCTGCCAAAGCCAAAGGCAAAAAAGCCCAAAGCTGTGGTAGGTGGAATCCATCTAACACTCACAATTATCTAAGAGTTGCTATTCTTGACAATTCCAACCTTGAGCTTCGACTCAGTGGTGAGCAGTGTAGACTTGTCCACAACCGACTTTTTATCAGCATGGACGCTGGGCTATATGAGGATCCTAACAACCATCTTTTGGGCAGCTTGTTCACTATATGGGGTTCAGGGTCCTCTCGTGTGACAACGATTGGACGCTGAACTGGCTTAGATCCAGAATTGACACATCTTTTGGGCAGCTTATTCACTATAGGGGGTTCAGGGTCCTCTCGTGTGACAACGATTGGACGCTGAACTGGCTTAGATCGAGAGTTGACACAATGTCCAACCTTTGGAAGGTGCTGATCTTTGGTTGGACAAAAACAAAAATCTTCCGTCAGCAACGAGGGCAAGGATATTTGTACCCAGCCCAGCAATACCAAAAAGAGCCTCTTGAAAATAATCAAGAGACTCAATCGCGGCTTTCCGTCTGAAGACTGGAAGATAGTAGAAATGGAAGAGCCAACGCTTGCCGGACAGGAGATTGTAGTGTCCTTGAACAACCAGACACTGGTCAAACTCCCGGAGGTGAACAACAGGCTGAAGGTAGTCAAGGTCAAGGGTTGGTCAAGGTACGGGTGATCGGGCAGAATCGGTGTGGTGCCGATCCGCCAGTAACTCAACCAGCACTAAAAGCAAAATGTAAATTTCAGCAGAATGTCCGACTGGGACAAGTTTCTCTTCAAAGCTCAGGATACTTCAACTGACTTAGTATCATAGTTAAATTAAAATCTTTATTACTTACAGGTTGTCTCCATGGGGTGAGGCTAAGGGCCCTCATAGGCCTGTGTGAGCTGGTGGCTTCTGTTGAGTTGATTAAGCTATGTCCGTCCGTCCGTGCGTCTGTCCGTGTGTGTGTAGTTAATAGGACTTTCAAATTGAGCTGGGACACTGAATGTTGGAGTGTATCTTGGTTATAATTACAAAGTGTGAACATTGGTTAAATCCGCCAACGGCCACGCCCACTACTGGCTTCAAAGTAAGACAACCTCTATTTCACATTTTCTTTCAAAATGCCTTTGGTCAACTTAGACAAGTCGTAGGAATTACCAGTGAGCAAGTGCTACAGAGTGTACGCAGAAGTTACAGTCCGTAAAACGGACCGTTGAATACCCCATCCTAGCATACATTGTAAAACTTTATTGTTGTTTTTTGACGTTTTATAAGAAGTGCAAACTTTTAAAAGGGAAGTGGTCCAACCGCCCCTATATACAAACCATCAATTATTTCCAAGTTACGCTTAAAAGTAAGTAAAAATGCAATTTTTATACCCATAGGATAGAAGGTATAGGCGGATGAGGTTTATTTTCATCCCATAGGATAGGAGGTATGTATACTAAGTTTGATTTATAGTTTGTAACATAGAGAAATAATCAACGTTGACCCCCAAGACCCTAAGGGCATATGATCGAGACCGAATTGTTAGTCGAATGAGCCATGTCCGTCCTTCCATCCGTGTGTCGGTAGTTTTTAGGCCTTAAATTTTGAGCTAGGAATTTGAAACTTACAAATTTACAAATAGTACAAGTGTAAACATTTTTAAAATCCACCCACTCACACGCCCAATTCGGTCTCGGCATATGATCGAGACCGAATTCTGAATCGAATGAGCCATGTCCGTCCGTCCGTCTGTATTTCACATGTTTTTAGGCCTTAAATTTTGAGCTAGGATGATGAAGCTTCGTATGTAAGGTCAGCGTCGTGCGAAGCAGTACAAGTGACATGCAACTACCTCCAGAGTTTTCAAAACTGTAAGACGTTCTAAAACGCTGAAATTTGACACCTAGCATCTTCTAAGGAATGCAAGTCACAAAAAAGACAAATTTAGTTGGCTCAATTTACTGAACGAACATACCCAATTGTCATTCCAGTCATTTGGCAGCAAACTGCCCTTCGAAGTTCGAATTCGATATCGAACGCCCCCTCCATGGAATTCAATGGAAAAGTACCAATGAAAAATCACCAGCGTCGAACCGTCGAGAACATGGTGAATTTGTATAAATACAGGGATGACAGGCTCAGACAGTGATATTTTAAGCGTTGACTTGTGAGAATCGGTAATAAAGCAATAAGTGATTGAATTGAAATAAAGTGTCGAATTCTTTGTAGTAAAATTGAACCGTGTGATGTGAATTTTAATAAGTTTGTTAGATTATAAAGCGTTTCATTGTGAAATTATAAAAGTGAAATTCAGACGAGGACTCCAGGACACTGTTACCGAGGAAGGTTGAGACCCAGACACGATGCTGTTCGAAGTTAAAGAAGGACAGCAACAATGCACAGTAAGTACTGCTGATGAAATGCCCGCTTTTATGAAGTTGCTTCTGGAGAAATTCGAAAAGATGGTGAGTAGCAAAAACAATGCTCTCGAAAAACAAAACAACGCTCTCGAAGGGAAATTCGAGAGTTTACAGAGCGGCCAGAAAGAACAAAGGAACGCTTTTGGGGAACAAAAGAACGTTCTAGAAAGCGAATTTGATGAACAGAAGAATGCTCTAGATAGCAACTCGAAAGTCTGGACGCCAAAATCGAAACGAAGCTTAATGCCCAAAGTTCGATTCTTAAAGTTCAAATCGAGACTTTAGATACAAAGTTCGAAGCGAAATTCGATAAAGTAGAATCTCAAGCGGAAAAGGTGGAGCAACAGCCCATGACGCAAAGAAATGCAGCCGCCTGTGTTCGATGGTCAGACATCATGGCCGATTTACAAGAGATACGAGTAGTTCGAAGCCGCCGCGTTGACGAACAACTGGGACAACGAAGATAAGTCGATTGCTCTTACGCTTGCGCTCAGGGGACAAGTTGCCGAGTTGCTGCAGACCATCCCTGAAGAAAAACAAAAGAACTATGACGCCATGATATAGGCCATTGAGATGAGATTTGGCGACGACCACATGCAGCAAGTTTACCGGGTCCAGTTGCGACGAAGAGTTCAAACAAGGGATGAGACGCTTCAACAGTTGCAAGCCGACATCGAGCAATTGGCGAATTTGTGATATCCCAACACCAGCAGGGAAATTATCAACGAGTTGGCGACCGATGCGTTTACTAATGCCATTGCGGATGGAAAGCTACAAATGGCTGTAAGAATGGCAGGTAAGAAGACGTTCGCTGAAGCACTAGCATTTGTCCTGACAATGGAAGCAGCAGACTAAGCTTCGCAAGGTAGTCATCGCATCAGGGAAATGGCTACCTTAGAGTGCTTATGTTTATGCGTGGAAATGGAGACACAAAACACGAACAAATTTTTCGAGGACAAATAAGGTGCTGGAATTGCAACAAGTTGGACTTCGCGGAGCAGAAGTTGGTCGATGGTATCGACGCCCCCAGGACCAGCATCCAAGTTTCGCAAACAAAACTCTGCAACAAGAGTCTGACAGTGGAGGCAATCATCACCAACAGAAAATATGTGACCACTTTTGACACAGGTGCAACGGCCTCCATCACCCGAAGAGACCTTGTTCAGACGTCCTGGCTACCTAACACCATCTGCTACAGTCTTAAGACAGCTACTGGAGAAGCAGCGAAAGTACACGGGCAGGTGCTGCTACAGATACAACTCGCGGGATTGACCTTCTTACATGCACTTTTGGTAGCCGACATATGCGACGAATGCGTGATTGGAGTCAACTTCGTGAAGGCGAACGAGGTAATTTTAGGTATCGAACGGTCGAAATCCCTATGGTATACGGAAACGACAACGCTGTGAATCTTCGAGCGACACTGGGAAGCTATGAAGCTCTGCGGCCCTCCCCAGAGACAAATCTTTGGACACGTTTGGAGGGTGATCCTGGGAACCACCTTTTCTATCTCATCGAGCCAGATAAAAAAAGTAAGCTTAAAAGTTACGTCGTGGGAAAAATTCTTGCAGAACCTAAGAACAACATGTAGCCGGTTAGACTGATGAACCCAAATAAGAGCAACGTTAAGCTCAGAAAAGGAAAGGTGATTGGAAGATGCCTACCTAGAATTTTTGAATTTGAACAAAAAAATCAGTTTTGCGTACATTTTAGCCGCAAACTTGGATATTTCTATCCTAATATTGATTTTCGGTTGAAGGGGAAGGACATGCCACGCCCCTTTTTTTTAAAAAAGAGTGAAAAAAGACATAGAAAGAAGGTTTTTTTCTATTTAATATGATGCATAAATGGTAACGGAAAGGGGATAGAAAAAAAAGAAAATAAACGAATAGAAAAGGAGAATAGAAATGGAAAGGAGAAAAGGAATGGAAGGGAGAATAGGAATGAAAAGAAGAATAGGAATAGGGTATACCGCGGTCCGTTACAGACGGACCGAAGCTGTTATATACGCACTGTTGCACTTACTCACTGGTTTTTATACCCCATCCCATAGGACAGGAGGTAAATAAAATTTGTCACATAGTTTGTAACACGTTGAAATAATAATGGTAGACCCCCAAGACCTTAAGGGCATATGATCGAGACCGAGTTATCAATCGCATAAGCCATATCCGTCCGTCCGTGCGTCTGTATGTATTTTGAGCTAGGGTGCTGAAATTTCGTACGTACGGTCCACGTCATGTGAAGCAGTACGTGTCTGTGAGCGGATTTAAAATTTTCTTACACTTTTTACACTTAAACTGCTTCGGGATCTAAAAAGAACAGATATCAAGTTTCAAGTTCCTAGCTCAAAATTTAAGGGGAGGTCTACCCCAGCGTCGAAGTCAGAACTCAAGTAAACGTATTTGCATGTATTGGTAAGACAACATAGTTTCTCTTAACTTTATTTCTTTTCGCTCTTTGAATAATTTTTGATCCTCCTTCTCCATCTCCATCGCTATTTATTCAAACTCGATGCGCGCGCATGAAATACCCACAAAAAAATTTTACCCATTAGATATTGACAGACAACCGACCTTTTGTTGATTTTCTTTGTGGCTGTCTGGTGTGGTATTTATAGATGTATCTTTTTTGTGTTCCTCTTTTTGTTTGTGCACTTGTATTTACAAATTTTCAAGCAATCGATCTTCGATAGCTAAATATGGTCAAATATATATGATATTTTCATTTTGTGGAGTCGGAACTCGGAAGACAAAATTAATGATGATTTTTGACCTGACTGGAGAAATACGTAGGTATTGTTTTCTTATTGGTTCAGTACCTGAAGGTAAGGACGTCTGTAATAATAAATCCCATTGCTGGTTTCTTCTAGGTACTGTGTTTTGAAGAACACGTTTTGAAGTTTCAACGATAGTTGAGAATGTAGATGGGTATACCTACATAGATAAGATATTTTCTTATCAAAACCATTTTGTTAGGTACGTAGGTACCTAGGTAATTATTAGATAATGTACTAACGTACTAATTATTTGGTAATTAACCTTGATGTAGTTGGCATAAAATGCATAATGTTGGATGGGTGCATGTAGGTAGTACAAAACAGAATCATGTATGTATGCAGGTACCTACCAAGGTACATACCTAACTTTAGGACATGTTTTATTTCTAATTGTAGGCATAGGTGGGTAGGCACAAGCGGATAAAAAAATTGTTTTCGATGAACAAATTACTTTCAATTATCCAGGTTGGCTTCCAAACATATGTACGTAAAAAAGGCATTTGAATCAGAATTTTACATTTTTGTACATTTTGATTGTACCTATAACACATAGAAGAACTTTTCAAGGAATCGTAGTATTGAATAATTGTTATCCCACTTGAGGCCATAAAAGCGCCAAAGAAACAAAAACAGATGCCTTTGCTGGACCTGTCATAGGTTCGCTTTACAGATCCAATATCTACTCATGCCTATATACAGTACATAGGTATGTAGGCTCCAAAGGGATTTCCAAAGGCTAGTTCAATAAAAGACCGATGTTTTCGTAAAGACAGTTTATTACCAAGTGCAAGTACAGTCATCGAAAGCTGCTTTTTATACCCGACCGAGGGCATATTAATTCTAATGCATAGTTTGTAACACAGTGAAATAATCACCGTAGACCCCTAAGACCTTTTAGAGATATGATCGAGACCGACAGATGAATCGATTTAGCTATGTACGTCGGTCCGTCCGTCTGTTCGTCTATCCGTTAGTGTTAAGTTTTTAGGTCTTTAAAATTGAGCTAGGACGCTCAAACTTGGAGTGTATCTTGGTCCTTATTTTGTACAGACAAACTATGAAAATTGGTCAAATCCGTCAACGGCAATGTAAGACAATCTCCATTTCAAATTTTCTTTCAAAATGCCTTTTGGTCAAGTTACACAAAGCGTAGCAACTCAAATTTAGGTATAGAGAAATAATGGTCCAAAACCTAAGAAGGCAAAAATTGGACAACCCACAATATCGACCAGGCCCACTTCTAACATTTTAGATCTTTAAAAATCATTTCCATTATACCCGACCCAGGGTATATTAAGTTTGATGTATAGTTTGTTACGCAGAGAAATAATCACCTAAGACCTTTTAGAGATATGAATGGGACCGACAGGAGAATCGATTAAGCCATGTCCGTCCGTCCGTCCGTATGTAAACAACTTTTAGGCCTTAAATTTTAAGGCAGAGAGCTGAAATTTTGTGGGTTGGTTGGAAGTCCAGTCCTTTAGATCAAGTTTGAAAATAAGCTGAATACGCCCACAGACACGCCCACTACAGGCCTGTATGTGCGACCATCTCTAATTTAAAAAAATACATTTTGCAAATTTTAGCTAAGTTACAATGGCGCTAGCGCATTCATTTTTGGCACGTAACATTGCCTTATAATTGTCTTTAAGGTAGCCAAAAAATTTTAGCTTTCTCATTGGTCACGCCCACTTTTTAATGGATTTTAGCTTAAAATGACTGTTCAAAATTCAATAAATATATATGAAATTTGACAAAAAATTATAAGACAAAAGCTGTAGATATTAGCATTTTCGAGCTTTTATGTATATATTGTATGTGCCTCCGCCCGCTTTTGTGGGCGTGGCTTAAAAAAAGTGATTTTTTTAGTTAAAAAGGCGGAGTTTTAGTCCGAAATGTATGCAACCACCTAATATGAAGCATTCAACAGTTATATTTTTATATCCCGCCCACTTTTTGGAGGTGTGGCAGTTTTCTTTTTGGTATGGTCGGGTATTTTGCAATCCGTCGTAGATGGATTGAAGCTTTTGCATACCCACTGTTGCACTTTCCCACTTGTTTTCAAAAGCTTTGTGAAAATATTTACAATTCGCTCAGTAATGTACACAAGGCGCTGCGGATTCATTTTGAAATCAGCGAACTTCCAGTTATCTTAACAGAACTTTGTGTAAATTGATAATGTAGTAGTGTCAAGTTATAGATTATTTGATCTTTAAAAGATTTTCGTGCTGCGATTTTAATTTGGAAACAGTATCTTGGAGTATAGTCATTTGGTAGACAGTTGGTCGCAGGTTCGTCGGCAAGAACGAAGCACCTCTACCCTCCTTAGTAGGTTACCCGACCCCAGCGAGGGGACAATTTCGACATTTTTTCAAACGCATCTCCATAGCTCATTTGTTTCGCTTGTAAAATATTTGTGTTATATTTCGAGTGCGATTTTGAGAAGGTTGAACTATGCATAAGATCTGTGTGTCTGTGCAAACAATCGCCCAAGTTGTAATCGCCCAAAACCAAAAAATGCATAATCACCCAAAAATGTTGCGCTTTAGTTCGTAATGAAGAATCGCCCAAAAAAATTGTGAACATTTGCCCAAAATTTTTAGTGACTAGTTCTCCGAGTTATTATCTTCTAAAACCCAAAAATGAATAATCGCCCGAAATCCAATCTGGGCAGCGCCATGGCTTTTGCGGAAACTTCATATTCGGTTGTGTGCGTTTGCAACGAATTTCATTTGCAAAAAATGCGAAAAAGACACTTTTTAAAAATCACAGAGTAAAGTTTATACGACAGTTACAACTTTGCGTTTTAATACGCAAAGGGAAAAAATGACAAAAAAACATACGAAAATAAAAATTGATTGCTAGGTATTTTAGCTACCTCAATAATGTGATTAAAAAGTTGTCACCGAAAATTGCAAATCTGAGCACATTAACAAAAAAAAAAAATTAAATTTTTGCTTCAACCACAAACTGTAGAAATAAACGGAGTATGCGCTCACAGAAAAATCAAAAATCAATTTTTAAAACTGCGCTTGCCCTGTGGTCGGATTTGGAAAAATGCGGCATTTTTCGTTTTAAAGCCTTATACATCAAGAAAAAAATTTGCAAACAAATATCCATTATACCACTGAAAGCATCTATCTTTATGTACATACTTAAAGAGAAATATTTTATTAAATTCGGTTTGGTATTTCGGAAGAAGCGCTTGCAAATGCATGGTAAAATTCCAAAAAAGGTCTACTTTTTGCACCTTACAATAGTTAAAACAAAAAATCAATTTTCTGCCACAACAGCTCTGAGGAAAAATAACGGGTGATTTTTTAAGAGGTTGAGAACTTTTTAAAAAAAAAAACACAAAAAATTCGAAAAAATTAATGAAATATTTATTTGAATCGATTTATTTGAACCTTGCAATTTAATGTTTAAAGATAATTTCATGCAAATGTTGACCGCGGCTGCGTCCCAGGTAGCCCATCCGCTGAGTCCAATTTTGGCATACTCTTTCACACATATCGGCCGGTATCTCACGAATGAATGCATGGATGTTGGCTTCCAGTGCGTCAATCGAAGCGGGTTTGTCCCTATAGACATTAGCCTTGACACACCCCCACAAAAAATAATCTAATGGTGTCAAACCGCACGATCTAGGCGGCCAATTGACCGGCCCGAAACGTGAAATTAACTGTTCACCAAACTCGCCTCGCAATTGCGCCATTGTTTCGCGTGCTGTGTGGCATGTGGCACCGTCTTGTTGAAACCACATATCATGCAAGTCAAGAACTTCCATTTCGGGCAAAAAAAAGTTTGTTATCATCGCTCGGTAGCGTTCACCATTGACAGTAACGCTGCGATTCGCATCATCTTTGAAGAAATATGGCCCAATAATGCCACCGGACCATAAACCGCACCAAACAGTGGCTTTTTCGGGATGCATTGGTAGCTGTTGCAATGCTTCTGGCTGATCTTCACTCCAAATGCGGCAATTTTGCTTATTTACGTACCCATTCAACCAAAAATAAGCCTCATCGCTGAAGGTCGAGAATGCCGACCATAAAATGGAAGCAGCGCGCGATGAACATTTCGAACCGAGCACGAATTTTGATAGTAAAATTCAATAATTTGCAAGCGTTGTTCATTTGTAAGACGATCCATGGTTAAATTGCAAACCAAACTGAAGCTGTTTGACAGTGACACAAGGTACTAAACACACGTCAGCTGTCAAAAACAGTGTTGCCAAAAACCAAACCAGCTAAAAAATCACCCTTTACATGAACACTCCATAAATAATATAAAACTAGTGAGTAAGTGCTACAGTGTGTACGCAGAAGTTACAGTCCGTAAAACGGACCGTTGAATACCCCATCCTATCCCACATTGTAAAATGCTGATGACATTTTATAAGTAATGCAAACTTCGAAAAGGGGCGTGGTCCAAACGCCCCCAATTACAAACTATTAATTATAAGATATTTCCACAGATATTTCCAAGTTACACCTAATTGTACGTAAAAATGAAATTTTTTGGTTTAAATTCAATATTTTTAAAAAATCGACCCCTAAAAGGGGGCGTGGCTAAGAACTTTATATAATTGAAATCTTGACGGAAGTATTGTTTACCTAAACTGCTACTTTTTTTGTTTCATGCTTTCCTAATTTAAGCTCAACGGCAGTCGAAATTAAGTTTTTCTGGAAAATTTTAGGTTTTTCTTCAATTCTGCCTCCAAATGTGGGCGGGGCCCAAAGTCTTGTATAAACAAAATGTGGAACTAGGCGTTTTCTGCATAAAAAATTAAGCACATTTTTTTCAATTTCGGGCAAAAATACTGAGTAAACTGCATTTGAAAATTTACCCTTAAAATAGATGCCACGCCCACTAGAGGAGGTTTGCCAATTAAATTTGTCTTTTTTGTCTAAATGTCAAATTTCAGCGTTTTAGAACGTCTTACAGTTTTGAAAAATCTGGAGGTAGTTGCATATTTAGACCGATTGTGGGCGTGTCTTTGGGCGAATTTCAAAAATGTTTACACTTGTACTGCTTCGCATGACCCTACACTTGAGACTAGGCCCAAATAAAACTAAAAAAAAATTGTTTTTACTACGCTAAAAACTTTTATATTAACCTAAATTAATTTTTAACGATGAGCATATCTGGCCACATTCAATACCAAAATAATATTTTTTATTAGAATAAATTATCTCTAAAAACGTGAAAGTTATCCCTCAATTTAATAGCACACCACCATAAATTTGTGCGGGGAACATACCCTTAAGGCTTAAAAACTACCGAGAGATGGACGGACGGGCGGACATGGCTCATTTTACTTACAATTCGGTCTAAGGTGTCTACGGTGATTATTTCTCTATGCTACAAACTATGAATCAAACTTGAAACCTTGAATGTTTGATTGATGAATGAAAAAACCTATAAATTTGCAGAAAAACATGGATTTCGACTGCTTTTTAGCTTTACTAAGTATAGAATAAGAATTAAAATTTACCACGTAAGGAACACCGGATACTATTTCTGATTTCATTCATACAAAGTTTTGGCCACACCCATCCTTAGAGGTCGATTTCACAAAATTATTGAATTTGAACCAAAAAATTACAGTTTCGCGTACACTTTAGCCGCAAACTTGGATATTTCTATGCTAATATTGATTTTCATTTGAAGGGGTTGGTCATGCCAGGCCCCTTTTTAAAAAAAGAAATTAAACAAAAACTTATAAGGAATATATTTTTTTTCTATTTAAAATGATGCAAATGGTAACGGGACGGGGATGGAAAACAAGAAAATAAACGAATCGAAAGGAGAAAAGGAATGGAAAGGAGAATGGGAACGGAAAGGAGAATAGGAATGGAAAGTAGAACAGGAATAAGGTATACCGCAGTCCGTTGCAGACGGACCGAAGCAAGTACATACGCACTGTAGCACTTACCTACTGGTTGATGGCTGTTGATGGCTATTTTCGACCAGCTCATGATCTCGGGAAGAGCATTGGAACGAATAATAATATTCGAGATAAACTCGAGGGTAGGTTAGGCACCTAAGCCTTTTTTTCCGTGATGGGTATACGTATAAGATACCTATAGGGTGATTTTTTAAGAGGTTGAGAACTTTTTAAAAAAAAAAACACAAAAAATTCGAAAAAATTAATGAAATATTTATTTGAATCGATAGTTTGAACCTTGCAATTTAATGTTTAAAGATAATTTCATGCAAATGTTGACCGCGGCTGCGTCTCAGGTAGGCTATCCGCTGAGTCCAATTTTGGCATACTCTTTCACACATATCGGCCGGTATCTCACGAATGAATGCATGGATGTTGGCTTCCAGTGCGTCAATCGAAGCGGGCTTGTCCCTATAGACATTAGCCTTGACATACCCCCACAAAAAATAATCTAATGGTGTCGAATCGCACGATCTAGGCGGCCAATTGACCGGCCCGAAACGTGAAATTAACTGTTCACCAAACTCGCCTCGCAATTGCGCCATTGTTTCGCGTGCTGTGTGGCATGTGGCACCGTGTTGTTGAAACCACATATCATGCAAGTCAAGAACTTCCATTTCGGGCAAAAAAAAGTTTGTTATCATCGCTCGGTAGCGTTCACCATTGACAGTAACGCTGCGATTCGCATCATCTTTGAAGAAATATGGCCCAATAATGCCGCCGGCCCATAAACCGCACCAAACAGTGGCTTTTTCGGGATGCATTGGTAGCTGTTGCAATGCTTCTGGCTGATCTTCACTCCAAATGCGGCAATTTTGCTTATTTACGTACCCATTCAACCAAAAATGAGCCTCATCGCTGAACACAATTTTTCGATAAAAAAGCGAATCCTTGGCCAGCTTTCCAAGAGCCCATTCACCAAAAATTCGGCGTTGTGGTAGGTCGGCTGGCTTTAGTTCTTGCACCAGCTGTATCTTAAAAGGCTTTACGCCCAAATCCTTCCGCAAAATTTTCCACGTAGTGCTGTAACAAAGGCCTAACTGCTGGGAACGGCGCCGAATCGACATTTCGCGGTCTTCTGTCACACTAGCTGATACGGCCGCAATATTTTCTTCACTACGCACAGTACGCAAACGTGTTAGTGGCTTAATGTCCAACAAAGTAAATTTGGTGCGAAATTTCACAATGTCACAATCTTCCGAATAGACTGCTCAGAAGGTCGAGAATGCCAACCATAAAATGGAAGCAGCGCGCGATGAACATTTCGAACCGAGCACGAATTTTGATAGTAAAATTCAATAATTTGCAAGCGTTGTTCATTTGTAAGACGATCCATGGTTAAATTGCAAACCAAACTGAAGCTGTTTGGTTGAAGCTGTGTGTTAGTACTCAAGGTACTAAACACACGTCAGCTGTCAAAACCAGTGTTGCCAAAACCAAACCACCTAAAAAATCACCCGTTATTTGGTGCAAGGTCATAATTGAAATGTTTGGTGTCGTTGCTGAAAGATTTTTGAATGAATTTTGGTAGGAAGGTAGGTATGTATTGCGGATTGTGTAATTAGCAAATGGAAGTGTCAATGGGTTTACAAAATTGTGGGTAAATTTTTTTTATTTTTATGTATTGATAAAAGCTTTAAAAAATGAGAAACGGATTTCTTGTTTTCAAAATATTAACACATTTTGGCTTCTTACTCAAGTGGTTTGTGCTTACGTATAACTTAGTAGAAAATATAAAAACAGATCAGCACTATAACTACCATTTAATTAAAGCAACTAAAAGGTTCTTGAGCGTATTTCGAAAACCATATAATATTTCAGGCCTGGTTTATTTTTCCTACAAGCCCTGAGAAATGTCTATGTCTTAGATTTTTTTCCCGAATGGTACATATTACTTTTATTCAGATAATGTGGGGGACACGCGTTTTTTTTAAGCTTTTTCTGCATTTTTTTGATTTAAAAACCATAAAACGACTATTCAAAATCTTTTTTATACCCCATCCTATAGGATAGGAGGTATATTAAGTTTGATTCATAGTTTGTAACATAGAGAAATAATCACCGTGGACCCCCAAGACCTCAAGGGAATATGATCGAGTCCAAATTTTTAGTCGAATGAGCCATGTCCGTCCGTCCGTCCGTCCGTCCGTCTGTCTTGAAACTTGATATCTGTCATTTCTAGGTCCCGAAGCAGATCAAGTGTGAAACTTTTTGAAATCCGCCCACTGACACGCCCACTTTACTTAGTAGCATCAAAAATCAAAGTTGTCGCAGAAAGCTGAAATTTGGTATGCGATATCCTCGCTTAAGTGTATTGTGATTGGCGTTTAAAAAAAGCGAACACCGCCCCCTTGTAGGCTTGGTCATACTTAATATGCATTCTAATAAACGGTTATTATTTGATATATTTGCTTTAAATCCAAAAAAACTTGCACCATAAAATGTTCAGATATATGCGTAAGCTATTAACTCAAGTGAATAAATTTTCGCCACACCCACTTTTGGGGGCGTTTTTAAGTATAAACCAAATTTTTAATATGAAAATGCTATCAACATTTGTACATCACTTCTGATAAAAAAAAATATAAATAAAAAAGGCGGCGGGTTACAATCCGCCTAGGCGAACCGTTGAATAACCGATCCCAATTGAAAACTGTCAAGCTCCAAAATGCGTCAAATATCTTGGTTGTTAAATTTCAGTTTCTGTTAACTTAAATTGTGTTAAGAATTTGTCAGTTAAGAATCTTCTTTTTTTAAAAATTAACCCCTTTTCAATAATATAATTTTTCTATCATACTTTATTATCAGATGCAGTATTCACGTGTTGATCGCAGTTTTATATTAAAAACTTGATTTTTTACTTAAAAACGCCCCCAAAGGTGGGCGTGGCAAAATTTTTTCATTTAAGTTGATAGCTTACGCACTTATCTGTACATTTTATAGATCATTTTTTTTGAATTCAAAGAAAATGTATAGAATAAAAACCGTTTATTGAAAAGCAAATGAAATATGAGCACGCCCAAAACGGGGTGGTTTTTGCCTTTTTTTGAAATGTCAATCACAATACACTTAACCGAGGATAACGCGTATCGAATTTCAGCTTTCTACGGCAACTTTGAATTTTCGTGGTATCAAGTAAAGTGTGCGTGTCAGTGGACGGATTTTAAAAATGTTAACACTTGTAATGTTTCGGGACCTAGAAAGAACAGATGTTAATTTTCAAGTTCATATCTCAAAATTTAAGGCCTAAAAACTACCGACACACGGACGGACGGACGGTTATGGCTCATTCGATTAAAAACTCGGTCTCGATCTTATGCCCTTAAGGCCTGGGGGTCTACATTGATTATTTCTCTATGTTACAAACTATGAATCAAACTTAATACACCTCCAATCCCATGGGATGGGGTATAACAAGACTGTAAGGTGTTTTTAAAACAATTTTTTATACCCCATCCCCTAGGATAGGAGGCATATTAATTTTGATTCATAGCTTGTAACATAGAGAAATAATTACCGTAGACCTCCAAGACCTTAAGGACATATGATCGAGACCGAATTGTAAGTCGAATAAGCCATGTTTGTCCGTCCATCCGTCCGTGTTTCGCCGTGTTTCGGTAGTTTTTAGTCCTTAAATTTTAAACTCGGAGCTTGAAACTTGATATCTTTTCTTTCTTTTCTTTCTAGTGTAAAATTTTTTGAAACTCGCACTGACACGCCCACTTTACTTAGGTAAGGTTAGGTTAGGTTAAGCAGGGGTGTGGTAAAAAAAGGTCAAATAAACACTAGGAACCAGTTGAATTTAACAATTCAAAAGGCAAAACAACCCAAACATTCTCCCTGTTGAAACATCCAATTTTCCTGCAATAGCCCAGAATTTACCTACGGTTTGTTTCGTCTATTTCCTCTAAACTTTCAAAGAAATATTCACCTAGAAATTTTCAAGGTTTCGTGAAATTGCCTCGCACTCACGCAGTATCAACCGCTTAAATATCGCAGCAGAAGCGACAAGTATCCGTGTCAGAAAGCCTGAGCCTCTTCGCGTGTTTCCGCAGGAGACAGTGGCCTATCTGAATTCCCACTAAAGCCCTAAGCTTGACCCTGCTCATTTTTGTACCCTACCCATAGGATAGGAGGTATATTGAGTTTGATTCATAGTTTGTAACTTTTTTTTTTTTGAATACTAGGGTGGACGGAGACTAAAACTCCAAAATCTTTCATAGATACCAATACGCCCACTATAGCAGGTATATAATACCGAAGTAGCCGATATTGGTTATGCCCGATTTCTACGTGCTAAAAAACCACCCATTTATGAGAGACACTATGAAACTGCCAGAACGCACTTCATAGCAGTAAATTTTCGCTCTCTCATAATACTTCTTGATTACAACTAAGTTAACTTCACAAGTAATTTAAGCTTCCGTAGTGTTTATCGCATTGGGTAGGTTGCTATCCAGTGAATGCACCTACTAAAGCCGTTCATTCGTGCAGGTTCACCCTACGTCGCTAGATCGAAGGGTATTGTTCTTTGTAGTCGTCGCTCGTTGTTTACATCCTTAAGAGTCTCGTTGAGAGAACGGATCATTTCATTGTTGCAATGAACATGAAGGCGGGCATTTAGCTTTCGAGCAAAGTTTGTTACTTTTTCGCTCACGGTAGCTATTCCTAAATCTCTGTGAATTTCACTATTCCTAATATACCATGGAGCATTCACAATTGCTCTTAGTGTCTTGCTTTGGAAAGTCTGCAACACGGACATGTTGCTCGGCTTGGTACAACCCCAAAGTTGTATACCGTATGTCCAGGACGGCTTTAACACCTGCCTGTACAAGAGCAGTTTGTTTTATATGCTTAATTTCGACAATCATTTCCCTGAGCCTAATCTCGAGCTCATCACGCTTCTTCTTTACGTGTGTCCAGTGTCATCCCTAGATATTTCGGTGCATTTGCATAAGGTATTTGTGCAGAATATATAAACAGAGGTATATTGTTAACCCTTCTGTAAGTGAAATTCATATGCGTCGACTTGTTCTCGTTAAGAGCGATTCGCCAAGTCTTCGTTCAAACACAAATTCTGTCCAATGCCCGTTGGAGGTTTCTCGTTGATGACTCGACTGATTAACCTGTTGCCAGGATGGCCGTATCGTCCGCAAACGTGGCCAAGACTGTCTGGTCATCTCGAGGTATTTCTTTTGTGTAGAGTAGGAACAGGGTTGGACCGAGGAAGCTTCCCTTGGGTAACCGAATTTGCTTGAAACTCGAGTATTCACTACTACACCTTACACGAAAGAATATGCTTTCAAGATAATTTTCTAATATTTTAAACATGCCTTCGTGCCATACCTTGTCGAAGGCTTGCGATACGTCGAGGAAAGCACTTGAACATATTTTTTCCCTTCTAAGGCTTTTTCAGTTTCATGCGTTATTCTGTAGACTTGATCTATTGTGGAATGGTTAGGCCTGAAACCGAATTGATGATCGGGGACCAAGCGTCTTTCTGCAATTATTGGTTGTAATCGCTTCAGCAGAAGTTTCTCGAATACTTTCGATATTATCGGCGGAAGTGATATGGGCCAATAAGATTTTTTATCATTTGCACATTTCCCCGATTTTGGAACCCTGTAATGACTGCAGCAACTTTCCATTGCCTTGGAACGTATAGAAGTCTAAGAGAAGCGTTTATCATATAAAGTAGCTTGACTAGTGCCTTTTTTGGTAGTTCTTTCAATATTTCGCCAGTGATCAGGTCGTAACCCGGGGCCTTATTATTTTTAAGTTTCCATATTGTCTGTCGGAGTTCAGCTTACGAAACTTTTCTTTTTCTAAGACTATCAGGTTCCGCGTTGCTGTTTTGAACGTCAGCCAACGGCGGACCGTCGTAACGCTTGAATGTTTCTTCTTAATGTTCAGCAAACAAATTCGCTTTCTCTTTGTCTTCTATTGCCCATTCGCCTTTAGCTTTTTTTATTGGTGCCGAGTGGATTATAGGTTTCTTGATAGACTTATCTACTTTCCACAGCGAGTAGTATGAGCTCCTGTCAGCCGACAAGCCTTCAAGGTATTTGGTGGTCTCACGATTTTTAAAACCTTGCAACATTCCTTTCAGTTTGTTAAAGAGGTGGTTCAAGAGGGTTTTGTCTGAGGGAGCCCTCGTGCCTTGCTATCTTCTACGCGTTCTTCTCTTTTCACGAATCAATTCTTCGATTTCGAGTTGATATGTTGTGCGTACATTCCCGTCGGTGCTAACTGCGTTCTTTTGGGACGAAGTGTTGTTCCAAGCAGCGCTCTGAATTGCTTCAATGAATTTGTCAACTGCGGTTTCTAACTCGAAAGGAGTTCTCAACGGCACATTCAAGCCAACACCCTCCTTACAGTCCTTTCTGCAGGCGTCCTAGTTTATGTTTTTGCTAGCTAATCTGGGAGCTCTTTCTATTTTCGCCAGTCTTCCACCCATCTTCAAGATTACTCCTGAGTGGTCTGAGCAAAGATCATAACACTCTTCGGTTCGCGTAAGGTATTTGGGGTAGGAAAAAGTCCACCCCACGTTTTATACTGTTTTTGTTCAGTAATCTGCCTCTTGTTGAATTGCATCGTGAACCCCAAAAAAGTATGCTTCGCGTTAAAGTCACCCCCAATGATAAAATTGGACCCAATGAAGTCATACATATTATCAAGATCGTCTTCCACCAGTCTATATCCTGGCGGGAAATAACAAGATGCAATGTTGTAATCTAAGCAGTCAATTTTTACAGAAACTGAACTGATCTGCATAGAGTCTAGCTCAACTTCTGTGTTCTTGAAGTGCTTTATGCAGTTCATAATGTAGAGGGAGGATCCTCCTCTCGAATTTTGCGAAGGGTGATGTGCGTGATAGTCATTGTAACCTTTAAGTTTGGGTCTAGACCCGTTTTTAAGGTGAGTTTCCGTAATCATGCAAATATCAATATTATGTTTCGGTAGAAATACTTCTAGTTCGTCTATTTTATTCAAAAGGCCGTTTGCATTCCATGTTAGTATTTTAAATAACTGTTTCATTTTCATGTTCTCTTGTAATTTTTTTGAGGCTTAAACTCGAGCTTGCTTAGTTCGTCAAATATAAGTTCGTTGATTTTAGTCTGATCCTCAAGTTTTCCAAGATTACAGCGAGGATCTGAGACACTGCATCTGTTGCTTGCGATCTTGCATTGTTATCGTTTGCCGCAACCTGTGCGTATGATTTCGGTCCGACCAGTGGCGGTTTCTCCGCTGCACTTGGACTGACGCCGCTCTTTTGTGGAGCTTTTAAGCCTTTTACGACGCCTACTTTGCCAATCTCGCACTTTTGATAGGCTTTGGCGTCTTTGGAGTCTTTGGTGTCTCTGGTTTAGGAATTTCAGCATTTATTGGACGTCTAGGGCTTGGTTTCTGACCTCAAATATTTTCCTTAAGAGTTTCTCGTCCCTTTTGCAGCTCTATGGCTACTTCGCATCCTCGATAGCTTGCGGGGTGGTTTCCGTGGCAATTGGCTCAAACTGCTGGAGCCTTTATGTCAACTTTGCGCTCTGTTGAGAGATGTTTTCCGGCACATTTCACGTAACGTGGTTCTTTTTGGGCAGTAGGCACTTGTGTGCCTGAATTCTTGGCATCGCTTACACTGTGATATAAGTCTATTGCCCTTTCGCATGGGTTCGATTTTTACCCTGATGTTAAGTATTGTATATAGTTCTTTTGCTATATATGAATATGTTATTATGTTTATAGACCACGGTTCTTGTACCGTGACTATCAGTGGTATTGCCGGTACATAAACCAGAACACCAGAAATTATTTGATTATTGAGTTCTAAGCAGACTCACTTAGAAAGTGTAAAAAATGTCTTACTATGTCGGTGGTTGCAAAAAAGACTCACCCCGTAGAATTTTATTCACCGGTTTTTATACATAAATTTTGCTTAGCCTAGCTTAAAATTACATTATTATAAAAATCTAATACAAATTGAATTTATTGCTGACGTTAATAAAAACAGCTTAAGTCAACAAAATATAAATGACAAAAAAACCACCAACCGAAAGAGCAATAGAGCCAAGAGCCAAGGTGAAAAACAAAAAATATTAATTTAAATGTATCTAATTGCAATGGGGTGCCGTGGCGTAGTGGTTAGTGTGTGTGCTTACTACGCCGGAGGTCTGGGTTCGAATCCTGCCATCGTCACCTGAAAAAAAAAAGACTTGTTCTTTTTCACGGTCCCCACCTCCGCGAGGGTCTGACAAGCCCTCCGAGAGTATCATTTGTCTTGAAAAACTTCTCAAAGTGCCGTTCGGATTCGGCAAAAAATTGTAGGTCCCCTTGTATGTAAAGAAATTAGCACACCAGCATACATTGTTGAGAAGTTGGCCCTGGTTCACCTCGAGCTGTTGCGCCACTCTATTTATTTTTAATTGCAATGAGACATATGAGGAACAAGAGAAAGAAAAATGACAGAATAAAATAATAACGTGAATGCGTAAATGAAAAAGTATCAAATTCTGTTGTAAGGTCGTTGTCGTCTAGATGTTGCTCGCCGTCGTTGGTGTTTGTTGCGACATGACCTATCTCAACATCCTGCCCCGCGCTGATGATTCTAGGTTCATCAGAAGTACATATAAAAGCTGATTTGATATATCACACCTTTGTGATGGAGTGTGAAGAGTGTGAAGCTGATTATCTCGGTTGTGGGATTGGTGCTGTAGCCGTGCGCTTGCAAATTCTTGGACCGTGTTTCCAGAAAAGATACGTTAAAGTGATAATGGCCAAGAATAATCCAGATGATCCCATGACGGTATGCCGAATGTTATGATATCGTATCAATATAGGTAATTCGGATTGCTGTGCGTTGATTTGTTCACGAAGAAGATGCAACTCCCTTTTGTGTGACGTAATATTAAGCGTATTGAGTTGAATGACTGCTAAGTCACCTATGTTGTCGAAATTTGGCAAATGACTCAGTCTCGTATAGCACACACGAACCTCGCTCGAGTAAGTTGTCTGTCCTCGAAGAGTTACCAGGTCCTGCTTAGCGATGCAATTTGGAGGTAATTTAAGGATTCCAACTCCCTTTACTGTACTTATTGAATTTTGGCCATCACATACAGTGTTAAGTAGTGTCTCCCTCGTTACCGCGAAAATCCATTGATTAGTATTGGGAATCCACGTCCATAATGGGCTATGCTCCATGATCTTTACCTTGCATGATGTGAGGGATGTTATGTTGTTAAGAAGGTTCATTTCGCATAGGCTGATGTTAGCTCCTCGACGATAAATTGGCTCGGATTGGAGGCACAAGTAATCCCTAATTTGTCTTGCCCCACAAGTGGTAAGCCCATTTTAAATACCACGTGATTTGACACAATTCGACCTTCTACGGACATCAGGTGGTAGAATTGGAGTAGATCGTCTATATCCACTGGTCGATGTTGTTCTGGTGGTAGATGATTCTTGATGTTGGTAATTTCATGTTTTAATTGTTGAGGTGATATCAACAAATGGCTTAATTTTCTTTGATGAGTATCGGCCAGAACGCTACGTATTGCGAATTGTGTCCTCTGGATATTAGCAAGGAGAAGGGTTGTGTATATCGACCAAGATGAAAATAATTCTTGTATCAGATATGCGTTTCCGGTTATGTTATTTAACCTATCGGTTATCAGTTCCAACTGTAGAACGAGCGTTTTGTGTCGCTTGTCCATAGGTTCTTGGTTTTGTTTCATAATGTTTACGGTTGAATCCAAAATTGATGTTTGTTTTTTTAAAAATGTTTTTAAATGATCCTCGTTTGAATTGATGCGCTCAATATTTTCAGCCATTTCTTCTGCGTAATGGGAGCCAAGTATGCCAAATAGTGAGTTTGCAAAATTTCCTACAAAGTCAATGGCCCCTCTTTTGATCCTTCTGGAATAAGATTTAATTGTGAATAGCCCGTCTTCTTCTAAGATTTCTTGTTGAATGTATTGAATTTGATGAAGAACCTGATGGCATAGATCCTTCTGAGTATTTTGTTCGCAGAGATGAATTAGTACCTTCGTGCTATTGTCAAGAGCCGCGAGTTCGTTTCTGTATGGTCGCAGATCAAAGTAGACAACCAGGTTCCATTTACTGGTAATTGTGTTGATATTACCTAATTTTTCGAAATGAATCCCTGGTGTCGGGTTGAAGTAGGAGACCTCCACTTCCCTTGCGAAGACTATTGATTGACGACGCTTCTTTTGCTTTCTCATGCCTTGTGTCTCAACTACTTCAGATGGCACATCAATTTCATCTTCGTCGTGTTCAGTGTATTCGCGTTTCTTTCCATGTGTTGCAACATTTGGTCGTTCCTGTGATGCGACTGGTATGGCTTCTACAGGCTCCTCTTGCCTCATGAGTGGGGCCAGCTTGTGTATTGGTCGTTTAAGGGTACCAGATTGTGTTCGCTCGTCGGCCACCCTGATGTTTCCATCGTCGCCGTAATACACTTTGGTAATGCGCCAAAGTGGCCATTTTAACACTGGAGTGTTGTCTTCTTTAATAATAACCAACGTGCCAATTTGAACATTCCTGGACGAAGTTTTCCACTTGCTACGATTTTGAAGCTCATTGAGATATTCCAACGACCAACGTTTCCAGAACTCATCCTTAATGTGAGAAACCAGCTTCCATCTGTTACTCAAACTTCCGCGTAATGGCCCTGCGTTTGGATCGACTGCAGCTATTAACGGCTCTCCTATTAAGAAATGACCCGGTGTTAGTGCAGTCAGGTCATTAGGATCACTGGCAAGCGGAGTAATTGGCCTTGAATTTAGAATGGCTTCTGCGTCCACACTAATAGTGCACAGTTCTTCGTATGTCAGCGATGCTGAAGCAATTTTATGTTGCAGCAAATGCTTTGCCGACTTGACAGCTGCTTCCCATAAACCTCCAAAATGTGGGGCCCGTGGGGGAATGAAGTGGAAATCAATTCCCTTTAAATTACAGGCAGTCGTTATATTGGTCTGAGAGTCAGCTGCGTAAATAGAGGTCTTCAGCTCTGACAATTGATTCTTTGCCCCTACAAAGTTAGTGGCGTTGTCACAATATAAATTTTTTCAGTGTCCTCTCCGGCCGATGAACCTCTTAAGTGCTCCAATGAAAGCATCAGTTGTTAGATCGCTGACGACTTCGATATGTACTGCCTTCGCACTAAAGCAGCAAAATATGGCTAGGTAACTTTTCTGTGGGCGAGCACCTCTCGAACGATATTGTATCCAGATTGGGCCGCAAAAATCGACTCCACAGTTAATAAAGGGACGTGCTGGTTGAACCCTGTGCGATGGTAGATTACCCATTATCTGCGAATACATCTTGGGTCGGGCCCTGGAGCATTTCGTGCACTGCTGAACGATTGATCGCGCAATATTTTTTCCTTTGATCGGCCAAAATTTTTGTCTCGTGATCGCTAGAAGACCCTGGAGCCCAACATGCAAGTGGTCAGTGTGTAGATCTGTCATCAAAAGTTTGACAAACGGGTGGGAGTATGGTAATAGAATTGGATGTCTGGCGTCATATGATATTGTAGATGATTGCAATCTACCTCCCACACGTAGTAAGTTGTCTTGCCCTATGAAGGCTGCAAGTCCAAGTAAGGCGCTTCTCTTATCCAAGTCTTGTTGTGCTTTTAACTGAATAATATCTGCCTTGAACTCACATGTTTGGATGCATCTCAAAATTAACTGGAGGGCTTCTTCTAGCTCTTGTGCTGCCAGGGGCCACATGTGTTGGGTTTTAGATCTTGGTTGATGCTCCTTGTTGTTCTTTGACCGATACCGCTTTCTTGTTGTTATTACATTAATGAACCGAAGACAGTAGGCTTTTACACTTTGTAGCTTACGAAATGAATTTGAATGATTAATTTGTTCAATGAAGGTGGGCAACCTTTTTATGGTGATGGAAAGCGATATCTTCTTCGTTTCGATGCTCCTGGGCATGCTGCTCTTAAATGGCGGTGGCCATATGGATTCCATGCCGTGTAGAAATTTTGGTCCATAAAACCACAAGCTATGGGTTGCTAACTTATAGGGTGCAATTCCTCTGGATAAGACGTCCGCTGGGTTGTCGACGGACCTTACATGACGCCACTGTATGATATTAGAAAGTTGCTGAATTGATGCGATTCGACGAGCCACAAAAGTTTGAAACGAATCCGAACTAGAATTGATCCAACTGAGAACTATTTGAGAGTCTGTCCAAAGATGAAAACTTGCACCCTTGATTTGTAGATCATTGTTTACTCGACGCGAAAGTTCAGCAGCTAATAGCGCGGCGCACAACTCGAGCCGAGGGATTGTCATCGAGCTGTTTCCTGATGATGTTCTCTTGACAGGATCCACTCTCGATTTGGAGCAAAGTAGTCGAACTCTTATGGCTCCATCCTTGTTAATTGATCTGATATACACTGCGGCGCCGTATGCCTTCTCGGATGCGTCAGAAAATGTGTGTTTTTGTATTGACGTAGGAACACATTGTGCAAAAACATGACGGGGAATATGTAAATTATCTCGATAATTGCACCATCTTGTATACATTTCTACCGGCAGTACAGCGTCCCAATCATAATTCAGCTCCCAAAGCTCTTGCAGGAACAATTTAGCAACCATTACCACTGGAGCAACCATTCCAAGTGGATCGAAGAGTCTGGCGATATCTGATGCAACTGTTCTTTTTGTAAACCTTTTTTGTGTTATGCATTTGGTTTTAATACAGAAAACATCTGATTTTGGAAGCCAGATTAGACCTAGAGTCTTGACAAACCCTTCGTTATGGTCCCCATCCAGAGAAATTTCCTGATCCTCTAATGGGACATGCCTTAAGAGTTGCTGGTGGTCTGCACACCATTTTCTTAGTTTGAAGCCTCCTTCTTGGAGCAGTGCTGACAACTGAGTTTAAATGTCCTTAGCCATGCTTAAACTATTTGCTCCGGTCATTGCATCATCTACGTAGAAGTCTCTCAATAAAACTTCGGACCCCAAAGGATAGGTATTAGCATAATCTTGAGCTAATTTTTGTAAGCATTTTATTGCCAAATAGGGGGCAGATGATGTACCGTATGTAACGGTTTTGAGCTGATACGCCTTGACAGGCTGGTTTGAATCTGACCTCCACCATATCAGGTGATACTGTCGATCGTTCTCTTGTAAATGAATCTGCCGATACATTTTTTGAATGTCGGCTTTTAAAATGTATAATGGCATCCTGAAGCGCAACAAGATTGTGAATAACTTGGCTTGTATTGTGGGCCCAGCGTATATGATGTCATTTAAGGAGATGTTGGTAGAAGTCTTCGCTGAAGAGTCGAAAACCACTCTCAATTTCGTGCTTGTACTGTCTGGTTTTAAGACTCCATGATGAGGTAGGAAGAAATGTGGCGATTTAATTGTTCGATACTCGACCTCTTCCGTATGGCCCAGTTCGATGTACTCGTTCATAAATTCTAAGTATTGATGCTTCAGAACACTATCCCCATCGAGTTTACTTTCTAATGCGTAGAATCTACTTAGCGCAATGTCCCTGGAAGTACCCAATTTTTCTGGATCGTCGGCAAATGGTAACTGTGTGATGGAAGATCTCCTCGCACCGCTGTTCTGCTAACGTTTTTTCGGAGTTGCATTCAGGCAGATTCTCAGTTTCCCAAAATCGTTCAATAGATTTTTCTAGGGCTTCGTTTGAAGTAAAGACACCACAAGTCGGAGATAAAGAAGTTGGTTCAACTAGTCTTCCGGTGACTATCCACCCAAGTAACGTGTTTTGTAGTAATGGCAGACCTTTTCCTAATTTTATTTGCCCAATGCAAAGCAATTGATGGACATGTTCAGCTACAATGAGTAGATCAATCTTGTTTGGCTTATTAAACTGTGGATCTGCCAATTTTATGTTTGCTGGAATCTGCCATGTTGAGGTGTCGAAGTGTGTTGGAGAAGTGGAGAAGTGTGTTGCACCTGACATTAATTCGAAACTAGCTCTGCGCTGTGTTTCACGTCTTGAACTTCCGATACCATGCACTACCAACGGGCTACGTGTGATTGGTATCTCGAGCTTGCGCATCATTCTGTCTGTGATAATGTTTATTTGTGAACCAGAATCCAAGATCGCTTGGCAGCGGGCGACTGATCCGTTTTTGCTAACCAAATTCACTGCAACGGTGCTCAAGAAGACATAGCTTGGTCTGGCTTCTATATTAGTCGTTGTTAGTGAAATATTGTTTTGCGTAGTCTGGGTTTCAATGTGTGAAAGTGAGGCAGCTGCTGAAGTTGAAGACTTTTCAGGGACACCCGATGGTTGAGAGCTTACTTGTTGCAGATGTAAGAGTGTATTGTGTTTTTTCTCACATATTGTGCAACCTCTGGACATGTAGCTGGATGATGTGTGTCCATCCTTTAGACAATTTATGCAGCTCTTAGAAGTCTTGATAAAAGCGAATCTTTGCGAGGGTGTCATATGCAAGAATTTGTTGCAGGCATATAATTGGTGCAATCCCTTGCAACGTTTGCAGCATTTTGCATCAACTGTCTTCGTTAAAGCAGCTAGTGATTTTTGTGACGCTAGTCTCCTGTTTGTCCCATCAACAGAATTCAATTTGCCACCCAATGCTTCGAGAGATTGAAATCTAGTTTCCAAAAATCCAAGAAAATCCTTCGGGGGCTGGAGCAATATCGGTTGTTTAAGTGACTGCTCCCACAATGTGTGTGTAGCCTTATCAAGTTTCTTCGTAAGAATGTGTACCAGAATTGGATCCCAAGTAGCCGTGTCTATTCCCAGACCGCCCAATGCCAACAGGCATTCTTGTGTGTTACCATGCAATTGTCTTATTGCCGCGGCGCTTTCTAGGTTCACTGCTGGCTGTGACAGAAGTTTGTTAAGTACAGCGTTGACTAGCAGACGTTTATTTTCGAACCTATCCTTAACTATTTTCCTTGCGGCTTCACAGTTTGAATCTGTTAGCAGGATGTGGCGAATTAACTTCTCTGCATCGCCAATCAAACTAGTTTTCAGAAAATACATTTTTTGAACATCTGCAATCGGTTGCTTATGCACTAGTTCGATGAATAGATCGTGGAACTGTCGCCATTTCATATAGTCCCCGTCAAACTATGTTTGGCAATCTGAGGGCATTCGGTAGGGGTCCGGCATGGTTGTTGTTGGATGAGCTCTGTTGATTTAGGCTTGTTAGCTCATATAAATCAATAATCTTCTGCACTTGCTGCACTTGCTCTTCCATGTCATAGTAATGCTCCACATCGTAGCCATGGAGAATGGGATCCGCAGAATGTTCGTATATTTCCGCGTGTATGTTTTGGATGTTGTCCCAATAGCGTTCTATCGATTTGATCTTTACTTGATAGAATTCCCTTGATCTCTAACTAGTGTTATCTAATATCCCACGAAGAGCTCTATCCAGCCCTTCCATTGTTGCTTGCTGCCTTCTTATTAAATTATCTACGCTTTTACTAACTCCATCAACAGCACATTGTTTTTTGGAGTAATTATTTTCTTCTGGCTGTGTTGCAGCTATTATAGGCTCGGTGCTTGGTGCACCTGTTCCCTGCTTGATAGCTGGAGTGACGTGTTCGCCTTTTCGTAGGCTGTCAAGCCTTGATACTATATCAGACCTAACAGCTTCATAGCTTTGTAGCACTGATTCGTAATACCCGCTTGCCAACTCGCTTCCATAATCTGTTCGGATGTCGCTATCTGTTGCTTCGAAGTGCTCCCAAAGCTGATTCAGTTGCTTGAGCCGAGCTTCATACAGTTCTGTCGTCCGACGAGCTATAGGCTCCTTCCTTATATTCGCCTGAAGGCGCAAAATTTCAGCAGATGTATCTGCTTGCCTAGAAGTTAATTCCTCTAGCGTGCTCATGTTGGTAGAATAATTCCACTCTTATTGATTTTTGACACCAGTGTATAGCCCTGGTGTACGCTTGTTTTTTTTTATGTCGATTTAAAGTACCAGTGTATAGCCCTGGGACACGCTCTTATTGTTGGACTAGCCGTAAATGTTCCTTAGCACTGGTGGGGGAAAACAAAATACGCTAATCACGTCGGGGTCACCAAAATGTATACAGCTCTTTTGCTATATATGAATATGTTATTATGTTTATAGACCACGGTTCTTGTACCGTGACTATCAGTGGTATTGCCGGTACATAAACCATAACACCAGAAATTATTTTATTATTGAGTTCTAAACAGACTCACTTAGAAAGTGCAAAAAATGTCTTACTATGTCGGTGGTTGCAAAAAAGACTCACCCCGTAGAATTTTATTCACCGGTTTTTAAAGATAAATTTTGCTTAGTCTAGCTTAAAATTACATTATTATAAAAATCTAATACAAATTGAATTTATTGCTGACGTTAATAAAAACAGCTTAAGTCAACAAAATATGAGTGACAAAAAAAACCACCAATCGAAAGAGCAATAGAGCCAAGAGCCAAGGTGAAAAACAAAAAATATTAATTTAAATGTATCTAATTGCAGTGAGACATATGAGGAACAAGAGAAAGAAAGAAAAATGACAGAATAAAATAATAACGTGAATGCGTAAATGAAAAAGTATCAAATTCTGTTGTGAGGTCGTTGTCGTCTAGATGTTGCTCGCCATCGTTGGTGTTTGTTGCGACATGACCTATCTCAACAAGTATCATTTTTATACCCCATCCCATAGGATACGAGGTATACTAAGTTTGTCACATAGTTTGTAACAGGGCGAAATAATAATGGTAGACCCCCAAGACCTTAAGGGCATATGATCGAGACCAAATTCTGAATCGAATGAGCCATGTCCGTCCGTCCGTCCGTCTGTATGTCACATGTTTTTAGGCCTTAAATCTTGAGCTATGGTGCTGAAACTTCATATGTAAGGTCCGCGTCATAGCAGTACAAGTGTAAAAAAATTTTAAATCCGCCCAAAGACACGCCCACAATCGGTCTAAATGTGCAACTACCTCCAGAATTTTCAAAACTGTAAGACGTTCTAAAAAACTGAAATTTAACATTTAGCATCTCCTAATAAATGTAAGACTCAAAAAAGAAAAATTTAATCGGTAAACCTCCTCTAGTGGGCGTGGCATCTATTTTAATAGTTAATTTTCAAATGCAGTTTACTCAATATTTTTGCTCAAAATTAAAAAAAAATTTGCCTAATATTTTTTGTAGAAAACGCTTAGTTCTACATTTTGTTTATAAAAGACTTTGGGCCACGCCCATATTTGGAGGCAGAATTGAAGAAAAACCTAAAATTTGCCTGAAAAACTTAATTTCGACTAGCCTTGAGCCTAATTAAGGAAAGCATAAGACAAAAAAAGATTTCGTTCATATAAAGTTTTTAGCCACGCCCCCTTTTAATTTGGACCCAAAAATTGCTTTTCTACGTACATTTAAGTGTAACTTGGATATATATGTAGTTTCTCATTAGGGGCGGTTGGACCACGCCCTTTTTCGAAGTTTGCATTACTTATAAAATGTCAAAAAATTACCATGTCATCAGCATTTTCAATGTGAGGATGGGGTATTCAACGGTCCGTTTTACGTTCTACTCTAGTAAGTTCTACGTTTTACACTGTAGAGCTTACTCACTGGTTATTTTATAAATATCGTTTATGCTTTCAGTTCTTTCAAAGGAGAGCATTAAAATTGGAAGGCCGCGTCTGATCACAGTGTCTCTTTCTCCTTCCGTGCGTTACTTTTTCTTTTTAATGATATTGACATCATCGATAATTTTAAGGCCTTTAGTTTTTACGTCTCTTACAACGTCTTCTTTTGTGCATGAAGGGTGGAGCCCCCTTACAATGACTCGCAGTGGTTTTTCGTACTTATTTTGATAAGTATACCACTCGATTCTTTCTGCGTTCAGTCTATGAGACAGCGCGATAGGAATCGGCGTTGTCAACATTTATTTTCCACGCGTTATTTCGGTGCGAAGTAAGCTTATAGTTTTCTGCTCTCACCGTCATTGCAAGCAGGTTGCGCAATCTCTCGAAGTCTGCTATCCCGAGCCTTGTTTGAGCCAGAGGGCTTATCTTCTTTTTGTATTTTTTCGGGAGAAGAATTCGCCTAGTTCACCGTATGCTTCTTGCTAGACCTTTTGCTTTAAACTAAATCGGTATCAAGTGCAAGTTCATCCTCGTCCGTGAAGTATTCGACTACTGGTCAGTTCGGTGTTACACACTCTTTCGGTACCTCACAGTCTTTCGTTAAACGAGTATTTTTAATATCCTCGTTTTCTTTTCGCAGAGAGTCAACTTTCATTTTTAGATCGTGGAAGAGTCGCTCCATTTCAGTAAGCTTAGCTCGGAGTTCATTATTCTCCTTTTCTAAGCTCTTAGTTTTCACTGAGTCCTGGTTTACCGGTGGGCTGCTTTTTGCGGATAGGTTCGATCTAGGTGGCAGTGATCGATTTAGTTTTGTCCTTTTCTCAAAAGGATTTATAAGCAATAAAAGGCTCTCCCCAGAATCCGTAGAGCCTGCCTCCGAAGAGGATGGATTTTCCAGCATAGCTGGGCTGCCACCTGGGGTAATCAAATCTTTTGTTTTGTTCATTGCCATTATTTTTTAACTTGTCGTTTTTATGAGAAATAGGTAAGTTACTTCTATTTTCATTTTTAAATACAGCCGCCCTCTTGGAGACAGACGCCGACCAGTGAGCCGCATAATGTGTGACAGACGCTTCTGGATTTTAATTTTACCTTCAGATTCATCTATAAGTTAAAACCTTACTGCCAAAAGTTGCCCCAAATGGAGCAGCATCGACACCATCCGCTGAAACATTAAAAATAGTTTGATTCATGTTACAAACTATGAATCAAACTCAATATACCTCCTATCCTATGGGATGGGATATAAAAATAAGAAACCAAACGCAAATGTAACTTGGAAATATCTGTGGAAATTTATTATTATTTAATATTTGTAATTAGGGGCGGTTTAACCACGCCCCTTTTCGAAGTTTGCAATACTTATAAAATGTAAAAAATAACTATGCCATCAGCATTTTACATTGTGGGATAGGATGTATTCAACGGTCAGTTTTACGGACTGTAACATCTGCGTACACACTGTAGCACTTACTCACTGGTTTTTTACTTAAAAACGCCCCCAAAGGTGGGCGTGGCGAAAATTTCATTTGGCGAATATTCATTTGAGTTGATAGCTTTCGCACATATCTGAACATTTTATAGTGCAAGTTTTTTGGATCTAAAGGAAATGGAGTGCATATTAAATATGACCACGCCTACAAGGGGGCAGTTTTCACTTTTTATACCCCATCGTATAGGATAGGAGGGATATTAAGTTTGTCACATAGTTATGATCGATACCGAATTCTGAGTCGAATGAGCCGTGTCCGTCCGTCTGTATGTCACATGCTATTAGGCCTTTAGTTTTGAGCCAGGGTGCTTAAGCTTCGTACGTAAGGTTCACGTCATGCGAAGCAGTACAAGTGTAAAAATTTTTGAAATCCGCCCAAAGACACGCCCACAATCGGTCTAAATGTGCAACTACCTCCAGAGTCTTCAAGACTTTAAAAAGTTCTGAAAGGCTGAAATTTGACATTTGGCATCTCTTAGTGAATGAAAGACAGAAAAAAGACAAATTTTATTGGTTAACCTCCTCTAGTGGGCGTGGCATCTATTTTAAGGGTAAATTTTCAAATGCAGTTTACTCAATATTTTTGCTCGAAATTGAAAGAAACTTGCGAAATATTTTATGTAGTAAACACTAAGTTATACATTTTGTCTATACAACACTTTGGGCCACGCCCACATTTGGAGGCGGAATGGAAGAAAAACCTAAAATTCTCCAGAAAAACTTAATTTCGACTGGCCTTGAGCCTAAAACAGGAATGCACGAAACAAAAAAGTAGCAGGTTAGGTAAACAAGATTTCAGTCCAGATTTTGCTGATACAAAGTTTATAGCCACGCCCCCTTTTAAGGCTGGATTTTTCAAAAATATTGAATTTGAACCAAAAAATTGCATTTTTACGTACATTTAAGTGTAACTTGAAAATATCTGTGGAAATATCTTATAATTAACAGTTCTTAATTAAGGGCGGTTGGACCACGCCCCTTTCCGAAGTTGGCCTTACTTATAACATGTCAAAAAATAACATTGCCATCAGCATTTTACAATATGGGATAGGATTGGGTATTCAACGGTCCGTTTTACGGACTGTAACTTTTGCATACACATTGTAGCACTTACTCACTAGTTATTGAGAAGGGGTGGATGCAACGCCCCTTTCTTAGGGTGAAGATTCTAAACTGAGAATTGTTAATACAATTGAAGTTAAATAAAACTTAAATTTAACAACCAAGATTTATGACACAATTCGGAACTTGACAGTGGTCAAATGGGATGGGGTATCCAACGATTCGCCTTAGCGGATTGAAACCCTGCCAGTAGTTAACAGTCCCTTTGAGCCTTTTCTGTTAAAACGTGGCTAGAGAGCCTTAGATACCCTATGTCCATTCAGACTGGACCACCTTTTGGTTAGCGGTCATAAAAATTTTCTCTTCAATAGTGCCTCTTACTACGCAGAGGGGTGGTTTGATGTTAAACTACACTATGATCGAGGAATCCTCCTCGTCTTGCAAGCTCGTAAGCTTTTTCATTTCCCTCTATACCGCAGTGTCCTGGCACCCAGCACCGTCTCACTCGGTTCTGACTGCACAATGCTTTGAGCATTGTGCGACAGCCCCTGACTAAATCAGATTTGATGTTGACCCGTACATTGCCTTGAGAAGTAATCACCGTAGACCCCCAAGATCTTAAGAGCATATGATCTAGACCGAATTGTTAGTCGAATGAGCCATGTCTGTCCGTCCATCCGTACGTGTGTCGGTAGTTTTTAGGCCTTAAATTTTGAGCTAGGAGCTTCAAACTTAATATCTGTTCTTTCTAGGTCCCGAAGCAGTACAAATGTAAAAATTTTTAAAATCCGCCCACTGACACGCCTGTTCTTTCTGACAGAAAGAACAGATTTTAAGTTTCAAGTTACTAGCTCAAAATTTAAGGCCTGAAAACTACCGACACACGGACGGACGGACGGACAGACATGGATCATTCGACTAACAATTCGGTCTCGATCATATGCCCTTACGGTCTACGGTGATTATTTCTCTATGTTACAAACTATTAATCAATCTTAATAAACCTCCTATCCTATGGTATGGGGTATAAAAACGATGTTATTGAAAAGGGGCGTGGGTGGATGCCACGCCCTTTTAAAAGGGAGAAGATTCTTCAACAAAGAAATTCTAAATACAGTTGAAGTTAATAGGAACTGAAATTTAACAGCCAAGATTTATGACACAATTCGGAGCTTTAAAGTGGTCAATTGGGATAGGGTATCCAACGATTCGCCTAAGCGGATTGTAACCCTCCCACTAGTTTTAAATATAGGTTAAGCGGTGTTAGGTGCAGTAGAGTGTTCAGAACTTCCGTAGGTGTAGTATGGAGCGCACCTGTGATGGCTATACAGGCCGTTCTTTGAACCGCTGATAGTTTTCCGTACACGGTTTTTCTGTTTGTTGCTTCCCACCAAACCAAGGCACCGTAAGTAAGTATGGGTCTTACCACCACAATATACAACCAATATACAAGTTAAAAGAACCAAACCCTTTTTTAAAGGGTTGACACTGAGACCACAGCATTTGGTCCAGATTATAGTCCTCAGAGCACCCTCCATGATTTCACTTAAGATATTTAAGTACTATCCATGCACCATTACCACCACGTCATCTGCGTATGCCGTGGCACTGATACCCATAGCACTTAGCTTCCTTAGAATGTTGCTGATAACCAGCATTCACAGGAGTGGAGATAATACTCCACCTTGAGTTGTTCCCCTTGTAACAGACATTCTAACCGTCCTTTTCCCAATCGAACAGTTAATCAGTTATCCTACTTACAAGCATATTGCTAACCCAGTCTATAATGACCTGTTCAATGCCAGCGTCTACTAAAGCTTTTACAATGGCACTGCGCTCTACGTTGTTAAAAGCTCCTTCAATGTCAAGGAAGGCAGCCAAAGCAAACTCCTTGCGGTGCTTCCTTTCTATTCTTCCAACCACCTCATGCAAGGCGATTTTTCTGGATTAACCCTTCATGTATGCAAGCTACGACTCTATTACAAAGCCATTGCCGCATCTGATCCTAATGTGTAGTTCTAGTAGCCGTTCCAGGGTTAAAGGATGAAAGACTTATTGGTCTGAAGTCCTTGGCAGCTGTGTGCCCCCGTTTGCAGGCTTAAGGTATAAAAATCACCTTTACTTCCCCCAAGCTGAAGGAATATATCCTATTCTTAGACTGTGTCTGAGAATTCCCATCATGATTTGGATTGCCCGCTCCGGTGCTTTTTGTAGCATGATCGGGATAATGCCATCCGGTCCCGGAGATTTGTACGGCTTGAAGGACTGAAAAGCCCACCGTAGTTATTTCCTGTTAATGAGGGCATCCCATCTTCGGAGAGAGAGATGCCTCTGCCCCACTTTACTTATTAGCATAGAAAATCAAAGTTGTCGTAGGAAGCTGAAATTTAATATGCGATATCCTCGCTTAAGTGTATTGTGATTGACATTAAAAAAAAACAAAAGCCGCCCCCTTGTAGGTGTCACGCCCACCCGTTGGGGCGTTTTTAAGTAAAAAAAGAAAATTGTTAGTATAAAACGGCGATTAACACGTGTATACCATATCCGATAAAAAATATGATAAAACCAGTGAGGAAGTGCAACAGTGCGCAACGGACCGCGGTATACCCTATTCCTATTCTCCTTCCCATTCTTTTTATCCTTTCCATTCCTATTCTCCACTCCATTACTATTCTCCTTTCCATTACTCTTCTCATTACCATTCCTATTCTCCTTTCCATTCGTTTATTTTCTAGTTTTCCATCCCCGTCCCGTTACCGTTTGCATCATTTTAAATAGAAAAAAATATTATTCCTTATAGGTTTAAGTTAATTTTTGTTTAAAAAAGGGGCGTGGCATGTCCGACCCCTTTAACTGAAAATCAATATTAGCATAGAAATATCCAAGTTTGCGGCTAAAATGTAGTCGAAATCCATGTTTTCTGAAAATAAGAGGCTTTTCTTAAATTCTGCCTCCAGGATTGTATTAAAGAATTTCATTATTTTTATAAATTTCAGCTTTTCACGACGTCTTACAGTCTTACAGGATTTGGAAAATTTTAACACTTGTATTGCTTCGGACGACAAGGAGCTTACGTACAAAGTTTAGTAGCCTCCTAGCTCAAAATTTAAGGCCTAAAATTTGGTGACATACGGACAGACAGACGGATGGACTTAAAATAGATGCCACGCCCACTAGAGGAGGTTAACCAATTAAATTTGTCTTTTTTGTGTCTTACATTCACTAAGAGATGTTTAGTGTCAAATTTCAGCCTTTTAGAACGTCTTACAGTTTTGAAACTTCTTGAGGTAGTTGCACATTTAGACCGTTTGAGGGCGTGTCTTTGGGCGGATTTCAAAAATTTTACACTTGTACTGCTTCGCGTGACGCGGACCCTACGTACGAAGTTTCAGCACCCTAGCTCAAAATTTAAGGCCGAAAAACATGTGACATACAGACGGACGGGCGGACGGACGGACGGACATGGCTCATTCGATTCAGAATTCGGTCTCGATTATATGCCCTTAAGGTCTTGGGGTCTACCATTATTATTTCACCGTATTGCAAACTATGTGACAAACTTAATATACCTCCTATCCTATGGGAGGGGGTATAAAAATTAATGCGCTACCACAATTCTAACATAGCTAAAATTTAGAAAAAGTATTTTTTTTTTAAAAAGAGAGAAGGTCGCACATAAAGGCTGGTAGTGGGCGTGTCTGAGGGCGGATTCGGCTAATTTTATAACTTAATCTGGTCCAATAGACTTCCGGTAAACCCACAAAATTTCAGCTCTGTACCTTAAAATTTAAGGCCGAAAAGTCTAAAAGGTCTTAAGGGTCTACCGTGATTATTCCACTGCGTTACAATCTATACATCAAACTTAATATACCCTGGGTCGGGTATAACAATTAATTGATTTTAGTTTTAGGCCCATGCCCACTTTTGGGGCGTGCTCTATACAAATAGTATATGAATTCGGGCCAAGAAAATTTAATATTTGGTGTTACATGGTATAAAGGGTCGGGTATATAGAAGTTTGTCACGGACAAACTCATGCACTTACTAACTTGTTCATGCTAATAAAAAAAGTGAGCGTGTCAGTTGTTTGTCGGATTTTGACAATTTTTACACTTGTTCTGCTTTAGGACCCAGAAAGGACAGCTATCCAGTTTCAACCTCCTATCTCAAAATTTAAGGTCTTAGAACTACCGACAAACGGACGGATGGACGGTGGACATGGTTAATTCGACTTACCCCTTCAATCGAATATCTATATTAGCACAGAAATATCCAAGTTTGCGGCTAAAATGTACGCAAAACTGTAATATTTTGGTTCAAGTTCAATAATTTTGTGAAATCGACCTCTAAGGATGGGCGGGGCCAACAACTTTGTAGGAAAGAAATCTGAAATAGTATCAGGTGTACTTTATGTGCTAAATTTTATTTCTTATAATAATAATAAAAGCAGTCGAAATCCATGTTTTTCTGGAAATTTATAGCTTTTAATGGAATTCTGCCTCTGAATCTGGGCGTGGCCCAAAACTTTGTACTAACAAAATGTAGAGTATTTTCTACATAACATATTAAAATCCATGGTTTCTGAAATATTAGAGGTTTTTCTTAAATTCTGCCTCCAAATGTGGGCGTGGCCCAAAACTTTGTAAGCAAAAATTAAAAAAAGTGATTTCTACATAATATATTAAGTAAAAATTTTTCGACTTGGAACAAAAATATAGAATAAATTGCATTTGAAAGATGCAATCGATTTCAATCGATTACACGCTCACAAGGGACGGTCTGGGGACTTTATTTTTATTTTTTATGACTTGTAATCATTAGAAGATGATAAATAATAAATTTCGGCTTTTCACGACGTCTTACAGTCTTGAAAGCACCGTAGGTTGTTGCACATTTAGACCAATTGTGGGCGTGTCTGTGGGCGGATTTGAAAAATTTTAACACTTGTATTGCTTCGGATGACAGAGAGCTTACGTTCAAAATTTCAGCTTCCTAGCTTAAAATTTAAGTCCTAAAAATTTGTGACATACGGACAGACAGATGGACGGACATGGCTCATCCCAACTAAGATTGTTATTGACACACACACCGAGAATGGAAAGCGTTTCGGTTTCAATTGCAAGTACCTGGGTGTTTCGTTTCATTCATGGACAATGGCTGGGTGTTTCGGTTTTGCTTCAATGACAGAAGACAGCATTGAGTTTTAGAAGCATTAAAATCTACTCTATTTTGAGATCCCCATGATACAATGCTGCTAAGGTCAGAGTTTAATGAGTTTGACATACGCTGCTGTTCCAGTTCAACGTCCGAAGAGCAGGGACGAGGAGCTGAGAACGAATATGAAAAACTGAGGTTGCTGTCATCGGCAAAGGATCGGCATATCCCCGGCATATCCCCTCCTATCCTATGGGATGGGGTATAAAAATTAATGCGCTACCACTATTCTAACATAGCTAAAATTTAGAAAAAAGTATTTTTTTTAAAATAGAGAAGGTCGCACATACAGGCCCGTAGTGGGCGTGTCTGAGGGCGGATTCGACTAATTTTCTAACTTGATCTGGTTCAATGGACTTCCGGTAAACCCACAAATTTCAGTTTTGTACCTTAAAATTTAAGGCTTAAAAGTCTAAAAGGTCTTAGGGGTCTACAGTGATTATTTCACTGCGCTACAATCTATACATCAAACTTAATATACCCTGGGTCGGGTATAACAATTAATTGATTTTAATTTTAGGCCCATGCCCACTTTTGGGGGCGTGCCCTATACAAAAAGTATATGAATTTGGGCCAAGAAAATTTAATATTTGGTGTTAAACGGTATAAAGGGTCGGGTATATAGAAGTTTGTCACAGACAAACTCATGCACTTACTAACTTGTTCATGTTAATAAATAAAGTGAGCGTGTCAGTTGTTTGTCGGATTTTGACAATTTTTACACTTGTTCTGCTTTAGGACCCAGAAAGGACAGCTATCCAGTTTCAACCTCCTATCTCAAAATTTAAGGCCTTAGAACTACCGACAAACGGACGGACGGACGGTGGACATGGATAATTCGACTTACAATACGGTCTTGATCACCCTTAAGGTTTTATGGGTATGTGACAAACTATATATCAAAATTTATATACCTCCTATCTTATGGGATGGGGTATAAACAGTTAGGCATTCTGAAATTATCCAATTTTCTGATGAATTTATCAAATCGTTCGGTAAGAACCTTTAAAAACAAGTGGGAAAGTGCAAGTATGTGAGTATGTAAAAACGTCAGTCCGCCTGTGACGATTGCAAAATACCTTACCAAGAAAATAAATTGCCACGCCTCCAATAAGTGGGCGGGATATAAAAATAAAACTGTTGAATGGCTTATACTAGGTAGTTACATACATTTTAGCCTATAAATCCGCGTTTTTAACCCAAACCACTGAGTAAGTGCAACAGTGCGTATGTAACGGACCGCGCTATACCCGATTCCTATTCCTATTAAAAAATTCTAATAAGTTTTTATTAACTTTTTTTAAAAAGGGGCGTGGTATGTCCAACCCCTTTAACCGAAAATCAATATTAGCACAAAAATATCCAAGTTTGCGGCTAAAATGTACGAAAAACTGTATTTTTTTTTGTTTCAAGTTCAATAATTTTGTGAAATCGACCTCTAAGGATGGGCGGGGCCAACACTTTGTATGAAAGAAATCTGAAATAGTATCAGGTGTACTTTATGTGCTAAATTTTATTTCTTATAATAATAATAAAAGCAGTCGAAATCCATGTTTTTCTGGAAATTTATAGGTTTTTATGGAATTCTGCCTCTGAATGTGGGCGTGGCCCAAAGCTTTGTATGAACAAAATGTAGAGTATTTTCTACATAACATATTGAGTGAAACATCTTCCATCTGGAACAAAAATATTGAATAATTTGAACAATTACTTTTCAATTCCATGCCAAAAAACACTTCAAACACTTCAAACTTATTCAACAATTGTATAATATCTACCTCCAAATATGGGCGCGGCCAAGAACTTTCTAGAAAAGAAATTCCGTATAGAACACATTGAAGTTAATGTGCTAAATTTTATTTCGTATTCTTACTTAAGTTAGGCTAAAAAGTAGTCGAAAGCCATGGTTTCTGAAATACTTTGTAAGCAAAAATTAAAAAAAAAGTGATTTGTACATAATATATTAAGTAAAAATTTTTCGACTTGGAACAAAAATATAGAATAAATTGCATTTGAAAGATTACACTTTCAATCGATTACACGCTCACAAGGGGCGGTCTGCGGACTTTATTTTTATTTTTTATGACTTGTAATCATTAGAAGATGCTAAATAATAAATTTCGGCTTTTCACGACGTCTTACAGTCTTGAAAGCACCGTAGGTTGTTCCACATTTAGACCGATTGTGGGCGTGTCTGTGGGCGGATTTGAAAAATTTTAACACTTATATTGCTTCGGATGACAGAGAGCTTACGTTCAAAATTTCAGCTTCCTAGCTTAAAATGTAAGTCCTAAAAATTTGTGACATACGGACAGACAGACGGACGGACATGGCTCATTCCACTCGGAAGTCGGTCTCGATCATATGCCCTTAAGGTCTTGGGGTCTAGCGTCATTATTTCTCTATGTTACATATTCGCCTGTATCAAACTTAATATACTCCATTCCTGTGGATTTTTTTTTTATACCCCATCCCATAGGATAGGAGGTATATTAAGTTTGTCACATAGTTTGTAACACGGTGAAATAATAATGGTAGACCCCCAAGACCTTAAGGGCATATGATCGAGACCGAATTCTGAATCGAATAAGCCATGTCCGTCCGTCTGTATGTCACATGTTTTTAGGCCTTAAATTTTGAGCTAGGGTGCTGAAACTTTGTACGTCAGGTTCACGTCATGCGAAGCAGTACAAGTATAAACATTTTTGAAATCCGCCCAAAGACACGCCCACAATCGGTCTAAATATGCAACTACCTCCAGATTTTTCAAAACTGTAAGACGTTCTAAGAGGCTGAAATTTGACATTTAGCATCTCTTAGTGAATATAAGACACAAAAAAGACAAATTTAATTGATAAACCTCCTCTAGTTGGCGTGGCATCTATTTTAAGGGTAAATTTTCAAATGCAGTTCACTCAGTATTTTTGCTCGAAATTGAAAAAAAAATTGCTTAACATTTTATGTAAAAAACGCTTAGTTCCATATTTTGTTCACACAAGACTTTGGGCCCCGCCCACATTTTGAGGCAGAAATGAAGAAAAACCTAAAATTTTCCAGAAAAACTTAATTTCGACTGCCCTTGAGCCTAATTTCGGAAAGCATGAAACGAAAAAAGTAGCAGGTTAGGTAAACAATACTTCCGTCCAGTTTTCGTTCGTATAAAGTTTTTAGCCACGCCCCCTTTTAGGGGTCGATTTTTCAAAAATATTTATTTTGAACCAAAATACTGCATTTTTACGTGCAATTAGGTGTAACTTGGAAATATCTGTGGAAATATCTTATAATTAATAGGGGCTTTGTAATTAGGGGCGGTTGGACCACGCCCCTTTTTGAAGTTTGCATTACTTATAAAATGTCAAAAAATAGCTATGCCATCAGCATCTTACAATGTGGGATAGGATGGGGTATTCAACGGTTTATTTTACGGACTGTAACTTCTGCGTACACACTGTAGCACTTACTCACTGGTTTTTTATAATATACTCGCGAATAAGGGATTGGCTGCCCTTTTAATGCTTAGCATTTCACGAGCAGAAAGGATTAGGAGAAGGGGAAAGGGATGAGAGGTACCGGTGCACTATTGTTTTAAACAGTTGTGGGTTGTATTGCTTAGGAAAGAGTTTTCGTGGTAGGACATTCCACATTCGCGTTGTACGGCTTATGAAAGAACCTCTAAACTTGACAGTACGCCCGAAAGTCGGCTCAAGGGTGAACTGATGAGCATTCGATCGTTGGCGAGTATTACGGTTGAATAATTTGAGGGGTGAAATGCAAATGGCTTTTTCGTTGGAAAACTGTTTGTAAAAAAAAAAAAACGGTAAAACAGTGACAAGCAAGAGGCATTGCGTCGATGTTCGAGTGAGTTGATAGACTTTGCAATATTTCTGTCACCTATGAGTTTAATCGCGCATTTATATATGTAGGCCTTATATAAAACAGCCAAATTAGAAAGGGTGAAATATTTCTTGCATATTTTAAGGAAACCTAGGCATTTCGCAGCGTTCTTGCCGACGTCGAATGGTCATTCCAACTAAGATTGTTATTGACACACATATCGAGAATGGAAAGCGTTTCGATTTCGTCGATGCAAGTGCCATTCATGGACAATGGCTGGGTGTTTCGGTTTTGCTTCAATGACAGAAGACAACATTGAGTTTTAGAAGCATTAAAATCTACTCTATTTTGAGATCCCCATGATACAATGCTGCTAAGGTCTGAGTTTAATGAGTTTGACATACGCTGCTGTTCCAGTTCAACGTCCGAAGAGCAGGGACGAGGAGCTGAGAACGAATATGAAAAATTGAGGTTGCTGTCATCGGCAAAGGAATGAATTGGATTACTAGTAGCAGACAAAAGATCATTTATGAAGATTAAAAAGAGAGTCGGAGACAAAACAGAGCCCTGGGGAACCCCAACGTTTATTTTGTGAATTGCAGACTTGAACCCATCCAAAACAACTTGAATTGAAAGGTCCGAAAGGTAATTACTAATCCATTGAAAAAGATATTCGTCGATTCCAAATGCACGCATTTTCGACAAAAGAGCTTGATGCCAAACTCTGTCAAATGCTTTTGAAATATCTTGCTTTCACCATGAATATGCAAGGAATGGTTCCGCTTTTCAGTGAGATATGTCATCAAATCACCAGTGGACGTTTTGCTACGAAAACCGTACTGCCGGTCATTAAGAAGTTTTCGTGATTCAAGATATTTCATAAGCTGATAATTAATCAGCGTTTCCATGACCTTAGAAAGAAGGGTAGTTAGTGCAATTGGACGATAGATAGAGGGAGAAGAAGAAACGCCTTTTTTAGGGACGGGCTGGACAAATGCTGTTTTCCATCTACTCGGAAAGAGACCTGAGGAGTAGGACCGATGGAAAAGCTTACACAATGGTTTTGCCAGCGTGGAAGAACACCTCTTCAGAACTATGGGGGATATTCCATCTGGACCAGCGGTTTTGTGAACGTTGAGATCTCGAAGTACTCTGATGACTGTAAGAGTGCGAAAATGAATTTGTCCCATGGTATATACGACGCGCTCAAGTACAGGCGGGGACATCGCAGAATCTGGGAGCATGGAGCAAGTAGATTTGCTTTGGTCATAGAGGTGACAGCTGGAATGTCGTTTCAAACGCGTGTTGGGATGGAAGATGAGGCACAGTTTTTAACATTTTTTACGAAAGACCAAACGTTTTTACTACCCTTGGGACAATGTAGTATTTTCTGCCTCAGCTTTTGGTCGTATTGGAACTTAACACGCCGAATATGAGCATTACAATCATTTCTGGCTTGCTTAAACTTTTTTCGGTTTACCTGAGATTGGTTGGCCTTGTAGGACCGAAAACATAACTCCTTCAACCTAATCGCCTCTTCACAGCTCGAGTCATACCACGAGTTCACCTTAGGTTTGATACTCTTAATCCTGTGAGGGATGAAGGATGTCATACCAAGGAGAATGGTGTTGGTTAACATATCAGCAGCAGCATCTACGTTGTTATCTAGAAAGCACGAGGACCAGTTAAAACGACCAAAGAAGTTATTAAGGCCGTCCCAGTTTGCTTTCTCGTACCGCCAGACTGTTCGTTTAGGAGTTATTTCCTTATTGGGTTGGCCACCCAATAAGAATTTGGCTGATATGACGCAGTGGTCTGACGAACCCAGAGGAGATAGTACATCTACGGTGTACTTATCGGGATAGGAAGTTAGAAACAAGTCCAGAGTGTTGGCGGAATGATTGTCAATGTTAATGTCTGGTACCCGTGTAGGCTCGTTTACAAATTGCGTCAGATTATTTAACGCAGCAAAGATCTCAACATACCTTCCTTCGGGTGTTGACTGACCAGAATGCCGAAGCCACTTAGAATTGTGAATATTGAAATCGCCCGTTATCACGATTTCATTATCAGAATGCAGGGAAACAATTCTTGTGATGGAATCTGACAGCGTATCAATATCATCACAAGTTAATGCAGTGCCAAGGTTTGGGCTTCTGTACACGAAACAGTAGTGAATGGTTTGTCTACGGACGGTGAAATCTATCCACATGAAATTAAATTCCGGGTTGGAACAGGTTTTGAGTTGTGGAGAAATGTGGTAGACAATATCATCACTTATATACACGGCGAGGCCTCGGCGAGGAAAGAATAATGGCTCAAAGCGAGACCCAGGCAGTTTGAAACCCGGGTCGATTTCACCGGTTTCAAGATTTTTGCCTAAAACCTGGGTTTCGCAAGGAGCCAAAACAGCTGGGCTGTATATACAGGTATGGATGTATGCAGCTGTTAGGCTTTTCCGCAGCCCAAGAATGTTGCATATGTCAACACGAAAGTCCTTCAAAAACAAACAACTATTCAAAACAATTACTGAACGGTACAACACTAAGCAGAATTGTTGCGAGTAAATTTAAGCAAAGAAACACCACAACAATGATTTGCAAGTACTATGCCTTTACAAAAGCATTGCGCGGTGAATCAAGCGGAAAAAAAACAACAACAATCCGCTATACGCTCAGTGCCACCACTGGTACAGGTACTCCATCCGGGTGCAGCGAAAGCACACCGTTGGAGATTCAGTGCCAGCAGCGACAGTCCAAGGGAAAAAGATAAGAAATTGAAATGGAGTGGTGGGTGAATTGAAAAATCGGACCAGGAGGGAGCGGGGTATGCACGCGAGATGCACTCGATGGGTGACGGGCGAATGTATTAATTTTTTTTTATTTTTTTTTTGGTTTGCCGAAATATTTATTTTATACCCTATTTCTGTGGATATTTTATTCCTCCTAATAAAAATCACATTTTTACCGCTACGCCCACAAAAGTGGGCGGAGGCTTATCCTATATATACAAATAAGTTAGAAAATGCTAATAACTACAAATTTTGTCATATAATTATACCCGACCCAGGGCATATTAAGTTTGATGTATAGTTTGTAACGCAGTAAGATAATCACGGTAGATCCCTAAGACCTTTAAGAGATATGAATGGGACCGACAGGAGAATCTATTAAGCTATGTAGGTCCGTCCGTCCGTATGTAAACATATTTAAGGCCTTCAATTTTAAGGTAGAGAGCTGAACCAGATCAAGATTGGATCAGATCAAGTTTGAAAATCAGCTGGGTCCGTCCGCAGACACGCGCACTACAGGGCTGCATGTGCGACCATCTCTTATTTAAAACCAGTGAGAAAGTGCAACAGTGTGAACGTAGAAGTTACAGTCCGTAAAACGGACCGTTGAATACCCCATCCTATCACACATTGTAAAATGCTGATGGCATAGTTATTTTCTGACATTTTGTAAGTAATGCAAACTTCGAAAAGGGGCGTGGTTCAACCGCCCCTAATTACAAGCTATTGATTATAAGATATTTCCACAGATATTTCCAAGTTACACTTAAATGTACGTAAAAATGCAAATTTTTTGGTTCAAATTCAATATTTTTTAAAAATCGACCCCTACAAGGGGGCGTGGCTTAAAAATTTATATGAACGAAATCTGGACTGAAGTCTCGTTAAACTATTTTTGAACTATTTTTGATGCCCACGGGGGCACTTTATTGGCTTAGTACAAGCTTTAACTTAATTCTAACTTAAACAATCTAAACATAAAACTTAAACTTAAGTATAAAGAGAGGGAGGAGGGCGATGGTAGAGGATGTTGCGGAGACTGTATATGTTAAGGTGTAGATCAAAAGGGGAGGAGTTGGCATTGCGCAACATTCTGGACATTGGCTCGTAGAAACCGTAGTTCGTGCGATGGAAGTTAATGCGGAAGAGGGGCATAGACCGTAGCTGCCGAGGATTAGTATTGAGGGTTATCATGTGTAGCAGTGAGGGGCAGTCAATATTTCCAGTAAGTAAGTCATGGATGAAGAGTATATCAGCAATCTTCCTGCGATTTTCAAGAGATTGTAGGTTGATTAATTTTAGACGGTCGTTGTAAGGGGGTAGATCATAGGTATTAGTCCAGGGAAGACCATGAAGGGTGAAGCGATGAAACCTTCGTTGAACTGCCTCAATACGCGAGACGTGGATGTTGTAGGAGGGGGACCAGACTTGGCTAGCGTACTCAAGAAAGATTGATTTGGTAAGGTAGGGATTAGAGGATTCCTTCGACCAGCGCTTGAAGAAGCCGAGCGCCGAGTTAGCGCGTTTGATGATGCTATCGATATGAAGACGAAAGTCAAGTTCCCTGTCACAAATTACCCTAAGTCGACTAAAGAGTCAACTATGGAGACAACTTCGTTCCCAATAGCGTATGATCTGGCAGGTCAGGGTAAACGCTTACGAGAATAGGTAATAGCTTGGCATTTGCTGACATTAAGCTCGAGGAAATTCTTTTGACACCAAATTTCGAAGCTGTTAAGGTCGGATTGGAGAGCGAGGAAATCGGCAGGAGACAATATATACTTTGCAATTTTTATATCATCTGCGTATATCGAAAGCAAAGAGTGCTCGATGATAGAGTTGACGTCATTTACCGTATTATAAATATTAGTGGGCCAAGATGGCTTCCTTGGGGATCTCCTGAGGTGGCATAGATTGGATTAGACAAAGAAGATCTGAAGGTAACAATATATTGTCGATCTTCAAGGTAGGATTTGACCCATTAGACAAAACCAGGGGGGAAACCGAGAGCAGTGAATTTCAGGACAATAATGTGGTGAGTGATTTTGTCAAAGGCCTTGCTGAAGTCAGTGGCAACAACGTCGACTTCCTTACCGTCCTCAAGAGCACACAAGTATTGTGAAACAAGCTCGATTAGATTGGTGGAAGTCGATCGACCTTTCAGAAAGCCATGTTGGTTTGGAGAGAAGATTGATTTGCAGTGAGATGATATTGTATCGTAGACGATGCTTTCAAAAAGTTTGGGTATACATTACAGTTTGGCGATTGGGCGATAATTGGAGACTTCATTCTTTAGTCCTTTTTTGTGGATCAGGATGACATAGGCAGTTTTGCAGAGCTGAGGAAAGACACCTTGAGAAACTGAACAACGAGATAAGGCAGTAAGAGGTTGGACGAGATGGTATGAACACTTTTTCAGAACTGTGGCGGGCGGACAGTCAGGACCGGAAGTGAGGTTAACCTTTAAACGAAGAATTTTATCTGTGACTAAGGCGGGAGTTATGTTAAGAGAGACAAGAGACGTTTGGGGGCAATCATTCAGTCGTAATCTCGTTGAAGGGTCAGGTAAGTGAACGATTGACCTAAAAAGTCAGCTAAAAAGTTGGCGACAACTTTGGGTTAGAGGAAGCATTGAGAAAATTAAAAGATGACGGATAGCTGTCGGATTTTCTTTTTGAATTGATGAAATGGTAAAAACGCTTTGGGGGTGAGATGAAAGAGGCTTGCATTCGAATCAGATATTGGTGGTAGAGAAAATAACATAGCTCTGCAAATTCGTTGTAAGACAGCAAATAATCGGATGCCGAGCGGGATTTAAGATAGGCATGCCAACGTTTGTTTCTTTTTTTGCGCATGGAGCCAAGTTCGCGGTTGTACCAGGGTGGGGAAGATGTGAAATTTTTTTTAGGCAAATACGGAACGGATTGGATGAGACAGCTAAGGATACTATTGTAAAACAGCGATAAAGCGTCGTCTACGTGTAAGCTAAGATTACGGAGAAAATGAAAATCAACAGTGCTGAGTAGATTATTTAATTTTGTAAAATTGGCTTTGCGGAAATTGAAGAAGTATGAGTGCTCAGATTGGAGGGTGGGGGTGGGATTGTCGAGTGATAAAGTTACCGAGAGGGGTGGATGAAGGGGGTCTTATGTAGATAAGAGATGGTTACTGGCAGTAGCGACGCAGATTTCAGCATCGGATGAAAAGATAAGGTCTAGCTGCCTATCCATGATGTTTCTTGTGTTGCTACGTTGGAAGAGACCAGAGTCTGCCAGGCGATCGGTAGAATTTCCTTATTTGAAGTGGGGTTTTCAGCTATTAAATGAACTCATCGTCGGATTAAGTCTATTTTAGATGCGGAAGATTGAAATCGCCGACAATGATAATGTCGTTGGGGTCGGCAATATCAAATAAGGAGTCGATAAAATCGATGGCAAGTTGGTAGCAATGAATGGGTTGTGATAAATGAATGTAACAACAGACAATGTAAAGCTTCCGCTTCGGAAACGTTATAAAAGCGCTGGTGAAATTAAAGTCAGTAGAGTTGGACGATTGAAAGGGTAAGGGGTCGAAACGGTTGTGAATTGCTAGTAATACAACGCGGCCATCAGGGTCGTTGACGTTATCATCGGCATCTGCACGAAAAAGAGTAAAGTCTGAGGTAAACAACTCTCTGTCACCGATTTTGGAGTAAAGATTCGTTTCCGTAAGGGCAAATATTTCGTAAGGCAGTTTTTGTGAGTTAAGAAGAACTGTTGAGGTTTTTGTTCGTAGTCCTCTGACGTTCTGATAGTACAGAGAGAGGAATTCAGTGGAACTGTGCTGTGGTTGGAAAGATGGAGCTGTACTTTGGTTAGGAATGAAAATAATTTTTTGAAGCTAGAGCGTGTTTTCTGAAGGTGTAAGAGGCGCTTAGAGCTGACATGGGCAGCAAAAGTGGAGAGATCGTTAAAAACGTCAGTGGGTGAGATTTCAAGGGTTTGGTCAAAACGGATGAAAATCTTTTTCAATCGGTATGCTCAAATTTCGAGCTCATATGCGTCATCAAATCGCGCACTTTTTTCACTTCAGTGTTGCACACAACCAAGAGATTCCGGAGGTCATCAAAAAATTTGTTCACTGACTCATTGATGAGGGCAAAGTCATTCACGAAATCCGGAGCTCTACTCTGGGAAGATTTCAATTCAGCAACCGAGTTGTTCAATGATTTAATTTGGCTATTGTTGCATTTGATGGCAAGCAAAACATGATGGTTCGAGAAAGGCTTGCACTCATCACAGAGGTGGAGGAAAATTTTGGAAAACCCTTGAATGTGCGCTTTAGCACTTCGGCTAAGACCAACACAAATAGGGTTGAAGGAGTTGTTACAGATTCCATAGCATGGAATCAAGTCCGAGGAGGGAGCACTAAGGAAACAACCAGGCTAAGCACAAACGGACATAGTTATTTTATTTATTTTTTTTTTTTTATTTATTTGTAAGAATTACGAAAGAAAGCAGAAGTCGCGGAGGGAAATGAAAACACGTCCGAACTGTACGAGCCCTTGATTGTTCAATGTTTACCTAACCTGCTACTTTTTTGTTTGATGCTTTCCTCAATTAGGCTGAAGGCTAGTCGAAATGAAGTTTTTTTGAAAAATTTTAGGTTTTTCTTCAATTCTGCCTCCAAATATGAGCGTGGCCCAAAAATTTGTATAGAAAAAATGTGGAACTAAGCGTTTTCTATATTAATAAAATTTTTTTCAATTTCGAGCAAAAATATTGAGTAAAATGCATTTGAAAATTTATCCTTAAAATAGATGACACGCCCACTAGAGGAGGTTTACCAATAAAATTTGTCTTTTTTGTGTCTTACATTCATTAGGAGATGCTAAATGTCAAATTTCAGCCTTTTAGAACGTCTTACAGTTTTGAAAACTCTGGAGGTAGTTGCACATTTAGACCGATTGTGGGCGTGTCTTTGGGCGAATTTCAAAAAATTTTACACTTGTATTGCTTCACATGACGCGGTCCTTACGTACGAAGTTTCATCACCCTAGCTCAAAATTTAAGGCCTTACTAGTGGGAGGGCTACTATCCGCTTAGGCGAATCGTTGGATACCCCATCCCAATTGACCACTGTCAAGCTCCGAATTGTGTCATAAATCTTGGTTAATTTCAGTTTCATTTAACTGCCCAAGTGGCAGCCCAGCTATGCTGGAAAATCCACTCTCTTCGGAGGCAGGCTCTACGGATTCTGAGGAGAGCCTTTTATTGCTTATAAATCCTTTTGAGAAAAGGACAAAACTAAATCGATCACCACCACCTAGATCGAACATATCCGGAAAAAGCAGTCCACCGGTAAGCCAGGACTCTGTGGAAATTAAGAGCTTAGAAAAGGAGAATAATGAACTCCGAGCTAAGCTTACTGAAATGGAGCGACTCTTCCACGATCTAAAAATGGAAGTTGACTCTCTGCGAAAAGAAAACGAGGACATTGAAAATACTCGTTTTACGAAAGACTGTGAGGTAACGAAAGAGTGTGTAACACCGAACCGACCAGCAGTCGAATACTTCACGGACGAGGACGAACTTGCACTTGAGACCGATTCAGTCTTAAGGAAAAGGTCTAGCAAGAAGCGAAAGGCGAATTCCTCTCCCGAAGTAATACAAAAAGAAGATAAGCCCTCTGGCTCAAACAAGGCTAAACCAGAAGCGAAAATTCGTCCACCTCCCGCAATAAACATCGTCGGGAAAGCAGACTTTGGGAGATTGCGTAACCTTCTTGCAAACACGGTGAGAACAGAAAGCTATAAGCTTACTTCGCACCGAAATAACGTGTGGAAAGTAAATGTTGACAACGCCGATTCCTATCGCGCGCTGTCTCTTAGACTGAATGCAGAAAAAATCGAGTGGTATATTTATCAAAATAAGTACGAAAAACCACTGCGAGTCATTGTAAGGGGGCTCCACCCATCATGCTCAAAAGAAGACGTTGTAAAAGACGTAAAAACTAAAGGCCTTAAAATTATTAATGCTCTCAATATCATTAAAAAGAAAAAGCAACGCACGGAAGGAGAAAGAGACACTGTTATCAGACGCGGCCTTCCAATTTTTATGCTCTCCTTTGAAAGAGCTGAGAGCATAAACGATATTTATAAAATAAAAATAATACTTAACATCAGGGTTAAAATCGAACCCATGCGAAAGGGCAATAGACTGATACCACAGTGTAAGCGATGCCAAGAATTCAGGCACACAAGTGCCTACTGCCAAAAAGAACCACGTTGCGTGAAATGTGCCGGAAAACACCTGTCAACAGAGTGCAAAATTGACATAAAGGCTCCAGCAGTTTGCACCAATTGCAACGGAAACCACCCCGCAAACTATCGAGGATGCGAAGTAGCCATAGAGGTGCAAAAGGGACGAGAACCTCTTAAGGAAAATACTCCAAAGCTGCTGAAACTTCTAAGCCAAAGACTCCAAAGACGCCAAAGCCGACCAAAAGTGCGAGATTGGCAAAGGAGGCGTCGACAAAAGGCTTAAAAGCTCCACAAAAGAGCGGCGCCAGTTCAAGTGTAGCGGAGAAACCGCCACTGGTCAGACCGAAATCATACGCACAGATTGCGGCAAACGAAAACAAGGCAAGACCGCCCACAACAGATGCAGTGTCTTAGATCCTCGCTGTAATCTTGGAGAAACTTGAGGACCAGACTAAAATCAACAAAGTTATATTTGACAAACTGAGCAAGCTCGAGTTTAAGCCGCGAAAAAATTACAAGAGAACATGAATATGAAACAGTTATTTAGAATACTAACATGGTCTTCTGAATAAAATAGACGAACTAGAAGTATTTCTACGGAAAAACAATATTGATATTTGCATGATTACGGAAACTCACCTTAAAAACGGGTCTACACCCAAACTTAAAGGTTACAGTGACTATCACGCACATCACCGTTCGCAAAATTCGAGAGGAGGATCCTATCTCTACATTAAGAACTGCATAAGGCACTTCAAGAACACGGAAGTTGAGCTAGACTCTATGCAGATCAGTTCAGTTTCTGTAAAAATTTCCTGCTTAGATTATAACATTGCATCTTGTTATTTCCCGCCAGGATATAGACTGGTGGAAGACGATCTTGATCGTATGTATGACTTCATTGGGTCCAATTTTATCATTGGGGGTGACTTTAACGCGAAACATACTTTTCGGGGTTCACGATGCAATTCTACAAGAGGCAGATTACTGTACAAAAATAGTATGAAGCGTGGGGTGGACTTTTTCTCCACAGGTAAGCCAACATATTGGCCAACCGATAGGAATAAAAAGCCTGACTTTGTCGATTTTTTCATCGCTAAAGGGTACCCCAAATACCTAACGCGAATTGAAGAGTGTTATGATCTTTGCTCAGACCACTCAGGAGTAATCTTGAAGATGGGTGCAAGACTGGCGAAAATAGAAAGAGCTCCTAGATTAGCTAGCAAAAACATGAACTGGGACGCCTTCAGAAAGGACTGTTAGGAGGGTGCTGGCTTGAATGTGCCACTGAAAACTCCTTTCGAGTTAGAAACCGCAGTTGACAAATTCATTGAAGCAATTCAGAGCGCTGCTTGGAACAACAATTCGTCCCAAAAGAACGCAGTTAGCACCGACGGGCATGTACGTAAAACATATCCGCTCGAAATCCAAGAATTGATTCGTGAAAAGAGAAGAGCGCGTAGGAGATGGCAAGGCACGAGGGCTCCCCCAGACAATACCCTCTTGAGCCACCTCTCTAACAAACTGAAAGGAATGTTGCCAGATCTTAAAAATCGTGAGACCACTGAATACCTTGAAGGCTTGTCGGCGGATAGGAGCTCAAACTACTCGCTGTGGAAAGCAGTTAAGTCTATCAAGAAGCCTATAAACTACTCGGCACCAATAAAAAAAGCTAACGGCGAATGGGCAAGAGAAGACAAAGAGAAACCGAATTTGTTCGCTGAACATTTAGAAGAAACATTCAAGCCTTTCGACGGTCCGCCGTTGGCTGACGTTCTAAACAACAACGCGGAACCTGATAGCTTTAGAATGAAAAAAGTTTCGTTAGTTGAACTCCGACAGACAATTAGCAACCTTAAAAATAATAAGGCCCCGGGTTACGACCTGATCACTGGCGAAATAATGAAAAAGCTACCAAAAAAGGCATTAGTCAAGCTACTTTATATGATAAACGCTTCTAAGACTTCTATGAGTTCCAAGACAATGGAAAGTTGCTGGAGTCATTATGGTTTCAAAACCGGGGAAATGCGCAAATGATAAAAAATCATATAGGCCCATATCGCTTCTGCCGATAATATCGAAAGTATTCGAGAAACTTCTGCTGAAGCAATTACAACCAATAATTGCAGAAAGACGCTTGATCCCGGATCATCAATTCGGTTTCAGACCTAACCATTCCAAAATAGATCAAGTCTACAGAATAACGCATGAAATTGAAAAAGCCTTAGAAGGAAAAAAATATGTTCAAGTGCTTTTCTCGACGTATCGCAAGCATACTTCGACAAGGTATGGCACGAAGGCTTGAAATATAAGCTACGGCAAAACTTGCCGGAAGACATGTTTAAAATATTGGAAAATTATTAATTAAATATTAAAAATTAGTGAATACTCGAGTTTCAAGCAAATTCGGGCTGGCGTACCCCAGGGAAGCGTCCTCGGTCTGAACCTGTTCCTTCTCTACACAAGAGACATACCTCTAGATGACGAGACAGTCGTGGCCACGTTTGCGGACGATACGGCCATCCTGGCAACAGGTGAATCAGTCGAGTCATCAACGAGAAACCTCCAACGAGCATTGGACAGAATTTGTGTCTGGACGAAGACTTGGCGAATCGCTCTTAACGAGAACAAGTCTACGCATGTGAATTTCACTTACAGAAGGGTTTACAATTTACCTCTGTTCATAAATTCTGCACAAATACCTTATGCAAATGAAGCGAAGTATCTAGGGATGACACTGGACGCTAAACTAAGGTGGAAACCACACGTAAAGAAGAAGCGTGACGAGCTCGAGATTAGGCTCAGGGAAATGTATTGGCTTAACGGAAAATTTTCGAAATTAAGCATATATAACAAACTGCTCTTGTACAGGCAGGTGTTAAAGCCGTCGTGGACATACGGTATACAACCTCGGGGTTGTACCAAGCCGAGCATGTCCATGTTGCAGACTTTCCAAAACAAGACGCTAAGAGCAATTGTGAATGCTGCATGGTATATTAGGAATAGTGATATTCACAGAGATTTAGGAATAGCTACCGTGAGCGAATAAGTAACAAACGTTGCTCAAAAGTTAAATGCTCGCCTTCATGTTCATTGCAACAATGAAATGATCCGTGCTCTAAATGAGACTCTTAACGATGTAAACAACGATCGACGACTACAAAGAATAAGACCCTTCGATCTAGCGACTTAGGGTGAAGCCGCATGAATGAACGGCTTAGTAGGTGCATTGACTGGAAAGCAACCTTTCCAATATGATTAAAACTACAGAAGCGTAAACTACATGTTAAGTTCACTTATTTGTAGTCAAGAAGTATTATGAGAGAGCGAAAATTTACTACTATGAAGTGCGTTCTGGCAGTTTCATAGTGTCTCTCATAAATGGGTGGTTTTTTAGCACGTGGAAATCGGGCATAACCAATATCGGCAACTTCGGTATTATATACCTGCTATAGCGGGGTATTGGTATCTTTGAAAGATTTTGGAGTTTTAGCCTCCGTCCATCCTAGTATTCAAAAAAAAAAAAAAAACAAGTGGGAAAGTGCAACGGTGGGTATGCAAAAGCTTCAATCCATCTACGACGGATTGCAAAATACCCGATAATACCAAAACGAAAACTGCCACGCCTCCAAAAAGTGGGCGGGATATAAAAATATAACTGTTGAATGCTTTATACTAGGTGGTTGCATACATTTCGGCCTAAAACTCCGAATTTTTAACTAAAAAAAATCACTTTTTTTAACGCCACGCCCACAAAAGTGGGCGGAGGATCATACAATATATACATAAAATTTAGAAAATGCTAGTATCTTCAACTTTTTTCATAAAATTTTTTGTCAAATTTCATATGTGTTTATTGAAAAAAGAGTAAATTTAAACCAAAATCCCTTAAAAAGTGGGCGTGGTCAATGAAAAATCTAAAATTTTTAAGCTACCTTAAAGAAAATCATAAGGCAATGTTACGTACCAAAAGTTAATGCGCTAGCGCCATTGTAACATAACTAAAATTTGCAAAATGTATTTTTTTAAATAAGAGATGGTCGCACATACAGGCCTGTAGTGGGCGTGTCTGTGTACGGAGTCACCTTATTTTCAAACTTGACCTGAAGGACTGGACTTCCAACCAACACACAAAATTTCAGCTCTCTGCCTTAAAATTTAAGGCCTAAAAGTTGTTTACATACGGACGGACGGACGGACGGACGGACGGACGGACGGACATGGCTTAATCGATTCTCCTGTCGGTCCCATTCATGTCTCTAAAAGGTCTTAGGGGTCTATTAGAGAGGTGATTATTTCACTGCGTTACAAACTATACATCAAACTTAATATACCCTGGGTCGGGTACAAAAATAATTTTTTCAGAAGTGGCATACACGTATTGATTGCATTTTCATATTGAAAATTTGGTTTATACTTAAAACGACTCCAAACGTGGGTGTGGCGAAAATTTATTTACTTGAGTTGATAGCTTACGCACATATCTGAACATTTTATGTTGCAAATTTTTTGGATTTAAGCAAATATATCAAATAACAAGCTCCTACATGCGTCACAAATCTTGGTTGTCAAATTACAGTTTTTATTAACTTTAATTGTGTTAAGAATTTGTCAGTTAAGAATCTGCTTCCTTGAAATAGGGGCGTGGCATCCAGCCCTTTTCAATAAAATCATTTTTTATACATCCCATAGGATAGGAGGTATATTAAGTTTGTCACATAGTTTGTAACACGGTGAAATAATAACGTTAAACCCCCAAGACCTTGAGGGCATATGATCGAGACCGAATTCTGAATCGAATGAGCCATGTCCGTCCGTCTGTATGTCACATGTTTTTAGGCCTTAAATTTTTACCTAGGGTACCTCCTATCCTATGGGATGACGTAAGAAAATGCTTATTCCAAATTTTAAGCTATGTTACAATGGTTCTTCCGCATTCATTTTTACGGCACATTGGTACATTAAGTTTGTTTCATAGTTTTTAACACGGTGAAATAATGATGGAAGACACCCAAACTCTAAAGGGCATATGATCGAGACCAAGTTCTGAATCGAATAAGCCATGTCCGTCTGTATTTCACATGTTTTTATACCCCATCCCATAGGATAGGAGGTATATAGATAGGAGGTTTAGGAGGTAGTTGCACAATTGCACCGTTTGTGAGCGTGGCTGTGGGCGGATTTGAAAATTTTTCACACTTGTACTTGAACTTATGTATCAAATTCCAGCTCCCTAACTTAAAATTTTAGGCCTAAAACCGTGTGGCATACGAACAGACGGATGGACGGACGGACATGGCTTCTCCAATTCAGAACTCAGTCTCGACCATATGCCCTCCAGTGCAAGAGTTCGTCTGTGACAAACTTCTATATACCGGACCCTATTTACCGTGTCTCACCAAATCTTTAATTTTTTTCTCCCAAATTCATATATTATTTGTAGAGGCCACGCCCCCAAAAGTGGGTCTAGGCTAAAAATTAAAATCAATTAATTGTAGAATCGTGACAAAATCCATTAAAACCGAAAATTATTGCAGAATAAACCGTTTTTCCTAAACACGCCCCTAAAAGTGGGCGGAGCTCAAACCTTTTTATCGGGCAAACCTAGCAAATAGTAATATCTTGAACATTTGTAATATAATTTTTTTCCAATTTGTAGTAACTTTCCGAGAACTCGGGTTTTCCAAGATCTAACATGGTAAAAGTGGGTATGATCGATATTCTGTGCGGGCAAAGTTTTGCCTTCTAAGGTTTGTGGCCTATATTGCTCTATACCAAAATTTGAGCTCCTACGCATTGTCAAACTTGACAAAAAAGGAATTTTGAAAGAAAATTTATGACATGGCTTACATTGAAGCCAGTAGTGGGCGTGGCCGTTGGCGGATTTAACTAATTTTCAGACTTTGTCTGTACAAAACAAGAACCAAGATATACTCCAAGCTTGAGCACCCTAGCTCAATTTTAAAGACCTAAAATCTTCACACATACAGATGGACGGACGGACGGACGGACGGACGGACATGGCTTAATCGACGCACTTGTCGGTTTTGATCATATCTCTAAAAGGTCTTAGGGGTCTACGGTGATTAATTCACTATGTTACAAAATATGCATTAAAAGAAGTGGGAAAGTGCAGCCGTGCGTATGCAAAAGCTACAGTCCATCTACTACTGATTGCAAAAAAAAACTGCCACGCCTCCGAAAATTGGGCGGAATACAAATATATAACTGTTGAATGCTTTATACTAGGCAGTTGCATACAATCCGGCCTAAAACTCCACCTTTTTATACCCCACCCCATAGGATAGGAGGTTTATTAAGTTTATCACATAGTTTCTAACACGGTGAAATAATAATGGTAGACCCCCAAGATCTTAAGGGCATATGATTGAGACCGAATTCTGAATCGAATGAGCCATGTCCGTCCGTCCGTCCGTCCGTCCGTCTGTGTGTCACATGTTTTTAGACCTTAAATTTTGAGCTAGGGTGCTGAAACTTCTTACGTAAGGTCCAAGTCATGCGAAGCAGAACAAGTGTAAAAATTTTTGAAATCCGTCCAAAGACACGCCCACAATCGGTCTAAATGTGCAACTACCTCCAGAGTTTTCAAAACTGTAAGACGTTCTAAAAGGCTGAAATTTGACATTTAGCATCTCCTAGTGAATTTAAGACACAAAAAGACCAATTTAATTGGTAAACCTCCTCTAGTGGGCGTGGCATCTGTTTTAAGCGTACATTTTCAAATGCAGTTTACTCAATATTTTTGCTCGAAATTGAATAAAATTTGCTCAATATTTTAGGTAGAAAACGCTTAATTTGACATTTTGTTCATACAAGACTTTTGTTCCCGCCCTCATTTGGAGTCAAAGTTGAGGAAAAACCTAAAATTTTGCAGAAAAACTTAATTTCGACTGGCCTTGAGCCTAATTAAGGAAAGCTTGAAACAAAAAAAGTAGCAGCTGAGGTAGACGAGACTTCAGTTTAGATTTCGTTCCTATAAAGTTTTTAGCCACGCCCCCTTTTAAGGCTGGATTTTTCAGAAATATTGAATTTGAACCAAAAAATTGCATTTTTTCGTACATTAAAGTGTAATTTGGAAATGTCTGTGGAAATATCTTTTAATTAATAGTTTGTAATTAGGGGCGGTTGGACCACGCCCCTTTTCGAAGTAAGCATTACTTATAAAATGTAAAAAAATAACTATGCCATCAGCATTTTACAATGTGGGATAGGATCGGGTATTCAACGGTCCATTTTACGGACTGTAACTTCTGCGTACACACTGTAGCACTTAATTTTGCAACTTATGAAAATCACTTTTTTTTTACGCCACGCTCACAAAGGTGGGCAGGGCACATACAACATATACATAAAAGTTGCACATACAACATATACATAAATGCTAACATCTACAACTTTTGTCATATAATTATACCCGACCCAGGGTATATTAAGTTTGATGTATAGTTTGTAACGCTATAGTTTGTAAGTCAAATAATCACCGACAGGAGAATCGATTAAGCCATAACCGTCCGTCTGTCCGTCCTTCCGTATGTAAACAAATTTTAGGCCTAAAATTTTAAGGTAGAGGGCTGAAATTTGGTGGGTTCGCTGGAAGTCCAGTCCTTCAGATCAAGTTTGAAAATAAGGTGAATCCAGGAATCCAGGGTGCAAGCGCATTCGGTTTAGGTTTGTGACATCGCCTTGTATTTGGCGATTTATAATACAAACATTTTTTAGACTTTTCATTGGCGACGCCCACTTTTTAAGGGATTTTAGCTTAAAATGATTGCTTTAGTTTAAATGAAGCTTTTGCATACGCACTGTTGCACTTTCCCACTTGTTATACCCTATTCCACAGGAATGGAGTATACTAAGTTTGATACAGGCGAAAATGTAACATAGAGAAATAATGACGATAGATCCCCAAGGCCTTAAGGGCATATAATCGAGACCGATTTCTGAGTCGAATGAGCCATGTCCGTCCGTCCGTCCGTCCGTCTGTCTGTCCGCATGTCACCAATTTTAAGGCCTTAAGCTTTGAGCTAGGAGGCTGAAATTGTACGTAAGCTCTCTGTCGCCCGAAGAAATACAAGCGTTAAAATTTTTCAAATCCGCCCGCAGACACGCCCACCATCGGTTTAAATGTGCAATAACCTCCGGTGCTTTCAAGACTGTAAGACGTCGTGAAAAGCTGAAATTAATTATTTAACATCTTCTTATAATAACAGGTCATAAAAAATAACAATAAAGTTCGCAGACCGCCCCTTGTGGGCGTGGCATCGATTGAAAGTATAATCTTTCAAACGCAATTTATTCAATATTTTTGTTCCAAATCGAAAAATTTTTTCTTAACATATTATGTAGAAAAAACATTTTTTTTTAAATTTTTTTAATGCAAAGTTTTGGGCCACGCCCACATTTGGAGGCAGAATTTGGGAAAAACCTCTAATTTTCCAGAAAATATGGATTTCGACTCCTTTCTAGCCTAACTTAAGTAAGAGTAAGAAATAAAATTTGGCACAATAGCTTCAGCGTGTTCTATGCTAGATTTCGTTCCTACAAAGTTTTTGCCCACGCCGATGTTTGGAGGTAGTTATAACGAAATTGTTGAATTTTAACCAAAAAATTACATTTTTGGCATCGAATTAGAGAAGAATTGGTCGAATGCAACTTATTCAATATTTTTGTTCCAGATTAAAAAAAAATTACTCAATATGTTATGTAAAAATACTCTTAATTTTGTTCGTACAAAGTTTTGGGCCACGCCCACATTCAGAGGCAGGATTCCATAAAAACCGACAAATTTCCAGAAAAGCATGAATTTCTACTGTTTTAAGCTTTACTAAGGATAGTAAAAGAAGTAATATTTAGCACATAAAGTACACCTGATACTATTTCAGATTTCGTTCATACAAAGTCTTTGGCCACGCTCATCCTTAGAGGTCGAAAAATTATTGAATTTGAACCAAAAATTACAGTTTTGCGTACACTTTAGCCGCAAAATGTACGCAATGTACGCTTGGATACTTCTATGCTAATTTTCGTTTAAAGGGGTTGGACATGCCACGCCCCTTTTCAGAACCAGTGAGTAAGTGATACAGTGTGTACGCAGAAGTTACAAAGCCCCTAAAAGGGTTCGTGGCTAAAAACTTTTTATAAGCGAAATCTGGACTGAAGTTTCGTTTACCTAACCTGTTCCTTTTTTGTTTCATGCTTTCCTAAATTAGGCTCAAGGCCAGTTGAAATTAAGTTTTTATTGAAAATTTTAGGTTTTTCTTCAATTCTGCCTCCAAATGTGGGCGGGGCTCAAAGTCTTGTATGAACAAAATGTGGAACAAAGCGTTTTCTACATAAAATATTAAGTAAATTTTTTTCAATTTCGAGCAAAAATATTGAGTAAACTGCTTTTAAAAATTTACTCTTAAAATAGATGCCACGCCCACTAGAGGAGGTTCACCATATAAATTTGTCTTTTTTGCGTCCAACATTCACTAGGAAATGATAAATTTCAACTTTCAACCTTTTAGAACGTCTTACAGTTTTGAAAACTCTATAGGTATTTGCACATTTAGACCGATTGTGGGCGTGTCTTTAGGCCGATTTCAAAAATGTTTACACTTATACTGCTTCGCATGACGTGCAACTTACGTACGAAGTTTCAGCACCCTTAAATTTAAGGCCTAAAAACATGTGACATACAGACGGACGGGCGGACTGACATGGCTCATTCGATTCAGAATTCGGTCTCGATCATACGCCCTTAAGGTCTTGGGGGTCTACCATTATTATTTCACCGTGTTACAAACTATGTGATAAACTTAATATACCTCCTATCCTATGGGAGGGGGTATAAAAAAAGTAAACAAAAACTTATAAGAAATATTTTTTTTTCTATTTAATATGATGCAAATGGTAATGGGACGGGGATGGAAAACAAGAAAATAAACGAATGGAAAGGAGAATAGGAATGCAAAGGAGAAAAGGAATGGAAAGGAGAATAGGAATAGATAGGAGAATAGAAATGGAGAGGAGAATAGGAATAGAAAGGAGAATAGGAATGGAAAGGAGAATAGGAATTGAAAGGTGAATAGGAATAGGAATAGGGTGTACCGCGGTCCGTTACAGACGGGCCGAAGCTATTACATACGCACTATTGCACTTACTCACTGGTTTTTAGTCAAAGTTCATATATATTTATTGAAAAATAGTCATTTTAACCTAAAATCCCTTAAGAAAGTGGGCGTGGTCAATGAAAATGCCCAACTTTTTTTTGTACTTCAAAACAACTAAAAGGCAATGTTACATACCAAAAATTAATGCGCTAGCACCATTCTAACATAGCTAAAATTAAGAAAAAGTATTTTTTTAAATAAGAGATGGTCGCACATACAGACCTGAAATTGTTTACATACGGACGGACGGACGGACATGGCTTTATCTATAACTGTTGTTATACAATTTTTTATCAAATTTCATATATGTATATTTATTGAAAAACAGTCATTTTAAGTTAAAATTCCATAAAAAGTGTGCGTGGTCAATGTAAACGCCAAAAAGGCAATTACAAAGCAGTGTCACATACTGAAAGTCAGTGTACTAGCACCATTTTAACATAGCTAAAGTGTGAAAACAGTATTTTTTTAAAATTGGAGATGGTCGCACATACAGGCCTGTAGTAGGCGTGCCTGTGGGCGGATTCAACTATTTTTTAAACTTGATTTGTTTTAATGGACATCTAGTCAACTTACAAATTTTCAGCTCTCTAGCTTAAAATATAAGGCCTTAAAGTTGTTTACATACGGACGGACGGACGGACATGGCTTAAACCATTCTCCTGTCGTTTACATTCATATCTCTAAAAAGTTTTTGTGGTATACAGTGATTATTTCACTGCTTTACAAACTATACAGCAAACTTTATATACCCTGGGTCGGGTATAAAAATTGCATTTTACGTACATTTAAACGTAACTTACGTACATTTAAACGTAACGTTGGAATCACGAACAAATGCGTTAAAAGCGAATATTTATGCTTAAAAAACAGTTTTTTCCCAAAAACGCCCCCTAAAAGTGGGCGGAGCTCAATGCTTTGTATGTAACAAACTTAGCAAATGGCAATATCTTTAATATTTGTCATATATTTTTTTTTTTTCAATTTATAATGAATTTCCCGATAATTTAGGTTCTATTTCAGTGTTAAACGTGGCCATGGTCAATAGAGTGGGCGGTCCAATTTTTGCCTAATTTAAGGCTTCTCGTCGATATTGCTCTCCACCAAAATTTGAGTTCATATGTTTTGTCTATCTTAACCAAAAGGCATTTTGAAATAAAATGTAAATTTGAGGTTTTCTGACATTCAGGCCAATTGTGGGCGTGGCTGTGGGCGGATCTTCTCAATTTTCGTATTTTGTCTGTACAAAATGAGAAATAACCAGCGCTGTAAGTTTCAGCTCCCTAGCTCAATTTTAAAGACCTCAAAACTGCATATATACACACAGACGGATAGACAGGCGGACGGACGGACGGACGGGTGGGCGGACGGACATGGCTTAATCGACTTACCTGTCGGACTCAATCATATCTCTGAAAGGTCTTAGGGGTCTAAGGGGATTATTTCACTGTGTTACAAACTATGCATTGAAATAAATATTCCCCCGGTCGGGTATAAAAATCACTTTTTTTTAAGCCACGCCCAAAAAAGTGGGCGGATGCACATACTAGATATACATGAAAGTTAGAAAATACTAATATCTACAACTTTTGCCATATAATCATACCCGACCCAGGGTATATTAAGTTTGATGTATAGTTTTTAACGCAATTAAATAATCACCGTAGACCCCCAAGACCTTTTAGAGATATGAATGGGAACGACAGGAGAATCGATTAAGCCATGTCCGTCCGTCCGACCTTCCTTCCTTATGTAAACAACTTTTAGGCCTTAAATTTTAAGGTACAGGTTCAAATTCAATATTTCTGAAAAATCGACCCCTAAAAGTGGGAATGCCATTAATCTTTGTATGAATGAAATCTAGAATAAAATCTCGTTTATATAACCTACTATCTTTTTGTTATTCTTTCCCAAATTATGCTTAAGACCAGTCGAAATTACGTTTTTCTAGAAATGTTTCGGTTTTTCTTTAATTCTGCCTCCAAATGTGGGTGTGACCCAAAGTCCTTTATGAACGAAATGTAGAACTATGTGTTTTCTACATCATATATATAGAAAAAATTTTTCGATTTGGAACAAAAATATTGAATAAAATGCCGATGCCACGGCCACTAGGGAAGGTCAAGCGGTTAAATTTTTATTTTTTGTATCTTACAATAAACAGGATATAATAAATACAAAATTTCAGGCTTTTAGGCTAAGTCAGGCCAAACAAGGTTTTTAGCTACGTCCCCTTTAAGGGGTCGTTTTTTTCAAAAATATTGAATTTGAACCAAACAATTACATTTTAACGTACATTTAAGCGTCACTTTGAAATATCTGCCTTATTGTCGATAGTTTGTAATTCGGGGCGGTTGGACCACACTCTTTTTCAAAGTTTGCACTTCTTTAAAAATGTCAAAAAATAACAATAACATCAGCATTTTACAATGTGGGATAGGATGGGGTATTCAACGGTCTGGTTTAAGGACTGTAACTTCTGCGTACACAAGGCCTTAAAACGTTGACATACAGACGGACGGACGGAGATGGCTTATTCGATTCAGAATTCGGTCTCGATCATGTTCTCTTAAGGTCTTGGGGGTATACCATTATTATTTCACCGTGGCGCTTGTATCATTTGCAATTACAAAAGAAAGTTCATACAAAAGTTTCAGTAATATATTTCATAGTTATGCACACATTGCATTCTTTGATTATACCCGACACAATGAAATGATTATCGTAGACCCCCAAGACCTTTCAGAGATATGATCGAGACCGACAGGTAAATCGATTAAGCCATGCCCGTCCGTCTGTATGTGTATTGGTTTAAGGTCTTCACAATTAAGCTAGAGAGCTAAAGCTAGGGACACGGCTTGATTTTTTTGTTCAATCCGTCAACGGCCGCGCCCCTAGGAGCTCAAATTTTAGTACTGCCCTCAAAATTGGTGCGCCCACGACATCGACCATGCCCACTTTCAACATTTTAAGTTTGTTCTATAGTATAAGTTTGTTCTTTCAGTATATGAAACAGACCAAAAAAATATTAAATTTGGTGTTAATGGGTAAAGAGGGTCGGGTATTTAAAAGTTCGTTACAGACGAACTCTTGCAACTAAGTGCACTTATTTGTTATATTAAAGATGGTATCACATACCGGCCTGTAGGGGGCGTGTCTGTGGGCGGATTCAGCCATTTTTAAACTGAAGAACTGGATTTCTACTTAAAATTTAATTTCTACTTAAAGTTTAAGGCCTAAAAGTTGCTTACATACGGATGGACGGACATGGCTTAATCGATTCTCCTCTCGATATTTTTCGTATCTCTAAAAGGTCTTGGGGTCTACGGTGATAATTTTACAGCATTGCAAACTATACATAAAACTTAATATTCCCTGGGTCGGGTATAATTATATGACAAAAGTTTTAGATACACTCCTCGTCATTAGATTAGTAGCAGTCATTTTCGAAAAATTAACTCGTTATTTATCCCGTTATATGATGGATTAGAAAAAAAACGACTATGGCAAATAATAGACTATTTTGTTGACTATAAAATGCAAAAAGTGCATATACAACAGATTTAGCTAGGGGCGCTTAAAAGACAAATCTTAAAATGAGTAAAAATTAAAGCGGAAAAAATCGGTTCGTTAGATTAAAAGCAGTGAACAAATCAACGTTTTTTGGATAGTGAATACATATTTTTTTCGGTTCAACGGGTACATTTTATAAAGTGATTTATCTAGATTAAGTGTTAATAAAAATGGGCAAGAAAAACGGTTAACATAGGAGGAAGGGCAATTAACGGATGTTTATTCCTCTGAAGGTCTTTCGTACCGTGCTATGGCCTGAAAAATAAAGAGAACTGTTTGTTCTTTCAGCAGTTATTTAAAAAACATTTCGATTAACGTGAAACATTATACAAGAAACTTCTGCCTTGGCCTTCGCGAAGCTCGAATTAATATTAGAGCAGCGTCAAAGTCAGCTTTATCTGCAACTAACATGAAGGAAAAGGCTAAATTAAAGGCCAGTTTACCCACTTTTCTTTGTAAATTCACCGTGCCAAATACTTAAAGCACCTTAAAATTAAGAAAAAACCACCACTTAATGACGCAGGGAGAAAGCCCCTTTGGCTTGTGTTTCGTAAAATATCACACTAGCTGGGATATGCAAAATGCAATGAGCACAAAAGATGGAAGAATGGTGGAAGGTTATTTGTTTTGGACTAAAATAAATTGCTTCGTTTTACCTGTCTAGGTTAAGCTTTTTTTCGTCGAAAAAAAAAATAACTTTCCACCAATCATTTGTGCTCATTGCATTTTGCATATCCCAGCTCGTGCGATCTCTTACGAAACACAATCCTCTTTTCTTCCCTGCGTCATTAAGTGGTGGTTTTTAGCGGTCCGTCCAAAAATTAAAAAGGACCTCTTATGGTATCGCTACGTTGTCCATCAGTCCGTCCGTCAGTCCAATCGCTTTATAACTTCTGAACGGTAAGTCGTAAGAAGACAAAATTTTGTGTGCGTATAAACTGCGGAAATAGTCAGTAAATCCAAAGAGGACCATTTTTTTTAAGGACAAATAACGGTTCAATAACAGTTTGAAATTTCATGTAAAAATGGACTTAAAGTTTTTTAGTGTTTTTTTTCAAAAAGTTTCGAAGCCAAAAACTAGAAAAACAAAACTTAGGTTTAAGAAATACTAGGCTTTAATTAAAAAAAAAAATTTTCGAAAATATCAAAACGTTTGTGAGAAATGAAGAGTTGAAAGTGCATGATGTTTTTAAAAGTGTTGAAGGCCATAACTTTTGAACGGCTTATCACTCAAAATCAATATTGAACACACCTATAAAGCAACTCAAAGCAAACCAAGTGCTTAGGTCAAATTTTTCAAAAACAGTTTGAGTACTGCAGTTTTGACGCATTTTCGATAAAAAATCGAAAAATTCATGAAAAACGTGCCCCCCCCCTTATCTCCGGTGGTGTTTGGTGGAATTCTATGAAAAAAATCACACGTATCAGAAATAATTCAAAATTTTAAGACAAATTATAGGGGATTTTGAAATTTCAAAATCTTCTGAGATTTAACTCGAAAACATAAAAGCCTTTTTTAAAAACAATTTTTTTAAGTCCTCTAGTAGCATAACGGTATAGGTGATCTTTTTCAGATTGGGTTAAAGTACAAAGCTTACAAAAGGAAGGAAGGCTGCCTTAAATTTTTTTTTAATTTCTGTTTTTAACCGAGCTGGGATATGCAAAAATTTGGTGTGCGTATAAACTGCGGAAATAGTCAGTAAATCCAAAGAGGACAATTTTTTTCAAGGACAAATAATGGTTCAATAACAGTTTGAAATTTCATGTAAAAATGGACTTAAAGTTTTTTAGTGTTTTTTTCAAAAAATTTCGAAGCCAAGAACTAGAAAAACAAAACTTAGGTTTAAGAAATACTAGGCTTTGATTAAAAAATAAAATTTTTCAAAACGTTTGTGAGAAATGAAGAGTCGAAAGTGCATGATGTTTTTAAAAGTGTTGAAGGCCATAACTTTTGAACGGCTTATCACTTAAAATCAATATTGAACACACCTATAAAGCAACTCAAAGCAAACCAACTACTTGGGTCATATTTTTCAAAAACAGTTTGAGTAATGCAGTTTTGACGCATTTTCGATAAAAAATCGAAAAATTCATGAAAAAACGTGTCCCCCCCCCTTATCTCCGGTGGTGTTTGGTGGAATTCTATGAAAAAAATCACACGTATCAGAAATAATTCAAAATTTTAAGACAAGTTATAGCGGATTTTGAAATTTCAAAATCTTCTGAGACTTAACTCGAAAACATAAAAGCCTTTTTTAAAAACAATTTTTTTAAGTCCTCTAGTAACATAACGGTATAGGCGATCTTTTTCAGATTCGGTTAAAGTACAAAGCTTACAAAAGGAAGGAAGGCTGCCTTAAAATTTATTTTAATTTCTGGTTTTAACCTAAGTTTTTAGAAGCCTATTTAAAAAACGAAATAAAAAAGGAGCGTTTTACGTTTACGCATAAGCCGGTGGCCATAGAATTAAAAAGAAAAACATCCAAGGCTGGTGCTGGCAGTTGTGCTATTGGAAAAAAGTCTAATGGGAACTGGAAAAAACTTTAAAATATTTTTTTTATGGATTTCAAATTTAAAAATTATAAAAAAGTCAAAAGAACGCTCTATCTCCCAAACGGTATTAAGTTTAATTTTTAAATTAATATGGGGCATAGTCCATCTTCTTAAATTTTATACAAATTTTTTTCGAGCATTAAAAAACTTCGAAGATTTAACTGAAAAACGTGAAAACATTTTCGAAAACTGTTTTTTTTTTTAAAGATTTCTAGATCCTTAACGGCTATGACGATCTTGTTTAAATTTGGCTGAAGTATGAAATGATTAAAAGGCAAGCGAACTGCATCAATAACGTTTCAAAATTGCCGTTTTCGACCCTAAGTGCTAAGAAACAGCATATTCTTACCGTTTTCTCAGAAATCCTATACACAGAATTTGAGAAAAGTGGCAAATGCTGGCACAGGTGGTTGTAAACTTGGTCAAAAAGTCTACCGTAACGGTAATTAAAAATAATCGAAATTGCTGTTTCATGGGTCTTAAATTATAAAAAGCCTACAAAAGGCCAAGAAATAGTATGTCCTTCCCTCTATTTTCATAACGGTAAAGCTTTTTGTCAGCCTTTTTTTAGAGTAACGAAACCCAATATAAAATCACCCAATATAAGAACAGTAGACAGCACTACGAAAAAGTTATATTACAGACTGTAAAATATATACAGAAATAATTTTAATAAATAAATAGAATGTTACACAAACTGCGCAATATAGATTACCGTAACTTTCAACAAGAGCCGACGGACCGCTCCGCGTATGTCTTCATACTTGACGGTCTTTTTTCTTAAGTCTTAGGTGCTTTAAGTTTTTAAGCAGTTAAAAAGGCGGGAATGTATGGGGCCGAAATGTATGCAAGCACCTAGTATAAAGCATTCAACAGTTATATTTTATATCCCGCTCACTTTTTGGAGCAGTGGCAGTTTCCTTTTTTGGTAGGGTAGAGTATTTGGCAAGCCGTCACAGGCGGACTGAAGTTTTTACATACGCACTGTTGATACAACACTAATCAAGTAAACTGTTGATACAACACTGTTGATACGCACTAAATGTTAATACAATCTGATTAACTTTTCAGCTTAACGAAGTCTATAGTAATGCTCCACATCTAAGCGGTTGGTTCAAAAAAGTTAGAATTGATAGCTTCAGCAAAGGAAGTGTTCTTGTGGACTACTTTGTCGAGCTCGGAAATATCACAAATGAAGTTGATACATCCTACGTGAAAAAATTGTTTCACCAGGCGCTATCACAACCGCCATTGCCAGTAGTTCCCTTGTCACCACCAAATGAATACGAAATGGAACATAAAGATAACACGGTCATTAAGGATTTTTTTTTGATGGGCAGATTCTCTATTGACCCTGCATCTACAGACTTCATTGGTAAGTTATATTCAAATTATTGCATTGAATTTGAATTCCATATTTTTAACTGATCTTCTTCCGCTGTTGTAGTTATACCAAAATCACATTCACCAACTGTAGAATTCGATCATGATGATGTATTGATACCTCATTGGGCAATGGTGCTGATTGTAATCGGCGTTGGGTCCTTGTTCTTTGTTATTATGTTTGGAGTCACAGTGGTATGTAATAAAATATATTTATTTTAAAAGAAAGAATGAGTATCTTAAAAGAAGAAAGCAAATGGTGGGCGGGTTGCAATCCACTTCGACAAATTGTTAGATACCCCATCCCAATTGACCACTGTCACGCTCCGAATCGCGTTTAACCTTCGCATTCACACAAAATTTTTTCTAAGCAAGTTCATAGTATTTAACCAGGTAAATATAAATGACTTTACACTTTTTCTATGGGAAGAAACTAATTTTGCACGTAATTATGACATCTTGTCTAAACCAAATATTTTTTATAGTAAAATGGATTCGGTGTATGGCTAACGACCTTTTCTTTCAAGTCATACTGTGACCCTACTTAGGCATATAGCTTCAAAATGGTTAACCAAGGCGGTCAATAATTTCCTAGATAGGCAGATTTGTTATAACTTATAAGCAAGCAAAACAATACATTTGTAATAAACCAAACGCCTCCTTTCTTGGGGTCACTTAACCTGGCGGACATCATCTAGCGGCACCACGCGAAATCAGGTGGAATAATTGTAGAGTATTTGTAGAGAGTTTTTTGTGCAAAAAAAAATTTGTAGAGTGCATGGGTATCGAGAAAATGCAATGTCCGCTAGGTTAATACTGAAAATCGACGAAACTCAGCGCCACCCACTAAAACCGGGTGAAACTGGGTAAAATCAGGCTGGCTATTTATAGAGCACTGGACTTGAATTTGTTGTGCAAAAAAAAAATTGTAGAGTCCATGGGTACCGAGAAAATGCAATGTCCACTAGGTTAATACTGAAAATCGACGAAACTCAGCGGCACCCACTAAAAACAGGTGAAACTGGGTAAAAGCAGGCTGGCTATATGTAGAGCACTTGTTAAGAATTTGTTGTGCAAAGAAAAAAATTGTAGCGTGTAAGGCCACCGAAAAAATGCACTTTTTATTGTGCATGCAACTGAAAAAATGCAGCTGCAAATATAACTAAATGCAAGGAGCGGCACCAAACTAGACCGAGTAAGTTAATTGTAGAGTACTTTCCCAGACATTTTGGTACTTAACCAGTGAGTAAGTGCTACAGTGTGTACGCAGAAGTTACAGTCCGTAAAACGAACCGTTGAATACCCCATCCTATCCCACATTGTAAAATGCTGTTGGGCTAGTTATTTTTTGACATTTTATAAGTAATGCAAACTTCGAAAAGGAGCGTGGTCCAACCGCCCCTAATTACGAACTATTAATTATAAGATATTTCCACAGATATTTCTAAGTTACACCTAATTGTACGTAAAAATGCAATTATTTGGTTCAAATTCAATATTTTTGAAAAGTCGACCCCTAAAAGAGGGCGTGGCTTAAGACTTTATATGAACGAAATTTGGACGAAAGTATTGTTTACCTAACCTGCTACTTTTTTTGTTTCACGCTTTCCTAAATTAGGCTCAAGGGCAGACAAAATTGAGTTTTTCTGGAAAATTTTAGGTTTTTCTTCAGTTCTGCCTCCAAATGTGGGCGGGGCCCAAAGTCTTGTATGAACAAAATGTGGAACTAAGCGTTTTCTACATAAAATATTAAGCAATTTTTTTTCAATTTCGAGCAAAAATACTGAGTAAACTGCATTTGAAAATTTTTCTTTAAAATAGATGCCACGCCCACTAGAGGAGGTTTACCAATTAAATTTGTCTTTTTTCTGTCTTATATTTACTAAGAGATGCTAAATGTCAAATTTCAGCCTCTTAGAACGTCTAGTTTTTTTAGTACAGTTTTGAAAAATCTGGAGGTAGTTGCATATTTAGACTGATTGTGGGCGTGTCTTTGGGCGGATTTCAAAAACGTTTACACTTGTACTGCTCCGCATGACGTGCACCTGACGTACGAAGTTTCAGCACCCTAGCTCAAAATTTAAGGCCTAAAAACATGTGACATACAGACGGACGGACGGACGGACATGGCTCATTCGATTCAGAATTCGGTCTCGATCCCTTAAGGTCTTGGGGGTCTACCATTATTATTTCATCGTGTTACAAACTATGTGACAAACTTAATATACCTCCTATCCTATGGGATGGGGTATAAAAATAATTTGTAATAATTTGTATAAAAAATGCACTTTCAAAACTGCATGCAACCGAAAAAATACAGTTGCAAATATAACCAAACGCAACGAGCGGCACCAAACAAGACCAGGTTAGTTAATGGTAGAGTACTTTCCCAGATATTTTGGTACCAAAAAATAATTTGTAGGGTGCATAGGAACCGAGAAAATGCACTTTCAAAATTCCATGCAACCGAAAAAATGCAGTTGCAAATATAACCAAATGGAACGAGCGGTACCAGATGAGACCGGTACATTCAATTGTAGAGAACCTCTCCGGTTTTTTTTTTTTGCCAAAAATTGTTTGTAGAGTGCATAGGAACAGAAAAAATGCATTCAAAATGGCATGCAGCGAATGTTGGACGACTATTATCACGCAAATATGTTAACTTAATTGCCAAAATATTATTTTTTTTGTCTAATGACTCCCTGACAGGCTTAGCCTATGATCTACAAACAGATAAACACCAATATACACTTTTTAAAAAGATTTCGATGTACTTTAAGAAATAAATAGATAAATTAACTCTGCATAAATATTTTAATTTTAAGTTAATTATGTTTTATGTTATATTTGATGTACATTAAAAGCCTTGGCACAATTTTCAAAGCATGTTTTCGTGAAATAGGTTTGTTCTGGAGGTTGTCAAATTCCATCCATGAGTCAGAACGCCAGCGGTAAGCGAGCGCCGTATAATGCGCCGCTACATCAACCCCTTTTAAAATATCCGCTTGTGGATTTTTGGACAGATTAAAAGGAGTCTTAAGTGCTCGAACTGCAACCAGCAGTAAATTTGATTTCTCGTTGAGAGGATTCTTGATTTTTTTGGGATTTGCTAAAGTGCTAAGGGATGGGAATTTTCCCCATGGTTAAATAAAGAAGATTACATGGCCTTAAAAAAAACATGAAAAACGATTACCTACTGATACTATATAGTTTTATTGTAATTGAAAAGAATTTAAGCAAATATTCTTACCAACGGCAAAAAGGCTTCGCTCCACCGTTTCATTTCCAGCACATGCTGCGTTTGGGCACTCTCCCTTGTTGTCTAAAACGCCACAGTATTTGGCAGCTAAGTCCGTTTCTATTGACTTCAAGGCAGTATCCGGTACCTCTGTAGCAACGAGGTGCATGGCCTTGATTTTGTGACCACAATTTGTACATACAGACGTTTCAATAAAACTAGGCAGAATATCCTTCAGAATTTGCTTGACCAGTCATGACACTGTCACGTACAATTAAGTACGAGGTGATCGTTTGACAGAACAGATTTCGTAGTCAAGCAAATGCCAAAAAAATTTCTGCTCTCAGCTTGTACTCCGATGCAGATACTCGTTCATTTTGCAGCATGTTGTCTATTAAATGGGACAGTGGCGATGTAGACCACGTACTTTCCTCTTTGACCTAATAATTTCGGAAGTAAATTCAAGAATTGAAGAATTTTTAATTTAGTGTCTCCGATTACTGGGGCAGATTCCAAAGACGACTTGCATTGCGTATTTCCTTAAAAAGCCTGCACATTTGTTTGTGCAGCCGTTTGCATGATGTCCGTAAAACCAACTTCATTTTACCTTTTAAATAGTCGAGGTGTTGAATTTATTGAATTCACTTTCGACCGCAGTACTGGTAGCTGGATCTTGCCCAAATTCAAAATTTTTGCTGAAAATGCATGACCAAATTGGGATGAGAACCAAGTCGTCCACTTAATATTTACTGAAGTCTATTTTATGTAAAAAATAAGCACTGGGTTCGGTTCCTGAGTCATTAAAACGAAATTCACATGATTGAAGCAAGTTCATTGTTTGAGTTATCTGACTCCGATTGCCTTAAAAAACAATTGTCTTGCACAGCCTCTGTATTAGGATTTTCTTCGAAATCTATGCAAGAATCAACTAATTCCTGTAATTGCCCTAGAAAATTAAATAAGAATTTGATCAATAAAATCTGTTTCGCGCAAGTATGTGTGTGTGTGTTTGGGTGTACGTGTGGCTGTACGCACATGTACGTGATGTATGAATAGGAGTAGGTACCTGTAATTTTCGACTTTAAGTTATTAAAGGCTTGTCGACAATTGTCACTTTTATACTCCGAGTTGCTGGTCACCAACAGATCCTTAATAATAATTTCCGCTTCCATCACGTTGGTAGTGAGAACGAGCTGGCCAATTGCTCATCATCATCATCATCATCATTTTCGAATGCCGCCTATCCTTCAAAAGGGTCGCGGAGCGAGACTTAAGAGACTCCGGCGCAATCCCCTGGCAGGACTCAGAGAGGTTCTTTACCTGATCCCACCACCTGTTTCTTGGCCTACCAGGGGGGCGACGCGCTCGCATCTCGGCTAGCATGACCTGTCTAGGAAGTCTGTCAGGGGGCATGCGAACAACGTGTCCAAACCATCGAAGAATCGATCGCTCCACTCGGAGAAGTAGCTGCTCAACATTAAGATTCCTACGAATACTGACGTTTCTCACTCTGTCCCTTAGAGTAACACCAGCAACGCACCTCAGGAATCTCATTTCGGCAGCTTGTACCCGCGATCTGATTCTTTCGGTCATTACCCAAATTTCATGACCAAAGATGAGGGTCGGAACGAACACTGAACTAAAAACTGAGATCTTTGCTTTCACTCCAAGGTCAGCTTTCCTGATGACCGGCCGGCGCAGTTTCTTTACTATTGCTCCAGCTTGGCCAATTCTACAGGACAACTCAGTATCACTCCTCCCATCTTTCGTGAAAAAGACCCCGAGATACTTAAACTTCTCCGCCTGTTTTAATGGAACTCCATTTATGTGGAGGGTACACTGCACAGGAGTTCGGGAAACAACCATCACTTCCGATTTGTTCACGTTTACTTTCATCCAAGCATCAACACAGATGGCTGCGAACCTATCCAGTGCTTGTTGAAGTTCCTCTTTGGATGATGCAAGGATGGCCAAATCATCTGCGAAAAGCAGATGGCTCATCCTGATGCAAGCCAATTCGAAACATTGCTCGCCAAGACTGCGCCTCACCATCCAGTCCATATATGCTATTAAAAGGAGCGGCGACAGAACACAGCCCTGGCGAAGTTCAATGCGCACATCAAAAGGACGGGATTTGACGCCATTTATCCGTACACAGCTTCTGCAGTTTCCATACAAAGACTGAACGGCTCTCAGAAGAGGCCCACTCAGCGCATAGTCCTGCAAAACTCTCCACAGTGTATCCGGACGGACTCGGTCATACGCCTTTTCCAGATCTACAAAACACGCATAGACCGGTTTGACATATTCCTAGGCCTTCTCAAGAATAACCTTCAGAGTAAAAAGTTGGTCGGTTGTGCCTCTGCCAGGCCGAAAGCCGCACTGTTCTTCCCGTAACAAAGGCTCGATTACAGCTCTGGAACGCGTTTCCAACACCTTCGCGAATACTTTTTCCGGAAGACTCAAGAGAGATATGCCCCTATAGTTGGCGCAATCTCTCCTGTTCCCTTTTTTGAAAATGGGCACTATAACTCCCGTTTGCCAATCGCTAGGTGCCTTCCCGCTATCCCAGGCCACCTAAATGACACGTGTTAGCCATTTAACACCCTCTTCACCCATTGCCTTGAGCATTTCTGGCCGGATTTCATCAACTCAGCAGACTTGCCAACTTTTAGCGATTTAATCGCTTCAGTGACTTCGTCTACTGTGGGACTATTCTCTGCCCTTATCTCGTCAGTAGTGGGAATGCCATCTTCAGTGCCCTGTTGGGGGTTGAGCAACTCCGAAAAGTGCTCTCTCTATCTGCGCAAGACATCGCTCTCACTTGAAAGAAGTGTACCGTCCTTGGATAACGTCCTTATAACCGTCCTTATAACGAGCTGGCCAATTGCTCCCATATAAAATATTCGTGTGGTTCTAGGCAATATACGAAGTAATCTACTATATTTCTTTAAGAAATGGGCGACATCAATCCGAATCCTGGCCTTTACACTTGCAATGTTTGTTCGAAAAATGTCTGCATACACGCCAATGTTGACCGAATCGCAAAAAACTTTTGCAGACGCATTAAGAAGTGCTCGCGATTCATCACATATAACTTCAGTTGGAAGCAGTTTTGTTTCTGAAAGCCAATTCATCAGAAATAATGCTAAGTCTCGCGTAGTATGCGCTTCAGATAGCATTTGAGCCAATGTAAATTGCCCTCCCGGACACTTTGTCGCTATAAAAAATAAGAATATTGGCTACTTTAAATTACTAAAAGACCTTTCCATTTTTTTAATGTTAAACAACCCGGTAGCATCGATTCCAATTGTTGCACCGCCGTAAGCCTTCAACAGCCTTTTGTTTGAGTGTATTTGTTCTGAAGTCCAATAATGCACATGGAAAGGCATCAATCCTACAGAAGGAATGCAGATCACGTGCTTTGTTAGCGCCAAAATTTTCAGAGCAATTCTCGAATCCATGTGTTGCCGCGCGTTAGCTTTTTGTCTTGATCTAGCTGTGTGCAAAACATTTCGAGAGAAAATTGTTGGTGGAATTGGATCGTTCTCTTGCATGAGTTTGTCGGCAAGTTGGCATCGATATTTTTCCACACCGCATTTTTCCATTTCTTCCAAGGCATCTCGACGTAATTTTCCACGAAGATACGTTTTTCCGCAATCTTTTCCCGTGCCGGGACCTAACTTGCATTCGGCCCTGACGACGTCTGCATGCTGATCGCTGCTCCACAACGTTCCAAAAACCTGCGATACGCATTTACAGTGGGCTAGAAGTTAAAAATTTTGTGGGATGTAGGTATGTCTGAAAAGATTTCGGGAACATTTTTGGCAGTCGCGGCCTTTATAGGAAAAAATAACCTTTCCGTTACGTCTATCCCCTCCCATACATTTTAGGCATCTTTAAAACAGTATATTGAATAAGAGACATAAGAGATAGTATGTAATATGAAATATGAAATGCACCAGGCCACACCAGAACCTTCGACAAACCACCTTTAATAAGGGGGCTACAATCTTCGATGACATAATGGTATCTAATGCTGCAGCAAAAGTACTTAGATATCTTAAGGGAAATCATGGAGGCTGGTCTGGAGACGATCAACACCTGGACCAAAGTTGTGGTCTCAGTGTCAACCCTTTAAAAACGGAATTGATTGTTATTAGCGGTAAGTACAAGATACCGCGATTTAAACTCCCCAAGCTAAATGGAGTGGAATTATCCCTTTCGGATAGCGCGAAATATCTGGGTGCAATCGTGGACAAAAAAAGTGCATTGGAATTTTAATGTAGGGGATAGAATCAAGAAGGCATATACCTAATGCTCCTTTTATTTGCAAAAGAACCGTGGGGTAAAATTGGGCCCTGCAATGATTCACTGTTTGTTTATTGTGGTGCTATAAGACCCATATTTACTTGGTTTCGTAGAAAGCAACAAGCAGAAAACAGGTTTATCTAGCCATCACAGGTGCGCTCCCTACTACACCTACAGAAGCTCTGAACACTCTGCTGCACCTATCACCGCTTGATCTATTATTAGTTTGTTATTTCGTTTATTTAAGTGGGCTTAAAAACTTGAGGTCGGAAACTGCAATTTTTAAACGTTTTAATTGCAGTTCGCTTGCCTTTTAAACATTACATACTTCAGCCAAAATTACACAAGGTTGTGATAACCGGTTAGGAACAAGAAATCTTTAAAAAATCGTTTTCGAAAATGCTTTTGCGTTTTTGAGTCAAATCTTCGAAGTTTTTGAATATTTTTAGTTTGCTATAATTTTGTATAAAATTCTAGAAGATGGACTATGACCAATATTTATTTAAAATTTTAGCTTTATCTCCCCCCGGGAGATGGAGATGCAGCGTTCTTTTGCGTTCTTTTGATCTTTTTTATATTTTTTTAAATTATAAATCCATTAAACAACCATTTTGAGTTTTTTTCCAGTTCCCATTAGACATTTTTCCAATAGCACATTCACGCTAGCCTGGATGTTTTGCTTGAATTTGATGGCCACCGGTTTATGCGTTAACGGTAAAAGAAGCTCCTTTTTTATACCCCATCTCATACGGTAGGAGGTATATTAAGTTTGATTCATAGATTGTAACATAGAGAAATAATCACAGTAGACCACCAAGACCTTAAGGGCATTTGATCGAGATCGAATTGTTAGTCGAATGAGCCATGTCTGTCCGTCCGTGAGTCTGTAGTTTTTAGGCCTTAAATTTTGAGCTAGGAACTTGAAACCTTATATCTGTTCTTTCTAGGTCCCGATGCAGTACAAGTAGTGTAAAAATTTTCAAAATCCGCCCACTGACACGCCCAGCTAACTTATAAGCATGAAAATTCAAAGTTGTCGTAGGAAGCTGAAATTTGGTACGCGTTATCCTCGCTTAAGTATATTGTGAATGGCATTTAAGTAAAAAATGAAAACTGTCTCCTTGTAGGCGTGGTCATATATAACATGCATTTTAATAAACGGTTTTTATTTGATATATTTTCTTTAAATCTTAAAAACTTGGACCATAAAATCTTCAGATATGTACGTAAGCTATCAACTCAAATGAACAAATTTTTGCCACACCCGTTTAAGTATAAACCAAATTTTTAATGTGAAAATGCAATCAAGACGTGTATATCATGTCTGATAAGAAATTAAAACAAATAATAGGTGTTATTGAAAAGGGGTGGATGCCATGCCCCCTTTTTAAGGGAGAAGATTCGTTAACTGAGAAATTCTAAATACAGTTGAAGTTAAAAGAAACTGAAATTTAACAATCAAGATTTATGACACAATTCGGAGCTTGAAAGTGGTCAATTGGGATGGGGTATCCAACGATTCGCCTAAGGATTGTAACCCTCCCAGATATTACTATTTGCTAGGTTTGCTCCATACAAAGTTTTGAGCTCCGCCAACTTTTAAGGGGCGTATTTAGAAAAAAACGGTTTTTTTTTGCAATAATTTTTGGGTTCAGCGCGAAATTACAATTAATTGATTTTAATTTTTAGCCCAGACCCACTTTTGGGGGTCTGGCCTATACAAATACATAATAGAAGTTTGTCATAGACGAACTCTGGCACTTACGCACCTGTTATTTAATTTTTTAAATAGGCTTCTAAAAACTTAGGTTGAAAACGACGATTCAAAAAAAAATTAACTCAGCTTGTCTTCTTTTTGTACGTTTTGTACTTTAACCAGATCTGAACTAGATCGCTTTTACTGTTAGGCTACTGGGAGACCTAAAAAAATGTACTTGCATATTGAAAATGCTTTTATGTTTATGAGTTAAATCTCAGAAGGTTTTGAAATTTCAAAATCCGCTACAATTTTCCTTAAAATTTTTAATAATTTCTGATACGTGTGATTTTTTTTATAGAATTCCACTAAACAGCACCAGAGATATGTGGGGGGGAGGGATACACCTTTTTTCATGCATTTTTGCGATTTTTTTTTTCGAAAATGCGTTAAACTGCAGTACTCAAACTTTTTTTGAAAAATATGACCTGGGCACTTGATTTATTTTGAGTTGCTTTAAGCTCTAAGCAGTTCAAAAGTAATGGCCTCAAACACTTTGAAAAACGTCACCCATTTTCGACTCTATTTCTCAAAAAGGTTTCAATATTTTCTTTAATTAAAGTAAAGTATTTATTTAACCTACGTTTTGTTTTTCTTGTTTTTGCCTACTAAACTTAATGAAAAAAGTACTGAAAAACATTAAGTCCATTTCCCCATGATATATATGTATAACTGTCTGTAATTAAAGCGTTATTTGTGCTTTACAAAGAACGAGACTCTTCGATCTAGCGACGAAATGCATGCATACAGACGGATGGACGGACATGGCCTAATCGACTCACATTTCGGTCTTTATTATAATCTCTGAAAGGTCTTAGGGGTATACGGTGATTATTTCACTGTGTTACAAACTATGCATCAAAATTATTATACCCTCGATCGGGTATAATAACTAGGTTCTTAGATTCAGAAAGAAGTATAATGAGAACCTACATGTGACTCACCTTTAAAACTCCCCGTAGCACCATGCTCGGATAAAACATGAGTTTCATATTGAAAAGCACAACGTAAGTGCAATTCATCCCAAATTTTCTCTGTGAAAAAATTTTGCCACACGTTTCGAATAAACACCAAACGCTCAACATATTTATTATACCCCATCCCATAGGATAGGAGTTATATTAAGTTGGATTCATAGTTTGTAACAAAGAGAAATAATCACCGTAGACCCCCAAGACCTTAAGGGCATATGATCGAGACCGAATTGTTAGTCGAATGAGCCATGTCCGTCCGTCCGTCCGTGTGTCGGTAGTTTTTAGGCCTTACATTTTGAGCTAGGAACTTGAAACTTAATATCTACTCTTTCTAGGTCCCGAAGCAGTACAGGTGTAAAAATTTTCAAAATCCGCCCACTGACACGCCCACTTTACTTAATAGCATGAAAATTCAAAGTAGTCGTAGGAAGCTGAAATTTGGTACACGTTTTCCTCGCTTAAGTATATTGTGATTGGCATTTAAAAAGAAAGCGAAAACTGTCCCTGTAGGCATGGTCATATATAATATGCATTTTCATAAACGGATTTTATTTGATATATTTGCTATAAATCCAAAAAACTTGGACCATAAAACCTTCCGATATGTACATCAGCTATCTAGCTAACTTAAAAGAATAAATTTTCGCCACGCCCACTTTTGGGGCGTTTTTAAGTATAAACCAAATTTTTTATGTGAAAATGCAATCAAGAGGTGTATATCACTTCTGATAAAAAATTAAAACAAAAAAAAGATGTAATTGAAAAGGGGCGGATGCCATGCCCCTTGTTAAGGGAGAAGATTCTTTAACTGAAAAATTATAAATACAGTTGAAGTTAATAGAAACTGAAATTTAACAATCAAGATTTATGACACAATTCGGAGCTTGAAAGTGGTCAATTGGGATGGGGTATTTAACGATACGCCTAAGCGGATTGTAACCCTCCCACTAGTTATTTGATATATTTGCTTTAAGTCCAAAAAACTTGCACAATAAAATGTTCAGATATGTGCTATCAACTCACGTGCATAAATTTTTCCCACGGCCACTTTTGGGGGCGTTTTTAAGTATAAAGCAAATTCTTAATATGAAAATGCAATCAACACGTGTATACCACTTCTGATAAAAAATATAAATAAAATTCGATGTTATTGAGAAGGGGTGGATGCCACGCCTCTTTCTTAGGCAGAAGATTCTTTACCGAGAAATTCGAAATACAATTGAAGTTAAATGAAACCGAAATTTAACAACCAAGATTTATGACACATTTCGGAGCTTGACAGTGGTCAATTGGGATGGGGTATCCAACGATTCGCCTAAGCAGATTGTAACCATCCCACTAGTTTTTATTTGTTAGTTTTCCCACTTGTTAGTTTTGTAAATTCCCTACGCGGAATTATGAAATAAAATTCTAAGTCCACTTTTTTCTCAAAAATGTTGTCATCATTCCGGTGAAGCTGGAATGAGTCGTCACTTTCTAGAGAGTTCGCATAGGTGACTTCACTGTTAAAATCACTATTTGTTTTCCCAATCAAAAAGTCACGTAGCTGGTGACGGTTTCCAGTCACCTAAGAATGGAGCGATTTTGGTGAGATTTGGTTATTAAGGCAATTTGCCAACTCCCACCAAATTTCGTGAGTGCACGGCACAATTTTGCCACCTAGGACAATTTTTTCACACCGCGCTAAAATCGCGTCTTTGAGAATTTTCGATGGAACTTTAGGTTTTCTTTACGCTTTCATTTTAAATAAGTCTTTCCAATTTTAACAAAAACTATACTCTTATTACGCACGTACTGAACTCATTTGGGGTGGTGCACCTGCGATTTTGACACTTAAAGCGGCTACCGGGTCTTTCAAATTTCCTCGCATACTATTTAACTGACGCAATTAAAACATTTAACTTTTTTCTTCGCCGCTGATTTTAAAATAAAGTCGAGTAGTATGAAAATTAAAGATTATTTTTTTTGACACGAAAGTGTCAGCGTGAGAAAAAACTCGCAACTGCATTTTTTCGCTTGCATGGAATTTTGAAAGTGCATTTTTTCGGTTCTTATGCACTCTACAAATTATTTTTTGGTACCAAAATGTCTGGGAAAGTACTCTACAATTAACTAACTCGGTCTAGTTTGGTGCCGCTGGTTGCATTTAGTTATATTTGCAACTGCATTTTTTCAGTTGCATGCACAAAAGTGCATTTTTTCGGTGGATTTACACGCTACAAATTTTTTCTTTGCACAACAAATTCGTAACAAGTGCTCTGCAAATAGCCAGCCTGGTTTTACCCAGTTTCACCCGGTTTTAGTGGGTGCCGCTGAGTTTCTTCGATTTTCAGTATTTACCTAGCGGACATTGCAATTTCTCGGTACCAAATTCTCTACAAATACTCTACAATTATTCCACCTGATTTCGCGTGCTGCCGCTAGACGATGTCCGCCAGGTTAAGTGAACCACTTTCTTGTCATTTTTTCCTTTATTACAGTTTGCGGCCAGCGAAAATTTGTAACACGTAGACCGGACTTTCTGAATGCAGCACCAAAGGAGCTGTCCAGATAGTAATAGTTATGGCTAACCACACCAGATATTTTTCGGCCGAGCAAAAGAATTACCGAAACCGAACGCCTAATTTTATTTGCGTTATTTTCTATCTTTATTACGGTTCACGGCTAGCGACAATTTAATTTCGACCATGACCGCCTTTGTCATAAGGTCAAGGGGCTGTACGTAAAAAGGTTAATATCTTATACCAAACATAGGTAGCTAAATACTCAAGTAGCACAAAAGTCTAAAATGCACCAAAATTTTTGGTGTATTAATTGCATTTTCGTGATATGCATTTTCAATATAAAAAATGTACTACTTTTCCGTATATAGTTAGCATCGGCTGTACAGAAAATATACCGATTTTTGGTATATAAATTGTGTTAGCGGTATAAAAATTGTTCTGGTTACTAGGACGTAACTCCAAAGGTTTATACTATGTACTGAAAATAAGCTTGAATTATACTCCAAATCGTAAACCGTTTACAACATATTGATTCACTTGAGTGCAAGAAAAACACGATAGTTCGATGATAAAATACACCATTATAGCGTACCGAAGTTTACTTTTTCAAAAAAACACAGTTGAATTGAATTAAAATTTACACCGTTTATTATTTTTTGGTGTATTTATCTGCAAGAATTATGAATTTATTCTATGACTTAAGATATTCACCTTAATAATAAGGACGCAACAATATCATGAATAGTTATCAATATGAGTGATTTATTTAAAAACAAAGCCGAATCTGTCGATTGATTTTCGGCCCTACCCCGTTTAAAAATCGAGCGTCTCGAAAATTATAATAAATTAAAGTAAAGGAAATTATAATTTTCGCGTTGCTTTTCAATGTAATACAGATATAATACTGAAAGAAGACTGAAAATAAGTAAAAAATGTCAAATTAAGTCGTAATATACAATTAATTATCCGGCCAGTAGAATCTCATTTTTTTCTTATATTTTTTGCACAATATTTCCGTCGGACACAGGGGGCAACTGTATGGAGAGCATGGACTAAACTAAATTTTGCACGAACAGTAGTACAAATTTTAATTAATCATTTATTATTGATAAAAAAGGAATAATGAATCATTTGGCAACAAAAAGTTTTTCTTATTTCATTCAAAAATACAAGTTTTCAAATTTGTTTAACGATGAGTTGAAAAGAAAATAAAAACATTCTCTCAACAGATATTTATTTTTCATAAAAAAATTTCTTTTTAAAAATATATTGAAAAGTTTTTGAAGAATAAGATACGGAAAATATGTGCCTGTTGGTGAGGTGTTTAATGTCATAACATTTCAATCATTTTGTCAACCTATGCCAGAATGAAAGCTCAAGTAGCATTCTGGAGAAAGTCTTAAAACCGCATTTTTACCGCATGTTCGGGAAAAAACATCGCAAAAGATCCTGAACGAAATTCTATCGCCTCGACTCTTCCTGACACTAAGGGCAAATTAATTGAAAAAATCACACTATAAAAATTATTTAACATGTTTGGGAAAACTATAGCGAAGTTTGAAAAACAAGCAATTCTGATATTTGGGTCGCAAAAATTTCAAAAACGACTGAAAAACTTAACTGAAAAAGTTAAAAAAGAAATTTAAAAACCGATATTTCACCGTTACCTTTTTTAAAATTCTGCCTTAGAATATTTAGACCATAGCCATTACTAGCTCAAAGAGCCTCCAAAACAAAAAAAAAAACGCTCTGATACACAATTGAAGTAACCTCACAGCCAAACAATAATTGATTCATAAAAAAACAGTAACATTCAATTTTGCAATTTGGCCAAACTCTCCATATAATCGGCCTAGTGTACGACGTCAAAAGTATACAGCAGTTCCTAAATTTGTAAATAAAAATGCACCAAAAAATACCAATCTTAGAGTGTGGTTTTTTAAATGGTGCAGGATTTTAAAAAGGAGGGCATAAAAAATACTGCACTGTCAGTGTGGTGTATTTAACAGATTCATATTCAATCATTGAGTGTATTGGACACACCAGCAGACTCTGTATGAGTTTTTATAACCCTCAAGCATTTTCTGTATAATACAGTGTAGAATGGACGAGATCTCTTTCAGCATAATTAATATTTCTGAGAAATCTTAAGCGAACAAAATTATGTATAATATTTGAGTTATCATAATATGAATATATTTAATAAGTTTTATGATTAAAAATTCAATAAAATTAAAAAAAAAATAGAGGGTGAAAGATACTTTTTCTGGTGTTAAATAACTGTTTGTTTTTTATTCTTGTACACTACTATATGTTTAAACCCAGGATATATTAAGTTTGCTGTATAGTTTGTAACCCTGTGAAATAATCACCGTAGACCTCTTAGACCTTTTAGAGATATGAATGAGACCGGCAAGAAAATCCTTTAAGCCATGTCCGTCCGTCCATATGTGAAAAAGAGAGAGCTGGAAATCCATTGGACCAGATTAAGTTTGAAAATCAGTTGAATCCGCCCAGTAGTATGTGACACTGCTTTGTAAATTGTAATTGTCTTTGAGGCAGCAGAAAAAGTTTGGCGTTAACATTGACAGCGCCCACTTTTTAAGGAATTTTAACTTAAAATTACTGTTTTTCAATAAATATATATGAAATTTAATAAAAAAAACTTGTAACAGAAGTCTAGATATTAGCATTACCCATATTTTTTGTGTATATTACATATATCTCCGCCCACTTTTATGGGCGTGGCTTTGGTTGAAAAGACAGGGTTTTAGTCCAAAATATGTGCAACCACCTAGCGTTAAGCATTCAACAGTTATATTTTAACATCCCGCCCGAAGGATTTTTCAAGGCTTGGCAGGTTTGTAACGCAGTGAAATAATCACCATAGAACCCTAAGACCTTTAAGAGATATGAATGGGACCGTCAGGAGAATCGATTAAGCCATGTCCGTCCGTCTCTCCGTATGTAAACAACTTTTAGGCCATAAATTTTAAGGCAGAGAGCTGAAAATTTGAAAGTTCAGTCTTCCAGATAAAGTTTGAAAATAAGCTGAATCCGCCCACAGACACGCCCACTACAAGCCTTTATGTGCGACCATCTCTAATTAAAAAAATACATTTTGCAAATTTTAGCTATGTTACAATGGCGCTAGCGCATTCATTTTTGGTACGTAAGATAACCTTATAATTGCCTTTAATTAAGTCCAAAAATTTTATCTTTTTCATTGACCACGCCCACTTTTTAAGGGATCTTAGCTTCAAATGACTGTTTTTAATAAATATATACGAAATTTGACAAAAAATTATATGACAAAAGCTGTAGATATTATGTATACATTGTATGTGCCTCCGCCAACTTTTGTGGGCGTGGCGTTAAAAAAGTGAGTTTTTTAGTTAAAAAGGCGGAGTTTTAGGCCGAAATGTATGCAAGCACCTAGTATAAAGCATTCAATAGTTATATTTATATATCCCGCCCACTTTTTGGAGGCGTGGCACTTTTCTTTTTGGTATGGTCGGGTATTTCGCAATCCGTCGTAGATGGATTGAAGCTTTTGCATACCCACTGTTACACTTTCCAACTTGCTTACAACCTTTTGGATATAAGCAATATATCCTATATTCAACAAACAATCCACACAGTGAATATAATGAAATAAGTTAAAAAATATCGACGAAGAGTGTTCATTTAGAGCTTGGGTACAGATCTATGCATCCTGAATATAAAGATTCATGCCCAAAAACTCTTTATAGTCAGCAAGTATTTTGGGTATATTGATGTTTTTTGTGTTTTTGAAATATTTGTAAATGAAGCTTTATATTTTATTCTACATTTAATAGGCGAGTCAATTTTCGTTTTGAATAACGAAGTCGAATAATTTCCAGCTGTTGAGCACAACGTGATAAAGGTGGGCGTAAAAGACAAAAAGGTGGTTGTCTCATATGCTACCGAAAATCTTAGCATTAGAGATCCAATTAGAGGTCCAGTGTGCAGTGAAGCATTAAAGATCCAGTGTGCATATAACACATTTTCAAGCGGACAAGGTGTGAGGGTTATCATATGGGACCACCGACATCACTTCACAACTTACTTAGATAATGGTTTCTTTGTATTTTTTTTTTATTTGATTTTTAATACATACATCATACATGTAGATCAAAACACATATAATTTATCACATTGAGCATTTCATTTTTCACATTTTTAGAGTAAATTTTGTACCGTTTTTGCGATAAAAAATATTTTATTTACCCGGGTAAATACTATGATTCCATGAACATTTTTCGACAAAACTTCAAAATAAGTATGTAAAACTGCTTGAAAAAACAGCTTTTTTTACAATTTCTGGAAAAATTTGATAAATTAATAAATGAGTCGGATGAATTTCCAGATTAGATAAAAATTCGATGAGTTATAAGCAATTGAAAATTCGATTATTAAGCGGGTTAATTAAGCGAGCTCGAGTTTAAGCATCGAAAAACATATAACAAAAATCATGAATATGGGAAAGTCAATCAAAATTATAACATGGAATGCAAACGGCCTTTTGCAAAAAATTTATGAACTAGAAGTATTCCTACGGAAGAATAATATAGACATATGCCTGATTTCGGAAACCCACTTTAAAAAGGGTTCGGCACCCAAAATAAAAGGTTACATCGACTATCACGTGCATCATCCTTCAGAAAATTCGAGAGGCGGATCCTCTCTCTACATCAAAGACTGCATTAACCACTCCAAAAACGCAGAAATAGAACTGGATTCCATGCAAATAAGCTCAATCTCCGTAAAATTGAGGCACTTAGATTATAACTGATGAAGATCTTGCTTCCCTCTTTGAATCACTTGGGACAAACTTTATCATCGGCGGAGACTTTAACGCGAAAAATACTTTTTGGGGCTGAAGGTGCAATTCAACAAGAGGCAGAGTCCTCTTTAAAGCAAGTACGAAATGTGGCGTGGTCTTCTTATCGACGGAAAGGCCAACATATTGGCCAAGTGATAGAAATAAAATACCTGACCTTGTTAAAGTTCGACCTTGTAACAAACGTAGAAGAACGCTTTGATCTCTGTTCAGATCACTCGGCAGTTCTTTTGAAAATCGGCGGAAGCCTAGTGAAAAAGGAAGGAGCGCCTAGATTAAGTAACAATAATACCGACTGGGACGGCTTTAAAAAATACTGTAAAGAAAACATAGCTTTGAATGAACCACTCAAAACGCCACTTGAAATAGAAGACGAAATAGAAAAACTCGTGAGAGTTATTCAGAGCGCTGCGTGGAATAACATTTCTTTTCGGAGATCCGAACTATCGAACAGCGGAACAATATATCCACTAGAAATAGAAGAGCTAATATGCGAAAAGAGGATAGCGCGCAAGAGATGGCAACGTTCACGAGAAACCCCGGATAAGACCATCTTGAACCACCTTTCTAACAAACTGAAGCACGAACTTCAAGTCTTTAAAAGTCGCGAGACTACTGCTTACCTCGAAGGTTTGACTGCCGATAAAGGTTCGAACTACTCTCTTTGGAAAGCAGTGAAGTCCATTAAGAAGCCTATAGTACATTCTGCGCCACTAAGAAAAGCCAACGGCGAATGGGCAAGAGAAGACAAAGAAAAAGCGGATTTATTTTCAGATTACCTAGAAGAAACATTCAAACAGTTTGACGGGGAACCGTTGGTCGAGGAGCTCGATCCCTATGCGGTACAAGATAATTATAAAATAGAAACCGTGTCGTTGGCTGAACTTCGTCAAACGATAAATAATCTGAAGAACAACAAAGCACCTGGCTACGACTTAATTACAAGCGAAATTCTAAAGGAACTACCGAAAAAAGCTTTGGTCAAGCTACTCTATATCATTAACGCCTCCATGAGAATTTTATACGTTCCAAGGCAATGGAAAGTGGCTGAGGTCATAATGGTTCCGAAACCAGGAAAATGTCCGAACGACAAAAAGTCATACAGACCTATTTCGGTACTGCCGATAATATCTAAGGTATAAGAGAAACTGTTGCTTAAAAGGTTGCAACCAATCATCGAAGAAAGACGATTGTATGAGTACTAGGAATTCAAAGAGATAAATGCCAATGTCCCGCAAGGAAGCGTGCTCGGCCTAATATTTTTTTTGCTTTATACAAGAGACATACCCCACGATGAGAGATCAATTTTAGCTACGTTTGCTGACGACACTGTTATTCTCGCTATTGATACGACAATTGAATTATCAACAGGGTTCAGCGCGCTTTAGACAAAATATGCGACTGGACGAAGAGCTGGCGAGTCGTCCTTAACCAGACTTAGTCAACGCATGTTAACTTTACTTATAAAAAGATAAACAACAAACCTTTATTCATTAACTCCGTACAAATCCCGTACTCAAATGAAGCGAAATATCAAGGAATGACTCAAGACGCAAAACTTAAATGGAAGCCGCACGTTAAAAAAAAACACGACGAGCTCGAAATCAATTTAAGAGAAATGAATTGGCTTATCGGAAGATTTTCGAAACAAAGCGTATATAACAAACTGCTTTTGTATAAGCAAGTGCTTAAACCATCTTGGGGTTGTACTAAACCAAGCAATATAACTATTTTAGAAACTTTTCAAAATAAGACACTCAGGGCAATCGTTAATGCTCCATGGTACATAAGAAATAGCGATCTACACCGGGATCTTGGAATCGCAACCGTGACTGATGAGGTAACAAACTTTGCTCGCAAACTTAGTACTCGACTTCGCGGACATTGCAACAATGAAATTATCCGTACTTTGGATCAGACAAATCTGACGCGCCGACTACAACGAATGAGACCGTTGGATCTAGCAGCATAAGATGAAACCGCATAACTTGACGGTATAGTAGGTGCTTTCTGGGTATATGTTTAAACCCAGGATATATTAAGTTTGCTGTATAGTTTGTAACCCTGTGAAATTATCACCGTAGACCTCTTAGACCTTTTAGAGATATGAATGAGGTAAGAAAGTCCTTTAAGCCATGTCCGTCCGTCCATATGTGAAAAAGAGAGAGCTGAAAATTTGTAAGTGGGCTGGAAATCCATTGGACCAGATTAAGTTTGAAAATCAGTTGAATCCGCCCAGTAGTATGTGACACTGCTTTGTAAATTGTAATTGTCTTTGAGGCAGCAAAAAAAGTTTGGCTTAACATTGACAGCGCCCACTTTATAAGGAATTTTAACTTAAAATTACTGTTTTTCAATAAATATATATGAAATTTAATAAAAAAAATTTTTGACAAAAGTCTAGATATTAGCATTTCCTACATTTTTTGTGTATATTATATATATCTCCGCCCACTTTTATGGGCGTGGCTTTGGTTGAAAAGACAGGGTTTTAATATATGCATCCAAAATATATGCAACCACCTAGCGTTAAGCGTTCAACAGTTATATTTTAACATCCCGCCCGAAGGATTTTTGAAGGCTTGGCAGGTTTTTTTTTGTAGGGTTGGGTATTTTGCAATCTGTCGCAGTTGGACTGAAGCTTTTGCATACGCACTGTTACACTTTCCCACTTGTTTTACATATGGACGCAAAACAATAAGATAACATTTAACAAATGCTTTATAACATGATATTCTTTTATTCCCAAATATCAGCAGAATAAATTAACCACAAAATAAGAATGGAACGCCATGCATCTTTATTGTGGTTGTTTCAAGGCTTTCACAATTTGTGGTCAAAAACCACTTGCATAGTTTTTCGATAATTTGTTTAAATCTGACTCTGCCATACATTTTAGAGTTTTCATGAATTTTTTTGCTTAAATGGGATAGGCGGCTGGTTTTTAAAGTCTAGTATTCACCCTAAACATTTCAATAATACGTTTGGTCACTGGGATCAAGGGTCAGGAAATGGTAAAAAAAGAAAAGGAAGAAATGGTAAATGACATGGCGATTAAATAATTCCAATTACATTTGGTTGTTTATTTTTCACACCTATGTAGCCTGGTGTATTTAATTTCCACAGGGCGTAAATCCTTCACCGAAATATAGCGGACCATTTCAATTGGTGCATTTTATCTAAAACACATTGTGCGTAAAATATGCCATTTTGGTTGGTTTTAGAATTGAATTTTTTTATGCACCATTAATGGTATAATAAAAACATCTGAATATCAATTTATTTTTTGCACCATAACTCAAGAGAAATGTCGAAATTTTGCACAGAAAAGACACAGTGCAAATCTTATACCGGTTTAATTTAAGAAAAACACCAAAATTTTAAAATTTTCTTGAGTTTTATCAATTTTGCACCAACATTTTTAAATTTACACCAATTTATGCACCAGTGTGCTACTTGAGTAGATATTTTCTGAATTTCTAATATTCGGTCATCCACTTTTATTTGGGTTTATTTTTTTTTACGGTTAAGCTCTGTACGGCAGTCGTCGGTATGCTTCAAATATATCTCAAAATAGTTGATCCTTTACCGCACAATTTCAATAGGTAAGTACCGCAGAAAAAAGGGAGAGGATTTTATTTTGGCAAAAGGTTGCACCGATAAGAACATTTTCGAAATGATCAAATCGAATTAGAGAGCGCTTTTTCGACCTTATGAGAATATCACCATGAATGTGCACTTGTTTGTAATAGAGTACACAAGATGATATATGGAATGTAATATATGGAAAATATGGAAACCGGCAAATTATGGAATCAAAATCTGGTGGGCTTGCGATGTTTCAACATTTTATCCACCAAATGGCCAAATTGACACTGCTAACTAGAGAATAGCACTAGAGACGTGAACCTAGGCGAGCGGATCGTTAAGGACCTAATTGCACCCCATAAAGTAACGGTTGATAATTTCTTCACTTCACTGTCATTGCTGCAGGAACTAGTCACATGAAAAATAACAAAAGTGAGGACTTTGAAGAAAAACAAGCGGTATTTGCCTGGTGCTTTTCAGTGAGTTTGGATTGGCTCGTATGTTCCAGCCAAGGGAAAAGCTGTAGTTCTAATGTTGTCAATGGATCGAGATTCATCTATGCCAAATTATAAACAAAACTAAGAAATCATTTTGTCTTATAATAAGACAAAGAGCGGTGTGGACACTGTGGATTAAATGGTGTCACAATATACTTTAAAAAGAGGAACAACACGTTGGCCACTAACCATGTTTATACCCGACCCAGGGTATATTAAGTTTGATGTATAGTTTGTAACGCAGTGAAATAATCACCATAGACCCTTAAGACCTTTTAGAGATATGAATGGGACCGTCAGGAGAATCGATTAAGCCATGTCCGTCCGTCCGTCCGTATGTAAACAACTTTTAGACCATACATTTTAAGGCAGAGAGCTGAAAATTTGTTGGTTGGTTGAAAGTTCAGTCCTTCAGATCAAGTTTGAAAATAAGCTGAATCCGCCCACAGACACGCCCACTACAGGCCTACAGGCCTGTATGTGCGATTATCTCTAATTAAAAAAATACATTTTGCAAATTTTAGCTATGTTACAATGGCGCTAGCGTATTCATTTTTGGCACGCCTTATAATTGCCTTAAATTTAGTCGAAAAATTTTATCTTTTTCATTGACCACGCCCACTTTTTAAGGGATCTTAGCTTAAAATGACTGTTTTTCAATAAATATATATGAAATTTGACAAAAAATTATATGACAAAAGCTGTAGATATAATGTATATATTGTATGTGCGCCCACAAAAGTGGGCGGCGTTAAAAAAGTGAGTTTTATAGTTAAAAAGGCGGAGTTTTAGGCCGAAATGTATGCAACCACCTAGTATAAAGCATTCAACAGTTATATTTATATATCCCGCCCACTTTTTGGAGGCGTGGTAGGTTTCTTTTTGGTATAGTCGGGTATTTTGTAATCCATCGAAGATGGATTGAAGCTTTTGCATACCCACTGTTGCACTTTCTCACTTGCTTACAACCTTTTGGATACAAGCAATAGGTATAAAGTAAGCTTTGGCAGCTTACATTATACCTATATTCAACAAACAATCCACACAGTGAATATAATTAAATAAGTTAAAAAATATCGACGAAAAGCGTTCATTTAGAGCTTGGGTACAGATCTATGCATCCTGAATATAAAGATTCATGTCCAAAAACTCTTAATAGTCAGCAAGTATGTTATCAGCAGGTATATTGATGTTTTTTGTGTTTTTGAAATATTTGTGAATGAAGCCTTATATTTTATTCTACATTTAATAGGCGAGTCAATTTCCGTTTTGAATAACGAAGTTGAATAATTTCCAGCTGTTGAGCACAACGTGATAAAGGTATAAGGCGTATAAGACAAAAAGGTGGTTGTCTCATATGCTACCGAAAATCTTAGCATTAGAGATCCAATTAGAGGTCCAGTGTGCAGTGAAGCATTAGAGATCCAGTGTGCATATAACACATTTTCAAGCGGACAAAGTGTGAGGGTTATCATATGGGGCCACCGACACCACTTCACAACTTACTTAGATGATGGTTTCTTTGTATTTTTTTTTATTTGATTTTTAATACATACATCATACATGTAGATCAAAACACATATAATTTATCACATTGAGCATTTAATTTTTCACATTTTTAGAGTAAATTTTGTAAAACTGTAAGTATGTAAGCAAAGTATGTAAAACTGCTTGAAAAAACAGATTTTTTTACAATTTCTGGAAAAATTTGATAAATTAATAAATGAGTCGGATGCATTTCCAGATTAGATAAAAATTCGATGAGTTATAAGCAATCGAAAATTCGATTATTTACCCGGGTTAATTAAGCGAGCTCGAGTTTAAGCATCGAAAAACATATAACAAAAAATCATGAATATGGGAAAGTCAATCAAAATTATAACATGGAATGCAAACGGCCTTTTGCAAAAAATTGATGAACTAGAAGTATTCCTACGGAAGAATAATATAGACATATGCCTGATTTCGGAAACCCACCTTAAAAAGGGTTCGGCACCCAAAATAAAAGGTTACAGCGACTATCACGTGCATCATCCTTCAGAAAATTCGAGAGGCGGATCCTCTCTCTACATCAAAGACTGCATTAACCCCTCCAAAATCTTAGAAATAAAACTGGATTCCATGCAAATAAGCTCAATCTCCGTAAAATTGAGGCACTTAGATTATAACTGATGAAGATCTTGCTTCCCTCTTTGAATCACTTGGGACAAACTTTACCATCGGCGGAGACTTTAACGCGAAAAATACTTTTTGGGGCTCACGGTGCAATTCAACAAGAGGCAGAGTCCTCTTTAAAGCAAGTACGAAATGTGGCGTGGTCTTCTTATCGACGGGAAAGCCAACATATTGGCCAACCGATAGAAATAAGATACCTGACCTTGTTGACTTCTTCATCGCCAAGGGGGTACCTTGTTACCTTACAAACGTAGAAGAACGCTTTGATCTCTGTTCAGATCACTCGGCAGTTCTTTTGAAAATCGGCGGAAGCCTAGTGAAAAAGGAAAGAGCGCCTAGATTAAGTAATAATAATACAGACTGGGACGGCTTTAGAAAATACTATAAAGAAAACATAGCTTTGAATGTACCACTCAAAGCGCCACTTGAAATAGAAGACGAAATAGAAAAACTCGTGAGAGTTATTCAGAGCGCTGCGTGGAATAACATTTCTTTTCGGAGATCCGAACTATCGAACAGCAGAAGAGCTAATATGCGAAAAGAGGATAGCGCGCAAGAGATGGCAACGTTCACGAGAACCCCCGGATAAGACCATCTTGAACCACCTTTCTAACAAACTGAAGCACGAACTTCAAGTCTTTAAAAGTCGCGAGACTACTGCTTACCTCGAAGGTTTGACTGCCGATAAAGGTTCGAACTACTCTCTTTGGAAAGCAGTGAAGTCCATTAAGACTTCATTTTGAAAAGTTTCTAAAATAGATATATTGCTTGGTTTACTACAACCCCAGAGGCGTATACCGTACGTCCAAGATGGTTTAAGCACTTGCTTATACAAAAGCAGTTTGTTATATACGCTTAGTTTCGAAAATCTTCCGATAAGCCAATTCATTTCTCTTAAATTGATTTCGAGCTCGTCGCGTTTCTTTTTAACGTGCGGCTTCCATTTAAGTTTTGCGTCTTGAGTCATTCCTTGATGATTCCGCTTCATTTGAGTACGGGATTTGTACGGAGTTAATGAATAAACTTTTGTTGTTTATCTTTTTAAGTAAAGTTAACATGCGTTGACTTAGTCTCGTTAAGGACGACTCGCCAGCTCTTCGTCCATTCGCATATTTTGTCTAAAGCGCGCTGAACCCTGTTGATAATTCAATTGTCGTATCAATAGCGAGAATAGCAGTGTCGTCAGCAAACGTAGCTAAAATTGATCTCTCATCGTGGGGTATGTCTCTTGTATAAAGCAAAAATAATATTAGGCCGAGAACGCTTCCTTGCGGGACATTGGCATTTATCTCTTTGAATTCCTAGTACTCATACAATCGTCTTTCTTCGATGATTGGTTGCAACCTTTTCAACTCCTTTTCAACGTCAACTTCGATGATTGGTTGCAACCTTCATTATATCTATTTTAGAAACTTTTCAAAATAAGACACTCAGAGCAATCGTTAATGCTCCATGGTACATAAGAAATAGCGATCTACACCGAGATCTTGGAATCGCAACCGTGACTGATGACGTAACAAACTTTGCTCGCAAACTTAGTACTCGACTTCGCGGACATTGCAACAATGAAATTATCCGTACTTTGGATCAGACAAATCTGACGCGCCGACTACAACGAATGAGACCGTTGGATCTAGCAGCATAAGATGAAACCGCATAACTTGACGGTATAGTAGGTGCTTTCTGGGTATATGTTTAAACCCAGGATATATTAAGTTTGCTGTATAGTTTGTAACCCTGTGAAATTATCACCGTAGACCTCTTAGACCTTTTAGAGATATGAATGAGGCGAGAAAGTCCTTTAAGCCATGTCCGTCCGTCCATATGTGAAAAAGAGAGAGCTGAAAATTTGTAAGTGGGCTGGAAATCCATTGGACCAGATTAAGTTTGAAAATCAGTTGAATCCGCCCAGTAGTATGTGACACTGCTTTGTAAATTGTAATTGGGCTTGAGGCAGCAAAAAAAGTTTGGCTTAACATTGACAGCGCCCACTTTTTAAGGAATTTTAACTTAAAATTACTGTTTTTCAATAAATATATATGAAATTTAATAAAAAAAATTTTTGACAAAAGTCTAGATATTAGCATTTCCTACATTTTTTGTGTATATTATATATATCTCCGCCCACTTTTATGGGCGTGGCTTTGGTTGAAAAGACAGGGTTTTAATATATGCATCCAAAATATATGCAACCACCTAGCGTTAAGCGTTCAACAGTTATATTTTAACATCCCGCCCGAAGGATTTTTGAAGGCTTCGCAGGTTTTTTTTTGTAGGGTTGGGTATTTTGCAATCTGTCGCAGATGGACTGAAGCTTTTGCATACGCACTGTTACACTTTCCCACTTGTTTTACATATGGACGAAAACAATAAGTTTACATTTAACAAATGCTTCATAACATGATATTCTTTTATTCCCAAATACCAGCAGAATAAATTAACCACAAAATAAGAATGGAACGCCATGCATCTTTATTGTGGTTGTTTCAAGGCTTTCACAATTTGTGGTCAAAAACCACTTGCATAGTTTTTCGATAATTTGTTTAAATCTGACTCTGCCATACATTTTAGAGTTTTCATGAATTTTTTTGATTAAATGGGATAGGCGGCTGGTTTTAAAAGTCTAGTATTCACCCTAAACATTTCAATAATACGTTTGGTCACTGGGATCAAGGGTCAAGAAAAGGAAGAAATGGTAAATGACATGGCGATTAAATAATTCCAATTACATTTGGTTGTTTATTTTTCACACCTATGTAGCCTGGTGTATTTAATTTCCACAGGGCGTAAATCCTTCACCGAAATATAGTGGACCATTTCAATAGGTGCATTTTATCTAAAACACATAGTGCGTAAAATATGCCATTTTGGTTGGTTTTAGAATTGAATTTTTTTATGCACCATTAATGGTATATAATAAAAACATCTGAATATCAATTTATTTTTTGCACCATAACTCAAGAGAAATGTTGAAATTTTGCACAGAAAACACACAGTGCAAATCTTATACCGGTTTAATTTGAGAAAAACACCAAAATTTCAAAATTTTCTTGAGTTTTATCAATTTTGCACCAACATTTTTAAATTTACACCAATTTATGCACCAGTGTGCTACTTGAGTAGATATTTTCCGAATTTCTAATATTCGGTCATCCACTTTTATTTGGGTTTATTTTTTTTACGGTTAAGCTCTGTACGGCAGTCGTCGGTATGCTTCAAATATATCTCAAAATAGTTGATCCTTTACCGCACAATTTCAATAGGTAAGTACCGCAGAAAAAAGTGAGAGGATTTTATTTTGGCAAAAGGTTGCACCGATAAGAACATTTTCGAAATGATCAAATCGAATTTGAGAGCGCTTTTTCGACCTTATGAGAATATCACCATGAATGTGCAGTTGTTTGTAATAGAGTACACAAGATGATATATGGAATAATATATGGAAAATATGGAAACCGGCAAATTATGGAATCAAAATCTGGTGGGCCTGCGATGTTTCAACATTTTGTCCTCCAAATGGCCAAATTGACACTGCTAACTAGAGAATAGCACTAGAGACGTGAACCTAGGCGAGCGGATCGTTAAGGACCTAATTGCACCCCATAAAGTGACGGTTGATAATTTCTTCACTTCACTGTCATTGCTGCAGGAACTAGTCACATGAAAAATAACAAAAGTGAGGACTTTGAAGAAAAACAAGCGGTATTTGCCTGGTGCTTTTCAGTGAGTTTGGATTGGCTCGTATGTTCCAGCCAAGGGAAAAGCTGTAGTTTTAATGTTGTCAATGGATCGAGATTCATCTATGCCGAATTATAAACAAAACTAAGAAATCATTTTGTCTTATAATAAGACAAAGAGCGGTGTGGACACTGTGGATTAAATGGTGTCACAATATACTTCAAAAAGAGGAACAACACGTTGGCCACTAGCCATGTTTATACCCGACCCAGGGTATATTAAGTTTGATGTATAGTTTGTAACGCAGTGAAATAATCACCATAGACCCCTAAGACCTTCGACCAATCGATTAAGCCATGTCCGTCCGTTCGTCCGTCCGTATGTAAACAACTTTTAGGCCATACATTTTAAGGCAGAGAGCTGAAAATTTGTTGGTTGGTTGAAAGTTCAGTCCTTCAGATCAAGTTTGAAAATAAGCTGAATCCGCCCACAGACACGCCCACTACAGGCCTGTATGTGCGATTATCTCTAATTAAAAAAATACATTTTGCAAATTTTAGCTATGTTACAATGGCGCTAGCGTATTCATTTTTGGTACGTAAGATTGCCTTATAATTGCCTTAAATTTAGTCAAAAAAATTTATCTTTTTCATTGACCACGACCACTTTTTAAGGGATCTTAGCTTAAAGTGACTGTTTTTCAATAAATATATATGAAATTTGACAAAAAATTATACGACAAAAGCTGTAGATATTATGTATATATTGTATGTGCCTCCACCCACTTTTGTGGGCGTGGCGTTAAAAAAGTGAGTTTTATAGCTAAAAAGGCGGAGTTTTAGGCCGAAATGTATTCAACCACCTAGTATAAAGCATTCAACAGTTATATTTATATATCCCGCCCACTTTTTGGAGGCGTGGCACTTTTCTTTTTGGTATAGTCGGGTATTTTGCAATCCATCGAAGATGGATTGAAGCTTTTGCATACCCACTGTTGCACTTTCCCACTTGCTTACAACCTTTTGGATACAAGCAATAGGTATAAAGTAAGCTTTGGCAGATTACATTATACCTATATTCAACAAACAATCCACACAGTGAATATAATGAAATAGGTTAAAAAATATCGACGAAGAGCGTTCATTTAGAGCTTGGGTACAGATCTATGAATCCTGAATATAAAGATTCGTGCCCAAAAACTCTTGATAGTCAGCAAGTATATTATCAGCAGGTATATTGATGTTTTTTGTGTTTTTGAAATATTTGTGAATGAAGCCTTATATTTTATTCTACATTTAATAGGCGAGTCAATTTCCGTTTTGAATAACGAAGTTGAATAATTTCCAGCTGTTGAGCACAACGTGATAAAGGTGGGCGTATAAGACAAAAAGGTGGTTGTCTCATATGCTACCGAAAATCTTAGCATTAGAGATCCAATTAGAGGTCCAGTGTGTAGTGAAGCATTAGAGATCCAGTGTGCATATAACACATTTTCAAGCGGACAAAGTGTGAGGGTTATCATATGGGGCCACCGACACCACTTCACAACTTACTTAGATGATGGTTTCTTTGTATTTTTTTTTTATTTGATTTTTAATACATACATCATACATGTAGATCAAAACACATATAATTTATCACATTGAGCATTTCATTTTTCTCATTTTTAGAGTAAATTTTGTAAAACTGTAAGTATGTAAGCAAAGTATGTAAAACTGCTTGAAAAAACAGATTTTTTTACAATTTCTGGAAAAATTTGATAAATTATTAAATGAGTCGGATGCATTTCCAGATAAGATAGAAATTCGATGAGTTATAAGCAATTGAAAATTCGATTATTTACCCGGGTTAATTAAGCGAGTTCGAGTTTAAGCATCGAAAAACATATAACAAAAAATCATGAATATGGGAAAGTCAATCAAAATTATAACATGGAATGCAAACGGCCTTTTTGCAAAAAATTGATGAACTAGAAGTATTCCTACGGAAGAATTATATAGACATATGGCTGATTTCGGAAACCCACTTTAAAAAGGGTTCGGCACCCAAAATAAAAGGTTACAGCGACTATCACGTGCATCATCCTTCAGAAAATTCGAGAGGCGGATCCTCTCTCTACATCAAAGACTGCATTAACCACTCCAAAAACTTAGAAATAGAACTGGATTCCATGCAAATAAGCTCAATCTCCGTAAAATTAAGGCACTTAGATTATAACTGATGAAGATCTTGCTTCCCTCTTTGAATCACTTGGGACAAACTTTATCATCGGCGGAGACTTTAACGCGAAAAATACTTTTTGGGGCTCACGGTGCAATACAACAAGAGGCAGAGTCCTCTTTAAAGCAAGTACGAAATGTGGCGTGGTCTTCTTATCGACGGGAAAGCCAACATATTGGCCAACCGATAAAAATAAAATACCTGACCTTGTTGACTTCTTCATTGCCAAGGGGGTACCTCGTTACCTTACAAACGTAGAAGAACGCTTTGATCTCAGTTCAGATCACTCGGCAGTTCTTTTGAAAATCGGTGGAAGCCTAGTGAAAAAGGAAGGAGCGATTAGATTAAGTAACAATAATACCGACTGGGACGGCCTTAAAAAATACTGTAAAGAAAACATAGCTTTGAATGAACCACTCAAAACGCCACTTGAAATAGAAGATGAAATAGAAAAACTCGTGAGAGTTATTCAGAGCGCTGCGTGGAATTACATTTCTTTTCGGAGATCCGAACTATCGAACAGCGGAACAATATGTACACAAGAAATAGAAGAGCTAATATGCCAAAAGAGGAGAGCGGGCAAGAGATGGCAACGTTCGCGAGAACCCCCGGATAAGACCATCTTGAACCACCTTTCTAACAAACTGAAGCACTTCGCGGACATTGCAACAATGAAATTATCCGTACTTTGGATCAGACAAATCTGACGCGCCGACTACAAGGAATGAGACCGTTGGATCTAGCAGCATAAGATAAAACCGCATAACTTGACGGTATAGTAGGTGCTTTCGTTGGAAGGCAGCCTGCCATACGCGATTACTACAGAAGCTTGAACTACTTGTTAAGGAAACTTAGTTGTAGTCTAACGGAAAATGGGAGGTTTTTTAGTGAGTAAGAATCTCACACTACTATGAGCACGCGCGGCCGGTCCTCGTAGTACCCATGAAGGTTTTTCCTACCCACGGAAAAAAAAAAAAAATTACTCGGGTAAATACTATGAATGCGAATGTTAAAATCGTGGTTGTTATTGAAAATTTTTGTTGTTAATGAGTATAATGAAATAAATGAGTATATAGTGCGGCGCAGCAGCTAACCATGGCCAACTTCTTAACAGTGTATGCTATGTGTGATCAATTCTTCACAAACAAGGGGACCTTACAATTTTATTCCTAATCCAAATGGCGCTTTGAGAGGCTTTTCAAGACAAATTTTACTTTCAAAGGGTTCGTCAGACCCTCGCGGAGGGGGGACCGTGAAAAAAAAAACGAGCTCTAATACCCCATCCCATAGTATAGGAGTTATATTAAGTTTCACTTTATTACATTAAGATCTAATTATATTATTATTAGCTATTATTATTATTTTATTAAGTTATTCATAGCTTGTAACATACAGAAATAATCACCGGAGACCCCCAAGACCTTAACAGCATATGATCGAGACTGAGCTATAAGTCGAATAAGTCATGTCCGTCCGTCAATCTGTCGATAGTTTTTAGGCCTGACACTTTCAGCTACGATCTGAAAACTTCATATTTGGGCTTTCTGGGTGTCGAAACAATACAAGTGTAAACATTTTTCAAGTCCGGCCACTGACACGCGCACTTTACTTATTAGCATGAAAAATCAAAGTTGTGGTAGGATCAAGTGTGAAAATTGGCTCAATCCATTAACGGACGCGCCGACTTCTGGCTTCAATGCGAGACGATCTTTAGCTATATCACATTTTCTTTCAAAATTCCTTTTGGTCAAGTAAGACAAGGCGTGGGAACTCAAATTTTAGAACTGAACAATATTGGCCCAAGACCTTTAACAAATATCGACCATGCCCACTTTTAATATGTTAGATCTTTAAAAACACGGAAATTTTTCGGAAAGTTAATTCCAAATCGAGACTAGTGGGAGGGTTACAATCAGCTTAGGCGAAACGTTGGATAGCCCATCCCAATTGACCACTTTCAAGCTCCGAATTGTGTCATAAATCTTGGTTGTTAAATTTCAGGTTCTATTAACTTCAACTGTATTTAGAATTGCTCAGTTAAAGAATCTTATCCGTTAAAAAGAGGGCGTGGCATCCACCCCTTTTCAATAACGTCGTTTTTATACTCTATTTCACAGGAATGGAGTATATTAAGTTTGATAGAGGCGAAAATGTGACATAGAGAAATAATGACGATAGACCCCCCCAAGACCTTAAGGCCATATGATCGACCGACTTCTGAGTCGAATGAGCCATGTCTGTCCGTCCGTCCGTCTGTATGTCCCCAATTTTTAGGCCTTAAACTTTGAGCTAGGAAGCTGAAATTTTGTACGTAAGCTCTCTGTCATCCGAAGCTATACAAGTGTGAAAATTTTCCAAATCCGCCCAAATTTCGTCTAAATGTGCAACAACCTCCGGCGCTTTCAAGACTGTAAGACGTCGTGAAAAGCTGAAATTTATTATTAAGCATCTTTTAATAATTACAAGTCATAAAAAATAAAAATAAAGACCGTCCCTTGTGGGCGTGGCATCGATTGAAAGTGTAATATTTCAAATGTAATTTATCCATGGTTGGGCATGCCACGCCACTTTAATAAAAAAAAGTTAACAAAAACTTATAAGGAACATTGTTTTTTTCTATTTAAAATGGTGTAAATGGTAACGGGACGGGGATGGAAAACAAGTAAATAAACGAATGGAAAGGAGAAATGGAATGGAAAGGGGAATAGGTATAGAGAGGAGAATAAGAATGGAAGGGAGAATAGGAATGGAAAGGATAATAGGAATGGAAAGGATAATAGGAATGCAAAGGATAATAGGAATGAACAGGAGAATAGGAATAGGAATAGGGTATACCGCAGTCCGTTACAGACGGACCGAAGCTATAACATATGCACTGTTGCACTTACTCACTATTTTTGCTTATATTTTTTTTCAGAAGTGGTATTGAGTTGATTGCATTTTTACATTAAAAATTTGATAGCTTTCACATATCAGTTGATAGCTTTCACACATATCTGAACATTTAATAGCGCAAGTTTTTTTTGGATTCAAAGAAAATATATCGAATAAAAACTGTTTATTAAAATGCAAATGAAATTATGACCACGCCCAAAGGCGTCGGTTTTTGCCTTTTTTTGAAATGTCAATCACAAAACACTTAAGCGAGGATAGCACGTACCAAGTTTCAGCTTCCTAGGAAAGCTTTGAATTTTCATGCTGCTAAGTAAATGGGGCGTGTCAATGGGCGAATTTTAAAAATGTTTGCACTTGTCCTGCTTCGGGATCTAGAAAGACCACATTTTAAGTTTCAGTTTCCTAGCTCAAAATTTAAATCCTAAAAATTACCGACACACGGACGGGTGGACGAACGGACGGACGGACATGGCTCATTTGACTTACAATTCGGTCTCGATCATATGCCCTTTAGGTCTTGGGGGTCAACGGTGGCGATTTCTCTTTGTTACAAACTATGAATCAAACTTAATATACCTCCTATCCTATGGGATGGGGTATAAAAAAAATTCTATGACAAACATTAAAAACATACCTATTTGCTAAATTTGCTCGATGCAAAGTTTTGAGCTTCACCCAATTTAAAGGGGCGTTTTTAGAAAAAAAAAAAATTTTTCTGAAATAATTCTTACAATACAAATAATAAATGATGCAGGGCCAACTTTTTCAGACTCTAAAACCTTAAGACATCTTAAAAGGCTGAAATTTGACATTTAGCATGTCCTAATAAATATACAGGGTGTTTCCAAATTCGATGCAAATATTTTGACACAAGATTCTTGGGTATATTTGAAGAAAAAAATTGTTCTACAGTATGGGCCTTTCTCAAATTTTGATACCACTTATTGGGAATTTAAGAAAACACCTACTAAATATTAATTGATAAACCTCCTCCAGTGGGAGTAGTATCTATTTTAAAGTTATATTTTCAAATACATTTTTCTCAATATTTTAGCTCCAAATTGAAAAAATTATGCTTAAAAATTTTCGTAGAAAACACAAAAGCCTAATTTAGGAAGTCATGAAACAAAACTAGTGGGAGGGTTACAATCCGCTTAATCGAATCGTTGGATACCCCATCTCAATCGACCACTTTCAAGATTATTCATTGTGTCATAAATCTTGGTTGTTAAATTTCAGTTTCTATTAACTTCAACTTTTTTTAGAATTTCTCAGTTAAATAAACTTTTCCCTTAAAAAGGGGCGTGGCATCCACCCCTTTTCAATTACATCGTTTTTATACCCCATCCCATAGGATAGGAGGTATATTAAGTTTGATACGAAGTTTGAAGTTTGATTAAGTTTTAAAAAACATTTTTAAAAACCGTTTATTAGAATGCGTATTAGATATGACCACGCCTACAATGACGGTTTTTGCTTTTTTCTCAAATGCCATTCACAATATACTTAAGCGAGGATAACGCGTACCAAATTTCAGCTTCCTACGACAACTTTGAATTTTCACGCTATTAAGTAATGTGAGTGGGCGGATTTTGAAAATTTTTACTTTCGTACTGCTTCGGGACCTAAAAGGAACAGATATTAAGTTTTAAGTTCCTAGCTCAAAATTTAAGGCCTAAAAACAACCGACACACGGACGGACGGACGGACTGACATGGCTCATTCGACTAACAATTCGGTTTCGATCATATGCCCTTAAGGTCTTGAGGGTCTACGGTGATTATTTCTCTATGTTACAAACCATGATTCAAACTTAATATACCTCTTATCCTATGGGATGGGGTATAAAATTAACAAGTTAGGTAAGCGAGACTTTATTCCATTCTTTTACACGTATTTTTACCTGACCCTCTCTACCCATTAACACCAAATTTAAAATGTTTCATATACTGAAGTCAATTATTTGTGCTGACCACGCCCCTTAAAAAGGGCGTAGGCTAGAAATTAAAATCAACTAACTATAATTTCGTTATGGCTTAGAATTAAGTCACGATCATATGCCCTTAGTGCAAGAGTTCGTTTGTAACGAACTTCTAAATACCCGACACTCTTTAGCCATAAACACCAAATTTAAAATTTTTTGGTCTGTTTCATGTACTAAATGTCAATTGTTTGTTTTGGTTACGCCCTTAAAAAGGCCGTAGGCAGAATATTAAAATCAATAAACTCTAATTTCTCAATGCTCAATGCTCTCAGAGCTCAATGCTTTGTATGCAACAAACTTAGCAAATTTTTATTTTGGTGTCTTTAATATTTGTTATATAATTTTCAATTAAGAATGAATTTCCCTAGAAATCAGGTTTTCAAAGATTTCAAATGTTAAAAGTGGGCATGGTCAATAGAGTGGGCCAATTTTTGTCTAATCGGTCTTGCCTTCCACCAAAATTTGGGTTCATATGTTTTGTCTATCTTGACCAAAAGGCATTTTGAAATAAGATGTAAATTTGAGGTTGTCTGACGTTCAAGCCCATTGTGGGCGTGGCTGTGGTCAAATCTTCTCAATTTTAATGCTTTGTCTGTACAAAATGAGAACCAAGCAACGCTGCAAGTTTCAGTTGCCTAGCTCAATTTTAAAGACCTCAAAACTGCATACATACGGACAGACGGACAGACGGACAGACGGACAGACGGACAGACGGACAGACGGACAGACGGACAGACGGACAGATGGACAGACGGACAGACGGACAGACGGACAGACGGACAGACGGACAGACGGACAGACGGACAGACGGACAGACGGACAGACGGACAGACGGACAGACGGACAGACGGACAGACGGACAGACGGACAGACGGACAGACGGACAGACGGACAGACGGACAGACGGACAGACGGACAGACGGACGGACGAACGGGCATGGCTTATTCGACTTACCTTTCGGTCTCGGTCATATCTCTAAAAGGTCTTAGGGGTCTATGGTGATTATTTCACTGTGTTACAAACTATGCATTAGAATTAATATACCCTCGGTCGGGTATAAAAATTCAAGGACACAAAAATCATTTCCCTACGTCATATGCCCTCATTGTCATTATGTTACTCATTTCCCTCGATCATATGCCCTAAGGTCTTGGGGGTCCATCGTTATTATTCCTTCTTGTTACATTTCGACCGGATCAAATTTAATATACTTACTACATTACTGTGAAAAAGAGTATAAAAAGGTTAATCAAGAGGTTAAAAATGAATATGTAGTTAATAATATACTGTATGTAGCAGAATATTCATAAACAAATAAAACCAGTGAAAAAGTGCAACAGTGCGTATATAATAGCATCGGTTATTCTGTAACGGACCACGGTATACCCTATTCCTATTCTCCTTTTCATTCCTATTTTCCTTTTCATTCCTATTCTCCTTTTCAATCCTATTCACCTTTCCATTCTTATTCTCCTTTTTATTCCCATTCTCCTTTCTATTCCTTTTCTCCTTTCCATTCGTTTATTTTCTTGTTTTCCATCCCTGTCCAGTTACCATTTATGCATCATTTTAAATAGAAAAAAAAACCTTCCTTTTAAGTTTTTGTTCACTTTTGTTTTTTTAAAAAGGGGCGTGGCATGTCCAGCCCCTGTAACCGAAAATCACTATAAGCATAGAAATATCCAAGGGGGTTTTGCAGGACTATGCGCTGAGTGGGCCTCTTCTAAGAGCCATCCAGTCTTTGTATGGAAACTGCAGAAGCTGTGTACGGATAGATGGCGTCAAATCCCGTCCTTTTGATGTGAGCAATGTTTCGAATTGGCTGGCATCAGAATAAACCATCTGCTTTTCGCAGATGATTTGACCATCCTTGCATCATCCAAAGAGGAACTTCAACGAGCAATAGATAGGTTTGCAGCCGTCTGTGGTGATGCTGGGATGAAAGTAAACGTGAACAAATCGGAAGTGATGGTTTTTTTCCCGAACTCCTGTGCAGTGTACCCTGCACATAAATGGTGTTCCATTAAAACAGGAGGAGAAGTTTAAGTATCTCGGGGTCTTTTTCACGAAAGATGGGAGGAGTGATATTGAGTTGTCCTGTAGAATTGGCCAAGCTGAAGTAATAGTAAAGGAACTGCGCCGGCCGGTCATCAGGAAAGCTGAGCTTGGAGTGAAAGCAAAGATCTCAGTTTTTAGTTCAGTGTTCGTTCTGACCCTCATTTATGGTCATGAAATTTGGGTAATGACCGAGAGAATTATATCGCGGGTAAAAGCTGCCGAAGTGACATTCCTGAGGTGCGTTGCTGGTGTTACTCTACTGGTTAGAATGAGAAACGTCAGTATTCGTGGGAATCTTAATGTTGAGCAGCTACTTCTCCGAATGGAGGGATCGATTCTTTGATGGTTTGGACATGTTGTTCGCACGCCCCCTGACAGACTTCCTAGACAGGTCATGCTAGCCGAGATGCGAGCGCATCGCCCCCCCCTGATAGGCCAAGAAACATGTGTGATAAAAAACCTCTCTGAGTCCTGCCTGGGGATTGCGCCGGAGTCTCTTGAGTTGGAAAAAACTTGTGGCTAAAAACTTTGTATGTACGAAATGTGGAATGAAATCTCGATATAAAATTCCGAAGCGAATACGCAGCCGTAGCAACTAAGATCTCAGACCTAATTTAGCAATGGCAAAGTAAGTAGATGTATTCATTAGCAACTACTGGCATCCCTTGCAAGCCCAATTATTCGGATTCCGGTAAAGTTGATGATGACATGTCAGCGCCGGTAAATGTGCCTAAAGTTATTGCCCCACCCATAAAACTTTTACAAAAATCTAGTGAATTTGTTCATAATTTAATGAAAGAACTTAAAATTGAAAACTATTCAATAAAGAAAATCTCTATCGGTAAAAAATTTTTTCTGAGTGCTTAACCTCGTTTAACCAAGTGTTATTAAAAGCGGCATTAAAAGCTAAAAACTGTCAATACTTCACTCACGACCTCAAAGATAAAAGATCTTTTAAAGTCTTGCTATTTGGATTGAACAAAGTTAAAATCGATGTTCTCGAGGGAGAACTAACTAAATTATGATTGCAGTGCAAAGACATTAAAATGATCAAGAAGAACTACAAACATTATAGTGTATCAAAATTGCAGACTTAAGAAGTATAAAAATTGCAGACTTAAGAAAAAACATTCGTCACGTTCTCCGCACACAAGTTCGTTGGGAGTTTCAGCGCCGACTGAAGAATAAAATCACTCAATGCCATAACTGCCAAATGTATGGACATGGCGAGAGAAACTGTAAAGTCAAGACCTACTGTGCAAACTGCTTTCAAACCGTATAAAACTGCAGAATGTACTGCTACAGGAATTTTCAAATGTGCTAATTGTCAAGGAAATCACCAGTAAAAAGACATAAACTGTCCGCGTAGAATGAAATACCTTGAAATTCGAGGGAAGACCAGAGCTAATCGCAAGAGATTTCCAGTGATTACTCTGGAAACACCAATGCGAAACACCAAATGGTTTCTGTGCCAAACTACATGAGCACAAACGACTTTCCAAAACTCCAGAGACGGAAAGTCGCCTACAGCGCCTACAGCCTCAACCTCTACATCTGCAGAAGCTCTCCAAACACACAATGAACATCAGTGGAGTCACAGCCCAGCTGCTTGTAATCAAAATGTGACCTTCAATGAGAGCGATCTTTTCACTCAAGATGAGCTTTATTCCCTTACCATGGAGGTGATAATGAAGTTAGGTTCATGCAAATCTAAATTTGAACAATTTAATATTATAACGCAGTTTGCGAATAAGTATTTGTACAATCATGCCAATAGATCTAGTTCTCTTAATGTTTTATGTTGGAATGCCAGGTATATTCGAAACAAATGTACTGAACTTTTTTAATTTTCTTTGTACGAATGATGTCGATGTATATCTTGTGAGTGAAACATAGCTTAAAATTAACATCTCTTTCTCTCACAATAATTATTACTGTCAAAGACCGAAATGATGATGAAATAGGAGGGGCAGTAGCCATCGTTTGGGGAAATTTATTTCAAGATATCGTCACCTCAGAATTGGAGTGACCTAAAGGACAAAAACCTAGTTTTGAGAAAACAACGTTTTAAGTAGGAATGCGAATAAAACAGAAACCCAATGAACAACAACCAAAGGGAAAATTTATTCAAGTAGGGGCCGGCTATGTTTATATTCCGGTTTTTGTTGAAATCGGGCTATCAGTTATTTTTAAATCAAAATTAGAAAAATAGAAAATTGCATCTAGGGCATTATATTTTTTTCAAATTGTGCAGATTTGAAATAACTGGCATTGAACTAAAGTTGAATGATGGTACCCAATTTAAAATTGTGTCAGCTTACTTCCCCGGGGGAGCTTCTAGGACGCAAACAGAACGCTTTTTTAGGAATGATTTGAGGAAACTCATGACAAATAAGGGAAAGTTTTTACTCGGGGGTGATTTTAACTGCCGTCATCGAAATTGGGGTCGCAAAAGAGCAAATAAATGGGGAAATTTGTTTCAAGATATCGTTACCTCAGTATTGGAGTGACCTATACGACAAAATCCTAGTTTTGAGAAAACAACGTTTGAAGTATGAATGCGAATAAAACAGAAACCCTATGAACAACAACCAAAGGCAAAATTTATTCAAGTAGGGGCCGGCTATGTTTATATTCCGTTTTTTGTTGAAATCGGGCTATCAGTTTTTTTTTTAAATCAAAATTAGAAAAATAGAAAATTGCATAAAGGGCATTATATTTTTTTCAAATTGTGCGGATTTGTATGGTATTTGGCACTTTTAGATCAAACGATGTGTCATTTCAATACTGAACGCGATTGCGTATAAGGGATGCATTTGTGTCATATTTGCATACAAAAGTATAACAACATCATTTTTTTTTAAACAGGTGTTATTTATTGCTTACATATTTTTTTCTTCTAAGGCTTTATTTTTTTGTTAGAAATAAAGCTAGACTAACATTTAACAGGAAAATTTCTTAAGAAAATAAACTCGTTTGTTGATAACTTGGATTTAAAAATCCATTTTTATACCTCATCCCATAGGATAGGAGGTATATTAAGTTTGTCACATAGTTTGTAACATATTAAGTTTGTCACATAGTTTGTGAAATAATAATGGTAGACCCCCAAGACCTTAAGGGCATATGATCGAGACCGAATTCTGAATCGAATGAGCCATGTCCGTCCGTCTGTATGTCACATGATTTAGGCCTTAAATTTTGAGCTAGGGTGCTGAAACTTCGTACGTAAGGTTCGCGTCATGCGTGGCAGTACAAGTGTAAAAAATTTTTAAATCCGCCCAAAGACACGCCCACAATCGGTCTTAATGTGCAACTACCTCCAGAATTTTCAAAACTGTAAGACGTTGTAAAAGGCTGAAATTTGACATTTAGCATCGCCTAATAAATGTAAGACACAAAAAAGAAAATTTAATCGGTTAACCTCCTCTAGTGGGCGTGGCATCTAATTAAATAGTAAATTTTCAAATGCAGTTTACTCAATATTTTTGCTCAAAATTAGAAAAAAATTTGTTAATATTTTATGTAGAAAACGCTTAGTTCTACATTTTGTTCATACAAGACTTTGGGCCACGCCCATATTTGGAGGCAGAATTGGAGAAAAACCTAAAATTTGCCTGAAAAGCTTAATTTCGACTAAGCTTGAGCCTAATTTAGGAAAGCATGAAACAAAAAAAGTAGCAGGTTAGGTAAACGACTTCAGTCCAGATTTCGTATAAATAAAGTTCTTAGCCACGCCCCCTTTTGAGGGTCGATTTTTCAAAAATATTGACTTTGGATCAAAAAATTGCATTTTTACGTACATTTAAGTGTAACTTGGATACATATATGGTTTCTCATTAAGGGCGGTTGCACCACGCCTCTTTTCGAAGTTTGCATTACTTATAAAATGTCAAAAAATAACCATGTCATCAGCATTTTACAATGTGGGATAGGATGGGGTAATCAACGGTCCGTCTTACGGACTGTAACATCTGCGTACACACTGTAGCACTTACTCACTGGTTTTTAGATTTTTTTGTCCATCCTTCTGTCAGTATTCGAAATTTTTTAAGTCTTAAAAATCGAGATAGAGAGCTGAAATTTAAAACGTAGCTCGGCTTTCTCTTTCTTCAGATAATATATGAAAATTGATAAAATTCGCTTACTTTCACGCTAGCAATTAACTTAAAAGTAAGAAAACCAATAAATTTTATGGATAGGAAAAATGAGTCTTTGCCAACAGATGTTGAAGTTTCTAATGAGGATATAAAAGGTATTATCCAAAGTTTTGGCTCATTCGATTCAGAAATCGGTCTCGATCATATGCCCCTACGGTGTTGGGGGTCTACCATTATTATTTCACCGTGTTACAAACTATGTCCTATCCTATGGGATGGGGTATGATTAACTCTCATTTCGTCGGAATCACGAGAAAATGCGTTAAAAATAATTAAGAATTATTTTACTTAAAAAACAATTTTTTCCCAAAAACACCAGCTAAAATTAGGCGGAACTCAATGCTTTGAATGCAACAAACTTAGCAAATAGTAATATCTTTATGTTCGAATTAAAGGAAACGCACTGTTGTGGACTGTATTTTTATTATCGCTCACTATCCAAGCTCGCACAGTAAAGAAATATATTTAAGCTCGCGCACACTGCTTTCCTGTCGAATGGTTTCTTTCGAGTGAAGTCACTGGTTGGTGTCGAACAACGAGATGCCCTTTTTCGTCCCGTTGCTTATGCGCTTAAATCCTCCATTCTCCTTTGCTTTGTTGCGCCGCTCGTAGTGGTATCGGTCGGTCGATGGTCGCTCTGCCGTTAATATAATAATATATAATGCTATGGGCTATAATGCTTCGCCCATTTACTTATATTTCTGAGCATTCCCCCCCCCCCCCCCCAATTGAGGCGTTGGCTTCAATTGGAGTATCGCTCTGCTCCATGGGGAGTATGCACAGTTTCTGGATAGGCCGCGTCAATGTTGAATGCTCAGTCCTGATATCAGCGCTCCGCACCAGACCGTCATGTCCCTTGTGGACGGCTTTGCATCCGACCCAAAAGCCATAGAGTGGGTGGAAGATTCTCCTGCTTGATGAGCACAAGATTTCCTACTTCAAGGTTCTCACGTACCTGTTTCCACTTGAAGCGCTGCTGTAGCGAGTGGATGTGCTCCTTACTCCATCTCTTCCAGAAATGCTGTTGCATCTGGTCGATCATGTAACATAACCTCATTCTGCTCAGCGGCACTTGCGTGAGGTCCTTGTTGGGTGGCTGCACTAGCAGCTCTCCGGTGAGGAAGTGCCCCGGCGTCAGCGCACTCAGATCGTCGGGGTCGTCCGTCAAGGCGGTTAGTGGCCTTGAGTTGAGACACGCTTCTATCTGCAATAGCGTTGTCGTCAAGGTCTCGAAGGTGAAGATCTGCTTGCCCATGATTTTTCGAAAGTGGTGCTCCATGGACTTCACACCAGCTTTGCAGATGCCGCCTGCATGTGGTCCCCCTGGTGCGATGAATTTCCACTAGATGCCCATTGCTGTGATCTGCTCTATAGGAAGGATGTTCTTCCATGGCTCGGCTCTGGCTCTCAGCTCTCTTTAAGCGCCGACGAATGTAGTCGCGTTGTCACTCCACAACACCGAACATGCACCGCGTCGCGAGTTAAACGTTGGAAAGCAGCCAAGAAGACGTCTGTGGTTAGGTCGGTGACTGCTTCCAGATGTATCGCTCGTGTAACCATGCAGACAAAGACCGCTAAGTAGCCCTTGCTGATGATTCTGGATCTTCCGCCACTCGCCTTGGTCTGCACTGGACCGGCATTATCCACACCGCTGTGCTTGAATGCTTTTGCTGGCTGCACACGGCTGGACGGAAGGCTCCCAATTAGCTGCTCTGCTACCTCTTGCTTCTGGCGGAAGCATACGATGCATCTCGCGATGGATGATTTTAGGGCACGACGTAATGATGGCACCCAAAACGCCTGTCTGATGTACTGCATGCACAGTTGAACTCCTCCATGTTGTGTCCGGAGATGCGCTTCTCTTAACAGGAGCTCTGTCAGCTTGCTCTTAGCTGGCAAAATAATTTGATGGATGTTCTTGTATGGAAGGCCCGATGCTTGCAGACGACCGTGATCTCGGAGAACACCATTCGCATCCAGAAAAGGATTTAAGTTGCTGATGATGCTCGACTTAGGAACGGGTTGATGGCTCTCGATGCACGTAAGTTCCCTTGAATATGCTGATCACTGCTCTAGTCTCGCCCAGTAGTCAAGCGCGTCCTTGCGCCCGGTGTTGCACTGAAACCGCTGCTTCTCTTGCTGAACTCTTTGCAGAATGCTCGGGCAAGTCCGATGATGTAGACGGTTATACTCAGGTTGCTCTGTGTTGATTTGCGCTCTAGTAGACTTGCGCCATCAAGTCTCGAATCTGATGATAAAAATCGGCAATGATGCTCCGGTTGACTCAGCCACCGTGGTCCGCTCCACCACAAGCTTGAAGTGGCTATCCCTCGCGATCCCAAGTCTGCTGGGTTGTCGCTAGATGCGACATGTCTCCACGATTGATCACCAGTTAGCTCTTGGATGGAACTCACCCTGTTGGGGACGAAGGTTTGCAGCTCACACGGCACCTTCGAGATCCAATGAAGCGCGACCATTGAATCTGACCAGTAACTTCTCGGCACATCTCGAAGCTCTGCTGCACTTGCCACTCGGGCCATCAGGGTGCACAGTAAGTTGGCTGCACATAGCTCAAGTGTCGGTATGGTCATGGTCTTGAAGGGCGCTACCCTCGTCTTTGATGCGACTATGACACACCGTGTTGCACCATCTCTTGACGTGGAACGTAGGTAGACGACAGCTGCATACGCTCTGGCAGACGTGTCTGCGAATCCATGCAGCTGCACACTAGCTTCAGCTTCGCCACCCATCCATCTGGGCACTCTTATGGATGTCAGATGCGTAAGCGTAGCATAGAAGTTGCGCCATGTCGGCACCAGGCCTGCAGGTATGTTTTCGTTCCACTTCACGCCAGAACGCCATATGTCCTGGATGAACATCTTCGCACTGATTACGACTGGATTGAGATATCCGTTCGGATCGTACAGCTTGGCTTTCTCGCTGACGACCGCTCGCTTAGTCATCTTTGGCTCCCTCTCCTTGTGATGCACTTTGAATAGGATCTCGTCCTTGACTGGATCCCAGCCAAGACCTAGTATCAAAGTCTCAGGATGCCCAGATATGCTCAGCTCAGTTTGGTTGTCGTCCTCGATGCCCAGACTGGACAGCACTTGCCTGCTTGAGGACATGAATTTGTCAATCTCGAAGCCTCCTGTTCCGAGTGACGTGATGATCTCTGCACATAATGTGGTGGCCTTCTCCACACTCTCTGCTCCGACGAGCATGTTGTCCATGTAAAAGTTGGACTTTATTGCTCTGTGGGCTCTGGGATGTTCTTCCTTGTTGTCGTAGCCGCACTGCTGCATGGCTCTTACCGCGTTAAATCCGCTGGATGCCATGCCGTATGTCACCACTGTCAGCCAGAATTCCTGTAGTGGATCGTCTGGTTTCTCTCTTAAGAAGATTCTCTGCAAATCCCACTGCTTTCGCTCTATGCCCACTTGCCGGAACATCTTTTTTACACCCGCGGTAACTGCCACCTTGCAGGACCTGAACCGCGTTAAGATGTCTGCCAGGTCGTCTTGAAGCTTCCCGCCAGGGAACTGCACGTCGTTCAGCGATAAGCCACTGTCGCTCTGACATGAAGTGTGGAACACAACACGAAACTTCTTTGTGACGCAGTGGTGTGGTATGTGATACACAGGCCCGTCTGTGGTGTAGTCTCTGGTGACTGGCGTCATGTGTCCTAGCTGCTCGTACTCACGCATGAAGGCGACGTAAATAGTCCTAAGCTCTGGACTGTTCTGCATCTTCTGCTCGAGGTGGAAAAATCTCTGCAATGCTGCTGAGCGGGTGCTGCCCAAGTTATCTACGTGCTGATTGCGTGGGATGGTGACGACGTGTCTGCCCGATGAATCACGATGGTGGGTATTTTTGAAGTTGTCTTCTACCCATTGCTCCTCAGCCAACACCGGAATGGCTCTGTCCAGCTCCTGCGTCTTCCAGAAGGCTTTAAGAAGGTCGTTCAGCTCTTGATTTGATGGCTCTTCAAGCGCAATTATGACGCTCGCGCTCTGCTCCGTCGACGACTGCGGCTTCTCAAAGACGATTCAGCCCAGATGTGTGTCCTGAGCGGTTAAACTGGATACCGATGTATCCTACTCTGGATAATTTCTGCCCATACCTGGACTCCCAGCAACATGTCGATTTTCGCCACCTTGTTAAAGCTCCTGTCGGCTAGGTCCAGTTCGGTGATATCTGCCACTTCGCTACGCAGCAGCTTTCTGCCTGGCAGATTCGAAATTAGGTGGGCCATGGTGTAGCACTTACACCGCATGGTGAATGATGTGTCAGTCCGAGAGCGAATATGTAGGCTCACGACCCCGGACAACCCCACATTGGTGTCTGCTCCGATGCCAGTGACTTGAAGATCTGGCCTTTTTGCTCGTATACCCAAGCTCCGAACGAATTGCTTTGTCGCAATGTTGATCTGGCTCCCACTGTCAAGAAGCGCCCTTGCCTCTCATGTTCGCCCTGCTCCAGTGGAGACGTCAGTACGCGTTGTTGCCGATAACGCACTTCCGCTTCTAGCTATATTGGCATCTTCTTGGCTCATGTGATGAATTCTTGCAGACTTAGCGCTTGATTGCTAGTCTGCCTGCACTGCTTGCTCTTTAGTTTGTTGAGTCCCAAGGTTCGCTGTAACCCGTGGACTGGCTCTTCGGCTCGCTGACTGCTGCCGCCGCACAATTTGCTCGTGAGGTGGGGTGCTCTGCACACAAAACTCTGCAATGAACTTTTTGTTCTCTCATTTTTCCGTTAGCTACACTGCTAGGTGGTTGCTCTTACCGTAAGGCTGAGCAGAAGTCACTATAATTCGGGTCGACCCCTCGGAAATCGTAGTTATCCTGCACAGGGTTGAGCTCACTAATTTTAACACTTGTGGTTTTTATCCGCACTGGATGTCGTCGCTTGGAAGTCCTTCGCGCCTCATTGTACCGGGCTCGAGAAGTTGAGTTTCTACATTGGATCCAGGCAATATAGGCTCTCTTCTTCTCTCTGATGGCTTCTTGAACTTCAGGCGTTTTAAGCCAAGCAGTTCTTTTCTCACCACCAGCCGCTACCCCAAGCCGCTCCACTCCACAAACATTTCCTGCAGAGGCAATGACTGCCGATAAAAACAGCTGCCATTCCTCCTCTGCATTCAAAAGGTCAGTTGGAATTTGTTCAAACTTCTCCGAAACATGCTGTGCAAAACGCTCTCTGAAATCAGATTCAGCATTCCGGAAACCTTTCCCACCGTGTGCGGGTCACCAGTCTTGGTTTTCGCCTGGGTGGCAAAGAAATACTGTCACTGAAAAACAATTTACACAACACTAAGTGGTGATCAGTTGACAACTCAGCTCCCCTGAAAACTCGAACATCACAACTCATTCTTTGAACACACGATGGTACAACAAAGAAATCAATCAGTGACTTCTGATTTAAACTGTGCTTGCACCATGTGTATTTGTGAATGTCTCCGTGTGGGTAAAAGGTGTTAATGATGGACAAGCCATATGCACAGTAAAAGTCCAACAACTTCCCTCCGTTCCTGCTTTGATCCGGGTCACCGTGCCTCCCAATCACACTCCTCCAAGTACTGTCGTCTGTACCCACATGCTCATTGAAGTCACCCATAAGGTGAAGGAAGTCCATTTCTTCCACTCTGTCCAGGGCAGCATCAACTTCGTTCAAGAAGGACTCATACTCTGACTCTCGATTTGGTGCATAAGCCCGAACCAGAGCCAGAGTCGATCGTTCAAGCTTAAGCTTTAAGATCAGAATCCTTCCCCCTAACGGAATGACATCGAATACATTTTCTGACAACCGGGGGCTTGCGAGTATCCCCACACCCGCCTGTGCAGTCATGTGATTTGGGACGCCAGATCAGAAGAGCTTCCACCCATCATCGAAGTCTTTGGTTCCAGAACCCTTCCACTTAGTTGAGGAGATGCCAGTTGCATCGAGCTGATACTTTTTGGCCTCCTCAACCAGTTCAAGTTCCTACCTCGTTAGTGACGAGACATTCCACGTGCCAATTTTGAGTTGGTGCCGTTGTCGATTTGTAGAGTTTCCACCTAAGCCCTCATTTGGACTTGGCGCTGTCCCCCTCCACCCCCCATGTAGCGGCACCATTGACGGGCTGCTCGTAACTTCTTCGGGCTAAACCCGGTCGGATGCCGAGCGGGACCTTCCGACCACCAAGCGCTCGCATGCTGACACCCCTCAGGCCTAGATATCCGAGGCTGCTTTCGTTTTCTTTTCATGGTTGGGAGGGGGGGTGCATTTTATACCTAGCTGCCAGGTTTAAATTCGGCCGATCCTATCCCGGACAACAGACGCCGACCAGGAAGCCGCTCGTTCCGAAACAGACGCTCCTGGATTTCTGTTATTTGAAGTTCAGCCGTCCCTCTGGGATCAGACGCTGACCAACAAGCCGCACAATATGTAACAGACGCTGCTGGATTTAATTTAAACCTTCGGGTTCATCTTTTTCAGGTATAACTTTACTGCCAAGGGTGGCCCCACAGGAAGTTTATACTCTTGGACAGCATCACTTATCCCTGAAGATTGTTACAAACTATACATTAAAATTAATATACCCTCGGTTGGGTATAAGAAGCATTTGATAGTTTATGGCATGATGATCTGCTTCATAAATTAAGATTATTTGGATAACCCTTGTACCTTATCAAGATAATAAAAAGCTTTCTCCACAATCGACAATTTCAAGTTAGTTCAAATAATGTACATTCTAAAACAAAACATGTTACCTCGGGTGTACCACAAGGCTCGGTGTTGGCTTCATTATTGTACGTTGTATATGTTGCTGATTTTCCAGATATATGGATTTGTGAAGTAGCTATGTTTGCGATTGACACCGATATTTATTGTTCAAGCTCAATTTGCCACGAAATTGGGAATGACCTACAACATGCCCTTAACAAAACGTACGATTATTTAACAACGTGGAAAGTACAAATTAACGCTGACAAAACACAGGCGATTTTTTCTGACGGAAAAGGGAGCCTCTGCGTTACCTTCGGGTCAGCTGAAGATAAATAACTGGTTATTCCGTGGGTTAATTCTGCTAAATATCTCCGTATATATTTAGACAAGATTAATCTTTAGGGATCACATTGTAAACACCCTTAACAAAATAAGAATCGCTACTAAAATGTTGTACCCTCTTGTGTGCAGGAAATCACCCCTGAGTAAATTTAATAAGCTTATCATTTATAAATCAATATTTCAAACCATAATTTTGTATACATGTCCAAAATCCCCATATTTTGTGCAAAATCGCGCATCAAGGAGTTTTTAATTTCGCAAAACAAAACTTTAAAGATGATGGTTAATTTACCCTACCTCGTTTCAACAGAACTATTACACAATCAGACTGGTGTACATCAAGTCGCAGATAAATTGAAATTCACAACCAAAGATTTATGTCAAAATCTGCTATTTCCAAAAATATATTAATCCAAGAATTAATTAATAACTAAATTCCAAGAATTAATTAATAACTAAATTGATTGTAAGAGCATTTAACTATCTATTTATTTAACAATGTAATTAAAGTAACTTATTTATTAATTATTAGCTGTTAATTTATGTATCTATTTATTTATTTATTAATTTATTTATTTGTTATTATTTATTCATTTATTTTTTAAATTATTTATGCATTTAGTATTCGCTTATTTATTTATTTATTATTTATTTATTTATATATTCAATTATTATTTTTTTTTCTGTGATATTATTTATCAATATATTTATTAAACAATTAGCTTAAAAATATTTCAAACTGGCCCTTCCAATTGCGTTATTTTTAAACCCCATCCCATAGGATAGGAGATATATTAAGCTTGATTCATAGTTCGTAACAAAGAAAAATAATCACCATAGACCCCCAAGACCCTAAGGGCATATGATCGAGACCAAATTGTTAGTCGAATGAGCCATCTCCGTCCGTCCGTCCGTGTGTCGGTAGTTTTTAGGCCTCAAATTTTTAGCTAGGAGCTTGAAACTTAATATCTGTTCCTTCTAGGTCCCAAAGCAGTTCAAGTGTAACTAGTGGGAGGGTTACAATCCGCTTAGGCGAATCGTTGGAAACCCCATCCCAATTGACCACTGTCAAGCTCCGAATTGTGTCATAATTCTTGGTTGTTAAATTTCAATTTCATTTAACTTCAATTGTGTTTAGAATTTCTAAGTTAAAAATCTTCTCCCTAGGAAGGGGGCGTGGTATCCACCCCTTCTCAATAACATTGTATTTTTGTTTATATTTTTTATCAGAAGGTGCCATTTCTGATACAAAAAAACACATGTTGATTCCATTTTCATATTAAACCAGTGAGTAAGTGCTACAGTGTGTACGCAGAAGTTACAGCCCGTAAAACGGACCGTTGAATATCCCATCCTATCCCACATTGTAAAATGCTGATGGCATAGTTATTTTTTGACATTTTATAAGTAATACAAATTACGAAAAGGGGCGTGGTCTAACCGCCCCTAATTACAAACTATTAATTATAATATATTTCCACAGATATTTCCAAGTTACACCTAATTGTACGTAAAAATGCAATTTTTTGGTTCAAATTCAATATTTTTGAAAAATCGACCCCTAAAAGGGGACGTGGCTAAAAACTTTATATGAACGAAATCTGGACGGAAGTATTGTTTACCTAACCTGCTAACTTTTTTGTTTCACGCTTTCCTAAATTAGGCTCAACGGGCAGTCGAAATTAAGTTTTTCTGGAAAATTTTAGGTTTTTCTTCAATTCTGCCTCCAAATGTGGGCGGGGCCCAAAGTCTTGTATGAACAAAATGTGGAACTAAGCGTTTTCTACATAAAATATTAAGCAAATTTTTTTCAATTTCGTACAAAAATATTGAGTAAACTGCATTTGAAAATTTACCCCTAAAATAGATGCCAAGCCCACACGAGGGCTAGGCAGAATTGAAGAAAAACCTAAAATTTTCCAGAAAAACTTAATTTCGACTGGCCTTGAGCCTAATTTAGGAAAGCATGAAACAAAAAAAGGAACAGGTTAGGTAGACGAGATTTTAGTTCAGATTTCGTTCATATAAAGTTTTAAGCCACGTCCCCGTTTAGGGCGGCGGATTCTTAACTGAGAAATTCTTAATACAATCGACGTTAAATGAAACCAAAATTTAACCAAATTTTAATTTTAATTTAACACAATTCGGAGCTTGACAGCGGTAAATTGGGATGGGGTATCCAACGATTCGCCTTAGCGAATTGTTACCCTCCCACTAGTTTTGTTTACTTACTTAATTAAGGTGGCGCTACAGTCCGGGGTGGACCTGGGCCTCAGCCAACAAGCTTCGCCAGCCAGCTCTGTCTCTAGCTAGCCATCTCCAGTTTCGCACGCGAAGTTGGCTGAGGTCCCTTTCCACTTGCGTGCGCCACCTGAGTCTCGGTGCTCCTCTACCGCGCCGTCCCTGCGGTGTGGATTCGAAGATTTTCCGGGCCGGGACGTTGGTGTCCATCCGCTCTAGATGACCCAGCCATCGTAGAAGTTGTGTTTTGACTCGTCTACAGTTCGATGTTATATCTCCTCCTCCACTCTCCGCCTATGCAGACGGGACCGTAAATCGTCTGAAGAATTTTCCTCTCGAAGCAGCCTAAAGTGTTTTCATCCGCCTTTGACAGGGTCCATGCTTCTGCACCGTAAAGCAGGACTGGGATGATGAGGGTCCTATACATGGACACTTTAGTTGCTCGAGAAAGGGCTTTGCTACTCAATTGCCTTCTTAGCCGAAAGAAACAGCGATTGGCAAGAGTTATCCTTCGTTTGATTTCAGCGCTGGTGTCATTGTCTGAATTGATAGCGGAACCCAGGTAGACAAAGTCCCTAACTACCTCAAAGTTATAGCTGTCGATGGTGATGTTTTGTCCAAGACGTCGGTGTTGGGTGTCTTTTCTTGATGACAGCATATACTTGGTTTTGCCCTCATTGACTGCTAAACCCATATTCGCCGCTATGGGTCCCAATACTCACGAAGGCTTCACTGACATCACGCTTTTGTCAATGTCGTCTGCGTGTGCGAGAAGTTGAACGGACTTTTGAAGGAGTGTACCTCTGGTGTTGGTGCGAGAGTTCTGCACAATTCTCTCAAGTATGATGTTGAAGAAGTCGCATGACAGCGCGTCGCCTTGTCTAAATCCTTTTTTGACATCAAAGGGGTCGGAGAGGTCTTTGCCGACCTTGACGGAACAGCGTGAGTTTTCCATCGTCATCCTGCACAGACTGACGAGTTTGGCAGGGATGCCAAAACTAGACATTGCGCTATATAGCTCGTCTCTATAGATGCTGTCATACGCGGCCTTGAAATCGATGAAGAGGTGGTGTGTATCGATTTGGAATTCCTGGGTTTTCTCCAAGATCTGCCGTAGTGTGAATATTTGATCGATGGTGGACTTTCCTGGCCTTAAGCCACACTGATATGTGCCTATCAGATTGTTGACAAACGGCTTCAGGCGTTCACACAGTACAGCAGAAAAGATCTTGTATGCGATGTTAAGAAGACTTATGCCTCTGTAGTTGGCACAACTCAGAGGGTCTCCTTTCTTCAGGATCGGGCAAACAATGCTGAGGTTCCATTCGTCGGGCATGCTTTCTCCCGACCATATCTTGCAGATGAGCTGGTGCATGCTCATGACCAGCTCATCGCCAGCGGATTTAAAAAGTTCGGCAGCTAGGCCGTCTGCTCCGGCTGCTTTGTTGCACTTGAGCTTAGACACAGCTACTTTCACCTCCTCCAGGTCGGGTGGGCGGTATCGTTCGTAAGCTTCGTCGGTAACGTCTTCTCCCGGGTTGAATGGTTCGTTCTGCCTGACAGCGGTATTTGGTTCGTCCTCGCCGTTATACAGTCTGCAGAAGTGGTCTTTCCAAATCCTCAGCACCGACTGCGATTCTACAACGATGTTCCCTTGATGGTCCTTACAGGCTTCAGTTCGAAGTTTATACCCTTGGCAGGACCTTTTGATCCTTTGGTAAAACTTTCTAACCTCATTCCTGTTGTAACATCTCTCTATCTCTTCAACCGCGCGCTTCTCGTGCTCTCTCTTTTTCCTTCGGAGAAGCCGGTACTCCTCTCTCCTCCTCTGCTCGTAGAGCTCGCGCGCAGCTCTAGTCCTTTTGTGCAGCGCCGCTTTGTATGCTTCCTGTTTAGCTGCATGTGCTTGCCGGCATTCATCGTCAAACCAGGGGTTTCCTTGTGGTCGCCGTGTGAAACCCAGCACTTCAGAGGCGGCGTCTCTGATGGCATTTTGGCAATGTTGCCACTGGCTATCAATACTTGATGCTGGTTGCATAGGACTTCGTAGAAGGTTTTGAGAGACTCGGTTGGAGAAGGACCTGGCGATCTCTTGCGATTGTAGTCGGCCGACGTCAAACTTCCTCACAGTATTTCCATTACTTGGCGCTGGTCGGGATATCCGCAGCCGTACCTTGGCTACAACAAGGTAGTGATCCGAGTCAATGTTGGCCGCTCGGAAAGTTCGGACATCCATGTACTGGAGGAGTGCCTTGCGTCGATCGCAATATGGTCAATCTGGTTGACGGTTGATTGATCGGGAGATCTCCATGTCCCTTTGTGGATATTGAGATGCGGGAACTGTGTACTAGCTACCACAACGTGTCACCCCGCAGCAAAGTCAATCAGCCTGAATCCGTTATCGGAGGTCAAGTCGTGCAGGCTATGGTTTCCGACAGTATGACCAAAGATGCCCTCCCTTCCTAGCTTGGCATTAAAATCACCTAGGACAATCTTAATGTCGTAGCTAGGGCACTGCTCATAAGTCTTGTCCAAGGCGCGAGGCGCTCGCCTACAGGGTTGAAGCTCAAGACTTTTTGCCTAAGTCTGCCTCCAACAACGAAACCACATCTAAATAGGCGCTGTCTTTGATGCCGATAGCAGTCGCCGTAGTAGATGTCGCAGTTTTTTATCCGCGTGGTCCAACCGCCCCTAATTAAAAACTATCAATTTTAAGATATTTCCACAGATATTTCCAAGTTACACCTAAGTGTACGTAAAAATGCAATTTTTGGTTCAAATTCAATATATTTGAAAAATCGATCCCTAAAAGGGGGCGTAGCTAAAAACTTGATATGAACGAAATCTGGACGGAAGTACTGTTTACCTAACCTGCTACTTTTTTGTTTCATGCTTTCCTAAATTAGGCTCAAGGGCAATCGAAATTAAGTTTTTCTGGAAAATTTTAGGTTTTTCTTCACTTCTGCTTCCAAATATGAGCGGGGCCCAAAGTCTTGTATGAACAGAATGTGGAACTAAGCGTTTTCTACATAAAATATTAGGTAAATCTTTTTCAATTTCGAGCAAAAATATTGAGTAAACTGCGTTTGAAAATTTAACCTTAAAATAGATGCCACGCCCACTAAATTTGTCTTTTTTGTGTTTTATATTCACCAAGAGATGCTTAATGTCAAATTTAAGCCTTTTAGAACGTCTGACAGTTTTGAAAAATCTGGAGGTAGTTGCATATTTAGATCGATTGTGGGCGTGTCTTTAGGCTGATTTCAACAATTTTTACACGTACTGCTTCGCATGACGTGCCGTCGACCTACGAAGTTTCAGCACCCTTACTCAAAATTTAAGGCCTAAAGACATGTGACATACAGACGGACGGACGTACGGACGGACGGACTTGGCTCATTCGATTCAGAATTCGGTCTCGATCATATGCCGTTAAGGTCTTGGGGGTCTACCATTATTATTTCACCGTGTTACAAACTATGTGACAAACTTGATATACCTCCTATCCTATGGGATGGGGTATAAAAACTACCGACAAACGGATGGACGGACGGACGCAAATGGCTCATTCGACTAACGATTCGGTCTCGATCATATGCCTTTAGGGTCTTGGGGGTCTACGGTGATTATTTCTCTGTGTTACAAACTATGAATCAAACTTAATATACCTCCTATCCTATGGGATGGGGTATAATAAACTTAAGTAAATATAAAAGCTTTTAGTGTAAGAAGGAAAAACAGCGTTTTTTTTTAGTATTATTTGGGCACAGTCTAAGTCCTACCGCGGGGCAGTACTTAGAACTCACTTTTTTATTTTTTTTTATTCTATTTATTGAATTTTCATATGTTTTTCCACGGAGTTGTTGTCGCAGAAAATTGATTTTTTGTTTTAAGTATTGTAAATTGTGGTGCAAAAAGGAGACATTAAGCGCTGCTTCCAAAATACCAAACCGAATTTAATAAAATATTTATTTTTATACCCCATCCCATAGGATAGGAGGTAATATAATAATATTTTATTATTATTATTATTTTTTACTAATAATATATTATTTTTATAATAATATAATAATATATTATTTTTATTATTATTATAATATAATAATAATAATGGTAGACCCCCAAGACCTCAAGGGCATAAGATCGAGACCGAATTCTGAATCGAATGAGTCATGTCCGTCCGTCCGTCCGTTCGTCCGCCTGTATGTCGCCTGTATGTTTTTAGGCCTTAAATTTTGAGCTAGGATGCTGAAACTTCGTACGTAAGGTCCACGTCATGCGAAGTGAAAATCCGCCCAAAGACACGCTCACAATCGGTCTTAATGTGCAACTACCTCCAAAGTTTTCAAAACTGTAAGACATTCTAAAAGGCTAAAATTTTACATTTAGCATCTCCTAATGAATGTAAGACACAAAAAAGACAAATTTATTTGGTAAACCTCTTTTTGTGGGCGTGGCATCTATTTTAAGGGTAAATTTTCAAATGCCCATTAATTTTTCATTTCAATTTTATACTCAATATTTTTGCTCGATATATATATATATTGCTATATATTATATATTGCTCGATATATTTTGCTCAAATATTTTGCAATTTGAAAAACATTACAAATTACACTTACAAATGTACACTTACGTACATTTAAGTGTAACTTGGAAATATCTGTGGAAATATTTTATAATTAATAGTTTGTAATAAGGGGCGGCTGGACCACGCCCCTTTTAGAAGTTTGCATTACTTATAAAATGTCAAAAAATAGCTATGCCATCAGCATTTTACAATGTGGGATAGGACGGGGTATTCAACGGTCCGTTTGACGGACTATAACTTCTGCGTACAGACTGTAGCACTTACTCACTGGTTAAGTAGCTAAAGGTAGATGCTTTTAGTGGTATACTGGATATTTTTTTTGCAAATTTTTTTTTTGATGTATAAGGCTTTAAAACGAAAAATGCCGCTTTTTTCAAATCCGACCACGGGGCAAGCTCAGTTTTCAAAATTGATTTTTGATTTTTCTTTTAGCCAATACTGCGTTCATTTTTACAATTTGTGGTTGAAGCAAAAATTTAATTTTTTTACCCGACCCAGGGTATATTAAGTTTAATGTATAGTTTGTAACGCAGTGAAATAATCACCATAGACCCCTAAGACCTTTTAGAGATATGAATGGGACCGACAGGAGAATCGATTAAGCCATGTCCGTCCGTCCGTCCGTCCGTATGTAACGTAAACAACTTTAAGGCCTTAAATTTTAAGGCAGAGAGCTGAAATTTTGTGGGTTGGTTGGAAGTCCAGTCCTTCAGATCAAGTTTGAAAATAAGCTGAATCCGCCCACAGACACGCCCACTACTACCTGTATGTGCGACCATCTCTAATTTAAAAAAATGCATTTTGCAAATTTTAGCTATATTTCAATGGCGCTAGCGCATTCATTTTTAGTACGTAACATTGCCTTATAATTGTATTTAAGGTACCCAAAAAATTTTAGCTGTTTCATTGACCACGCCCACTTTTTAAGGGATTTTAGCTTAAAATTACTGTTTTTCAATAAATATATATGAAATTTGACAAAAAATTGTATGACAAAAGCTGTAGATATTAGCATTTTCTAACTTTTATGCATATATTGTATGTGTTTCCGCCCACTTTTGTGGGCGTGGCGTTAAGAAAAGTGTTTTTTTCAGTTAAAAAGGCGGAGTTTAAGGACGAAGTGTATGCAACCACCTAGTATAAAGCATTCAACAGTTATATTTTTATATCCCGCCCACTTTTTGGAGGCGTGGCAGTTTTCTTTTTGGTATGGTCGGGTATTTTGCAATCCGTCGTAGATGGATTGATGCTTTTGCATACCCACTGTTGCACTTTCCCACTTGTATTGTAAGGCTTTAATCTATGAAAATAAAAATATCTATCTATCTATCTATTTGTTTCTAAATGAGATAGGTAGGTTGTCTTGCATTAAATTGTTTTCATTTGGGTACCTATTCAACCGGTTGTTTATTAAATTTTTACTTCTAACTCACCAAACCGAGGAAACCGTAATGTTAGTTCAATACCTACCTACATGTAGGTAGCTATATGAAAATATTAATATTGTTTCCCTATGTTGATGTTTTTTCGATTTTGTGATGTTTCTGATTGCTTTATTTAACGGACCTGTGTGGATTTATATTTAATTTTAAGGAATACCCAGCGAAACATTGGCGTAATTCTTATCTTTCTCCCTATGTAAACAATAAGAGGAGAAAATCTCTCGGTTTCATGTTTTGGTGCTTTAATAGCGGTCCGTCCAATAATCGAAGAAGGACCCCTCAGATATAACTGTGTTGACCGTCCGCCCGTTCGTACGCAATTGTTATAACTTTTGAACGGAAAGTCGTAGCAAGATGAAATTGGGAAATTTTTACACCCCACTATATAGGATAGGAGGAGAATACATAGTTAGTTTGTCACATAATTTTTATCGCGATGAAATAATAATGGTAGACCCCCAAGGTCTTAAGCACTAATTTCGAGGCGGAATTCAGAATCGAACAACTGGGAAAGTGCAGCAGTGCATATGCAAAAGCTTCAGTCCATCTACGATGGATTGCAAAATACCACATCATACCAAAAAAATATGAAATATACAGGGTGTTTCCAAATTCGATGCAAATATTTTGACACAAGATTCTTGGGTATATTTGAAGAAAAAAATTGTTCTACAGTATGGGCCTATCTCAAATTTTGATACCACTTATTGGGAATTTAAGAAAACACCTACTTTGAGGTACCTTGACCCATACTAACACAAATATCTCCGCTAACACTTACAACAGGTACTTCATTTAGGACTTACATTTTAGAAATAGTACTCCTTTTAACTGCATTAAAATAAAATTAATGACTTTTTTAACTTTCGAGATATTTGCTTTTAAGTCGGATCCTTTTTCCCTGCCCATGACATTTTTTTGACTTTCAAGACACATTTCTGCGAAAAATGCGTAATAAACATATCGGTAATTTTTTTTTCTAGTGCACCTAACAATACTTAATAAAAATCGCTAAGACAAGTTACCCGAAAAACCCACAGATTTTATGATACTTGGGAAATTCCATAGCAGGTAAAATTATGAAAAACTCTTTTCACGAAGCCGCGACAGGTATAAGGTGGAAATATGATTTGTTACCTACTTTTTTAACCGCAATTGACAACAAGAACGATTTTTAGACTATGTATTAATTATTTGCGTAGGTTTTAGAGCATGCATTTTTATTAGACTACCTGATAAAAAGGTGATTTCCCTATCATTTTTCTGTTAAATCCCAAAAAGGACTAAGTTTGAGGTTGGTCGCCTAGTTGGAAAATTTACCTAATGTAAATTGTATAAAAGGTTAGAAAACAAAATTTAATCCATCAAAGTCATTTTTGAAGCCGAGGTGACACAACAGTTGTTAAGAAACCCTACTTGAAATGGCATCTTTTACAAACGAAGAATACGCCGATATTATCTACGTTTATGGGATGTGCAACGGAAGTTCTATTAGAGCACAACAAAGATACCATCAGCTTTATCCTAGCCGAAGAGTACCTAATTCCCGCGTATTTACAAATTCGTTTCGAAGACTTCGGGAAACGGGATCTGTTTCAACAAGACGACCTAACGCAGGAGCTTCACCAGGAAGAATTGCAGTTGATGAAAGAATACTGGAAGCGGTTGCAAATGATCCATCAATCAGCATCAGGCGCTTATCCTTGCGATTTAATGTTTCAACACATAAAATTGTTCGTCTCCTGCATACGGAAAACTTGTATCCATACCACCATACACCTGTGCAGGAACTGCTTCCGAGTGATTTGGAGCCGAGACTTGAGTTTTGCAACTGGTTGTTAGAGCGGAACTTGGATGACAACGGTTTTATAAGCAGAATCCTATGGACGGACGAATCTCAATTTACTAGAGATGGGATTACAAATTTTCACAATCTACACACATGGGGTGCGGAAAACCCACACACAAGGAGAGAGTCATCATTTCAATACAGAGTTAGCGTCAATTTGTGGGCAGGTGTTATTGGAAACAACTTAATCGGTCCCTTCAAACTGCCTCCCACACTGAATTCTGCAAACTATCTGGAATTTTTGCGCAATGATTTAACAGATCTACTGGAGGATGTTCCGGTAACTCAACGAGCTTCGTCATATTTTCAACATGATGGAGCCCCAGCCCACTTTGGTCGCGAGGTTAAGAATTGGCTGGATGAAAAGTACGCTGGTCGTTGGATAGGAAGAAATGGACCAGTTCACTGGCCTGCAAGATCTCCAGACCTTACAATTATGGATTTTTTTGTATGGGGGAGAATGAAAGAACTTGTTTATTCTACAGAAATATCAACTCTAAATGATTTAGAAGATCGTATTCTCCAAGCCTCGTCACAAGTGAGGCAGGAGTTATCCTCACTAAACGTTGACAGCGCAATCCAAAAACGGGCTCTAGCATGCATACAAAATGGAGGAGGACACTTTGAACACCTTATTTGATTGTAAAGTTAACTTAATGAAATAAAAAAAAACATAAACCAAACACAAGCATTTTTATTCAGAATAATAGGAATTGAACACTATGAATCGAGTTTTTCATAATTTTACCTGCTATGGAATTTTCCAAGTATCATAAAATCTGTGGGTTTTTCGGGTAACTTGTCTTAAGAATTTTTATTAAGTATTGTTAGGTGCACTAGAAAGAAAAAATACCGATATGTTTATTACGCATTCTTCGCAGAAATGTGTCTTGAAAGTCAAAAAAATGTCATGGGCAGGGAAAAAGGATCCGACTTAAAAGCAAATATCTCGAAAGTTAAAAAAGTCATCAATTTTATTTTAATGCAGTTAAGAGAAGTACTATTTCTTCTAAAATTTAAGTCCTAAATGAAGTACCTGTTGTAAGTGTTAGCGGAGATATTTGTGTTAGTATGGGTCAAGGTACCTCAAAGTCGATGTTTTCTTAAATTCCCAATAAGTGGTATCAAAATTTGAGATAGGCCCATACTGTAAAACAATTTTATTCTTCAAATATACCCAAGAATCTTGTGTCAAAATATTTGCATCGAATTTGGAAACACCCTGTATAAATAGGCAATGTTACAAACCAAAAATGAATGCGCTAGCGCCATTGTAAAATAGCTAAAATTTGGATAAAGGATTGTTTAGAATTAGAGATGGTCGCACATACAGGCCTGTAGTGGGCGTGTCTGTGGCCGGATTCAGCTAATTTTCAAACTTGATCTGAAGGACTGGACTTCCAGCCAACCCACTAAACTTCAGCTCTCTACCTTAAAATTTAAGGCCTAAAAGTTGTTTACATACGGACGGACGGACGGACATGGCTAAATAGATTCTCTTGTCGGTCCCATTCATATCTCTAAAAGGTCTAAGGCGCCTACGGTGATTATTTTGCTGCGTTAAAAATTATGCATCAAACTTAATATACCCTGGGTCCGGTATATTGAGCCATGCCCGTCCATCCGTCTACATATCACATGTTTTAAGCCATACATTTTGAATGACAAAGCTGAAATTTCGTAAGTAAGCTCGCTGTCATGCGAAGCAGTTAAAGTGATAAAATTTTTAAAAACCGCCGAAAGACGGTTTAATTACAGTTTTGATGGTAAAGCAGTGAGTAAGTGCTACAGTGTGTACACAGAAGTTACATTCCCTAAAACGGACCGTTGAATACCCCATCCCAAGGGGCACGGTCCAACTGCCCGTAACTACAAACTATCAATTGAAAGATATTTCCACAGACATTTCCAAGTTATGCTTAAATGTACGCAAAAATGCAATGTTTTGGTTCAAATTCAATATTTTTGAAAAATCGACCCATAAAAGGGGGGTGGGTAAAAACTTTATACTAACGAAAACTGGACTGAAGTCTTGTTTACCTAACCTGCTACTTTTTTTGTTTCATGCTTTCCTAAATTAGGCCCAAGGCCAAACAAAATTACGTTTTTCTATAAAATTTTAGGTTTTTCTTCAATTTTGCCTCGAAATGTGGACGTGCCCTAAAGTCTTGTGTGAACAAAATGTAGAACTAAGCGTTTCCCACATAAAATATTTTAAGAAAAATATTGAGTACACTGCATTTGAAAATTTATCCTAAAAAAAGATGCCACGCCCACTGGGGGAGGTTTACCAATAAAATTTTTCTTTTTTGTTTCTTACATTCATGCTAAATGTCAAATTTCAGCCTTTTAGAAAGTCTTACAGTTTTGAAATGTCTGGAGGTAGTTGCACATTTAGACCGATTGTGGGCATGTCAAAAATGTTTACACTTGTACTGCTTCGTATGACAGCTCCCTAGCTCAAAATTTGGGCCTAAAAACATACAGACCGATGGACGGACGGACGGCCGGACTGACCGATATGGCTTATTCAATTCAGAATTTTGTCTCGATCATTTTGAATCGAAATGTTGATCGAACAATTGAAATAAAGGTGTTGTCGGGCTTGTCTTAAAAAGTTGTACAGCCAAAAAGATGAAAACAAAACATACACTAAACAAATAATTAAACTTTGCTTAATTGATATTAATTATACCCCACAGGATAGGAGGTATATTAAGTTTGATTCATAGTTTGCAACATAGAGAAATAAACACCGTAGAACCACAAGACCTTAAGGGCATATGATCGAGACCGAATTGTGAGTCGAATGAGCCATAACCGTCCGTCCATCCGTGTGTCGGTAGTTTTTGGGCCTTAAAATTTGAGCTAGGAACTTGAAACTTAATATCTGTTCTTTCTAGGTCCCGAAGCAGTACAAGTGTAAAAATTTTCAAATCCGCCCACTGACACTTCATTTTACAAAATAGCATGAAAAATCAAAGTTGTCGCAGGAAGCTGAAATTTGGTGCGCGTTATCCTCGCTTAAGTGTTTTGTGATTGGCATTTAAACAAGAAGCGAAAACCGCCCCCTTGTAGGCGTGGTCATACTTAATATGCATTCTAATAAACGATTTTTATTTGATATATTTGCTATAAATCCAAAAAACTTGGACCATGAAATCTTCAGATATGTACGTAAGCTATCAACTTAAATGAATAAATTTTAGCCACGCCCACTTTTGGGGCGTTTTTAAGTATAAACCAAATTTTCAATGTGAAAATGCAATCAAGACGTGTATATCACTTCTGATAAAAAATGAAAACAAAAAAAAAGATGTAATTAAAAAGGTGTGGATGCCACGCCCCTTTTTAAGGGTGAAGATTCGCCTAAGCGGATTGTAACCCTCCCACTAGTTCTTACTCTGTTTGTTCCGAACTCATTGATCACTTTATATACCATTTATGCCATTGATTTTGTCCCTGCTCTCAGCCTATTCTTCCTTTCTTACCAATGAACTATTTTTAGGACGCCTACGACCATTGTCCGTAAATCATGTCACCCACTTCAAGTGCGGTGCACCCCATGTGTTACGCATAATTGTTTATCGCAATCATTTTTTCGGTCAGCACGGTCAGCATATGCCACCTCTTAGTGCTTGCTGTCGCTATCCGCACCATGTGCAAGTGCATTGGCAAAATCACCTCGTGCGATCGTTCGGCCCTACACTTGTCGCGATCAAGTTACACAATATGAGGTTCTTAATTGTTGTTCCTCATAATTATTGTTCACTTGTGGGCTATACGGGAAGTGCGAGACAAGTGTGAGTTGATTCCTCATAAACTTTTCATGCCTTGTACAGTGATCGTATTACACCAAACAAGAAAGCATCAAAAATTCATGCACAATGGGTTGGACAGATGGTCGCTCGGTAGGTCAGTGAGGAAAAATATGCTGTGTCATTGGGTTTCGCGGAAAGGCTTGGTTCGTTATGACTTATGCTTTATTTGGAGTCGCTTTTGGTAAGAATGTGTGCACTGCAGATGTGCGGTCACAACATCCCATGAAAAAATGGCGGTTTACTTCGTTGAGAGAGGAAATATTCAGGTTACAATATATGGTTGATTTATACCTAAATGTTACGATATTTTATAGTGTTACAATATATACATATAGTAACATGATTTATAATTAATTGTTACAGTATGTATTTCGATCTAGCGATATTCTCACAGTATTATAATATAGTTTATTTGATAAATTTAAAATTGAATGTTGATGATATCTTATGGTATTATGTTAAAAACTGTACATTATTTTGAGTAAAGATATTTTAACGTAATAGAGGCATAGTTATTGATATTCAGAAAATTTTACCTTAATTTTAGGATCTCAGAGTTATATAATAATTAGAAAATTTGAAATTATTCTTGATGATAATTGTAAATTTTTTTAGTTTTTAAATGTTTTTTTTATTATTATTAATCTAGTACAAATGTTGGGAATTACTGTTCGGGATTATCTTCTGGGGTAACTTTTATTTGGAGATTTTGTGTGGTTGTGTTTGTTGCTTTTTTGTTTACCTTATGCGTCTTATATTTCTGCATAAAATTAATAAGATGAATGTACCGACAACGAAGTAAATGACGACGTAATGGTAGACATCATGTTTGTCCAGGTTTTTCAGTGGTTTTTTCATTTCTTCCATTTTCAAATCGTTAATTTGATGGGAGATTGTATTCAGTTCGTTTTGACTTGAAGATCTTATTATCGCAGTCTTATTGCTAGTACCGTACGTACTTGTAGTGAATTTGGTCAAAAATTTTGAGATATTTACGGGGGGTATATAAAAATTATTGTTTAATGTTGAAGATGGATATTAGATGGATTGAACGCATGGATAGTAAGATGATTGGATTTAAGGTTACAACTGCCGAATGTCTCTGTGGTGGCCCAATGACAACCCTGGCCTAGACGACAACAATTGAAACGGCTCACGGATGACAGCTCCCTTATGGTCGGTCGTACATAACCAAAAAGCTAGAAAAAGGGACATTCTTCCCGGTTTAACCTCTCTCCAGGAAGAATGTGCCTTTTTCTAGCCTTTTGGTTAGAAAAAGGCACATGTGTGATATAAGATGGACTGAACGCATAGGTAGTAAGATGATTGGATTTAAGATTACAACTGCCGAATGTCTCTGTGGTGGCCCTATGGCAATCCTGGCCTAGACGACAACAATTGAAACGGCTCACGGATGACAGCTCCCTTATGGTCGGTCGTACATAACCAAAAGGCTAGAAAAAGGCACATTCTTCCCGGTTTAACCTCTCTCCTGGTTTCCAGACTCATCTCATCTCGTGTTGGTCACGATCATTTGTAAAGTATTTCACCACGTAAATATTCTAATTAATTTGATTAAATTGTAACTTAAGTGAAAAGCTAAAAGTCTTTCGTTTTACCCGACTTCTCACAATTCGTGACCCCGAAAGTCTTTTTTACACGACAAATATTTAATAAAATTCCTACGTAGCGACAGTCTGAAAAAATGTCTCCAGTTAAGCCATCAACAGAGGGAATCCAGAGCACCTCGGGAGCACCGCACGGAGCTAATCAGTCAAACGAAACCAATGCAGCAACGGAGCACATGATCAACAGAGTTTCAGTCAAGGTTCCACCATTCTGGAACGAATGTCCGGAAATTTGGTTTGCACAGGGTGGAGGCACAATTTGCCATAGCCAATGTTTCATCCGACATCTAAAAATTCAACACAGTAGTCGCAGCCATCGAGACGAAAGTTCTAATGCAAGTGACTGATGCTGTTCTTCGGCCGCCTGAAGCTGGAAAGTACAACAACTATAAGAAACTACTCCTTAAACGATTTGGTGCCTCCGAGCAGGAAAATATACGTAAGCTTCTTTCGTAAATTGAGTTGGGTGACAAAAACCAACCCAGTTGCTTTACGAGATCAGACACTTGGGGGGAGCACACGTCACGGACCAGCTTTTGCACAACCTGTGATTAACTCAGCTTCCCACGCAAGTTCGTGCGATTCTTCAGGCTTCAAATGAAGATTTAAAGGGAAAAGCTGTTTTGGCAGACAAAATAATGGAGGTAAGCGATCACCCGCACATCAGCTGCACCACTGCCACGTCATCATACCCAACAGACAACCAAACATCATAAGAACTGCGAATCCAACAAATTCACCGACAACTACAGCAACTTCTCCGCCACAGTCGACCAAGGGAAAGATCAAGTAGCCAAAGATCTAGACGAGAGCAAACACCAGCCAGCAACAAAACCGAATATTGTTGGTTCCATAAAACTTTTGCCAACGCAGCGAGAAAGTGTCGCTCACCGTGCAAATGGAACAACAACTCTTCAACAAAAAACTAATTAGCCAGTTGAGTGGAGGGGCAGGCGCTTCCAATAGCAACGGCTTAGAAATCGCACGCCTGTACGTACGCGATAAAAAGACAAACGAACACTTCTTGATTTGATTGACTCCGGTGCTGACGTTTCGGTCATTCCACCACGAAAAATCTTCCACAAAACTCAGAGCATTCGACAAAATTGTATGCAGCTGATGGCAGCGAAATAATAACATATGGAGATAAGAGACTCATCATCGATCTTGGGTTACGCAGACGATTTGTATGGAATTTCATCGTAGCCCAAGTAAAAAATGCAATCATAGGCGTCCACTTTCTCAAGCACTTCGGTCTGCTTATTGATGTGAGGCTAGGGAAACTGATCGATGGAAGCACCCTTTTCACCCTAAATCAGGTACATCAAAAATTCATACGTTTAAAGCAGACAATCCGTTATCGATGCTTTTAGATGAGTTTAAGGATATCACAATGTTTAGCCCAACAAAGAAGCCGACAAAAATTAACGTTGCACATCATATCGTCACCACTGGTTCCCCAACCTTTACCCGCGCACGTCGGCACGCACCTGATAAGCTGAAGGCAGCGCAAGCGGAGTTTTAACATCTGATGGAGCTGGGTATCTGCCGTCCATCGAAGAGTGCCTGGTCCAGTCCGCTTCATATGGTCTAGAAGTCCAATGGGGAGTGATGGTGTTGCGGCGACTACCGTGCACTTAAAACGAAAACACAACCTGACCGTAAGATTTCCGTGGCATGTGGTAAAAGGATATTTTCAACCCTGGATTTAAAGTCTGCGTACCACCAAATACCGATAGCGAAGTGCGATGTACCCAAAACCGCCGTCACCACTCCTTTCGGATTATATGAATTCGACTATATGTAGTTTGGGTTGAGAAACGCATCGCAAACTTTTCAACGACACATAGATATGGTTTTGCTTACGTGGACGACATATTCATAGCTTCAACTGACGTGGAACAGCTTAAGAAGGACTTAAGGCGAATTTTTCAGAAATTGTCTGAAAACAACCTTACAATCAATGTGGCAAAATGCGTGCTCGGAGCTAAGGAAGTCACCTTTCTCGGACATGTAGTGATAGACCAGGGCGTCAAACCTACATCAGAAAATGTGGAGGCTATCCAGAACTTTAAGAAACCTGACGTCGCGAAAGATTAAAAACGGTTCTTAGGCTTCATTTATTTCTACAGGAGCTTTATCCCGAACGCAGTGAAAAACCAGATGATTCTGCAAGGCCTAATAAGAGGCAACAAGAAAAACTTGGCTTGGGATGACGAGTCTCTGTGTGCTTTTGAGTGCTGCAAGCAGGATTTAACCAACGCAACACTTTTATATCATCCAGTACGGAATGCAGAGTTTGTTCTCCAGACCGACGCTTCAAGTTATGCTCTTGGGGCAGTGCTCCATCAAGTCATCAGGGAGGATTTGCAACCGCTTGGATTCTATTCGAAAAAGTTAACCAAGCCACAAATCAACTACAGTACGTATGATCGGGAGCTTACGGAAATATACCAAGCAGTGAAGCTCTTCAAATACATGATCGATGGAAAACAGTTTGTCATTCTTACTGACCACAAGCCGATAACCTTTGCAGTGCATCAGAATCTGGACAAGGCATCGCCAAGACAACAGCGTTAGTTAGGTTTAATTGGCCAATACTCTACTGATATTCGTTACATCGACGGCAAGCACAACAATGTCGCTGATTGGCTATCGCGCATTGCACAAATTTCTGTTGGGGATATAGACTTTGAGACTATGGCAGAGGAACAATTAAAGGACACCGATCTCAAATCATACTTAAAGGAAGGTAATATCGATTCTGGTTTAAAAATTAAGCAATTTCCTCTCCCCAGCTCCAAGGCGTATCTGTACCGTGATGTTTCACTCAAAAGCGCTCGTCTTTTAGTACCGAAGTCGTTTAATCACACCGTAATTAAGAAACTTCATAACATAGCCCATCCGGGTGCAAAGGCGACAGTAAAGATGATCAAGAAACGCTACGTTTGGCCCAAGATGTCTCAAACCATCACCCAATTCGTGAAACATTGCATACCTTGCTAGAAATCTAAAATTCAACAGCATACCAAAACTCCATACAGCTTCTACGATGATCCCAGCCAGCGATTTGAACATGTCAACATCGACATCATAGGACCTTTGATGCCGTCTGGTGGTACTGCTTAACCATCATCGACAGATTTTCCAGGTGGGTCGAGGCTCTCCCCTTGCACGACATAAAAGCGGAAACTGTAGCCCGTGAGTTCTTGGCGAATTGGGTCTCTCGTATTGGTGTTCTACGACGCGTATCCAGTGATCTAGGACGGCAGTTTGAGTCCTCCGTATTCAGAGAGCTATCGAAATTCCTCGGCATCGATCATCTGAAGACGACACCTTACCAACCACAATCAAATGGGATAGTCGAACGATTTCATAGGACCCTCAAAGCTGCAATCAAGTGCTATGAATACGACGGATGGTGTGACGTTCTTCCATTAGTTCTTCTCAGCCTTCGATCAGCAATCAACAGTTGAACTAATAACACACCATCAGAATTTACATATGGAAGCACACTTAAACTTCTTGGTGAGTTTTTCTGCTCACAAAACATTAATATTTCAGAAGCAGAGTTCGTAAAAGACCTGAAACGATGGGTGGAGAAAATACGACCAGTTCGAATTTCACACATGGGTCGCTCGAAGGTCTTCATACATCCTAGCCTGAGTAATGCCAAGCACGTATTCCTTAGATGTGACAAAATCAAGTACCCCCTTAGAGCTCCTTACGATGGACCTTACCCAGTGCTGAATGAAATCGCAAAATATTTTGAATTTGATGTCAACGGGAAGCCGAAAAACATCTCATTGGACCGATTGAAACCCACTTTCATCGCAAGCCAGCCCGATAGTTTCTCACCTGAGGTCCCAACAACAACGAGAATCGGTCGCAGACTCAAAATTCTAGAGCGATATCGATAGCAGAATACTTGGAGGTGAGTCCTTTGGTGGCCCAATGACAACCCTGGCCTAGACGACAACAATTGAAATGGCTCACGGCTGACAGCTCCCTTATGGTCGGTCGTACATAACCAAAAGGCTAGAAGAAGGCACATTCTTCCCGGTTTAACCTCTCCCCTGGTTTCCAGACTCATCTCATCTCGTGTTGGTCACGATCATTTGTAAAGTATTATGCCACGTAAATATTTTTATTAATTTGATTAAATTGTAACTTAAGTGAAAAGCTAAAAGTCTTTCGTTTTACCCGGCTTCTCACATCTCTATTATCGATGACTCTCTTAAGTAATGTGTTGTCACATTATTTCCGCAGATTACGTCAGCTTTTTGGTCATCTAAGGTTGAGCAAAGCCATTTATTAGGATTAAACAATTGAATCCATATTGAAGACAAATTAGATTGCTGTATTATACATGATTTAGGAATGTTTGTTTATTTACTTGGATTTGTATATACTTTCAAAATACCTCTAAATTTTGCTATCACTATTTTTACCAAAACGTTTTTTTACTTGTAGGAAATCTCATGTGCTTTCACTCATTAAAATTTTTAATGTCATTATTGTGTACTATTTTCTGTTTCTTTCCTATTTTGCTCATTGTATTTTCGTTGGAAATAATTATTACGAAAGGTCCTTCCCACAGAGCAGCAAACTTATTTTTTCTTACATGTTTCTTTAACAGTATCTTGTCCCCTTAGTTATAACTTTTTATTTTGCTATCCTTATCCTTTAATGTTCCTTAATATATATATATATATTATGTATCATATATATATATGTATCCTTAATATTCTTTCTTTCTTTGAAAAATATCATTGGCGGTTTGATAATCATATTGGAGCCTAACCCTCAACTCATTAACGCAGTTTTCGGAATTGTACGAGGCTTTGGGTGTCTACTTGAAAACACTAGGTATGTTAGCAGGAAATCCGTATAGCAATTGGTATGGCGTGAAGCCTGTGCTACTATGTGGTGTAGTGTTGTACACGAACATGGCGTAAGGTATCCATGTGTCCCTAGTAAGCGAATCCTGGTTGACGTAGTGGCGGTGGTATTCTGCCAATGTTCTGTGACTTCTTTCTAGGGCTTCCTTTGTTTGTGGGTGGTAAGGAGTTGAGTTCAGTTTTTTTATCTTCACAATGGAACATATTTCTTTAAAAAGTGTGCTTAGGAAATTGGTGCCTTGATCAGTAAGAAAAGAAGTTGGAGGACCATGTCGACATATAATGTTTTCAACAAAGACTCTAGCTACCGTTGTGGCCTCAGCATTGGGTAAAGAATATAAATATAAAATAAATAGAGTGGCGCAACAGCTGGAGGTGAACCAGGGCCAATTTCTTAACAATGTATGCTGGTGTGCTATTTTCTTTACAAAAAAGGGGACCTAAAATTTTTTGCCGAATCCGAACGGCACTTTGAGAAGTTGTTCAAGACAAATGATACTCTCGGAGGGCTTGTCAGACCCTCGCGGAGGTGGGGACCGTGAAAAAGAACAAATACTTTTTTTCAGGTGACGATGGCAGGATTTGAACCCAGACCTCCGGCGTAGTAAGCACACACACTTACCACTACGCCACGGCACACCATGGGTAAAGAATATGCTTCCGAAAATTTTGTGAGGTCATCCTGGAATGTAACTAAATATTTCTGATCACTATAACTTACAGGTAATGGTCCTCCTAAATCCAAAGCAATCCTTTCGAATGGTCTGGAATTCGTTGTAGTAATTTTCATGGGAATTTTTGAATTTCCCCTGCTTTTATTTAGCTGACAGGAGGTACATTTCTTTATGTAAGTTTTTATATATTTCACCATCCTATTTAGAGTTCGGGTGACTCCCTGGTGTCCCCCAGAAGGTTAGCCATGATACTCAAATAAAGCTGTTTTTATGAAATCCTCATCTGTTAGAATAATTCTGTTATCACTATAAATATGTACATGTATGTCAAGGCTTTGGAATACTTCTTCAAGGAGTATTTTGAAGATGAGCTTTGAATCATTCCTTAGTGCTGGTGAAGAAAATCCTATGGAATTAAAACCTTTTTCTGATAAGATTTCTCTTGTTTCGTTAAAGCTACATTTGGCGATTGTTTCGTCGTTTTTGCTTCTGAAGGAAAAAGGCAAGGTTACTGCACAAATCGTTTGGTTATCATTCGTTGAAAGTGTTATTATCTATCCTACCTGGGGTTTAGTGAAATCAGGAAATTTTTCTTTGCGAATTTCCTCATCTCTTGATTCCGTGAGTGGCAAGGCCATCATTTTGTCCTGAACCCTTTTGCTATTTAGAATTGGTCCCTCCTCTCCCAGGAGTGTAAAGCTTGATAGTACTTGAACGTCGTTGGGTTCATTTTCTGATTTTTGTAAAGGTTCAATAAGCTTCTGTCGCTGTCCACGTGTGTTCACTAGTACTTGCTGTCTGTTGAAGATCTCAGTTGCAGCTTCTGGCTTTGAAATACTGCTTAATGCGTCGGCATTAGTTGTATTTTCCGGCTTTGTAAAGATATTCGTATTCATATTCCGCCAACATAATCCTCCAGCTAGATGTTGGATCTTTTAGGTTCATTATCCATTGGAGTGGTTTATGGGCAGTGCATATTATAAATTTTCTCCCATAAATAAAAGGTCGGAATTGTATTACTGCGAAAATTATGGCTAGCAGTTCATTTTCTGTAGTAATGTACCTTGTTTTAGCATCGTTTAATGTGCGACTGGCAAAAAATATAGGCACCTATGTCGATATCACTAGCGTCAGTTGTGACTATGAATTTTTCTTTAGAATTTGGGTATGCCAATAGCGGAGGTGTTATGAGTTTGTTTTTGAGTTAATGAAACACCTCATCACAAAAAGCATTTCATCACATCACCATTCAAAGGCGACATCCTTTTTTAAGAGTTTGAAAAGTTTTCAATAAAACGACTGTAATAGTCAACAAAACCTATGAATGATTTGATTCTTCTTACATTTTGCGGTACTGGGTAGGTTTTAACTGCTTTGATATTTTCAGGGTCAGGTTTGAGTACATGCTCAGTAATAATATGATCCGGGTACATCAGTTCTTTTCTGAAGAAGTTACATTTGTCTGGTTGTAGTTTGAGGTTTTGTTCACGCAATCTGTTGTAAATTCTAATTAATTTTTTATTGTGTTCGTCGAGATTATATCCGTAAAGGACGATATCATTGACATATACGAAACAGCCAAATCCTTACAAACCCATGAGAACGGTATTCATGAGACGTTGAAAAGTAGCTGGCGCATTTTTAAGGCCAAATGGCATACATGTATATTCATAGTGCCCATAAGGTGTGCTGAAAGCAGTCTTACTTCTAGAGTCTTTATCCATAAGGATTTGATGAAAACCTTTGGCTAATCTCCAAGGACTGGCGCTTGGTTGAATAATACCATCTTGTAACATATCTTGTACCTGTTTGTGGATTTCTTCCTTTTGACTTTCTGGATGTCGATAAGGCCTGGTAAAAAGGGGAGGCTTGCCCCTTTTTGGATTTGGTGTGTCATGGCGTCTGTGATGGTTGCCTTCTAGATAGAACAAGTCATTGAACTTTCGATATATCTGCAAGATGAATTTCTTCTCTTCAGAGTTGCAATGCTGCAAATCGAGTAGTGATTCCAATTTGTCAAGTCTATTTTTGACTTTGTCACTCGATTTAGTTTTTATTGAGTCCTCTATTCCGGCCCGGAGACAATCGGAACGAGGTTTGGGCTCCCATGCTCCAGTTGCGGCTTCTTCCAAGGCGGTTAATTCACGCACGGCTTGTGTTGAAGACTCTGCAGCATGGTTCGACTTTTTCATCGCATGTTTCCCATCTGTAACAACTACCTGTCCCTGCGTGTAGGAGATGTGTTTATTATCAATTTGTATTTTGAGTTTGTCGCTTTCATAATCGATTTTTCACTGTTATTTTCTTAAGAAATCATTACCGACTATGCTTTAATATTGGAGAATGATTTTAGATGGGGCGACGTAAAATAAATGATCGAGATGTATAAGCTTAACGTCTGCTTCGAATTCTAAAATTGCTGGAATTTCGCATATCGGGTGAATGGAGTCTCCCGCGATTATTGAAATTGTCAATTTATTGGGTTTCGCATAGTTCTTAGAACATAACCTGTCTTTTTTAATCAGGCTTCTTTCTGCACCCGTATCTATAATAAATGTCGTATATTTTTACTGGCTACTGTTAATACTGGCTCTTTGGATTCGGGGCACAGTGATACCGACATTGTTAATTTTATTGGTTAGTTTCTCGAATTACGAGAGATTTCGCCTTGATAGATATGGTGTCGAATGTTTGTTGAGTTAGTGTGTGAAGAAGTTTGAACGGGGTATTTTTGGTCTTTCGCGCGAAATGGATTCATATGTGATATCCTGGTACATTCCCTGCAGTGTGATTATGTGTATTACAAAAATCGAAGGCATAAATGGGGGAGCATTGTTGCGATAACAAGTCGCAGAAATGTGCCCTGTCTTGTTGCATGTTTGGCAGGTTGGTCTTGTATTTGATATTTCCGGCTGGTTTTTGAAACAGTCGCAGACGTATGTCCAACTTTGTTGCATGTTTGGCATACTGTCCGGTGTTGGGGGGAGGTTATCCGCCTATCTGGGTGACCTTCACGATCAAGACGAAATGCATGTTCGCAAGCGTAAACTATTGATTTCTTTAAGTTTGTTTCACTATGTGCTTACGTGATTAGCCTTAATTTGTCGTTCCTTAGGCAATCCTCAAATATCTGTAAGGCTAGCTTGCTATTTTCTGCTACCAGGTAGCTCCGCACAGAGGAATCAGAGGTTCTTAAATAAGTGGCTGTGTTGAGAAAAGCGAGTAAGTTGCTTATTCGGTCAACAAATTCTTTGACTTCTCGTTGTCGCTGTTTAGCGGCCAAAAGCTCATTTTGCACTGCCGAACGTGATTGAGTTTCTTTAAATGCATTTTCCAATTCCCGAACCAATTCACTCCAACTATAGATGGTCTTGCATTGTGTAAGGTCGATCGCGGGACCTTGCAAATAAGTTTTTACAATGATAAGGAAGGTGGCGTGGTCATCCGTCTTAACGGACCCGAAAAGGGTGGTACCGCACGAAACGAATTTGTTCAGTTCGTTGGGGTCGCCATTAAAAACTGGGACAATATTTAAAATATCGTTAATTTGTATTTTAAATTCCATATCGAATCTTTTATGAGATCAAAGAGTTCTACGATGGGTCGTCTCTTACGCGTTAAAATTTTTAGTCAGAAACAAAAATGTTGTAATAGGGAAAAGTTCCTCTCTTTTTATACCCCATCCCATAGGATAGGAGGTATATTAAGTTTGTCACATAGTTTGTAACACGGTGAAATAATAATGGTAGACCCCCAAAACCTCAAGGGCATATGATCGAGACCGAATTCTGAATCAAATGAGCCATGTCCGTCCGTCTGTATGTCACATGTTTTAAGGCCTTAAATTGTGAGCTAGGGTGCTGAAACTTCGTACGTAAGGTCCATGTCATGGATTTCAAAATTTTTACAAGTGTAAACATTTTTTAAATCCGCCCAAAGACACGCCCACAATCTGTCTAAATGTGCAACTACCTCCAGAGTTTTCAAAACTGTAAGACGTTTTAAAAGTCTGAAATCTTACATTTAGCATCTCCTAATCAATGTCAGACACAAAATAAACAAATTAGGTTGGTAAACCTCCTCTAGTGGGCGTGGAATCTATTTCAATGGTAAATTTTCAAATGCAGTTTACTCAATATTTTTGCTCGAAATTGAAAAAAATTTCCTTAATATTTTATGTAGAGTACGCTTAGTTTCACATTTTGCTTATGCAAGACTTTGGGCCACGCCCACATTTGGAGGCGGAATTGAAGAAAAACCTAAAATTTTCCAGAAAAACCTAATTTAGGAAAGCATGAAACAAAAAAAATAGCAGGTTAGGTAAGGGAGACCTCAGTTCAGATTTCGTTCATATAAAGTTGTAAGCCACGCCCCCTTTTAGGGGTCGATTTTTCAAAAATATTGAACTTGAACCAAAAAATTGCATGTTTTAGTACATTTGAGTGTAACTTGGAAATATCTTATAATTAATAGTTTGTAATTAGGGGCCGTTGGACCACGCCCCTTTTCGAAGTTTGCATTTCTCATAAAATGTCAAAAAATAACTAAGCCATCAGCATTTTACAATGTGGGATAGGATGGGGTGTTCAACGGTCCGTTATACGAACTGTAACTTCTGCGTACACACTCTAGCACTTACCCACTGTTTTTTGTTTTTGTTATATTACCGGGATTGGCGCGATAAGGCCAAGTATCCCACCGCTGCCACCAATGTTGTGACCCGTATACTGCCGTGCTTTCTTCGTACAAAGAGAAAAGCAGCCCCAGGGAGAATAAAGATGGTTTTCAATGTTTTATTATCTGGCCCGCTATCTTCAGCTAGGCTGCGACCAGTTTCTTTATTGGTTTAATTAATTTTTACTAATTAGGCCCGCTGTCTTCAGCTACGCTGCGACCTTCTTAGTTTAACTCTTATTTTTACTCTCTTTGTAACTAAACCATCGATCCCTTTATATACCATATAAGGAATTGATCTTGTCCCTGCACTCAGCATATTCCTCCTTTCTTACCAATGAACTATTTTTAGGACGCCTACGACCATTGTCCGTAAGTCATGGCACGTAAATCATGTCAGCATATGCCACCTCTTAGTGCTCGCTGTCGCTATTCGCACCATATGCAAATGCATTGGCCGAATCATCGTGTGCGATCGTTCGGCCCAACACTTGTCGCGATCAAGTAACACAATATGAGGTTCTTAATTGTTGTTCCTCATAATTGTTCACTTGTGGGCTATACGGAAAGTGCGAGACAAGTGTGAGTTGATTCCTCATACACTTGTCATGCCTTGTACAGTGATCGTATTACACGAAACAAGAATGCACAAAAAATTCATGCACAATGGGTTGAACAGATGGTCGCTCGGTAGGTCAGTGGGGAAAAATATGCTGTATAATTGGGTTTCGCGGAAAGGCTTGGTTTGTTATGATTTATGCTTTATTTGGGGTCGTTTTTGGTAAGAATGTGTGCACTGCAGATGTGCGTTCACAACATTTTCGACGTTTCGCCGTTGGCTGACGTTAAAAACAACAGCGTGGAACCTGATAGCTTCGACAAACAATAAGCAAACTTAAAAATAATAAGGCAACGGGTTACGACCTGATCACTGGCGAAATATTGAAAGAACTACCAAAAAAGGCACTAGTCAAGCTACTTAATATGATAAACGCTTCTCTTAGACTTCTATACAGGTTGCTGTATAGATAGTTCTATAGTAGTTCTAACCTATATAGTTCTATATAGGTTGCTGAAGTCATTATGGTTCCAAAACCGGGGAAATGTGCAAATGATAAAAAATCTTATAGGCCCATATCTCTTCTGCCGATAATATCTAAAGTATTCGAGAAACTTCTGCTGAAGCGATTACAACCAATAATTGCAGAAAGACGTTTGATCCCGTATCATCAATTCGGTTTCAGGCCTAACCATTTCACAATAGATCAAGTCTACAGAATAACGCATGAAATTGAAAAAGCCTCAGAAGGGGAAAAAATATGTTCAAGTGCTTTCCTCGACGTATTTCAAGCCTTCGACAAGGTATGGCACGAAGGCTTGAAATATAAGCTGCGGAAAAACTTGGCGGAAGACATGTTTAAAATATTGGAAAATTATCTTGAAAACAGACTCTTTCGTGTTAGGTGTTGTAGTGAATACTCGACTTTCAGGCAAATTAGAGCTGGCGTACCTCAGGGAAGCGTCCTCGGTCCGACCCTGTTCCTGCTCTACACAAGAGACAACTAGATGACGAGACAGTCGTGATCACGTTTGCGGACGATACGGCCATCCTGCCAATAGGTGAATCAGTCGAGTCGTCAACGAGAAACGTCAAACGAGCATCGTACAGAATTTATGTCTGGACGAAGACTTGGCGAATCGCTCTTAACGAGAACAAGCCTACGCATGTGAATTTCACTTACAGAAGGGCTAACAATTTACCTCTGTTCCTAAATTCTGCACCAATAACTTATGCAAATGAAGCGAAATATCTAGGTATGACACTGGACGCTAAACTAAGATGGAAACCATACGTAAAGAAGAAGCGTGACGAGCTCGAGACTAGGCTCAGGGAAATGTATTGGCTTATCGGACGATTTTCGAAATTAAGCATACATAACAATCTGGTCTTATACAGGCAGGTGCTAAAGCCGTCCTGGACATACGATAAACAACATTGAGGTTGTATCAAGCCGAGCAACATGTCCGTGTTGCAGACTTTCCAAAACAAGACACTGAGAGCAATTGTGAATACTTACTTACTTACTAAAGGTGGCGCTACAGTCCGGGGTGGACCTGGGCCTCAGCCAACAAGCTTCGCCAGCCAGCTCTGTCTCTAACTAGCCGTATCCAGTTTCGCACGCGAAGTTGGCTGAGGTCCCTTGCGTGCGCCACCTGAGTCTCGGTGCTCCTCTACCGCGTCGTCCCTGCGGTGTGGATTCGAAGATTTTCCGGGCCGGGGCGTTGGTGTCCATCCGCTCTAGATGATCCAGCCATCGTAGACGTTGTGTTTTGACTCGTCTACAATTCGATGTTATATCTCCTCCTCCACTCTCCGCCTATGCAGAAGGGACCGTAAATCGTCTGAAGAATTTTCCTCTCGAAGCAGCCTAAAGTGTTTTCATCCGCCTTTGACAGGGTCCATGCTTCTGCACCGTAAAGCAGGAATGGGATGATGAGGGTCTTACACATGGACACTTTAGTTGCTCGAGAGAGGGCTTTGCTACTCAATTGCCTTCTTAGCCCAAAGAAACAGCGATTGGCAAGAGTTATCCTTCGTTTGATTTCAGCGCTGGTGTCATTGTCTGAATTGATAGCGGAACCCAGGTAGACAAAGTCCCTAACTACCTCAAAGTTATAGCTGTCGATGGTGATGTTTTGTCCAAGACGTCGGTGTTGGGTGTCTTTTCTTGATGACAGCATATATTTGGTTTTGCCCTCATTGACTGCTAAACCCATATTTGCCGATTCCGTCCCAATACTCACGAAGGCTTCACTGACATAACGCTTTGTTCTACCGATTATGTCAATGTCGTCTGCGTATGCAAGTAGTTGAACGGACTTTTGAAAGATTGTACCTCTGGTGTTGGCGCGAGAGTACTGCACAATTCTCTCAAGTATGATGTTAAAGAAGTCGCATGACAGCGCGTCGCCTTGTCTAAATCCTTTTTTGACATCAAAGGGGTCGGAGAGGTCTTTGCCGACCTTGACGGAACAGCGTGAGTTTTCCATCGTCATCCTGCACAGACTGACGAGTTTGGCAGGGATGCCAAAACTAGACATTGCGCTATATAGCTCGTCTCTATAGATGCTGTCATACGCGGCCTTGAAATCGATGAAGAGGTGGTGTGTATCGATTTGGAATTCCTGGTTTTTCTCCAAGATCTGCCGTAGTGTGAATATTTGATCGATGGTGGACTTTCCTGGCCTTAAGCCACACTGATATGTGCCTATCAGATTGTTGACAAACGGCTTCAGGCGTTCACACAGTACAGCAGAAAAGATCTTGTATGCGATGTTAAGAAGACTTATGCCTCTGTAGTTGGCACAACTCAGAGGGTCTCCTTTCTTCAGGATCGGGCAAACAATGCTGAGGTTCCATTCGTCGGGCATGCTTTCTTCCGACCATATCTTGCAGATGAGCTGGTGCATGCTCATGACCAGCTCATCGCCAGCGGATTTAAAAAGTTCGGCAGCTAGGCCGTCTGCTCCGGCTGCTTTGTTGCACTTGAGCTTAGACACAGCTACTTTCACCTCCTCCAGGTCGGGTGGGCGGTATCGTTCGTAAGCTTCGTCGGTAACGTCTTCTCCCGGGTTGAATGGTTCGTTCTGCCTGACAGCGGTATTTGGTTCGTCCTCGCCGTTATACAGTCTGCAGAAGTGGTCTTTCCAAATCCTCAGCACCGACTGCGATTCTACAACGATGTTCCCTTGATGGTCCTTACAGGCTTCAGTTCGAAGTTTATACACTTGGCAGGACCTTTTGATCCTTTGGTAAAACTTTCTAACCTCATTCCTGTTGTAACATCTCTCTATCTCTTCAACCGCGCGCTTCTCGTGCTCTCTCTTTTTCCTTCGGAGAAGCCGGTACTCCTCTCTCCTCCTCTGCTCGTAGAGCTCGCGAGCAGCTCTAGTCCTTTTGTGCAGCGTTGCTTTGTATGCTTCCTGTTAAGCTGCATGTGCTTGCCGGCATTCATCGTCAAACCAGGGGTTTCCTTGTGGTCGCCGTGTGAAACCCAGCACTTCGGAGGCGGCGTCTCTGATGGCATTTTGGCAATGTTGCCACTGGCTATCAATACTTGATGCTGGTTGCATAGGACTTCGTAGAAGGTTTTGAGAGACTCGGTTGGAGAAGGACCTGGCGATCTCTTGCGATTGTAGTCGGCCGACGTCAAACTTCCTCACAGTATTTCCATTACTTGGCGCTGGTCGGGATATCCGCAGCCGTACCTTGGCTACAACAAGGTAGTGATCCGAGTCAATGTTGGCCGCTCGGAAAGTTCGGACATCCATGTACTGGAGGAGTGCCTTGCGTCGATCGCAATATGGTCAATCTGGTTGACGGTTGATTGATCGGGAGATCTCCATGTCCCTTTGTGGATATTGAGATGCGGGAACTGTGTACTAGCTACCACAACGTGTCACCCCGCAGCAAAGTCAATCAGCCTGAATCCGTTATCGGAGGTCAAGTCGTGCAGGCTATGGTTTCCGACAGTACGACCAAAGATGCCCTCCCTTCCTAGCTTGGCATTAAAATCGCCTAGGACAATCTTAATGTCGTAGCTAGGGCACTGCTCATAAGTTTTGTCCAGGAGCTCGTAGAACATATCTTTGGTCTCGTCATCTTTCTCCTCTGTGGGGGCATGTGCGCATATCAGGCTAATGTTGGCGAATTTAGCCTTGATGCGGATCGTCGCGAGGCGCTCGCTTACAGGGTTGAAGCTCAAGACTTTTTGCCTTAGTCTGACTCCAACAACGAAACCACATCCAAATAGGCGCTGTCTTTGATGCCGATAGCAGTCGCCTTGTAGATAATGAAGTTTTTCATCCTTCTTTTGCCCGGCCCATCCCACCGCATTTCTTGGATGGCAGTAATGTCTGCCTTGCAGTCGTTAAGGGCCTCCGCTAGTTGCACGTGGTCTGTTAAGGGACCTAACATTCCACTGCAATTGTGAATGCTCCATGGTTTATTAGGAATAGTGATATTCACAGAGATTTAGGAATAGCTACCGTGAGCGAAGAAGTAACAAATTTTGCTCGAAAGCTAAATGCTCACCTTCATGTCCATTGCAACGATGAAATGATCCGTACTCTCAACGAGACTCTAAATGATGTAAACAACGAGCGACGACTACAAAGAACAAGACCCTTCCATCTAGCGACGTAGGGTGAACCCGCACGAATTAACGGCTTTAGTAGGTGCATTCACTGAATAGCAACCTTCATAATGCGATAAACACTACGGAAGCTTAAACTACTTGTTAAGTTAACTTAGTTGTAGTCAAGAAGTATTATGAGAGAGCGAAAATTTACTACCACGAAGTGCGTTCTGGCAGTTTCATAGTGTCTCTCATGAATGGGTGGTTTTTTAGCACGTGGAAATCGGGCATAACCAATATCGGCTACTTCGGTATTATATACCTGCTATAGTGGACGTATTGGTATCTTTTTATATAAAAAAAGAGCAAGGTGCGTAGGTTCTATTGTGCAAGTCGATTGGGTGAGTGATTGTCTCGATTGATACATAAACAATTCTATCAAGCACGTAAGTAAGATAGGTAGGTGGGTCTGTTGTTTTTAGCGGTCCGTCCAAAAATGGAAAAATTACTTCTTATGGTATGATAGGGAAGATTACGTTTTTTATACTCGACCCAGGGTATATTTAGTTTGATGTATAGTTTGTAACGCAGTGACATAATCACCGTAGAGCCCTAAGACCTTTTAGAGATATGAATGGGACCGACAAGAGAATCGATTAAGCCATGTCCGTCCGTCCGTCCGTCCGTATGTAAACAACTTTTAGGCCTTAAATTTTAAGCTAGAGAGCTGAAATTTTGTGAGTCCAGTCCTTCAGATAAAATTTGAAAAGAAGATGAATCTGCCTACAGACACGCCCACTACAGGCCTGTATGTGCGACCATCTCTAATTTAAAAAAAATACATTTTGCAAATTTTAGCTATGTTACTATGGTGCTAGCGCATTAATTTTTGGTACGCAACATTGCACTATGATTGTCTTTAAGATAGCCAAAAAATTTTAGATTTTTCATTGACCACGCCCACTTTTTAAGGGATTTTAGCTTAAAATGACTGTTTTTCAATAAATACATATAAAATTTGACAAAAAATTCTATGACAAAAGTTGTAGATACTAGCATTTTCTAATTTTTATGTATATATTGTATGTGCTTCCGCCTACTTTTGTGGGCGTGGCGTTAAAAAAAGTGATTTTTTTAGTTAAAAAGGAGTTTTAGGACAAAATGTATGCAACCACCTAGTATAAAGCATTCAACAGTTATATTTTTATATCCCGCCCACTTTTTGGAGGCGTATCGTTTTGGTATGGTCGGGTATTTTGCAATCCGTCGTAGATGGGTTGAAGCTTTTGCATATCCACTGTTGCACTTTCCCACTTGTTTTTAATAATTGTAATTGTTCTTTTTATACTTTTTGGGTGATAATTCTTTATGAACATGGATAATCGCCCAAAATTCAATGCACTATTGCCCAAATCGGATTTTGGGCGATTATTAATTTTTGGGTTTTAGGGGATTATAACTCGGAGAATTAGTCACTTAAAATTTTGTGAAAATGTTCGCAATTTTTTTGGGCGATTGTTCGTTTTTTTATGGGCGATTCTTCATTACGAACTATTGCCCAACATTTTCGGGTGATTATTAATTTTTTGGTTTTGGGCGATTGTTTGCACATGCACACAGATCTTATGCATAGAAATACCTTCTTAAAACTGCACTCGAAATATGACATAAATATTTTACATGCAAAACAAATGAGTTATGGAGAGGTGCTACGTGCTTGTCGACGAACTTGCGACCAGCGAACTGGCGACCAAATGACTTTACTCTAAAATACTCTTTCCAAATTATTGCATAGAGAGTGCAACTCCTTGGTATACCAAGGCGGAGATGATGACAAATCTTTGTGCATTGAGAAGGGAACCGATTGTTGGAAACATGAGAAAATAATGGAGTAGAAAATTGAGTGTGCTAGGTCAATATGGATGTTATCGCTTAAAATAACATCCATATTGACCTAGCACACTCAATGTAAAGTCAAAGTTTACATTGCTGAGAAGACAATTGAGTTTGTTGAAATTTGCTCGTCGGAAGTTAAAAACTTATGAATCTACCGGAGCAATCTGAGGACTCGTGCTTTGCAATGAAAAGTTCAAGGACAGAGGGGGATGTAAGGAATCAAGTGTGGATAAGAGGTGAGCACTCTTGGAGAGGGAAAAGTTATCACAATCGGAATTAAAAATAAGGTCGAGATATTTATTCATAATGTTGGGTATACCACTCCTTTAGTAGAGGCCGGAATTCGATAGACAATCAATGAACATTAATTCGGTTTGAGGCGTTGCGTTTAATGTGGCGTAGTGGGATTCATCGTCTGATAAAGTCCATTTCAATCCCGCGAGATTAAAGTCACCCAACAAGATAAGACTATCTTCGGGGTCTATCACGTCGGTCAAATAATTCAAAGTATCAAGTATTGGCGTATAAGACTCAATTGGCTGAGAGGGGTGAATATAACAACAGAGTATGTATAAAAAAATGTCTGGGGAAAGTGATTTTGCAACACACTAATTTATTCAAGATTCTCAATGTTGGGAATTGGAAAGGGAGACGAATCGAGCCGATTGCTGATTGCTAACAAAACCCCTCGGCCGTTAGGATTTTCCAATCTCACGCGGCCATCCTTGCGGATAACGTTGAAATCGGTGGTGATTTCGGAGCTTTTGATTTTACCAATAGTTGTCTTCAGTTAAGGTAAAAATGTCGTATGGGAGTTTTTGCGAGTTTAAATATACCGCGGAAAGCTTGGTACGAAGTCCTCTTACGTTTTGATAGTGGAAGCACCATACAATAGGACTGGTAGGGGGTTGGTTAGGAGCGATAGTAGTTTTTGTAATCGGAACGAGATCTTTGAAGGTGGGATATCCGCTTAGAGCTAACATAAGAGGCAAATGTAAAGAAGTCATTTGCTATATCAGAAGCTGACATATTAAAGTACTCATGAAAACTATTGAAAATTTTCCGTAATTCGATAGGGTTAGTTGGAAGACCCTCTAAAAGTAGTGATACCATGACATTTGTTTTTGTTTTACCATCAACGCAGATATTGTTTGTTTTATCATGCAAGTAGGCTACGTAGAGACGCACATTTTCATATGTTCGGCGATATCTCAAACGAGATAGAACATAACGACTTTCATTGCTGTGATCAGCAAGATGTTTAGTTAGTTTTACTATAGGGGGAAACAATGGATCCAAAAATGCAGGGGATGGAGTGGGATTGGTTTAGGTCGACGAAATGGTCGTGGTGACTGAATTAAGTGGGGTGCAGTATGTGGATTGAGAACATGTGAGCGAATAAAGTTAGGGCAGTACGGAGTAGGGGTATGGGTTGTTGCTGAAGAGGAAGAAGGTGTCAAATTAAAAGATACTCGCTGACGCTGACATTTGGTGTTAGAGTTAGCGGGGACAGAAGAAAGGAGGAGTTGTTTGAGTGTTGGGGCAGGATTTGGGGTAGGTATTAAGCTGCCTTGAAAAATTAAAGTTAGGAGGGATTCCTTGTTCACTTTTAGTTTAATTTAGAAATAACTTAGAGCTAGAACTGTTTTGGTTTTTATTACTTTCCCATTTGGTCATCTTCATCTTGCCTAGGGTGAGCACATCTTCGAGGGGTTGGTAAATAGCCAGTCGTATTTAGATGGGATTGCAAATTAAAAACTTGATGTGGTTCGTTTGAGTTTTTCGCATTGCTGAATAACTATTGAGAAACGCTGGAGAAATAATTTGCTTAGCCAGGATACGTTCGCATGCCGTGGGACATCCTTTACTACGTAGAAAGCAAAATTTGTGGAGTTACTTAAAGAATGCCTGTTAAACCTATTGGTCAAACCAGCTTGTGTCCATGAAGTTCCTAGTTTTACAATCGGCTGGGGTATATAAGGTTGCGAAAAGGGTTGAAGAGCGTTGAAGAGGGTAACGCGGCCGCAGCATCCGTGATTTTAGGTTCAGACGTCTTTTTCTCCTATTTCGATATCTGCTTGAGAAGGAACAGAATTGACCGAAAGAGAGGAGAGCGAAAGAAAATCCGCATCAAATGCACGAAGTAAGGAGGTTTCGAGGATGAGTTAAAGTCAGGAACGGTCTTGCAAGATGTGCTTCTTATTTCATCAGCAATGTCACCAAACGTGAGTCGCATTGCTAGGAGATCATTGCAGATGTCATTGGTTTTGCCCAGCATGGTTCCAAATTTGTAAGAGAGATCAAGATCGATAGAGTTTAGAGTCGACTTTGAGCTACTCTGGAGTTGAACATCAAGAAAAGCTCGGAGGGATTTAAACTCATCGATAACGGCTTTCGATGTGTTGACTGTGCTAAGTGTTGAGACAAAGCTCTTAAGATCATCTTTTAGTCCAGTAACGATGTTCTGGTGGAGGTCGTCAAGGTCAGGCTTAGAAACTGGTTCCTTAGAAGATATTGAACCTGCGATGCTTTGAAATTTTGTGCTAAACACCTTCCTTAGAGATTCGATGGAACTGTTCAAATCATCAAAACTTTTGACGAACGCATCATTATTTGTATTCCGTTCCAGTTTTTTGATACTATGGCTCATCGCAGACCTCAGCTCGGCCAACGAGTCACTCACTGCACTTACTTGTTCATTGTAGCGATTGATGGCTTGCATTAATAACAGCATCGCAGTTACCATTCCTCGCAAAAGAATGAGAAAATCCCACAATACTCGTTTAACTAAGATCTCGCGCTCCTGCTGAGACCTGTACAGACAGGATGAAAAGTTTTGCCGCAGATCCCCTTGCATATTTTGTCTAAAGTATGCAAGGTCGTCCATTGTCTTTAGACAAAATATGCGACTGGACGAACAGCTGGCGAGTCGTCCTTATGGGATGATAAGGACGATAAACTAAGATGGAAACCACACGTAAAGAAGAAGCGTGACGAGCTCGAGATTAGGCTCAGGGAAATGTATTGGCTTATCGGAAGATTTTCGAAATTAAGCATAATATAACAAACTGCTCTTGTATACAACTTTGGGGTTGTACCTAGCCGGCCAGCATGTTCATGTTGCAGACTTTCCAGAACAATACACTAAGAAAAATTGTGAATGCTCCATGGTTTATAAGAACTAGTGATATTCACAGAGATTTAGGAATAGTTACCGTGAGCGAATAAGTAACAAGCTTTGCTCGAAAGCTAAATGCTCGCCTTCATTGCAACAATGAAATGATTCGTACTCTCAACGAGACCCTTAACGATGTGAACAACGAGCGACAACTACAAAGAACAAGACCCTTCGATCTAGCGAGGTAGGGTGAAGCCGCACGAAGAACGGTTTTAGTAGGTGGATTCACTGGATAGCAGTCTACCCAATGCGATAAACACTGCGGAAGCCTAAATTACTTGTTAAGGTAGTTTGTAGTCAAGAAGAATTATGAGAGAGCAAAAATTTACTATGAAGTGCTTTCTGGCAGTTTCTGTCTCTCATCAATGGGTGGTTTTTTAGCACGTGGAAATCGGGCATAACCAATATCGGCTACTTCGGTATTATATACCTGCTATAGTGGGCGCATTGGTATCTTCCACCATAGTATTCAAAAAAATGATTTCAAAATGCCTTTTGGTCAAGATAGACAAAACATATGAACGCAAATTTTGGTGGAGATCAATATCGACTAGAAGCCTTTAACAAGGAAAAAATTGGGCCGCCCACTCTATTGACCATGCCCACTTTTAACATCTGAAATCTTTGAAAACCTGATTTCTCAGGAAATTCCTTCTAAATTGAAAAAAAAATTGTATGACAAATATTAAAGATATTACCATTTGCTAAGTTTGTTGCATACAAAGCATTCACTTTTAGGGAGCGTTTTTGAAAAAAAAAAACTTTTTTTTAAGTATTGATATTCTTTTAACGCATTTAACGCATTTTCTCGCGATTCCAACGAAATTATAGTTAATTGATTTTAATTTTCAGCCTACGCCCTTTTTAGGGACGTGGTCAGCACAAATAATTGACATTCATGAAACAGCCCAAAAAATTTTAAATTTGATGTTAATGGGTAAAGAGGGTCGGGTATTTAGAAGTTCGTTACAGACGAACTCTTGCACTCGCTTACTTGTTTTTTTTTCAATACTAGGTTGGATGGAGCCTTAAGCTCCAAAAATATTTCAAAGATACCAATATGCCCACTATAGCAGGTATATAATACTGAGGTGGGTGATATTGGTTATGCCAGATTTCCACGTGCTAAAAAAGCAATCCATTTGTGAGAGACACTTTGAAAACTGCCAGAGCGCACATCATAGTAGTAAATTTTCGCTCTCTCATAATTCTTCTTGACTACAACTTAGTTAACTTAACAAGTAGTTTAGTGAATGCACCTACTAAAACCGTAAGTTCGTGCGGCTTTACTCTACGTCGCTAGATCGAAGAGTCTCGTTCTTTGTAGTCGTTGCTCGTTGTTTACATCGTAAAGAGTTTTTTTATTTGAAATTTTGGGGCGCTGCTTCCATACGGAATTGAAAGTGGTGATAGAGTTTTGACCGATCATTTAAATAGTTCGGGGACGCATGCAAGATACATTAGCTATCGCATTCAAACTAATTGATGCTGGAGGAAAAATTATTAGCAATAACATTCTCGAACGTATTAACAAATTTGGATATTTCTCTTGGAGTTGAAAAATGTTCAATATACGCTCGTTATGTTGATACAATCGACGGTCAATATTTAATACGCGAAGACTTTTTGTGGTTTATCCCGGTTGAAGACGTAACTGGAAAAGGGCTTGCAAGTACGTTGTTGACTTCAATGAAAGATATAGTTCTCAATTTATGCAATATTAAGGGACAAGGTGAGCGCCAATAATTCAACAAAATTAACTAAGTATTATAAGGGTTGGGACCAAAATTCTGCTTGGGTCTTAAATCTGTTAACAAAATTCTGCTTTCAAAATTATTATGTTTTTCAAAATTCTGTTATACATAATTGATTATCTTATCTTTATATAACGCTTTGGCTGTTCAGGCTATGATGGATTGATGATAACTACAAGCGATTTATGCCTATTGAGTGAATTATAATTTGAATTTGGCCATTATACACGCCTGTAATATCCTACCAATTCGAAATTGCATAGGGACCATCAAAGAGGTTGTCAATTTTTTCAGAGTCTTAAACAAAGCAGGTCTAATTTTAGAAGACCGAAAACTCGCATCTTGTCCAAAAGCAAAACAAACACGGCTTCTAAAATTTTGCGAAACGCGTTGGGTGGAACACTTAGACTCCATAAATTTGTTTTGCGACGTGCATGAATATATCTGCTGCTCGTTGGAGATTCTGCACGAAAAAAAATTTGAAACTGATGGAGTCAACCCGCACGCTTTACTAACAGCAATACACAATGTCCAGTTTATTATTACACTGACTGTAAAAAAGCCAATTTTTAGCCTGATGAAGAACCTCAGGTAGTTTCTGCAAAAAAAAGAATGCGATATCAGTTGCTGCGTTGAATATGCCAACCACCTTCACGAGGATATAACGTCGACTCCTTCTAAGTCGAATTCTTATGGGACATCAAAATAAGTTCGAGTAAGAGGGACTTTCGCAAAATTTCGAGTTAGGGGAATTTATTAATTTTTTTTTAACATTTTGTTGAACGTAAAAATGTTAGCAAAAATAAAATATGTGAATAAAGATTGTGATAAAGAAAGAGAAGCTTTTTTGCTGTTATATCTAAAAAAAATACAGTTAGGAAAAATTACTTGAAAATAATTTTAATTTTTGACTGCTACAAGACAGTGGCTGGAGAGTTTGTCCGTTGAAAAAAAAAGTGATGAATTTTTAAAAAGGCAGTGTTGAACCTTATCATGTTTTTTCGGCACTTCAATATGAATCATTTCAGCTTCTTCCTCTTCAGCTTCACTCTCGTCATCAAAAGGCCCAGTATGGACCATTTCTTCTAAAGTCGATTCGCGGTCAGGTATACTTCTGCGGTTATGATCCCGTATTCGATTTCAAGGAAATCATCCCAGCTTACCTACATCTTTGAAATTGTACTGGACTTTAAATAGTCTGTTACAGATCCTCTTGAATTCGGTAGTTCCCGCACCCACGTCCCCACATCCCATAAAACCTACAATTGAAATCTATATGGTTCATCATAACACATAAGTTTCTTTTTAAAACATTACCAATTCACACACGTTCTAGGAAGAGAACATCACTTTCAGAAATATAAATCCACTGTTTACGTAGTAAAAACAAATCGTTCCGGACCAGCCAACAACAACTCAAGGCAAATGCTTACGATTGTCGATGTTCGATTATCTACTTTTTACTTCCTTGTAAAAGAAGATGAATTTTACATACATACCTGTACAAGTAGAATCAGGATGGGTTGAAGCTCAGAATTTGTCGCGTCTGGGCAGTCGGCCGGCGCGCTTGGCGATAGCACATGGACATAGCCAGATATTTAGAATCGACTTAGAGCACGCGAGTGAGTGTGATGGATGTTAAGTTGGATGCAAATATGTACATTGTTACGAGTAACCAGAGGTTTTCAGAAAAAAGGGATTTAGGGGGATTTTAAGTAGGCCAAGATTCGAAGGAATGCGTTCGAGTTAGGGGGAATTTCGACTTATAGGGATTTCGACTTAGAAGATGATTTTTGTACGAAAAATTGAGGGGAATGCGAAAAATGACGAAAGTGTTCGAGTTAGAGGGAAATCCGACTTAAGAGAAGGCCGACTTCGAGCGATTCGACTGTAACTGAAATGCGGCAGTACCCGGAAACAAGATTTAATAGTATATTTGCTGAATTTGAATAATTAAAATAAATCTCACTCCTTCCCTACACGGGAAAGGTCCTAGAAAAAATAATCACGAAGCGCTTGTTCTGGTTCCTTGAGATAAAAAATTTAGTACAAAATCGGCAAGTCGGATTTAAAAAGGGCAGGTCTACCTTACCCTACTTCAATGCACATGTGGTTGCGGACGACAGTACTTGAAGGAGTGTGATCGGGAGGAACGGTGACCCGGATCAAAACAGGAACGGAGGGAAGTTGTTGGACTTTTGCTGTGCATATGGTTTGTCCATCATAAACACCTTTTTCCCACACAAAGACATTCACAAATACACATGGTACAAGCACAGTTTAAATCATAAATCACTGATTAATTTCTTTGTTGTACCATCGTGTGTTCAAAGAATGATTTGTGATGTTCGAGTTTTCAGGGGAGCTGGGTTGTCAACTGATCACCACTTAGTGCTGTTTAAATTGTTTTTCAGTACAGTATTCCTTTGCCACCCAGGCGAAAACCAAGACTGGTGACCCGCATACGGTGGGAAAGGTTGCAGGATGCTGACTCTGATTTCAGAGAGTTCTTTGCACAGGATGTTTCGGAGAAGTTTGAACAAATTCCAACTGACCTTTTGAATGTAGAGGAGGAATGGTAGCTGTTTATATCGGCAGTCATTGCCTCTGCAGGAAATGTTTGTGGAGTGAAGCGTCTTCAGGTAGCGGCTGGTAGTGAGAAAAGAACTGCTGGCTTAAAACGCCTGGATTTCAAGAAGCCATCAGAGAGAAGAAGAGAAGGACTTCCAATTCTGGCAGTTAGAACAGCCAAGGAACAGTCATGGAAAAAGTTTGGCGAGAAGTTGGAGCACGATAACAGATCTGCAAACAAGATATTTTGGCAGACCATTCGCGGGCTCAGAGGAAGGAAGTTGAATATCATCCAAGGGATTAAATCCAAGGACGGTACACTTCTTTCAAATGAGAGCGATGTCTTGCGCAGATTGAGAGAGCACTTTTCGGAGTTACTCAACCCCCAAAATATGATATGATATGATATGATATGGCATTCCTACTGCTGACGAGATAAGGGCGGAGAATAGTCCCACAGTAGACAAAGTCACTAAAGCGATTAAATCGCTAAAAGTTGGCAAGTCTGCTGGAGTTGATGAAATCCGGCCAGAAATGCTCAAGGCAATGGGTGAAGAGGGCGCTGAATGGCTAACACGTGTCATTAAGGTGGCCTGGGATAGCGGGAAGGCACCTAGCGATTGGCAAACGGGGGTTATAGTGCCCATTTTTATAAAAGGGAACAGGAGAGATTGCGCCAACTAAAGGGGCATATCTCTCTTGAGTCTTCCGGGAAAAGTATTCTTGAAGGTGTTGGAAACGCGTTCCAGAGTTGTAATCGAGCCTTTGTTACGGGAAGAACAGTGCGGCTTTTGGCCTGGCAGAGGCACAACCCACCACCTTTTTACTCTAAGGTTATTCTTGAGAAGGCCTGGGAATATGCCAAACCGGTCTATGCGTGTTTTGTAGATCTGGAAAAGGCGTATGACCGAGTCCCTCGGGATACACTGTGGAGAGCTTTGCAGGACTATGCGCTGAATGGGCCTATTCTGAGAGTCATCCAGTCTTTGTATGGAAACTGCAGAGGCTGTGTACGGATAAATGGCGTCAAATCCCGTCCTTTTAATGTGCGCGTTGGACTTCGCCGGGGCTTTGTTCTGTCGCCGCTCCTTTTCATAGCATATATGGACTGAATGGTGAAGCGCAGTCTTGGCGAGCAATATTTCGAATTGGCTGGCATCAGGATGAGCCATCTGCTTTTCGCAGATGATTTGGCCATCCTTGCATCATCCAATGAGGAACTTCAACGAGCACTGGATAGGTTTGCAGCCGTCTTTGGTGATGCTGGGTTGAAAGTAAACGTGAACAAATCGGAAGTGATGGTTGTTTCCCGAACTCCTGTGCAGTGTACCATACACATAAATGGAGTTACATTTAAATAGGTGGAGAAGTTTAAGTATCCCGGGGTCTTTTGCACGAAAGATGGGAGGAGTGATACTGAGTTGTCCTGTAGAATTGGCCAAGCTGAAGCAATAGTAAAGAAACTGCGCCCTCCTCTAATCTCGATCATTTTATTTCGTAAACTTTAACTGAGAGAAACCACATCACTATTCTGAGCATAGACTTTTAGCAAACCTTTGACAGGATTGAGGTACATGTTGTCTTAAATCATTTTTTAAAATGGAAGATTGGTCCAAAACTGTTCAATTTTATAAAATCTTTCCTTACCAATAGGAGGTTTCGTATCAAGAACTTTAACATGTACTCTATCTGTTCGATCTGTTCACAATAGCTTTCAATCAAAAAAGCAAAATAATTGACGGCTTTCAAAAAGTTGGACACACGCTTTTCGCCGACGACCTATTTATTTTTGCAAATGAAATGCAAAGACTTGTCCTTACTGTCTGATATTCTCTCCAGCATTATTCAAACTCTGCTCAAATGGAGCGAATACTCAAGGCCTGTTATTTTTTGTTCGAGGTCCGAATTCCTTCATGTTTGTAAAAAGTATAGTTGTAACAAAAATATTACAGTAAATGCAAGTAACTTGAACATAAAAATGTTAGCTCTATTAAAATACTCAGTTTGCTATTTGACTCCAAATTTTATTTTAAAAACCATATGTAAGACAAAATCTCACTGCCAGGGTTAACGATGTGCGTGAAGTTGGCACCGCACATTTCGATTTTTGCAAAAAATAAGTCGTGCTGTGATGTGCTAAAGGTGTGCTATCATGTGCCGTATTGGATTTTTTTTTTCAAAAAGTACGGATTTTATAGGGTATTGTATTTTTTAAGTGCGAAGTTGGTACCGCACTTTTTTTTTAACGAAAGTTAAAAATTAAAAAAGTCAAAAATTTAAAGTTGTTCTGCGAAGTGCTCGAGATGTGCTGCTTTGTGCCGTGATGCAAAAAAATATACTCGTATATATGTAATTTTTACGGATGGACACTTAGAAAAATACAAAATAGCGACACCTTTTGTTTTTTTTTTTTTGTTCCCAACATATGCTGCCATGTACCACAATTAATTTTAATTATTTCCCCAGAGTTTTTTTTTTATAGGGTAATTTCTTTTTATAGTGTGTTTTTTGAAAATGGGTTAGTCACACTTTTTGTTTTTTTTTTTTTTTAATTGAAAGTTGTGCTGCGATGTGCTCGAGATGTGCTGCTTTGTGCCGTGATGCAAAAAATATACTCGTATATACGTAATTTTTAAGAATGGACACTTCTTTAAAAAAAAAAAAAATTAGCGACACCTTTTGTTTTTTATATTTTTGTTCTCAACATGTGCTGCCATGTGCCGCAATTTATTTCAATTTCAAGCTAATGTAACTGCACGTAAAAACCAAAAAACTTTGTTGAACTAAACACCTGCTGCATAAACCATCATAGTCATAGACCACAAAAAAAAAAAACAAATTTAAACAAACTCGAAAATTGTAAAAATTAATCAATTGCAAACAAAAAGAAAAAAATCTTTATCAAATTAAACCGTGCCCCTACCAAAACATCGTCGATGAAATTAACCGGCACAGCGTACGTTTATATATATATTTACGTATGCAGCAGGCTACACATACAAATTAATGGCACTCATTTCCATCCATTCTATCCTATCCAAAACACTGTATTCTTTACTTCATATTATCTCATTTGATAGCAAAATTTTTATCCAAATTTTGATTTTGATAGCAAACTTTAAATCTCGACTTTTATTTCTTTCCATCCTTATAACGATTTTAATAATTATCATCATATAGGTACATAAAATTACCGATATAGACACATTACCGACAGATAACCGATATATGACACCTTTTGTTTCCTGTAAAAACATTACATATTGATTTTTGAAGCAAATGAGTTATGTATATTTATATGAAAAACGATTGCTTTCCCTACTCGACCACCCCTTATACAGGGTGTTTCCGAATTTGATGCAAATATTTTGACACAAGATTCTTGGGTATATTTGAAGAAAAAAATTGTTCTACAGTATGGGCCTATCTCAAATTTTGATACCACTTATTGGGAATTTAAGAAAACACCTACTTTGAGGTACCTTGAACCATACTAGCACAAATATCTCCGCTAACACTCACAACAGGTACTTCATTTAGGACTTTAATTTTTGAAGAAATAGTACTCCTTTCAACTGCATTAAAATAAAATTGATGACTTTTTTAACTTTCGAGATATTTGCTTTTAAGTCGGATCCTTTTTCCCTGCCCATGACATTTTTTGACTTTCAAGACACATTTCTGCGAAAAATGCGTAATAAATATATCGGAAATTTTTTTTTCCTAGTGCACCTAACAATACTTAATAAAAATTGCTAAGACAAGTTACCCGAAAAACCCACAGATTTTATGATACTTGGGAAATTCTATAGCAGGTAAAATTATGAAAAACTCGATTGATAGAGTTCAATTCCTATTACTCTGAAAAAAAAAAAATGCTTGTGTTTGGTTTATGTTTTTTTTTTATTTCATTAAGTTAACTTTACAATCAAATAGGGTGTTCAAAGTGTCCTCCTCCATTTTGTATGAATGCTACAGCCCGTTTTTGGATTGCGCTGTCAACGTTTATTGAGGATAACTCCTGCCTCACTTGTGACGAGGCTTGGAGAATGCGATCTTCTAAATCATTTAGAGTGATATTTCTGTAGAATAAACAAGTTCTTTCATTCTCCCCCATACAAAAAAATCCATAATTGTAAGGTCTGGAGATCTTGCAGGCCAGTGAACTGGTCCATTTCTTCCTATCCAACGACCAGCGTACTTTTCATCCAGCCAATTCTTAACCTCGCGCCCAAAGTGGGCTGGGGCTCCATCCTGTTGAAAATATGACGAAGCTCTTTGAGTTATCAGAACATCCTCCAGTAGATCTGTTAAATCATTGCGCAAAAATTCCAGATAGAAGTAGAATTCAGTGTGGGTGGCAGTTTGAAGGGACCGATTAAGTTGTTTCCAATAACACCTGCCCACAAATTGATGCTAAATCTGTGTTGAAATGATGGCTCTCTCCTTGTGTGTGGGTTTTCCGCAGAACCTGTGTGTAGATTGTGAAAATTTGTAATCCCATCTCTAGTAAATTGAGATTCGTCCGTCCATAGGATTCTGCTTATAAAACCGTTGTCATCCAAGTTCCGCTCTAACAACTAGTTGCAAAACTCAAGTCTCGGCTCCAAATCACTCGGAAGCAGTTCCTGCACAGGTGTATGGTGGTATGGATAAAAGTTTTCCGTATGCAGGAGACGAACAATTTTATGTGTTGAAACATTAAATCGCAAGGATAAGCGCCTGATGCTGATTGATGGATCATTTGCAACCGCTTCCAGTATTCTTTCATCAACTGCAATTCTTCCTGGTGAAGCTCCTGCGTTAGGTCGTCTTGTTGAAACAGATCCCGTTTCCCGAAGTCTTCGAAACGAATTCGTAAATACGCGGGGATTAGGTACTCTTCGGTTAGGATAAAGCTGATGGTATCTTTGTTATGCTCTAACAGAACTTCCGTTGCACATCCCATAAACGTAGATAATATCGGTGTATTCTTCGTTTGTAAAAGATGCCATTTCAAGTAGGGTTTCTTAACAACTGTTGTGTCACCTCGGCTTCAAAAATGACTTTGATGGATTTAATTTTGTTTTCTAACCTTTTATACAATTTACATTAGGTTAATTTTCTAACTAGGCGACCAACCTCAAACTTAATCCTTTTTGGGATTTAACAGAAAAATGATAGGGAAATTACCTTTTTATCAGGTAGTCTAATAAAAATGCATGCTCTAAAACCTACGTAAATTATTAATACATAGTCAAAAAATCGTTCTTGTTGTCAATCGCGGTTATAAGAGTAGGTAACAAATCATATTTCCACCTTATACCTGTCGCGGCTTCGTGAAAAGAGTTTTTTATAATTTTATCTGCTATGGAATTTCCCAAGTATCATAAAATCTGTGGGTTTTTCGGGTAACTTGTCTTTGTTAATTTTTATTAAGTATTGTTAGGTGCACTAGAAAAAAAAAATTACCGATATGTTTATTACGCATTTTTCGCAGCAATGTGTCTTGAAAATCAAAAAAATGTCATGGGCAGGGAAAAAGGATCCGACTTAAAAGCAAATATCTCGAAAGTTAAAAAAGTCATCAATTTTATTTTAATGCAATTGAAAGGAGTACTATTTCTTCCAAAATTTAGGTCCTAAATAAAGTACCTGTTGTAAGTGTTAGCGGAGATATTTGTGTTAGTATGGGTCAAGGTACCTCAAAGTAGGTGTTTTCTTAAATTCCCAATAAGTGGTATCAAAATTTGAGATAGGCCCATACTGTAGAACAATTTTTTTCTTCAAATATACCCAAAAATCTTGTGTCAAAATATTTGCATCGAATTTGGGAACACCCTGTATAAAAATAAATAAATAGAGTGGCGCAACAGCTCGAGGTGAACCAGGGCCAACTTCTCAACCATGTATGCTGTGTGTGCTATACTTTTTTTTTCACATATAAGGGGACCTACAATTTTTTGCCGAATCTGAACTGCATTTTGAGAAGTTTTTCAAGACAAATGTTACTCTCGGAGGGTTTGTCAGACCCTCGCGGAAGTGGGAGCCGTGAAAAAGAACAAGTCTTTTTTTTCAGGTGGCAGAGGCAGGATTCGAACCCAGACCTCCGGCGTCAGAGGCACACACACTAACCACTGCGCCACGGCACCCACTTAAGACCACCCTCACCCCAGCGCGACCACCTCTTACAATAGAGAACATTTCCGAAACAATATAAAACATTCAGCTTTTGAAAATTTGCTGTTTTTTTTTATTCTGGGCTTCGCAAGAAATATTTTATTTAAAGCCATATATACATAAATGTGCATAGATCTTGCATTCACTAGTTAGACGTTGTAATGAACTTTTTACGGATAGATCATCAAATTGAAGCCAATAGTCCCAAATTGGAATATATGCAGTGTAATGACCCGTTGAGCTCATTTGAAAACTGCCAGTATACGCTACAACGCCGGCTAGCAAATAATGCTTTGTTTCAGACATTTCAAGTGTTGAAGGAACTGTGTTCAAAGTTGTAGTTTGGTTTTGACCAAGATCCGTTTCTACAATAAGATGTGATCCGAAATCTTTATCTTCTATTTTTGTTGCTCCACAGCATTTTTTTTGCGTTGGAAATGCTGTAAGTATAGATTCATATTTTCAAATCCCTTTTTTAAGAATCTCGAGGTTAGCAGGTATCGTTGAGTTATTTCTTGAACTTTTTTTTTGCATTTAGGACATGTCGAAGAAACAATACAACTAGGGAGTTCCGAAAACAAGGAAACTGCTGCATTGCCTATGTTTATATCTCCATTTATTTTTACTATATTTGACCTTGTACTCATTCTTCGATTAACAGGCAAGTTGAACAACAATTTCGCGCGTTCTAAATAAAATGAGCTATTTTTAAGGCTTTCTTCTGATAGTAATGATGCAACTTTCAAAATGGGAGCATTACATTTTTTTGTAGCATCCCTATATTTGGTGTTGTCTTTTAATGCAATTGCGAATACTTGACAAATACTATCAAACGCGCAAGTATTTGTCAAAACAATAATTTTATCTTCGAAAGACACGTTTTTGCATAAAGTTGCGTTCAAAATTACAGGCAACGTTTCAATTATTGGTGAAATTCAGGCATATGGTCTACATATTTTCGGTATTTCAACCTCTTATTTTTTATTACGCCAATTTTCTTCGATATTAATTTCATTAAGTTCCTCACTCGAACCGGTAATTTTTTCATCCTTTTCGTTTATACTTCCTAATTTATTATTACATGATTCTAATGTTGTACTTTTACAGTTCATGACGTTTTGTTGATTGGCTAGACCAATTTTTAATTTGCCAGGAAATGTTTATCAATGACGAATAATGAATTTGTCTACTCGCATGGTTGGTACGTCCTGGAAAACTCGATTTTTCAGATCATCACTCTGACTCAATTCCTGCTGACGTTGGCCTCTGGGTACCATATTTAAATTTTGCTATCATCGCGTCATTAAAAAGCGGAAAGTATGGAAGTATTTTTTTTAAACTTCTTGCAACGTCCGGACAAAAATAAGGATATATGTCCCCAGTTTCATTTTGATCTAAAGCTTTATTTTTAACTTTTTCAAATATATTATTTGACCAGTGAAATACATCTGTATCTATCGCTTCAATGTCGTCCTCAACATTTTCACTGTCTTTTTCACTGTCGATAGATACAGATGTATTTCACTGGTCAAATAATATATTTGAAAAAACTTTAGATCAAAATGAAACTGGGGACATTTATCCTTATTTTTGTCCGGACGTTGCAAGAAGCTTAAAAAAAAATACTTCCATACTTTCCGCTTTTTAATGACGCGATGATAGCAAAATTTAAATATGGTACCAAGAGGCCAACGTCAGCAGGAATTGAGTCAGAGTGATGATCTGAAAAATCGAGTTTTCCAGGACGTACCAACCATGCGAGTAGACAAATTCATTATTCGTCATTGATAAACATTTCCTGGCAAATTAAAAATTGGTCTAGCCAATCAACAAAACGTCATGAACTGTAAAAGTACAACATTAGAATCATGTAATAATAAATTAGGAAGTACAAACGAAAAGGATGAAAAAATTACCGGTTCGAGTGAGGAACTTAACTGATATATGTAGACCATATGCCTGAATTTCACTCTGCGCAAGAAAAACCAATAATTGAAACGTTGCCTGTAATTTTGAACGCAACTTTATGCAAAAACGTGTCTTTCGAAGATAAAATTATTGTTTTGACAAATACTTGCGCGTTTGATAGTATTTGTCAAGTATTCGCAATTGCATTAAAAAACAACACCAAATATAGGGATGCTACAAAAAAATTTAATGCTCCCATTTTGAAAGTTGCATCATTACTATCATTGTTTTCGGAACTCCCTAGTTGTATTGTTTCTTCGACATGTCTTAAATGCAAAAAAAAAGTTCAAGAAATAACTCAACGATACCTGCTAACCTCTAGATTTTTAAAAAATGGATTTGATAATATGAAAGAATCTATACTTACTGCATTTCCACCGCAAAAGAAATGCTGTGGAGCAACAAAAATAGAAGATAAAAATTTTGGATCACATCTTATTGTAGAAACGAATCTTGGTCAAAACCAAACTACAACTTTGAACACAATCCTTCAACACTTGAAATGTCTGAAATAAAACATTATTTGCTAGCCGGCGTTGTAGCGTATACTGGCAGTTTTCAAATGAACTCAACGGGTGATTACACTGCATATATTCCAATTTGGGACTATTGGCTTCAATTTGATGATCTATCCGTAAAAAGTTCATTACATCATCTAACTAGTGAATGCAAGATCTATGCATAGTTATGTATATATGTCTTAAAATAAAATATTTCTTGCGAAGCCCATAATAAAAAAAAAACATAGCATATTTTCAAAAGCTGTATGTTTTATATTGTTTGGGAAATGTTCTCTATTGTAAGGGGTGGTCGAGTAGGACAAAGTCATGGTTGGTTTTTCATATAAGTATACATAACTCATTTGCTTCAAAAATCAATATGTAATATTTTTACAGGAAACAAACGGTGTCATATATCGGTTATCTGTCGGTAATATATCTATATCGGTAATTGTATGTACCTATATGATGATAATTATTAAAATCGTTATAAGGATGGAAAGAAATAAAATTCAAGATTTAAAGTTAGCTATCAAAATCAAAATTTGGATACAAAGGAGATAATATGAAGTAAAGAATATAGTGTTTTGGATAGGATAGAATGGGTGGAAATGAGTGCCATTAATTTGTATGTGTAGCCTGCTGCATACGTACATATATATAAACGAACGCTGTGCCGGTTAATTTCATCGACGATGCTTGGGTAGGGGCACGGTTTAATTTGATAAGGATTTTTTTTCTCTTTGTTTGCGGTGGATTAATTTTTACAATTTTCGAGTTTCTATAAATTTGTTTGTGTGGTCTATGACTATGATGGTTTATGCAACAGGTGTTTAGTTCCACAAACTTTATTGGTTTTTACGTGCAGTTACATTAGCTCGAGGACATTAAAGCACAACTTTTGTTTAAAAAAAGAGATTTATCTGCTTTCATAGAAAAATCTTTTACTTATTAAAAGCAAGCTCTGGGGAGAAATTGAAATGCATTGCGGCACATGGCAGCACATTTTGGAAACAAAAATATAAAAAACAAAAGGTGTCGCTAATTTTAATAAGGTGTCGCTAATAATAAAAGTGTCCATCCGTAAAAATTACATATATACGAGTATATTTTTTTGCATCACGGCACAAGCAGCACATCGCAGCACAACTTTAAATTTTTGAAAAAAAAAAAACAAAAATTGTGACTAACCCATTTTCAAAAAACACACTTTACCCTATAAAAAGAAAAGTCTGGGGAAAAAATTAAAATTAACTGTGGTACATGGCAGCACATGTTGGGCACAAAAAAAAAAAAACAAATGGTGTCGCAAATTTTTTTTTTTTTCAAAAGTAAGAACTACATATAAATACGAACATATTTTTTTGCAATACGGCACATAGCAGCACATCTCGAGCACATCGCAGCACAATTTTCGTTAAAAAAAAGAAAAAAGTGCGGTGCCAACTTCACACTTAAAAAATACAATACCCTATAAAATCCGTACTTTTTGAAAAAAAAATTTCCAATACGGCACATAATAGCACACCTCTAGCACATCACAGCATAACTTTTTTTTTGCAAAAATCGAAAAGTGCGGTGCAAAATTCACGCACATGGGCTAACGTTGTTAAATACTTACATTCCATAAATAGTTGTACTAATATTAATACCCTTTTAAACATAATTAAATCAACTGTGTTCTCCAAAATGGACTATGGGCTACCCATCTGCGGGAAATGCGCTTAATCCTCACTACACCTTATCAAAACACCTTATCATGGCGCTGTCAGGGCCAGTTTGAAAGCTCTATGCACAACTCCAATCCAGAACATACTCACCGAAGCAGGACTTCTTCATCTAGAAGACAGAATCGACTTCCTCACTGCAAGTAACATCCAAAAAATCAATTCCATACATAAATCTCCTCTCCATCCTGCTGTCAAAAATAAATTGAAACGGAAAAGACACCAGAGGCTTCAATGAACCCTGTCCAAAGCACTCACGTCAGCCAAAGATTATAATATCCCCATCATAACTCAGAGCCAAAAAAATAATTTCCAACCACCCTGGAACCTCCCCGACCAAGCCGTCAACATGGATCACCGCCAGTGTGCCAAATCCTCCACCTGCAATGAAACTTACAAAGCCTTATACCTAAGCATCGCCGATGAAAGCAAATCAGCGTTTTATCTAAAGGACTTCTGACAAACTTTGCATCAATTTTCACGGCTGAAGCATTTGCCATACTTAAAGCAATACAACGATCAAAAAACACAAGGACTATCCACAATATCCGCTGTATAAAACATCTCAAAATCAACCAAAATTGTCGACACAATACGCAACCTCCTAATATCGAACAGCGAAACACTGAAAATCGTCTGGGTTCCTGGCCATGCGGGGATCCGAGACAACGAACCGGCCGACGCGGCAGCTAGGTCAGCGATGAATGAACCCTCAATTACCTTCCACCAAAACAATAGAACGGACATCAAAAACTTACTCCTCAAAAACTGGAACTCAAAGAATGCAAACGAGAGGGCAAACTACAAGCACTCATACAAAACCGTCAACCAGAACGGCCGTAAAGCAATCTACCCCAGCAACATTCACCGTAAGAAACTAAAAATATAGACAAGGCTCAGATTAGGCCATGCTAAAATCATACATAAACATCTGTTCAAGAAGGAAGCACTATGTCACCTTTGCGGCAATCAATCCTCCCTTACCATGGTCCACCTTCTTTCCTACAAAGAAGTTATCTTAACCTACAAAAACATAACAATCCACGACATAAACCACCTCCTATCCAATATTAACACTAAAAATATAGATTATGTTTATAACATCATAACTACACTAATTCTAGAGTTTGATTCAGTTGAGCATGTGCAAATTTGGCAAGCACTGGTAAATCAAGGTATTTCGCACAAGATCATCAGAATTCTAAAAGTACTGTACGAAAATAGTATGTACAGCAAAAATTTCAACAGAAATAAATGGTATGGCGTTCAAAATTGACAGAGGGGTAAGGCAAGGAGACCCGCTATCACCAGCATTATTCTGCGCAATTTTAGAAAATGTATTTAGAAGGCTAAATGTTGAAAACATGGGTGTAAGAATTGATGGGGAAAAATTGTCAAACCTTATATTTGCAGATGACATAGCGTTTTTGGCTTTAATCATCTGCAAAATCTCATCAAGCATCTAAATGAATTGGAGGAAATTGTAAAGAAGCTCTCCGAAGAGTGTAAAGTAGTTGGTTTGGAAATGAATCAACTCAAAACAAAAATCATGGCCAACTCTTTGGAAATCGACATGGTTATAGACAATCATAAATTGGAATACGTAAATGAGTACATCTACCTCGGACAAGTTATATCGTTTAATAACAGATTGGAGAAAGAAATTGCAAGAAGAATCACGAATAGCTGGAAACAGATGTGGAATCTTATGTCCATATTGCAAGCTAAGATAAGTGCGAATTCGAGGAAATTTATCTTCGATATGGCTATCCTACCAGTGCTCACCTATGGATCACAAACTTGGAGCTTGAATGTACGAAATCGAGGTAAACTTCAAACTACTCAAAGAGCCATGGAATGGTCAATCCTGCAGATATCAATATATCAAAGAATTCAAAGTAGCACAATAAGGGAAATTACGAGGTTCAATGACGTCATATGGAGAATCAAAACTTCAAAATGGCAATGGGCGGGCCACATTGCAAGACTGAACGATAATCGTTGGACGAAGAGATTAACCGAGTGGTATCCTAGAGATTGGAACAGAAGAATGGGAAGACAGCTAACGAGATGGAGAGATGATCTTCAAAGATTCAGCACGAGTTGGGAACAAGACGCTAGAAATAAAGAGATTTGGAAGAGTATGGGGGAGGCTTATGCTTAGAATCTGCAAGTCTTAAATTAAATAATATTTTTAATACAATAAGATAATTAATGAAATCGATTTATAAAGTTGAGAAAAAGAGAGAATAAAGCTTTAAATAATTATAATAAATAATAACTTCACTAAAGCTTGAAGACTCGATTTAAATTATATCCTCTTTATCACACTAGTCAAAAACCCTGACAGCTTGCACTAGATAAAGATTTTAATTTTGTAATTTACTTACATATTAATCAAATTATAATAAAAATAATAACAAAAGTTTCTGCAAAAAAGGAATGCGATATCAGTTGCTGCGTAGAATATTCCAACCACCTTCAGGATATAATTGAAATGCGGCAGTACTCCGAAACAAGATTTAATAGTATATTTGCTAATACTAAGTTCGTGCACCCTAAAGTAAAATAATCTGAATGAATGATGTGAATATTTGCAAACCTGTATGTACCTATAAGCTTCACTTCTGTTCTTCATTGCTTACTCAAATCTTCGCTTGCACTTTACGTATCTGTATACAATTTCGATCAGTGCAATAATAGAAAAAACTAGGCGAATCGTTGGATTGACCACTTTCAAGCTCGAATTGTGTCATAAATCTTGGTTGTTAAATTTCAGTTTCTATTAACTTCAACTGTATTTAAAATTTCGCAGTTAAAAAATCTTCTCTGGTAAAAAGGGGCGTGGCATCGACCCCTTTTCAATTACATCGTTTTTATACCCCATCCCATAGGATAGAAAGTATATTGAGTTTGATTCATAGCTTGTAACATAGAGAAATAATCACCGTAGACCCCCAAGACCTACCGTAGACCCCCAAGACCTTAAGAGCATATGATCGAGACCGAATTGTTTAAAAATCCGCCCACTGATACGCCAACTTTACTTAGTAGCAAGAAAATTCAAAGTTGTCGCAGAAAGCTGAAATTTGGTACGCGTTATCCTCGCTTAAGTATATTGCGATTGAAATTTAAAAAAAGCAAAACCCGCCCCTTTTTCATATTTCATATTTGCATTTTAATAAACGGTTTTTATTCGATATATTTTATTTCAATCCAAAAAACTTGCGCTATAAAATGTTCAGATATGTGAGAAAGCTATCAACTGAAATCTATAATTTTTTGCCGCGCCCACTTTTGGGGGCGTTTTTAAGTATAAACCAAATTTTTACTAAGAAATAAGTTAAACAATAAAAAGCTAGTTTTTTATACGATATTATACGCTTTATTAAATTTGTGATGTGCAAGCAAAGCAAACATAGTCTACTTTTGAATGCTGTTGGCAGACTGGATTTTTGCATTTTGCACAGAAAAAGCGAGTTTTTCTTCGCGTTTTTTCCATTTCCTCTGAGCAAAGTTTGCAGTTCCTCATTTTTTTAAGGGTATCAGCACCGCTAGTGGCTGTTACAATTGCTGCATTCTAGAAAAAGAAATAGAACGAAAAAGAGTTAGTAAAGATGAAAAAATTGAGATAAGAAATGGAAATGAAGTGAAAATAAAGACCAAGTGTAGTTTTAGGACTTACATTTATTGGTCTTCCGAAAAACGATTCCATGGCTGAACGAGTACTGAATACCTAGGTGATATTAACATTATTCATCCACTCCTCTACGTTTGGCAGAACCAAACTGTTGGATAAGGTGCACAAGAAATTTCGCCTACCGTCAGTTCTTTTGATCCCATCAACCTCCTTGCAAATGCAATTAGCAGCCAATGCCATAATATCCAACATATTGCAGAAATAAGCAAAAGTCCATCCTTTTGTTGGTCGCTTGGATGTGAAATGTGTAACCATTTGGTCCACACAGTCCACGCCGGCCTTGTTCTCACTGTAAAATAAAATGGCTTCAGGTTTTTTTGCTTAGCCCTCACAAATTTAAGGATAATGTTACGTGGAAATTAAGTTAACACACTTGTTTTTTTTCGGCAGGTAGCTGCAAACTGCAACCAAATTGTCATGAAATCCGAATACGGATGAAAGGACAGGACGAGGGGGTTGCTTCTGCATTTCGTTTGGAAGACATCGTTTATTGGACCGGATGGTACCAACGAATGCGAGGCCAATCTTAGCCAGTCTTTTAGCTCCATCCAATGTTGTAAAAAAATTGTCAGCTACAATTGTACGGCTGCTGTTACTGTATGGTTTGGCAAGTTGAAGCATTACATTTTCGCCTTGATTTACTTCTCGTTGAGCTCCCTCTTCTCGGCATGTATACAATATTCCTTGCAATGGATACTTCGTTTTAGAATCACAAGCCCACCAGGTTTTAATACCATATTTTGCTGGCTTGGACGGTATATATTGCGTGAATCTAGTTTTGCCACGATATGGGAACAGCTGCTCGTCATTTTTAATGTTGTCATGTGGACTATAATTTTTGGCCAAATTTTCATTAAGGAAATTCCAAACGTCACGAATCTGTGCCGCTTTGTCATTTTGCAAACGGTGTTGGCGTGTTCGACCATCGTCGAAGCGAATATATCGTGTCAACGTAACGAAGCGACGGTAGGACATAGCTGCTCTAAATATCGGCAGATTGTCCGATCGCCACAAAACCTTGCCATCCTCGCCCTCTTCAACTGCTCTTTTACGCTCTTAGTCATTGGCTAAGGCAGCTGCTACTCGTTCGTAGAAACTGGCATCAAAGTAACCTCTGCCAGGTCACATATTATACACCATTTCCACTTCATCCTCCATCTCAATGTCAAAACTTATAACGCACTAAACACACTATAAAAAATGTCTCTCCTTGCAAAATTATTATTTTTCACTCACTAACGAATAAAAGGCACGCGATTACGTTTTCACAGTTTTCACCCAAAAAACACAAGCTCGGGGAAACCCCTAAAAAACGTGAAGCCAAAATGGTCTATAGAATATAGCCAAATGGTCCATGTGATAGGCACACAAAATACCAAAATGAAACAGTAAGCCATGGAACAGTAAAACCAAAAAATGCGATATAAAACCTTCGAATAATATATTTTTCTCTATGAAATATATGTGGGTCTGGCTGGATTTTGGCTGGACACCTTTTCACTCTGATTTTTAAACAGGTCGATAGCCTATAAAATTCTTAGAAGCTACACGAAATTTCAAGCCGCTATCTAGATGAAAACTATGTTTAAATTACAATTGAAATCGAAAAAAGTCCAGCCAGACCCATTTGTCAGTCCGACGGTTTTAAGGACAAAGATTCCTTAACCTTTTTGTTTCGTGCTTTCCTAAATTAGGCTCAAGGCCAGTCGAAATTACGTTTTTCTGGAAAATTATGTTTTTCTTCAATTTTGCCTCCAAATGTGGGCGGGGCTGAAAGTTTTGTATAAACAAAGTCTACATAAAATAAATAAAAAATATAAAGCGAAATTTTTTAATTTCTAGCAAAAATATTGAGCAAACTGCATTTGATCATTTACCTTAAAATAGATGCCACGCCCAACGGAGTAGGTTCACCAACTACATTTTTCTTTTTTGTGTCTTACATTCATTAGGATATGCTAAATATCAAATTTCAGCTTTTGAATACGTCTTACAGTTCTTAAATCTCTGGAGGTAGTTGCACATTAAGGGCCGATTGTGGGCGCGTCTTTAAAAGGATTTCAAAATCTTTTACACTTTTACTGCACCGCATGACGTGAACCTTACGTACGAAATTTCAGCACCCTAGCTTAAAATTTGAGGCCCAAAAACATGTGACATTCAGACGAACGGACGGACGTGGCTTATTCGATTCAGAATTCGGTCTCGATCATATGCCCTTAAGGTCTTGGGGGTCTACCATTATTATTTCACCGTTTTACAAACTATATGACAAACTTAATATACCTACTATCCTATGGGATGGGGCATAAAAACATCCAAGGCTAGTGATGGTGGTTGTGCTATTGGAAAAAATTCTAACGGGAATTGGAAAAAACTTCAAAAAAATTGTTTTATGGATTTGAAATTTAAAAAATTATAAAAAAGGCCAATAGAACGCGTGTCTCCCCCTCTATCTCCAAAACGGTATAAAGTATAATTTTTGAATTAACACCGGGCATAGCCCATCTTCTTAAATTTTATACAAGACTATAGCAGACTTCGAATATTCAAAAACTTCGAAGATTCAACTAAAAAACGTGAAAACATTTTCGAAAACTATTTTTTAAAGATTTATATGTCTTTAACGCTTATAAACTAATGAAAGGGAGAATAGGAATGGAAGGGCGAAAAGGAATGGAAAGGAGAATAGGAATGGAGAGGGGAATAGAAATGGAAAGGATAATAGGAATGGAAAGCAGAATAGAAATAAGAACAGCAATAGGGTATACCGCCGTCCGTTACAGACGGGCGGAAGCTATTACATACGCACTTACTCACTTACATTACTGTTGCACTTACTCACTGTTTTTTTTTTTTTTTTAGATTTTGTTCTTAATCCGTACGATTTAACCGTCAAAACTGTTTTTATGACTTGCTACCTCCGTATGTGATAGAACACTCCGTGATCCCGTATGAATCCATAAATATTTCTTTAACTTTGAAACTTATAAAACGTTAAAATTGCTCTTGATCTCACTTCTGAATTTGTAAGAAGCCGTCTGTGGTGATGCTGGGATGAGACAAGATTTATGGAAACGATGTATTTCTTACAAAAGTACCTTGAACGAAATAACTCAATCAAGATGTATAGTCAACGAAATATATACTCTCTCTAGTTTACATAGAGACTATATACTATGGCACTATATGCGATCGGCCAGCATCGTGGCCGGTGTTGCCGCTTGTTATACCCCATCCCATAGGATAGGAGGTATATTAAGTTTGATTCATAGTGCGTAACATAGAGAAATAATCCCGTAGACCACTAAGACCTTAAGGGCATATGATCGAGACCGAATTGTAAGTCGAATGAGCCATGTCCGTCCGTCCGTGTGTCGGTAGTTTTTAGACATTAAATTTTGAGCTAGAAGCTTTAAACTTGAATCCTGTTCTTCCTCGGTCCCGAAGCAGTAAAAGTGTAAACATTTTTAAAATCCGCCCACTGATACGCCCACTTTACTTACTAGCATGGAAAATCAAAGTTGTCGTAGGAAGCTGAAATTTGATATGCGATATTCTCGCTTAAGTGTATTGTGATTGACAAATTTAACAATCAAGATTTTTGACCCATTTTTGGGCTTGACAAGGGTCAATGGGGATGGGGCATCCAACGATTCGCCTAGGCGGATTGTAACCCTCCCACTAGTATCTTACAATTAAGTTTGATTCATAGTTTGAAACATAGAATGAGTCTTGTCCGTCCGTCCGTCCGTCTGTGTGTCGGTAGCTTTTAGGCCTTAAATTTTGAGCCAGGAGCTTGAAACTTAATATCTGTTTTTTCTAGGTCCCGAAGCAGTACAAGGGTAAAGTTTTTTGAAATCCGCCCACTGACACGCCCACTTTACTTATTAGCATGGAAAATCAAAGTTGTCGAAGAAAGCTAAAATTTAATATGCGATATTTTCGCTTAAGTGCATTGTGATTGACAAATTTAACAATCAAGATTTTTGACGCATTTTGGAGCTTGACAAGGGTCAATGGGGATGGGGTATCCAACGATTCGCCTAGGCGGATTGTAACCCTCCCACTAGTATCTTACAATTAAGTTTGATTCATAGTTTGAAACATAGAGAAATAATCACCGTAAAACGCCAAGACCTTAAGTGCATATGATCGAGAGCGAATTGTTAGTCGATTGAGCAATGTCCTTCTGTCCGTCCGTCCGTGTGTCGGTAATTTTTAATTCTTGAATTTTGAGCTAGGAGCTTGAAACTTGATACCTGTTTTTTCTAGGTCCCGAAGCAGCACATTTTTTGAAATCCGCCCACTGACACGCCCGCTTTACCTGTTAGCGTGAAAGATCAAAGTTGTCGTATGAAGCTCAAATTTGATATGCGATATCCTCGCTTAAGTGTATTATCATTAACATTTAAAAAAAGCGAAACCGCCCCTTGTAGGCGTGGTAATATTTTGTATGCATTCTAATAAACGGTTTTTATTTGTTTTATTTGCTTTAAAGCCAAAAATCTTGCACCATGCAATGTTCAGATGTGTGCGTAAGCTATCAAATTAAATTTGACTGAAAAAACCATGAAAAAAGTTGTAGATATTAGCATTTTCTAACTTTTAAGTTTATATTGCATGTGCCTCCGCCCACTTTTGTGGGCGTGGCGTTTTTTTTTTTTTTGAATACTAGGATGGACGGAGACTAAAACTCCAAAATCTTTCAAAGATACCAATACGCCCACTATAGCAGGTACATAATACCGAAGTAGCCGATATTGGTTATGCCCGATTTCCACGTGCTAAAAAACCACCCATTTATGAAAAACACTATGAAACTGCCAGAACGCACTTCATAGTAGTAAATTTTCGCTCTCTCATAATACTTCTTGACTACAACTAAGTTAACTTAACAAGTAGTTTACGCTTCCATAGTGTTGATCGCATTGGATAGGTTGCTTTCCAGTGAATGCACCTACTAAGCCGTTCATTCATGCGGCTTCACCCTACGTCGCTAGATCGAAGGGTCTTGTTCTTTGTAGTCGTCGCTCGTTGTTAACATCGTTAAGAGTCTCGTTTAGAGTACGGATCATTTCATTGTTGCAATGAACATGAAGGCGAGCATTTAGCTTTCGAGCGAAGTTTGTTACTTCTTCGCCCACGGTAGCTATTCCTAAATCTCTGTGAATATCGCTATTCCTAATATACCATGGAGCATTCACAAATGCTCTTAGTGTTTTGTTTTGGAAAGTCTGCAACATGGACATGTTGCTTGGCTTGGTACAACCCCAAAGTTGTATACCGTATGTCCAGGACGGCTTTAACACCTGTCTGTACAAGAGCAGTTTGTTATATGTGCTTGATTTCGAAAATCTTCCGATAAGCCAATACATTTCCCTGAGCCTAATCTCGAGCTCGTCACGCTTCTTCTTTACGTGTGGTTTCCACCTTAGTTTAGCGTCCAGTGTCATCCCTAGATACTTCGCTTCATTTGCATAAGGTATTTGTACAGAATTTATGAACAGAGGCAAATTGTTAACCCTTCTGTAAGTGAAATTCACATGCGTAGACTTGTTCTCGTTAAGAGCGATTCGCCAAGTCTTCGTCCAGACACAAATTCTGCCCAATACTCGTTGGAGGTTTCTCGTTGATGACTCGACTGATTCACCTGTTGCCAGGATGGCCGTATCGTCCGCAAACGTGGCCACGACTGTCTCGTCATCTAGAGGTATGTCTCTTGTGTAGAGCAGGAACAGGGTCGGACCGAGGACGCTTCCCTGGGGTACGCCAGCGAGAATTTGCTTGAAACTCGAGTATTCACTACTACACCTAACACGAAAGAATCTGCTTTCAAGATAATTTTCCAATATTTTAAACATGTCTTCCGGCAAGTTTTGCCGTAGCTTATATTTCAAGCCCTCGTGCCATACCTTGTCGAAGGCTTGCGATACGTCGAGGAAAGTACTTGAACATATTTTTTTCCCTTCTAAGGCTTTTTCAATTTCATGCGTTATTCTGTAGACTTGATCTATTGCGGAATGGTTAGGTCTGAAACCGAATTGATGATCCGGGATCAAGCGCCTTTCTGCAATTATTGGTTGTAATCGCTTCAGCAGAAGTTTCTCGAATACTTTCGATATTATCGGCAGAAGCGATATGGGCCTATAAGATTTTTTATCATTTGCGCATTTCCCCGGTTTAGGAACCATAATGACTTCAGCAACTTTTCATTGTCTTGGAACGTATAGAAGTCTAAGAGAAGCGTTTATCATATAAAGTGCTTGACTAATGCCTTTTTTGGTAGCTCTTTCAATATTTTGCCAGTGATCAGGTCGTAACCCGGGGCCTTATTATTTTTAAGTTTGCTAATTGTCTGTCGGAGTTCAACTAACGAAACTTTTTTCATTCTAAAGCTACCAGGTTCGACGTTGTTGTTTAGAACGTCAGCCAATGGCGGACCGTCGAAAGGCTTGAATGTTTCTTCTAAATGTTCAGCAAACAAATTCGCTTTCTCTTTGTCTTCTCTTGCCCATTCGCCGTTAGCTCTTTTTATTGGTGCCGAGTGGATTATAGGTTTCTTGATATACTTAACTGCTTTCCACAGCGAGTAGTTTGAGCTCCTTTCCGCCGACAAGCCTTCAAGGTATTCAGTGGTCTCGCGATTTTTAAGATCTTGCAACATACCTTTCAGTTTGTTAGAGAGGTGGTTCAATAGGGTTTTGTCTGGAGGGCCCTCGTGCCTTGCCATCTCCTACGCGCTCTTCTCTTTTCACGAATCAATTCTTCGATTTCGAGCGGATATGTTTAACGTACATGCCCATCGGTGCTAACTGCGTTCTTTTGGGACGAATTGTTGTTCCAAGCAGCGCTCTGAATTGCTTCAATGAATTTGTCAACTGCGGTTTCTAACTCGAAAGGAGTTTTCAATGGTACATTCAAGCCAACACCCTCCTTACAGTCCTTTCTGAAAGCGTCCCAGTTCATGTTTTTGCTAGCTAATCTAGGAGCTCTTTCTATTTTCGCCAGTCTTTCACCCATCTTCAAGATAACTCCTGAGTGGTCTGAGCAAAGATCATAACACTCTTCAATTCGCGTAAGGTATATGGGGTACCCTTTAGCGATGAAAAAATCGACAAGGTCAGGCTTTTTATTCCTATCGGTTGGCCAATATGTTGGCTTACCCGTGGAGAAAAAGTCCACCCCACGCTTCATACTATTTTTGTACAGTAATCTGCCTCTTGTTGAATTGCATCGTGAGCCCCAAAAAGTATGCTTCACGTTAAAGTCACCCCCAATGATAAAATTGGACCCAATGGAGTCATACATACGATCAAGATCGTCTCCACGTCTATATCCTGGCGGGAAATAACAAGATGCAATGTTATAATCTAAGCAGTCAATTTTTACAGAAACTGAACTGATCTGCATAGAGTCTAGCTCAACTTCTGTGTTCTTGAAGTGCTTTATGCAGTTCTTAATGTAGAGGGAGGATCCTCCTCTCGAATTTTGCGAAGGGTGATGTGCGTGATAGTCATTGTAACCTTTAAGTTTGGATGTAGACCCGTTTTTAAGGTGAGTTTCCGTAATCATGCAAATATCAATATTGTTTTTCCGTAGAAATACTTCTAGTTCGTCTGTTTTATTCAGAAGGCCGTTTGCATTCCATGTGAGTATTTTAAGTAACTGTTTCATATTCATGTTCTCTTGTAATTTTTTCGAGGCTTAAACTCGAGCTTGCTCAGTTTGTCAAATATAACTTTGTTGATTTTAGTCTGATCCTCAAGTTTCTCCAAGATTACAGCGAGGATCTGAGACACTGCATCTGTTGGGGGCGATCTTGCCTTGCTTTCGTTTGCCGCAACCTGTGCGTATGATTTCGGTGCGACCAGTGGTGGTTTCTTCGCTGCACTTGAACTGGCGCCGCTCTTTTGTGGAGCTTTTACGCCTTTTGTCGACGCCTCCTTTGCCAATCTTGCACTTTTGATCGGCTTTGGCGTCTTTGGAGTCTTTGGCTTAGGAGTTTCAGCAGGTTTTGGGCGTCCTAGGCTTTGATTCTGACCTCTAGTATTTTCCTTAAGAGGTTCTCGTCCCTTTTGCAGCTCTATGGCTACTTCGCATCCTCGATAGTTCGCGGGGTGGTTTCCGTGGCAATTGGCGCAAACTGCTGGAGCATTTATGTCAACTTTGCACTCTGTTGACAGGTGTTTTCCGGCACATTTCACGCAACGTGGTTCTTTTTGGCAGTAGGCACTTGTGTGCCTGAATTCTTGGCATCGCTTACACTGTGGTATCAGTCTATTGCCCTTTCGCATGGGTTCGATTTTAACCCTGATGTTAATTATCATTTTTATTTTATAAATATCGTTTATGCTCTCAGTTCTTTCAAAGGAGAGCATAAAAGTTGGAAGGCCGCGTCTGATCACAGTGTCTCTTTCTCCTACCGTGCGTTGCTTTTCCTTTTTAATGATATTGACGGCATCAATAATTTTAAGGCCTTTATTTTTTACGTCTTTTACAACGTCTTCTTTTGTGCATGATGGGTGGAGCCCCCTTACAATGACTCGCAGTGGTTTCTCGTACTTATTTTGATAAGTATACCACTCGATTCTTTCTGCATTCAGTCTAAGAGACAGTGCGCGATAGGAATCGGCGTTGTCAACATTTACTTTCCACACGTTATTTCGGTGCGAGGTAAGCTTATAGTTTTCTGTTCTCACCGTGTTTGCAAGAAGGTTGCGCAATCTCCCAAAGTCTGCTATCCCGACGATGTTTATTGCGGGAGGTGGACGAATTTTCGCTTCTGGTTTAGCATTGTTTGAGCCAGAGGGCTTATCTTCTTTTTGTATTACTTCGGGAGAGGAATTCGCCTTTCGCTTCTTGCTAGACCTTTTCCTTAAGACTGAATCGGTCTCAAATGCAAGTTCGTCCTCGTCCGTGAAGTATTCGACTGCTGGTCGGTTCGGTGTTACACACTTTTTCGTTACCTCACAGTCTTTCGTTAAACGAGTATTTTTAATATCCTCGTTTTCTTTTCGCAGAGAGTCAATTTCCATTTTTAGATCTTGGAAGAGTCGCTCCATTTCAATAAGCTTAGCTCGGAGTTCATTATTCTCCTTTTCTAAGCTCTTAATTTTCACAGAGTCCTGGTTTACCGGTGGACTGCCTAAATTTAGCTTTTTTGTGTCTTATATTCACTATGAGATGCTTAATGTCAAATTTCAGCCTTTTAGAACGTCTTACAGTTTTGAAAACTCTGAAGGTAGTTGCACATTTGGACCGATTGTGGGCGTGTCTTTGGGCGGATTTCTGCTGCGGTACTGCTTCGCGTGACGTGCACCTTACATACGAACACGTTACGTTAGCACCCTAGCTCAAAATTTAAGGCCTAAAAACATGTGAGATACCGACAGACGGACGGACGGACGGACATGGCTCAATCGACTTACCTTTCGGTTTGCATCATATCTCTAAAAGGTCTTAGGGGTCTACGGTGATTATTTCACTGTGTTACAAAACATGCATTAAAATTAATATACCCTCGGTCGGGTATAAACACGCCTATATGGGGCGGCTTTTTTTGTAATGCCAATCACAATACACTTAAGACGGCTTTGATTTTTCATGATAATAAGCAAAGTGGGCGTGTAAGTGGGCGGATTTAAAAAATGTTTATTTTTTTTTCAGTTACAGTTGCGCTTTTTATGCCCTCTCCCATAGGATAGGAGGTATAATAAGTTTGTCACATAGTTTGTAACACGGTGAAATAATAATGGTAGACCCCCAAGACCTTAAGGGCATATGATCGAGATCGAACTCTGGATCGAACAAGCTACGTCCGTCCGTCCATCTGTCTTTATGTCACACTTTCTTAGGCCTTAAATTTCAAGCTAGAGAGCTGAAATTTGGTACATAAGTTAACTGGTATCCGAAGCAGTACAAGCGTAAAAATTTTCGAATTCAAATCCGCCCAAGCACACGCCCACAATCGTTCTAAATGTGCAACTACCTCCAGAGATTTTAAAACTGTAAGACGTTCTAAAAGGCTGAAATTTCATATTTAGCATCTGCTAATGGATGTAAGATACAAAAAAGAAAAATTTAATTGGTTAACCCTCCTCCAGTGGGCGTGACATCTATTTTTAAGGTAAATTTTCAAATGCGGTTTACTGAATATTTGTTTTCTAATTTCAAAAAAATTTTGCTTAATATTTAATGTAGAAAACGCTTAGTTATAAATTTTTTTCACACAAAGCTTTGGCCCACTCCAAATTTGTAACGTAATTTTCAATAACGTAATTTCAGAAAGCAAAAAAGTAGCACGTTAGGTAAACGAGACTTCAGCCCGACGATTTTGGGGGTCAATTTTTCAAAAATATTGAGTTTGAAGCAAAAAATGGCATTTTTACGTACATTTAAGCGTAATTTGGAAATATCTGTGGAAATATCTTAGTTTTGATAGTTTGTAATTAGGGGCGATCGGACCATGCCTCTTTTCAAAGTTTGCACTACTTATAAAATGCCAAAAAATAACCATGCCATCAGAATTTTACAATGTGGGATAGGATGGGGTATTCAAAAGTCCGTCCGTCCGTCCGTCTGTATGTCAAATGTTTTTATGCCTTAAATTTTGAGCTAGGATACTGAAACTTCGTACGTAAGGTCCACGTTATGCGACACAGTACAAGTGTAAAACATTTTGAGATCCGCCCAAAGACACGCCCACAATCGGTCTTAATTTGCAACTAAATCCAGAGTTTTCAAAACTGTAAGACGTTCTAAAAGGCTGAAATTTGACATTTAGCATCTCCTAACGAATGTTAGACACAAAAAAGACAAATTTAATTACTAAACCTCCTCTAGTGGACGTGGCATCTATTTAAATGGTAAATTTTCAAATGCAGTTTACTCAATATTTTTGCTCGAAATTGAAAAAAATTTGCTTAATATTTTATGTAGAAAACGCTTAGTTCCACATTTTGGTTGTACAAGACTTTGGGCCACGCTTGGAATCACATTTGGAGGCAAAATTGAAGAAAAACCTAAAATTTTCCAGAAAAACTTAATTTCGACTGGCCTTGAGCCCAATTTAGGAAACCATGAAACAAAAAAGTAGCAGGTTAGGTAAACGATACTTCGTTCGATTCGGTCGATTTTTCAAAAATATTGAATTTGAACCAAAAAATTGCATTTTTACGTACATTTAAGTGTAACTTGGAAATATCTGTGGAAATATCTTATAATTAATAGTTTGTAATTATGGGCGGTTGGACCACGCCCTTTTCGAAGTTTGCATTACTTATGAAATGTCAATAAAAAAAAAATCAGCATAAGCCATCAGCATTTTACAATGTGGGATAGGACGGGGTATTCAACGGTCCGTTTTACGGACGGTGATTTCTGCGTACACAGTGTAGCACTTACTCTTCATCATCATCAGCATCATTTTCGAATGCCGCTCATCTTTTAAAAGGGTCGCGAAGTGAGGGTGGCTAAATGGTCCTTCCATCTATCTCGATCCTCCGCCACCAACTCAAGAGACTCCGGCGCAATCCCCAGGCGGGACTCAGAGAGGTTCCTTACTTGATTCCGCCATCTGGTTTTTGGCCTCAAGGGGGTGACGCGCTCGCATCTCAGCCAGCATGACCTGTCAAGGAAGTCTGTCAGGGACATGCGAACAACGTGTCCAAACCATCGAAGGATCGATCGCCCCACTCGGAGAAGTAGCTGCTCAACATTAAGATTCCCACGAATACGGACGTTTCCCACTCTATCCCTTAGAGTAATACCAGCAACGGACCTCAGGAATCTCATTTCGGCAGCTTGTGCCCGCGATCTAATTCTTTCGGTCATTACCCAAATTTCATGACCATAGATGAGGGTCGGAACGAACACTGAATTAAAAACTGAGATCTTTGCCTTCACTCCAAGCTCAGCTTTCCTGATGACCGGCCGGGGCAGTTCCTTTACTATTGCTTCAGCTTGGCCAATTCTACAGGACAATTCAGTATCACTCCTCCCATCTTTCGTGAAAAAGACCCCGAAATACTTAAACTTCTCCACCTGTCTTAATGGAACTCCATTTATGTGTAGTGTACACTGCACGGGAGTTCGGGAAACAACCATCACTTCCGATTTGTTCACGTTTACTTTCATCCCAGCATCACAACAGATGGCTGCAAACCTATCCAGTGCTCGTTGAAGTTCCTCTTTGGATGATGCAAGGATGGCCAAATCATCTGCGAAAAGCAGATGGCTCATCCTGATGCCAGCCAATTCGAAACATTGCTCGCCAAGACTGCGCTTCACCATCCAGTCCATATACGCTTTGAAAAGCAGCGGCGACAGCACGCAGCCCTGGCGAAGTGCAACGCACTTACTCACTGGTTAAATACAGTAAGCTTGCATTGTAAATGCTTAATAAAAATAAATAAATAAATAGATTGGCGCAACAGCTCGAGGTGAACCAGGGCCAGCTTCTCAACCATGCATGCTGTGTGTGCTATATTTTTTTTCCATATACAGGAGGACCTACAATTTTTTGCCGAATCCGAAAGGCACTTTGAGAAGTTTTTTAAGACAAACGTTATTCTCGGAAGGTTTGTCAGACCCTCGCGGAGGTGGGAGCCGTGAAAAAGAACAAGTCTTTTTTTCAGGTGGAAGAGGCAGGATTCAAACCCAGACCTCCGGCGTCAGAGGCACACTAACCACTGCGCCACGGCACCCACTTTAATAAATGTAATGCTTTAAAGTAAATGCTTTATACTTTAGCCAAATTTTAATTAGATCGTCATTACCGTTGATAGACTACCAACCTTTAAGATATCGTTTTCGAAAATATCAAATCTTCAAATTTTTTTAATATTCGAAGTTTGCATTAGGCTGTAAATGAAATCTCAGATGATGTACTATGCACCTTGTTTATTTCAAAGCTATACTTTATACCGTTAAAGAGCTAGAAATAACTTCTTTTGACCTTTTTCCTAATTTTTATACTCGACCGAGGGTATATTAATTTTGTCATGATTCTAGCGCTATCATGACAGCGCATTTTGTCATGATTCTAACGAAATTACAATTAAATGATTTAAATTTTTAGCCCAGACATACTTTTGGGGGCGTAGCCTATACAAATAATATTGTAATATTTTTCCTTGGGTTCGTCGAATAAAACTCAATTTCACTTTTGATAAACACAAACGAATATCTTTATTTATCAAACAATTAGTTCAATCTAGTTCACCGTAACCGTTTTTATTACTTTCACACTCGACGTTCGCTTTTCAAGTATTCCGATTCAAAACTGAAAAACTAGGCAACGGGTATCGGCTATTTATACAATATAGTAACGGCTATAATACAATTATGACAATTCGTGAAACTTCTACATCACGCTAGATGGAGGGCGGAGTTTGACGACTGGAATTCGTTTAAAGTCTCCACTGGTGGGGAAATTTCGGGATATTTTAATTATAGCGGGTGTCCCATAATAAATTGAATCGAAAACATTTTTATAGCGATATAACATTGTATCCCACCTAGTTTGTTTCGTCCCGAACAAGCACATCATCATTGTTTCCATTGTAACGATGTAGGCGATCTACATGGAGAATTTTCATTTTCGCTCTTGGTCCTCGTTGAATTCGAAAGACTACATCATAAATTCGCGTAACAACTTGATAGGGACCTTCCCAGTTCTGCTACAACTTCGGCAATTTTCCCTTTCTATGATGGGGATTGTAGAGCCACACTAGATCTCCCACGTTGAATTCCGGTGCCGTTGCTCTAGCGTCTTATCTGGTCTTCATTCGATCACTTGCAGTTTTTATATTTCTTCTGGTCCTCTGGTGTATGTCGTTGATCCTTTCTCTGAGATCCACTACGTAGTCCTCTTCACATTTTGGTTCTTTTATAGGAAATCTGAATTTCAGCTCACTAAGTAGCCTGGCAGTTCGTCCAAAAAGAACATCAGATGGAGTATAACCAGTTGTACTATGAATCGCATTTCGGTAGGCCATTAGGAACAAGGGTATTCGCCGATCCGAATTCCGCTGATTCTCGTCCACGACTTTGGAAAGATGTTCCTTCAAAGTCTTGTTAAAGCGTTCTACCATACCATCTGATTGCAGGTGAAGGGGTGTGGTTCGTGTCTTCTGTAGTCCTATTGACGCACATACCTCCTGGAATATCTTTGACTCGAAGTTTCGTCCTTGATCGGAATGTAGTTCCATCGGCACACCGAATCTGCACACCTAGTGGTCCACTATCTGGTCGACAACGGTTTTAACTTCTTGGTTTGGGATCGCGAAAGCCTCAGGCCACTTGCTGAAGTAGTCGGTAATAACAAGGATGTAACGGTTGCCATTCTCAGTTTCTGGAAACGGGCCTGCGATGTCGACGGCGATTCTCTCAAATGGGGCCCCTATGTTGTACTGATGCATTCTACCTCTTGTTTTGACTTTGGGTCCCTTACTAGCAGCGCATGTGGTGCACCTCCGACACCAGCTCTCGACATCGCTTCTTGCACTTAGCCAATAAAAGCGTTCACGAACATTTTCCAGTGTCTTGTTGATTCCCAAGTGCCCGCCAGATACTCCATCGTGCATTTCTCGTAGAATCTCCTGGACCTTCGACCTTGGGACCACAAGCTGCATCTTAAAGGATCTTCCATCTGGCATTTCCCATTTTCTACGTAGAACACCGTCTTGTATATGGAGCGAGTCCCACTGTGCCCAGTACGCCTTTAAGGTACGACTTCTGTCAGAGATATCCCTTGCATTCGGCTTTTCCATAGATTCCTTCCACGAAAGGATTGGCTCGATGTCAGGATCCTCTTGTTGTGCACTACGAAGTTCCTCATTGCTCCAGCCTTCTGCAGGTTCAGCCCTTATTCTCTGGACAGAACTACCTTCGTCCTTTTCTTCTTGTCGCACGCAATGCTTACAATTAGGCTCACATGGTCTCCGGGATAGCGCGTCAGCGTTACAGTGCAGTCTTCCTTTGCGATGTTGTACCACGAAGTCATAAGCCTGCAATCGCTCCATCCATCTTGCGACTTGGCCCTCAGGATTTTTGAGCTGAAGTAACTATTTAAGAGCGGCGTGGTCTGTCCGCATGATAAGCTTCTTGCCACTCAGGAACTTCTGGAAATGCTTCGTTGCCAGTATTAGAGCAAGGAGTTCTCGCCTGGTAACACAATAATTTCTCTCTGGTCGGGTAAGAACTTTGCTGAAGTATGCTACAACTTTCTCCTGCCCATCGTGTAATTGCGACAATACTGCGCCAACACCCACATTGCTAGCGTCTGCGTCCACAATAAATGTCTTGCCAGGGAGGGGGTAAGCTAGTATTGGTGCTTCACAAAGTCGCTGCTTCAAATATTGAAAGCTTTTTTCGCACTCACCTGACCCTTTAAACTGTCTTCCGTTTTCGGTCAACTGGTGCAGACATTTGGCGATTCCGGCGAAGTCCTTCACAAATCTTCTGTAATATGTTGCAAGACCGAGAAAGCTCCTTAGCTGGTGTTTGTCTTTTGGAACTGGCCAACTTCTCACAGCTTCAATTTTCTCTGGATCGGTCTTCACTCCATCCGACGATATCACGTGCCGCAGATACTTTACTTCTGCTCTGAAGAGTGCACACTTCTTTGGATTGAGTTTTAATTGTGCTCCTCGAAGCCGTGTGAACACATCTCTCAAGTTGTCTCGATGTTCAGCGAAAGTCTTTCCCACAACGATGACATCGTCCAAGTACACCAAACAGGTTTTCCACGTCAAACCATGTAAGACACGTTCCATAAGACGCTCAAAGGTGGCCGGAGCGTTACACAAACCAAATGGCATTACTGTAAACTGCCATAATCCGTTTCCGGTTGTGAATGCTGTCTTCTCTCTGTCTTCTGGATGGATCTGTACCTGCCAGTAGCCACTTTTCAGGTCAAGGGTGGAAAACCATTTTGCTCCAGAGAGTGTGTCTAAGGTGTCGTCAATTCGAGGCAAAGGGTAGCTGTCCTTCTTCGTGACATCGTTTAGCCTCCGGTAGTCAACGCAGAATCTAGTACTGCCGTCTTTCTTTTTCACGAGTACAACAGGTGATGCCCACGGACTTTTCGAACTTTCGATCAAACCTTCCTTTTCCATGGTTGATATCATCTCTTCAACCTCCGCGTGTTTCGCCAAAGGAAGTCGTCTGGCAGGTTGTTGGATCGGGTTGGCATCTCCGGTGTCTATGCGGTGCTGTACTAGGTGTGTTCGACCAAAGTCTCCATCCTGTGATGCAAATAAATCAGCAAACTCACCAAGGATATTCTCCGCCATGGTTTTTTTTGCTCTTGATTTAACTCAGAGTGTCCAAGAATAGTTTTGCATAGTTCTGCCAGTTTTGCTGTCGAGACTGGACTCACAGATTCACTCTCGGTTATAGTCGAAACTGCTGCAATTGGTTCGCATCTTCCAATCACCTCTCCTTGTCTAAGCTTGACGGTGTGTTTGTTCGGGTTCAACTCCCTGACCGGTATCATGTTGTTTTTTGGTTCCGTAAGAATTTTTCCACGAAATATTTCTGGAATTCTTTTTCAATATCTGGCTCAATTAGATAGAATCGGTGGCTCCCAGGATCGCCTTCCAAATGCGCCCAGAGTACTGTCTCTGAAGAGGGCTGCAGAACTTCATCGCTTCTCAGAGTCGCCCGAAGACTCACAGCGTCGTTGTTTCCGTATACCATAGGGATCTCGATGGTTCGATACCTTAATACTTGCATTCGAAGGTCTAAAATCACCTCATGTGCCTTCATGAAGTCCACTCCAATGATGCATTCGTCGCATATGTCGGCTATTAAGAACGCATGTGAGAAGGTCAATCTCTCTAGTTGTATCTGTAGAAGCACCTCCCCGTATACCTTCGCTGCTTCTCCTGTAGCTGTCTTAAGACTGTAGCAGCTAGCGTTATGCATCCGAGAAGTCTGGACAAGGTCTCTTCTGATTATGGAGGCCGTGGCACCCGTATCGATGGTGGCCACACATTTTCTGTTGGCGATGACCGCCTCCACTGTCAGACTTTTGTTGTGGCGTTTTGTTTGTGAAACTTGGATGATGATCCTGGGGGCGTCGATTCCATCAACCAACTTCTGCCCCGCGAAGTTGGTCCTTAGGCTTTTCCCCGACTGTTGTTCCCCGAAGCATGTCCAGCTGGTCAAATGTCGGCCCTGCCAGATGCTTCGTCATTTTGTCTTCTCCTAGAGCAATGTGGGCAGCTTGCTTGCCTTGGTGGAGCTCTGCACTGTCGCTGCAGGTGTCCCATCTTGTTGCAGTTCCAACATCTGATTTGTCCTCGAGCGTTGCTTGTGTTTTGTCCTTCGATGTCTACACGTTGACATGAACACTCTACTGTAGCTATTTCCCTGATGCGATGGCTTCCTTGCGAAGCTTGATCTGCTGCTTCCATAGTCAGGGCGAATGCCAAAGCCTCAGCGAGCGTTTTCTTGCCTGCCATTCTAATGGCCATTTGTAATTTCCCGTCCGCGATGGCATTTGTGAAGGCATCGGTTGCAAGCTCGTTTATTATTTCCCTGTTGGCATTTGGGTAAGATAAATTTGCTTAACGTTCGATGTCCGCTTGCAACTGCTGTAGCGTTTCGCCTCTTGTCTGGACCCTTCGGCGCAACTGGACACGGTAAACTTGTTGCATGTGGTCGTCTCCAAACCTCATTTCAATGGCCTTGACCATGGCGTCATAGTCCCCTTGTTTTTCTTCAGGAATGGTCTGCAGCAATTCTACGGCTGTTCCTCTTAGCGCAAGCGTGAGTGCAATAGACCTTTCTTCGTTGTCCCAATTGTTCGTCGTGGCGGCAGCTTCGAATTGCTTCTTATAAATCGGCCATGAAGTTTGACCTTCAAAGACAAGAGGCTGCATTTCTTTTCGTCGTAGACCGTCGGGCAAACATTCTCGAACTTTTTGTTTCTTAACCAATTCGAGTTCCTTAGCCAGATGTTCAAACTGTTGGTCTACGCCTTGCACTTGCTTGCCGAACTTTTCTTCTAAGTTTTCCAGTTTTGCTTCAAATTTATCATCAACAGTTTGAAGTCTTTTCTCGAAGAGGACGTTCTGTGCGTCGAGTTTGTCTTCGAGAGCGTCCCTTTGCTCGCTAAGTTGCTTCTGGAGAATTTCGAATGCATTCCTTTGCTCTTTTTTTTTGTTCGTCGAAAGCATTCTTTTGTTCGTTTTGGCCGCTCTCAGGCTTCTCGAATTTTTCCAACAGCAACCTAATGAAAGCGGGCATTTCATTGGCAGTACTTACTGTGCTTTCTTGCTGGTCTTCTTGAACGTCGAACAGCATCGTGTCGGGATCTCCACCTTCCTCAGTAATAGTGGCCCGAAGTCGGAGCAACAATTCCTTTTTAAGCCCCGATGTCTGGAGGTCTCTTTTACGCAATTCTTCTTTTAGTTCGGATGTTGATAATTGTCCAATTTTGCGACCCATTTTTAATTATCGAAGCACAAGTTTCGCGACGCAATCAGTTTATGTATAATTGTTTTTTAACAGTTTTTCTCAAAAAAAAAAAATTCACTTCACTGTTGAATTTATCACCGACACTGTTTTTACAGTTTGCACAATAGCACAATCAGCTTAAATATGTGTGAGAAATTCTGCAGTCAAAACTCTATAAGTCACCGACACGCGACGCGGTTTCCGTTTTAAACACCGTGTGTTACACTAACACTGTTTCAAGTTTTGAGTTTTATTCCCAATCTGACACTAATGTAATATTTTTCCTAGGGTTCGTCGAATAAAACTCAATTTCACTTTTGATAAACACAAACGAATATCTTTATTTATCAAACACTTAGTTCAATCTAGTTCACCGTAACCGTTTTTATTACTTTCACACTCGACGTTCGCTTTTCAAGTATTCCGATTCAAAACTGAAAAACTAGGCAACGGGTATCGGCTATTTATACAATAATTATGACAATTCGTGAAACTTCTACATCACGCTAGATGGAGGGCGGAGTTTGACGACTGGAATTCGTTGTATTCACTAAAGTCTCCACTGGTGGTTAAATTTCGGGATATTTTAATTATAGCGGGTGTCCCATAATAAATTGAATCGAAAACATTTTTATCGCGATATCACAATATATTATTTCAGGACAAAAAAATTTTAGATTTGGTGTTACACCGTATATAGGGTCGGGTATATAGAAGTTTGTCACTGACCATCTCTTGCAGTAAACACGTGTTGACCGCAGTTTTATTTAAAAATTTGATTTTTTACTTAAAAACGCCCCCAAGGGTGGCCGTGGCAAAAATTTGTTTGTTTGAGTTGATAGCCTACCCACATATCTGAACATTTTATAGTTAAGGTCTTGGGGGTCTACGGTGATTATTTCTCTATGTTACAAACTATGAATTAAACTTAATATACCTCCTATCCTATGGGATGGGGTATAACAAGTGGGAAAGTGCATCCGTCTTGACAACGGATTGCAAAATGCCCTACCTTTCCAAAAAAGGAAACTGCCACGCCTCCAAAAATTGGGCGGGATATAAAAATATAACTGGTTTATACTAGGTAGTTGCATACATTTCTAAAAATCCAAGTTCTTAACTTGAAAAATCACTTTTTTTAACGCCACGCCTACAAAAGTGGCGGAGGCATATACCTATCAGACAAACAAGTTAGAAAATGCTAATATCTACAACCTTTGTCCTACAATTAGTCAAATTTCATATATATTTATTGAAAAACAGTCATTATACCCTATTACACAGGAATGGAGTATATTAAGTTTGATACAGGCGAAAATGTAACATAGAGAAATTATGACGATAGATACCCGAGACTTTAAGGGCATATGATCGAGACCGACTTCTGAGTCGAATGAGCCATGTCCGTCCGTCCGTCCGTCTGTCTGCCCGTATGTCACCAATTTTTTGGGACGAGTCCCCAGACCACCACTTGTGGGCGCGGCATCGATTGAAAGTGTAATCTTTCAAATGCAATTTTTTCAATATATTTGTACCAAATCGACAAATTTTTACTTAATATATTATGTAGAAAGCACTTTTTTTTAAATTTCTTTCATATATTTGGGCGTGGCCCAAAACCTGACAAAAAGCGTGACAAAACCTTTAATTTTCCAGAAAACATGGATTTCCACTTAATCGATTCTCCTGTCGCTCCCATTCATATCTCTAAAAGGTCTTAGGGGTCTACGGTAATTATTTCACCACTGTACAAACTATACAACAAACTTAATATACCCTGGGTAGGGTATAAAAATAGGGAAATTTATCCATCTGATTCATTATTATCTTATTCTTCTGCTTCCTCTTCTTCTTGTTCTTTTTCTTCGCCTTCTTCTTCTTCTCCTGGTTCTTCTTCTTCCTGAATTATGGGTGAATTATAATGTTGAATCATTGGAGCACGACCGTTCTTGACAATTTGTGCATGCTACAGGAAAAGGCAGTCCGACTTTTTTGCAATCACATTTAGCACTTCATACCTTTCTACAGTTGCAAAAAATTGTGTTTAGTAGTTTTTCCGGCGCAGTTGGGAATAAAGTTTGAACTGGTGTTGTCGATCAACTTCCAACCCCAGTCTTTTGGGACCAGCAGGTAACCAAGCCACACTTAAATTTCGTAATATGCCCCGAAAAAGATGTTGATGAGCAGCCGCTGAGAAATGAATGTTAGATGCAAAAAAGAAAAATTTAATTGGCGAACTTCCTTCAGTGGGCGTGGCATCTATTTTAAGGGTATATTTTCAAATGCAGTTTACTCAATATTTTTACTCCAAAGTGAAGAAATTAAGCCTGATATTTTATGTAGAAAAGGCTTATTTCTACCTTTTTTTAGGGGCAAGACTTTGGGCCACGCCCACATTTGAAGGCAGAATTGAAGAAAAACCTAAAATTTGCCAGAAAAACTTAATTTCGACTGGCATTGAGACTTATTTAGGAAAGCATGAAACAAAAAAGT